>CM055073.1:12230314-12291498 GCA_029204045.2 Tillandsia leiboldiana
CCGTATTTTTATCAGAATTTTTGGAGGACTCTACGAAGGTGAATTAAGCTTCTTGGACATGGTTTCCTACATACATTTGGGTAGACGGATAGTTTGACTTGCTGCAGTGTTTTTATTTATATCTTGGCCTACAGGTGTCGAAACGGGGTGATAAATACTCAATTTGGATCTACTCGTCGCGAGGATAGCAACAGTGATTTTTCTAGGATTTTTGGAGGACGTACACAGGGTGAAAATCTCCCTCTTCTTGCTTGTTGTCAAAAACAGCATGTGTTGTTGGGTGTTTGGGGTATTTGATTAGAGTGTGTGGTTATGATGTTGGTTGGAGCAGAGGCTTGGGAGGCTAAGTACCGAGGGTGCAGTTTCAGCGGATTTTGGATAGAGTGTGACTACGCACTCTAACCGACTTCGAGTTGCTGCGGGAAAGCGTTTAGGTGGGTTGCACATCTCCAGAACCGGTGGACAGTTTTCTAATTCTTTATGTTAGAATGCATGCGTATGTTAGGGTACATTGTATGTTCTTGAGAGAGTAAGCTGTGGGGACCCGAATCCCCACTTACGAGATTACTGTCGGATTGGTGGCCTTTGGAGTGTTGTGCGCGTGTCTGGTCCCAGCCAAGAAATGTTTTGTGTGCAATTTGGGTTTAGTTTGCCCATCACTGGAGGCCTGCGGTCGGATGTGTCGTGGTGTTGTGGCGCAATTTGGGGACACAAGTGAGGGACTTCGGCTTAAAAAGGGATCACGTGGGTAATTGGAGGACACGTCGAGTGTTTAGAAGTGTTTTCGTGCGACACGGATGTCAAATATGGATCCCGGCGAAGTTTGGATAAGAGTTTCCTCTTCGGTGCCTCGGGAAATTTTTAGAGTTGGAATTTTGGCAAATCGGACTTCAGATTGGGCCGGCGTGGAAATCGGAACAAGCGGGCTATCCGGGGGATTCGGCAAATTTCGGATGAGAATTGGAGAAATGGACATCGTTTTGGATTCAGCGTGCGGAAATCGTGAGAATGGACTATTTACTTGCTTTTTTTGGAGCCCGGTTGATCGCGGTTTTTTTCGAGGAGTGTGGCGCGGATTCTCGAGGTGCGGCACGGATCCCGAGGCGGCTCGAGACTAGCGGCGTGCTGCGCAATGCGCGCAGCTGGCGCGTTGGGAACGCGCGCCTTCCGCGCGGGTCGCGCAGGGGCCGCCACGTGGCTGGCCCCCCGTTGGCGCCCGCGCGGGCGCGGGGGACACGCGCCCGGTGGCGCCCGGGGTGTCCCGCGCCTGCACGGGCGCGGTGTCACGCGCCCGTGTAGCGCGCGGCTGCTGCGCGCCCACGTGGCGCGCTTGGGTGCGCGCCGCGTGGCGCCCAGGGCGCCTCCGTGGACCCGGTGCACGCGCCCGGCTTGGTGGACCGCGGGCTGGTGGCTCCCCATTGGCCGGTGCACCGTGGACCTAGGGTCCGTGGACCACCCTCTTCTCTTCCTTTTCTCTTCTTCTTCTTTCTCCCCCGCACACCGTTTTCCTCTCCTTTTCTTTTCCTTTCTTCTCTAACCGAGAGCGAGAGGGTGTGAGGGAGGGAATTTTGGAGGGTGCTACGGCGCGCCGTGGACCTCGCGGAGTGCGCGAGGTGTTCCAAACGGGGCGTTGGGCGGCGCGGCGCAGTCGCGGTAGGTCCCACACTTGTTTTTATACGGTGTTTTGGCACAGTTTTGGGGCGTTCTTTTGGACTTGAATTGACCCCCTTGTTCTTATCTGTGTTATGGACCGTATATTTACTGCTAGTACTCCGTTTTGCGTGCGACCCCGACGGCGTGCTCCGTTTTACGTGCGGACTTCGTTTTGCACGCGTGAGTTCGGCACCGTGCACCGTTTGCGTGCGGACTTCCCGTTTTGCGCGCGAATTTCGTCACCAGGCGCTCCGTTTTGCGTGCGGATCCCTTGCGGCGTGCACCTTTTTGCGTGCGAACTCTATTTTTTGCCCGGTTTTCGCACCGTGCCCCCCGTTTTGGCGTGCGGACTCCGGCGGCGTGCACCGTTTTGCATGCGAACTCCTTTTGCGCCGCGGGTTTTCAGCACTGCGCTCCGTGTTGCATGGGGACTCCCGGCGGTGTGCATCGTTTTGCGTGGCGGACTCCATTTTTGCGCGCGGGTTTCGACACCGTGCTCCATTTTGCATGTGGACTCCGGCGGCGTATACCGTTTTGCGTGCAGACTCCGGTGGAGGCAAGGAATCGCGTGGAGGCCAATTGCAAGTGTCTACGAGCAATTGGTGGCTTACCGAGGTGGATTGGTTTTTATCTCCAAGTCTGCGGACTTCTCTCTAATTCTATTATGATAGGATTTTGCATGCTAGTTTATGTGTTTCATTGGAACTTTGACTAGCACCCCCGTCATATGTTGCATGTGTAACCAGACCAATAGAGAACCTTAATCTGGGCTAGGTTCTTTTATGCTTTAGACATCCCATACAGTGTATTTCTTTCTGGACTTAGAGTTCCTCGCCCGGGTAGTGGGCCGAAGTGGTCAGGACATTGTGGGACGTATGTTGCGCTTGGGCCTGGTGGCCGAGTGGAGTCTGGTAGTTAGAGCCAGTCGTTTAGTTCTGGCGGGAGCCGTTCGGAGTAGACGGTGGTCCCGAGACGTTGTGTTCTTGAGTTGGTGTCACTACAGTGGTAGTGGCAGTGGCGTACTAGTGACAGCAGGACCTTGAACCCAGAACCTTTTTGGGCGCACACATGATTTTTGTCAGCCAATGTTTTCTTCCAAGCCTCGCAGGGTCGCCTGAGTCTGTTCTTGTTTGATAGGACGAGGGCATTAGCTCTTCGAGGTTTGGACATAAAACTTGTTTTTAAATTGTTTTCCTAAAAAGACTAAAAATCATTAAAAAATGAATTTCTCTTAGATCAAATGGTTTTCAGTAATAAATGTCACTGTTGCTTAAAAACTTACCCACTCGAGATGATTCGAGTGGTCTGGGTTCTAAGGGTTGATTTCTCTATGGGGTCGAAAGCGAGTCGGAAGCAACGGGAGGCTACGCCTATAGCCTGTTCTTGTTTGATTGGGGTCGTAGGTAGTAGTCTCCCGGGGTTTTCGGACTATTCGTGGATCTGGGTGTAGAGCATCTCCAGCCCGTGAGATTTGTAGGTTGAGATGGGTTCCCACTTTATCCGAGAGGGGCCGAATCCCTGAACGGTAAAGGATCGAGAACTTCGATAGGCTGAGCCTAGAGTCTGTTCTTATTTGATTGGGGTTCTAGGCACCGGCCTAACGGGATTCTCAGACCTTTGCTGCGTCAGTCGGTTCTTCTCGCTTATGAGTGGGAAGTCGTTTTGGGAGCCGTTCGGAGTGACGGCGGTCCCAGCTGTGTTGTACCTTCTTTCAGTGGGTTAGTGTTGTGAGATCGAGTCGTGGAGTCTTTCTCCGACTGAGTTATGCTAGTTGAGCATTGAGTACCGATCTGTTTGATCGAGGATTATAGCCTGCTGAGCCTGGCATTCTATGCCAGTTATGAGATACTTGAGATACTTGAGTTCGGTGGGGTCGCTCCCCTCGAGCTATGCCCCGGGTGCGATGATGATACCGAGCCTAACGAGGCTGCGATGATGCGACTAGTTGATACACTAGAGTTCGCTTGAGATTTAGTTAGTCCATTTGGGACACCCTACGTAAGACCAAGTCCTGTTTGGGTGTAGTGGCAGTAGGTTTGGTGCAGGCTTGACTGGACCCTATGTGGCAGTCACTGAGATTTGGGTTACTGTGAGAGAGTATGCATATCATGTGTCTTAGTTGTTGGGTTATATGTAATATAGATCTAAATAGGGGAAAAAACACCTAGAGGGGGGTGAATAGGTGTAAACAATAAACACTCAAAAAATCATTGCGCAATAAAACCCAATGCGGAAATAAAAATGAACACGCAAGATTTTTACGTGGAAAACTCCAAACCGGAGTAAAAAACCACGGGACCGATAACATGGTGAAATCCACTAGAATTAAACACGTACAAGGTGATATACCGTACTCACAGACGACTCAACCTTTTCCATACGCTCCTAGTTGATCTTCTCCGCTCGCTCCGCAACGCGTCTCGAATCCACGATCTGCGTCCAACGCCGAATCCACGGCGTCCAACGTCGAGTCCACGACGTCTGACCGAATCCACGGTCTTCACCCAGTAGCACGCTTCGAATCCACGAACGTACCTCGCTCTGAATCCACGAGAGCGGTTGAACCTTGAATCCACAAGGACACGCGAATCCACGCGCTGATTTTGGGGTAAATCGTTGTTTTTGGGTGGTGATGATCCGCCGAATACTTAGATCAAAGATAGATAGGAAATACCATCTAAGTATTCATTAGTTTGATTCAACTGAAGATGTGAGTGTGAAAACCTAGAATCAAACTAATCAATATAGATGAAGAAACATAGAGTAATATCTAATGATTTCCTTTCTTCTCTATATGTGGATCTAGGCCGTATAAGATGATATTTGATTATGACGGCTCTATTTGGATTAACCCTAGAAAAAGAATCATAGGGTCTATATAGGTTAGAAACCCTAGGAAGGAGATAAGAATAAAAAACCTACCATTTCTGGAAATTTTACGGACGGCGATCCGGATCGGATTAGCTGTGATCCGGATCGTCGTAACGAGTCAGACAATTCCAGAAAAACGAAGGTTCGGGATCCGGATCGAAGTGCTTGATCCGGATCGTTCATACAGTTCACCAAACATCAACGTTCGGGATCCGGATTGCGAAGCCTGATCCGGATCGTTCAAGGAAAATGGTAAACTCAATGTTCGGGATCCGGATCAAGGGAAGCTACGATCCGGATTGAACTGGTGTATGAACGAACCACCTTCGGGATCCGGATTGAACAATCTGATCCGAATCCTGAACATGTCCTATGTCCAGTTTTTGATTTTTATGCAATGAAAAATTCTTCCAAGTGTTTCTACACTACAAGAAGTATTCGGATCACCAAAAATCTTTAGTTAAACATACCTGATCCTTTTGAATTCTTCTTTCTTGAGATTGAGTTAAATGATCCAACCTTCTTCACCTCCAATCTTCAAGACTTGAACCTTTCACGAAATTACGCCAACTCAAATTCCGTAACAATCTCCCCCTTTGGCGGTTTCGTGACAAAACACAGATCCACTAAAGAAAATTCAAAAAGATATTTTTGTTGCTATCACCATACAACAAAAATTTACAATGGAGATCCAAAAATTTAAAAACATGAGATAAACTCCTAAAACAGACTCTAGACTTAGACATCTGTACTCTCTGCACAAAGAAATCATTCTTGACAAAAAGAATCGTTAGATACCTCAAGAATTGAAACATACAAAACCAAGTACAGAGATAGAGTTTATCTGATCATCATGACATTTGAGAATTCAGATATGTAAGAGAATCATAGTCAAAAACCAACATATCTTCTATGCATTCAAGAACCAAATGTCACAAAGTGTTAGTCCAACATCAACTTGTTAGTCATATTACATGCCCAAATAGTTAGTCGAATAGTTAGTGACATGCAACAAATCACAAGATAAAAACCAAAGTTGAAGTTGAAGTGATACTTACCTTGATGTTCACTTACCTTGATGTTCACTTACCTTGATGTTCACACCTTCACACAGTTTTCACATCATCATTGTTCAAGTACCATCATTGTTCAAGTTCTCTCTAAACTCTCTCCCCCTTTTTGTCACAAACTAAGCCAAAATTACAAAAACTTAAGGAGAGTTAAGAAGTTTAAAATCAAGAAAATCCTGAGAACTAAAACTAAAACAAAGTAAAAAGAGAACATTAAAACCTAAAAACTGAAATCCTGCACAAGAGAATTAGTGGACAAACGATTCAAGCATCTGAATCTGAGTCATTCGAGGCGGAGTCCTCAGAGCTCGTGCAGCCCAGCTTCTTCAAAATTCCTTTAAGCATTCCCGAAATCGTAGAACACTCTTGTTTCATCTGATGTATGTCCTTGGACATCTTTCTGAGTCCTAGAGCCATTTTGTCTTGCTCTTGTTTGAGGGAAGACTCCATGTTTCCCTTTTGGTCAATTCTTCTGGAATTTGAAGACCGTTGTGTGACGATTGACGGAGCAGTCTGTCCTTCATTCCGGGGAGATCTTCTTGGCAAAGAATGTGAGTTGTCAAGAGGTTCATTGCTTGGCACATTCTTTTTCTTTGCTTGCTGCTTAAGTATTGAGGAAGACTTCAGTAGCTTCTTTTTCTTCAGGTAAACCTTATTTTCTTCATCAATACCTTGTTGTACTTCGGCAAGAAATGTGTCCCAATCTTCTTCGTCTTCTGATTCAGTTTCAATTTGAGAGATATTCCTTGGGTTCTCTTGACATGGTTCATTTATTTCAATACCTCGAGCTCGTCCAGGTCGTCGAGCGAGTCTTTTTCTTTTTAGTATGGATGAAGAGGTCATTGGTGCTTTTCCTTTTTCTGTAGCAGTGGGCGGAGCCTTTTCCTTTGATGTCTCTGCACGGGCTTTCCCTTTCGAAGCAGTAGAGGTTTTCTGTGGCGATTTTTTAGGATGTGTTTCATCCTCTGACAACTCATCCCAGTTGACTTCATCCTTTTTAGCCCTCTTGGGCTTTACAGTGTCTCTCGTATTTACCATAGCAGCCAGAAGAAAAATGATCCACGTGATCACCATTGCTATTGGTTTCTTGAGAAAAGAAATCCTGTGAGCAACAACTCAAGAACACGAAAAATTATTAATTTTCAGAAATTAGAAAAATTGTACCCAAACAATCATTATCGTGTAGAGAGACTAGGAATCAAATTAGTTTTGCAAAAGGAAATTTAAAAATAGATCAATTGCATGATTTTGGAAAATTCCCATTATATGCCCTAAAACCGAATTCTTTGAAATCAAAGACCAAAAATCCGTTTATCAGGAGAATACCTAGCATATAATCAAAACTAATGTACCCAGAGTTCTTATTTCAAAAGAGATTTGATCAAAAACCATCCACAAACGAAATCGATACAAGAAATTCATCACGTTTTGAGGAGGAATAATAAAAACGGTGAAAAACCGAGATTTGATCAATAAAACTTACTTGGAGTTGAAGAACTTGAGTTTGAAAGCTTCCAAGATGGATGAAATGTAGAGAGAGACGCTCTGGAAACTTTGGAACAAAAGATTGGAGTAAAAGAAATCAAAACCCTTTTGTTCTTTATAAAACCCTAACCGCGATCCGGATCAGATCATGATTGCGATCCGGATCGGCTACCCGCAGTGAAAAACTGCGTTCGGGATCCGGATCGGCAGGTCCAATCCGGATCGTCTGCCCGCAAAAGAATATCTGCGTTCGGGATCCGGATCGGCAGGTCCAATCCGGATCGGCTCCAACTTTTTCTTTAGAAAATTTCAGAGAAATTCAAGAAAAACCAGAAAAAGATTGTAAGCACTTTTGTGTATCAACTTTAAACAAAAATCATCGTTCCACACAACAAGAAATAGATTATACCAAATCTATCAATAACATCCAACAAATGAAACGAAAATTTATAAAAATTAAATCCCTTAAAGTTGAACAACTTCAATTACATCTAACTTGATCTTATGAGTAATGCCTTTATCAAATCATCAATTCGATAAAGAAAATGAAATACAAAGATCAATAGATGTCTAACATCCCCGATAAGTTAGATAATATATCTAGTCAATTTATTGAAGAGAGTGGCTCTTTGAGCATCTTTCATTAAAAATCCCACCTTATACCAACCTTGAAATTTTGACAGAGTCAAGTATTTCAACATGCATTTTATTTAATCAAACTTGAAAAACCTTGCTTGGTATTCATGTGGTAGCTGCACACAGTACTCGGACGACCGAGGTGGTAGCTCTTTCCTCCATGTGGTGGTAGTTTTCACACTCCTCATTGGGATGTAACTCTTTCCACATCTTTTGAGCATTTTACTTTTTCATGACTCCCCCTCAATTGGCTATCAATTATTTAAGATATAAAGTATTTAGCCAAATATTGATCTCGATTTCATACTCGACTAAACAGTCAAATAAGATAAAAATTATACCAAGAGATCATCGAGAGAGAAATTGACTTTGATCAAAACAAAGATGAGTTAATTGACATAAATGATCATTGCATCAAATGAAATATTATGATATCTAAAGCATAATAGATTTCTAAATATATAAAAGGATGCAAGTAAAGTCAATAATACACATGCTCAATTAATGTACTATGTATAAACATAGATAAAGAACAAAAACACAAAAACAAAACCTAACCTAAGCAAAAGTTTCAAAAAGAAGTTTATTTCAAGGAAAGCATTCCAATTGCTTTACGCAAATGAATAAAACGTTTTTGATCCAAAGGTTTTGTTAAAATGTCAGCTAATTGATCTTCAGTTGAAATATATGAAAGTTGAAGAGTATTTGATTCAACTAGCTCTCTAAGAAAATGATATCTAAGTTCAATGTGTTTTGTTCTAGAGTGCAACACAGGGTTTTTGGAAATGTTTATAGCACTAGTGTTGTCACAAAGAATTGTTACCGAAGATGCTGAAATCCGGAAGTCACTCAACACACTTTTCATCCAAATAAGTTGGGTTGAACAACTACCCGATGAAATGTATTCCGCTTCGGCAGTCGAGAGTGCTATGCAATTCTGCTTTTTACTGTGCCATGCAACAAGGCAATGGCCAAGATAGAAGCATGCACCACTCGTGCTTTTCCGATCATCCACTGATCCTGCCCAATCGGCATCTGAGTATCCAACAATGTCCAAACTAGTTCCCATAGGATACCAAATTCCGAAATTAATTGATCCTTTGATGTACCGGATGATCCTTTTCACCGCTTTCAGGTGAACCTCATTTGGTGCAGATTGATATCTCGCGCAGATCCCAACACCAAAAGATATATCCGGGCGACTAGCCGTGAGATAAAGTAGACTTCCAATCATACTTCGATACAGTTTCTCGTCTACATTCTCACTATGAGATTCACTTCCAAGTCCCTTGTGGCTAGTTCCCATTGGAGTCGAAAAATCCTTCGAATTTTCTAAGTCAAACTTTTTAACCAACTCCATTGCATACTTGGATTGACACAAGTGAATACCTTCATCATTTTGTTTAATTTGCAATCCAAGAAAATAAGTCAATTCGCCCATCATGGACATCTCAAATTCGCTTTCCATGGTCTCCGCGAATTTAGAAGCATCATTATCTCTTGTTGCGCCAAATACAATGTCATCGACATAGATTTGTGCTACAATGAAATTGTTTTGATAATGCTTCACAAAGAGAGTCCTGTCAGCTCCCCCTCGAGTATAGCCCTTCTCCAAAAGGTGCTTTATCAACCTTTCGTACCATGCTTGCGGTGCTTGTTTCAGACCGTAAAGAGCCTTTTTCAAACGAAAAACATGGTTAGGTTGTTTATGGTCTACAAAACCTTTCGGTTGAGCCACATAAACTTCCTCATTTAAAAAACCATTTAGAAATGCGCTCTTAACGTCCATTTGAAATAGTTTGATTTTAAAATGACAAGCAATAGCAAATAGTATACGAATGGACTCGAGTCTAGCTACAGGGGCGAAAGTTTCATCAAAGTCTATACCTTCTACTTGAGAGTAGCCTTGAGCAACTAATCGTGCCTTGTTCCTGATGATAGTACCATCCTCATTTTTCTTGTTCTTGAAAATCCATTTGGTACCTATCACATTATGTTGCTTTGGAGGCTTCGTTAATTCCCAGACTTTGTTTCGCTCAAATTGATGGAGCTCTTCCTGCATTGCTTCAATCCAGTAGTCATCCTGAAGAGCTTCATCTATATTCTTTGGTTCGATTAAAGATACGTTGCAAGCGAATCCACAAACCAACTGCCTCCGAGTTCTAACTCCTTCTTGTGGATCTCCAATAATATTCGATTCCGGATGATCCTTGGAGATGCGTAACGTTTGAGGTAATGGAGTACACGGAGGTACATGAGACGATTCCTGCACATCAGATAAACTTGAAGAACCATTAGATGCATCATTATTACTGGAAGAATTGATATGAGAAGATGCATTGGCAGGTGTATGATCATCAAGAGAGATATCGAGGGTAGATTTTTCAGATGCAAAGTGAAAAGCTTCATCTACTTTAACATTTATAGATTCTACAATCGTTTTAGATTCCATGTTAAATACCCGATATGCTCTGCTATTTGTAGAATAACCCAAAAAGATCTCTTCGTCACTTCGAGAATCGAACTTACCAAGATTTTCGCGATCACGCAAAATAAAACATCGACTCCCAAAGATCCGAAAGTATTTGATATCCGATTTTCTACTAAACCACAGCTCATATGGTGTATTTAAAGTTCCTGGGCGCAAATACACTCGATTAATGACATAGACAGCGGTGTTCACAGCCTCAGCCCAAAAATATAGCGGTAAATTCCGGCTATGAAGCATCACACGCGCCATCTCTTGAACAACCCTGTTTTTGCGCTCAACAACACCATTCTGCTGAGGTGTATAGGGTGCCGAGAATTCATGTTTTATGCCGTTGGAAGTGCAAAAATCAATGAATTTGGAATTAATGAATTCTCCACCTCTATCACTTCTAACACGAATGATCTTTTCATTCTTTTCAATCATAATACGATGGCAAATCTCATGAAAAGAATCAAACGTATCAGCTTTCTCTTTTAAAAATGCTACCCAAGAATACCGAGAGAAATCATCAACCAATAAGAAAATATACCATTTACCTCCCAAAGATGGTTGACGGGTCGGCCCCATTAGATCCATGTGCAGTAATTCCAAGGGCCGTTTGGTACCAACGTGGTTCAGGTTCTTGTGTGCAGCCCTTGATTGTTTTCCCTTAAGACAACCTCCACACACAATGTTTTGTTTAAGTAAAAGTTTTGGAACCCCCTTGACCACGTCCTTGTTTGAAATTTTAACAAGTTCCTTAAAATTTATGTGACCTAGCCTTTCATGCCAAAGTGTTTCATTATCCAAAGAAACTAGGTTACATTTTTCTGAAATTTTATTAGGAACAACATAGCAATTGTTTTCAGATCTAACCCCTTTTAAAAAGAAGACATGGTCCTTATTAGTTACAACGCATTCAACAGATGAAAAGTTAACTGAAAAACCATTGTCGCAAAGTTGACTTATGCTTATGAGGTTAGTCTTAAGGCCATCAACAAATAAGACGTTTTTCAAAATCGGGCCATCTGGAATAGCAACCGTTCTTTTTCCAACAATTTTGGAAGACCGACCGTCTCCGAAAACAACAAGTCCTCCGGAGATTTTCTCAAAGTTTTGAAAACTATTTTTGTCACCGGTCATGTGACGGGAACACCCGCTATCCAGATACCAAGACGAACTATCATATGCATGCAAGGAAACATTGGTAACAAGACAAGGGAAAATTTCACCTTTGCGCACCCAAACCTTTTTGGAATGCGTCGGTAATGGTCGTGAAGTTATATGCCTAGGTGAAAGCGTCTTGTTAGAGCGATTGCTGCTCCTTGATGAAGTCGTCTTGCGCAGTGAACTACCAAGGTTCTTTTCCTTCAATTGATTTGCAATTGATTTCCGAGGAATCACCTTTGTGGTAGTCATTGCAAGAGGTGTTTGAGGTGAGCGTTTGACTCCCGTCTTGCAATATCTTCTTATGTGCCCTGAAACACCACAACGAAAACATACCTTAGATCTTGACGATCCCAAAGAGGATGAAGTAGGTTTGTTGTCGTTGTTTGTCTTAAATTCCGGTGTCGGAGGAGGAGATACCGACTGAGGCACAAAAATTGTCCCACTCGAACTTGGACTGTTTCCAGTTTGAGTGTATCCGAGGCCGAACCGATTTGTTTGACCAAGACCAAGAAGCCTATCCAACTTACTCCTTCCTGAAGAGAATCGCTGCAAGTCATCCTTGAGTTGGAAAATGGTCTTTGTCATTTCCAGGTTATCCTGTCGAGCCTCGTTGTAGAGCTTTGAGAAGTGATCCGCTTTATCCACCAGTTTTGTATGTTCCTTCTCAAAAAGCTCATTGGACTCTTGAAGGGAAACATTTACTTTTATCAGATTTTCCCTTTCCACTTCAAGATCGGTCGAGAGAGAAGTTACCCTTTTTACTTCTTCTTCGAGATCCTGCAATCTCCCTCTCAACCCCTTGTTTTGCTTAGCCAGTTTCTTTGAATCCCGTAAAAGTCTGTGGTAGGCTAAAACAAAATCTTCACCTTCCGAATCATCCGATTCATTGTCCGTTGCAATCTTTTCAACAGTGGAGTTGAACAATGACTCGGATGTACTTGCCATTAAGCACATGAATGGTGAAGATGTGGACGCGTGGAATGCCGTTGCGCTTTCTTCTTCATCACTTGAGGATGACTCATTTGACGTTGAGTTGTCATCCCAAGTGACGACTTGCATCGCCTTCTTCTTTGCCGGATACTTGTTGGGACACTCCGTTGCAATGTGGCCGTAGCCTCGACATTTGAAGCATTGTAGTTGTCCCTCTGAACTTTTCTTATCCTTTGAGAAGTTCTCTTGCTTTCTTGACTTGTAACTTGAAGTACCCTTGCCTTTCTTCGACTTTCCGAAGGATGGAGTTTTACTTGAATTACCCCTTCGAAAGTTGCGGCGAAACTTCCTTGTCAAGAGAGCGAGTTGCTTCTCAAAGTCCTCCATAGAAAGGTTCTCGTCATCGTCTGAGAAGGATGTATCCGCGTCTTCTTCCTTAGTTGTTTTCAACGCATAACCTGAAGACTTAGAAGAGGATGCTTTTCCAGAAGAATAGTTAGTAGTAAATGTCATTTCATAAGTTTGTAATGAACCAACTAATTCTTCTACACGTATTTCGTCCGGGTGTTTAATAGTTTCAATGGCTGTAACCTTTGGGCGAAATCGTTCAGGAAGAGTTCTTAAAATCTTTCTTACAACCTTAAATTCTGGAATCTTCTCTCCCAGGTTAGCACATGAATTTACGATGTCTTGCAATCGTGTATAGTAATCCGTGAAAATTCATTTTCTGCCATAAAAATGTAGTCAAATCTGCTCATAAGTATTTGCAGCTTTTGAATCTTCACGAGGTTAGTTCCCTCATGTGTAACTTGAAGAACATCCCAGATTTCTTTCGCAGTCTCACATGCCGAGACGCGAGAGAATTCAGTTTGAGATAAGGCATTAAAAATAGCATTAATTCCCTTGCCATTGTAAGAAGATGAATCTAACTCTTCCTTGGTCCATTTCGACCTAGGTTTTAAGGTGCGAACATCAGAAATAAATTCAGTTGGATTAGACCATCCTAATTCAATTGATTGCCACACCCTTTCGTCGATGGAAATTAAAAAGGCTTTCATCCGTACTTTCCAGTACGCATAATTTGTTCCATCAAAGAAAGGGGGTCGATTGATGTTTCCACCTTCAACCATTGTTTACAACCCTATTCCCTCTCTGATACCACTTGTTGGGTTATATGTAATATAGATCTAAATAGGGGAAAAAACACCTAGAGGGGGGTGAATAGGTGTAAACAATAAACACTCAAAAAATCATTGCGCAATAAAATCCAATGCGGAAATAAAAATGAACACGCAAGATTTTTACGTGGAAAACTCCAAACCGGAGTAAAAAACCACGGGACCGATAACACGGTGAAATCCACTAGAATTAAACACGTACAAGGTGATATACCGTACTCACAGACGACTCAACCTTTTCCATACGCTCCTAGTTGATCTTCTCCGCTCGCTCCGCAACGCGTCTCGAATCCACGATCTGCGTCCAACGCCGAATCCACGGCGTCCAACGTCGAGTCCACGACGTCTGACCGAATCCACGGTCTTCACCCAGTAGCACGCTTCAAATCCACGAACGTACCTCGCTCCGAATCCACGAGAGCGGTTGAACCTTGAATCCACAAGGACACGCGAATCCACGCGCCGATTTTGGGGTAAATCGTTGTTTTTGGGTGGTGATGATCCGCCGAATACTTAGATCAAAGATAGATAGGAAATACCATCTAAGTATTCATTAGTTTGATTCAACTCAAGATGTGAGTATGAAAACCTAGAATCAAACTAATCAATATAGATGAAGAAACATAGAGTAATATCTAATGATTTCCTTTCTTCTCTATATGTGGATCTAGGCCGTATAAGATGATATTTGATTATGATGGCTCTATTTGGATTAACCCTAGAAAAAGAATCATAGGGTCTATATATAGGTTAGAAACCCTAGGAAGGAGATAAGAATAAAAAACCTACCATTTCTGGAAATTTTACGGACGGCGATCCGGATCGGATTAGCTGTGATCCGGATCGTCGTAACGAGTCAGACAATTCCAGAAAAACGAAGGTTCGGGATCCGGATCGAAGTGCTTGATCCGGATCGTTCATACAGTTCACCAAACATCAACGTTCGGGATCCGGATTGCGAAGCCTGATCCGGATCGTTCAAGGAAAATGGTAAACTCAATGTTCGGGATCCGGATCAAGGGAAGCTACGATCCGGATTGAACTGGTGTATGAACGAACCACCTTCGGGATCCGGATTGAACAATCTGATCCGGATCCTGAACATGTCCTATGTCCAGTTTTTGATTTTTATGCAATGAAAAATTCTTCCAAGTGTTTCTACACTACAAGAAGTATTCGGATCACCAAAAATCTTTAGTTAAACATACCTGATCCTTTTGAATTCTTCTTTCTTGAGATTGAGTTAAATGATCCAACCTTCTTCACCTTCAATCTTCAAGACTTGAACCTCTCACGAAATTACGCCAACTCAAATTCCGTAACATTAGTGAGTTTCCTTTGAGCATTGTACTTGACATATTGTCAATAGTGAGTGGTTGCATACCATCATCTGTGTTTTTCCCCTTGAGCATAGTAGATAGAGGCATGATAGCTGTTGATACTTATCCAGCTTTGTTTTCCTATCCCAGTCTTTTCTGTTATCTTATGCCTCTAGTAGACTTAGTGGGCAGACCGTGGGTCTTGGAGACGGTACCCACTGAGAACTACTGTAGGATGTAGTTCTCACACCCTCTGTCGGTGACAGGTTGCTGAGGCTTTTCTTCCGTTCCTGCCCGAGCTGGCTTGACGGACCGAGGACAGGAAGTCGCGTGATAGTTCCCTACCAGCATAGTTCCTTTAGAGTGTGGTAGATGTACCCTTTTTATATATTGAGAGTTTCTTGTTGATAGACCTTTGTTGTGAGGTATAGAGTTGTATTTTATTTTACAGTTTAAGAGACTGATGTAGTGAGGATATGGTTGTATTGAGAGCTTGTACACTGATGTATTTATTGGCGTTATCTCCCTTTTGAGTTTTGTATCAGAGGACTTTTCATACGATCGTATTTGGGAGATGGATATTGTATTATTTTCAGTTGTACGTTGATTGGATTTCAGTTTTCCTGCAGCTTTTATTTTCGCTCTGATATCTGTATAGCTGTAGTTCTATCTTTTGCAGGTTAGACGCTTCGTCGGTGCGGGGCTTCCCGTATCGACGGCGGATCTGTTGGCGAGCCCGGGTCGCAGTTCGACCCCGGGGCGTGACAGATTAGAGTGGTATCAGTGTGACACCCCCGGAATTTGGATTAGTCCTATATATAAATGATATAATAGGACTAAATCTCTAACCCGGCTATAGCATTTTGGATGGTAGCAAGATCCAAGAGGAACATGAGAGTTAAGCGTGCTAGAGCTAGAGTAGTTCTAGGATGGGTGACCCCCTGGGAAGTGGGGCGTCACAATCAGAGCCTAGGTTGTAGGTCGTGGTGGACTTAGAAACCCTAGGCTTGTGGTTGGACATTAGGATGACTACGTGAGAGTCGTGACTTTTAGCGAGAGTCCTGATTGAGTTTTATACCTCTCCCAAGAGACGGGATGAGTGATTGGCATGTTTATTCTCCTAAGCGATTATGTTGGCTGCAGACAACATAATGCTATGGAATGGATGGCATGTCTTAGACTTTCGCTGGATTGGGCCGTTTGGTTGTTGTGTCCTGATGTTTGTTATTGTGCAGTGGACTATGATGCCCCTGAGACGTTGTGTAGTGAAGATGGCACACCCCGCACCTGATGAGTACCCGAGCAGCGGGAGGCAGAGCTATCAGAGCAGAGCGAGACCCAGGAGTTATGGATCCAGATGGCACAGTTGTCGGAGGCTGTCCGATGCCAGGAGGAGGCCATGGAACGTTTGGTGCGCCTGTTGGAGCAGAGAGCACAGCCAGTTGCAGTACCGCTTGAGAGTCCTCCAGCACTTTCTTCCTATGCAGTGACATATTCAGTTATACTAGTGGCACCGATGGAGCGAGCAACCCCCTCCGTGTCGACGAGTAGTGCCGAGGCACTGAGGTAGGGTGGATGGCGGATAGTGGATGAGCTTTGGGACATCATCGGTCGATAGGGCCAGTCCCGGCAGTCTGATCCACCCCGATTTGCAGGATTGAGCTTGGAGCTGTGGGAGGCTGAAAACTGGATAGCAACAATGTAGAAGCTGTTTGAGAATTTACTCATCCAGGAGAAGCATTAAGTGCACTTGGCTACGCACTTTTTGGGAAATGGACTCCGAGATTTGGTGGCATCGAGTTCGTCCTGTTGGACCACCGGGAGCGCAGTTGTTGACTTGGAACCAGTTTCGTGCTTTGCTGCTCAGGGCCTTCTTCCTGACAGTGTAAGCAGAAACTGGAAGGGGATCTTAGACGCCTGCAACAGGGGAGTCGACCTCTTCTGGAGTATGTTCGCGAGTTTTGCGATTGTTGAGCAGTGTACCCCGTGTCGCCCAGGATGAGGCCCAGAAAGTTGAGCTAGTTGAGAGAGGACTGCATCGGAATATCTATCACTTGGTGTATTCTCGGCGAGCGCCGACGTTAGATGCAGCGATTGAGCAGGCTCGGTGGGTTGACCGAGGATCAGTGATCATGTCAGAGAGAGACGGAGCGCCAGGGACCAGCTCCGGGGAGAGGCATCCAGTGCCGCCTGAGTTTGGACAGTTGAGTAGATCGAGACCCCCGGGGCCGCCATGATCCCAGTCTGAGGGTCGTGAATGTCACACCCCGAAACTGCTACCAATTTGGCATGGTTCGGGCGCGCTGAACAGACGCCGAACGGACAGAACCTCCCCTGTCCGCCCAAGGCTAAGCGACAAGATCATGTACAAGAATCACCCAGGAATTAATTCTAGATATACACAATCACAACGAGAGCACAACCAGTGCTAACAAGAACATAAGAGCAAGGTACGAGTATATAAAAGTAAACATACAAGTAACAAAAGAGAGAAACTCTATCTATTACAACCATTCCATTCGTGTATATGAATAATACATAGATCACATCCAAAACGTCCTCACCCTATACAACATCTACTCTCAAAATGTAAAGACAAGGTGACAAGAGCTATAGATGTAGGGAGGCTGCTATCAACGCCTCTAGGGCGCCAAGCCCTTACCGCGATCCTCGCCGGGAGTACCTGTACTCGGCCCTGTAATAATAGTGGGGTGAGAACTATGGTCCATAGTTCCCAGTGGGTTCGGCCACCGACTCCACCGGTCTTCCCACTAGGTCCAAGAGGGCAAAAGCAGATAGATAGATAGATATATCTGAAAACTGTAAATGCAGTAAATAACTACACTACTATGCCCAACACGGAAAAACATGTATGTATGCTCAGGGGAGAGATATCCAAATATATCACTATGTCCAAGAAGTACTATTTCATACTTGTTCTCTAACTCATTTTCAAGAAGTGTGGTTTTTAACACTTCGTCCCAAATCTCACGGCACACCCGAAGGTTGCCCACGGCTCACTATCACGACGAGGGAGACTATGTCTCAACCTACCAATCGAACGCGTCTGCGGGACCCTAACCGTCCCTCGGGGTGGCGTGCCCCGTGACCAACTCCGGAGTAGGCGGCCGTAGAGGAGCGACCTCCACCAGCCAAAGACAGACTATGAGCATGATCCAATCCTCTCCACACGAGGATACCCTATCTATAAGGCTAATGGCAACTGAGATCCCTATAGATAATACACAACCTATGTCTCACATGTGTCACGATAGGTTTACCTACACTACCTTTCATATGCCACTCGTTCATTTATTGTGTGGTGTTCACAATTTCTACATATATGCCACTCGTCATCAATTGTCGACTCACAAGTCCAACACCCAATCCGCACTATAGGATTCCTCGGTATCGACCCAATCTTTCCCAATCCAACATATTAGCATAACATTTGCTAAATATCTATATCAACCGGAAAGTATAAAGATGGCAATACATACTATCCTACAATGCAATGGTGCGATATGCAATAGTGTAAGTGGCTAAGACATAGAGAGAAGCCCAACGGCTTCGGTAAGAGCACCACCCACCTCGGGTCCTTGGCTCGGCTCGGCTCTCCAAAAAAAATCTACGGGAGCACCGGTCTCGATCCCAAGGGTTGCCTCAAGTCGGATGTCCTAAACAAGTCCAAAACGGCCTATTAATAACCTCCAAGCATTATGCTTAGTGTTTTCACGTGCGCGCAAAAGCGCCGACGAAAGACGACGAACTTCCACGATTTGTGGTCTGGATCGTCAAGGGTTTACCCAAAACCCCTCCATGATGGAAGGATTCTATTTAAATCCCCCACCAAAATTACTAATGTCATTATTTCTCTTTTTGCCTCAAAAGTCCTAGAGCGCGTATTTCGGCTCTAACTTTTCGGCCGTTCGACGGAATGTCGATCCGTCTTCGCCAACACGTTTCTTTACATAGTAATTGAGTTTCCACGGGTTCAAATGAGATCAATCCCATGAAAATCCAAAAACTCCTCTTTTAACCTTAGGTTTCATTTACACATTCATCACGATTTCTCCACGATTTTCGCCGATTTCTTCGACAAGAATTCTTCTACGATCATATAGATTATAGATCAAAAAAGATATGGCAAAAAACAAATTTATCTTCCGCGAAACTCACCTCAAAAAGCCGTGATTTCGAGCTTTTCTTGGTTCAAGAGCTTGCCCTCGCTCGCCTTAGGCTTCCCGCAAATCGCTCCGCGATTTAGTGCACATTGGAGCAAGAAAATTTAGAGAGAGAGAGTGAGTGGAGAAGGTGAGAGAGAGAGCTCTCCATGGAGGTGCTCCTGGTGCTTGCGTGCGGGTGGAGAAGAAGAAGAAAGGGGAAAGTGGTCCTTTTATGCATAAAGGACCCCCCCCCCCCCACAATAGTGCTAATTTACTATTTAGTCCAATTTTTTATCTGATACTTGCCTGCGGAACCCTTCTGGATGTCCGTTTGTGCTCAAATTTGACGGGCAGACTCAATTTACCTTAATTTATCGTGGGTTATCTTAACTTTTCAGTTTCGACCATTTCTGGGTCACCGAAAACTGCGTCGGACCGTAATCTCTAACAGATAGCAGTTCGATTTTATTTTTCACCTTCCGGGTATCAAAATGGGCCGAAACTTTAAATCTAGCCCCATAAAAATAATGCTGACTCATTCCCCAGTTTCCGAAATTTTCTGACACTGTGCATTTTCTGCTAATTTATCTGCCCCGTCTCTCACAGAAAATATTAAATCTTCTGTTTTCGCTCCGATTTCGGCGCAGGTCATTTCCAACCTATATTTTGCTTCTATGAGTCCAATAAAAATAGTATCTTACACTATTTTTTATTTATTTTTATTTATATAATAATTTTTCTGACTTACTATATCCTACCGTAACTTCTATATGGTATTTAAAAGTTGAATTTGCACATTTTACCTATGGTTAATTAGGATTTCTTTGAATTAATTGGGCATATTCTACTTAATGTCTAACTTCTACTTTTAGAAGTTTGGTATCCTACATTCTTCCCCCCTTAAGCAATTTCGTCCGCGAAATTTAAATTTAACGCAATTCAACCGAATCGAAATCCATACCTCTAATTCATCTCCTCGAAGAGATGAGGATGGTGCGCCCTCATCGTTTCCTCAAGTTCCCACGTGGCTTCGCGATCATCGTGATTGCTCCACCGGACCCTGACATATGGAATCTCGCGGTTCCTCAATTTGCGCACCTCCCGAGCAATAATCGCCACCGGGAACTCCTCATAGCTCAAGTCATCCTGAAGCTCCGGTGGCTCATATAGCATCGCATGCTCCGGATCGGGTACATATTTGCAGAGATTGGAGACGTGGAAGACGTTATGTACATCCGCCAACTTCGGCGGCAATGCAAGCCGGTACGCCACCGCTCCCACACGCTCCAATATCTCATAGGGGCCGATATAGCGGGGACTTAGTTTTCCCCGCACTCCAAATCGCTTCACGCCCCTCATGGGCGAAACCTTCAAGAAGACGCGGTCGCCCACCGCGAATTCCAAATCCCGCCGACGCTTGTCCGCGTAGCTTTGTTGCCGAGATTGCGCCGTAAGCAATCTTTTGCG
This sequence comes from Tillandsia leiboldiana, assembly GCA_029204045.2. Classification (NCBI taxonomy): domain Eukaryota; kingdom Viridiplantae; phylum Streptophyta; class Magnoliopsida; order Poales; family Bromeliaceae; genus Tillandsia; species Tillandsia leiboldiana. The sequence continues at coordinate 12,250,730 of CM055073.1, forward strand.
AGCAAGGCGGACCTTCTCCTCCGCCTCCCGCAAAATGTCCGGCCCGAACTCCGTGCGCTCGCCCACATCACTCCAATAGATAGGGGATCGACACTTCCATCCATAAAGAGCCTCGAACGGTGCCATCCCCAAACTAGCGTGATAACTGTTGTTGTAGGCGAACTCGGCCATCGGCAAGTACTTGCACCAACCGCCCTTTTAATCGATGACGCACGCCCGCAACATGTCCTCCAAGGTCTGAATGGTTCTCTCTGTCTGACCATCAGTCTGAGGGTGAAAAGCGGTGCTAAAATCGAGCCGTGTGCCAAGGGCCTCCTACAGATTCCTCCAGAAATGCGAGGTGAACTTGGGGTCTCGGTCCGATACAATCGACTTCGGCACCCCGTGCAGCCTCACCACCTCGTCAAGATATACCTGTGCCAACTTCTCTCTCGCCTAGGTGGTGTGGACCGGCAAGAAATGTGCCGACTTGGTGAGACGATCCACAATCACCCAGATCGAGTCGTGGCCTCCCGTTGAGCGAGGCAACCCGACGATAAAGTCCATAGAGATGTCCTCCCACTTCCAAACGGGAATAGGCAAGCTTTGGAGTTTCCCCGCCGGGAGTCGACGCTCCGCCTTTATCTGTTGACATGTAAGGCACTTTGCCACGAAGCGCCCAATGTCCGCCTTCATCCCCGGCCACCAATAGAGCATCTTCAACTCATGGTACATCTTGGTGCCACCAGGGTGCTCGGCATAAGGTGACCGATGCGCCTCTCGCAATATCAGTTCGCGGAGCTCCTCATTTTCCGGCACACACCAACGGTTCCGAAACCGAAGTGTGCCATCGGCGTGTACATGGAAATCGCCGCCTTTGCCCTCCTCGATGTGACGCCGCACCTTTTGGAGACTTGAGTCGGAAGGATGCACATTCTTGATCCTCTCCAACAAGGTCGGCTGAATAATAAGCGCCATCATCAGGGCCGGCACCTCGGGAGCGACTACCTCAAGGTTCATCCGCTCCATGTCCAAACATAACGGCGTTCGATTCGTGACGTCCATAGCGAGGTTCCTCGCCGTCTTTCTACTTAGTGCATCGGCGACCACGTTTGCTTTGCCGGGGTGGTAAAGGATATCGACATCATAATCCTTCAGCAGCTCCAACCACCGCCGTTGCCGCAAATTGAGCTCCTTCTGGGTGAATAAGTACTTGAGGCTTTTGTGGCCGGTGTAGATCTCGCAATGTGCACCATACAAGTAGTGCCTCCACAACTTCAGCGCGAAGATCACCGCCGCCAACTCCAAATCGTGAATGGGGTAGTTCTTTTCGTGGTCCTTCAACTGGCGAGATGCATAAGCGATCACTTTTCCGCCCTGCATCAGGACACACCCCATACCCAGATAGGATGCGTCGCTATACACCACGAAGTCCTCGCTCTGCACCGGTAAGGCGAGAATAGGAGCCGACGTCAACCGTTTCTTCAGTTCAATGAAACCCCGGTCGCATTCGTCGCTCCAAACGAACTTGACGCCCTTTTGCGTCAGCCGAGTAAGTGGAGTCACAATCCTCGAGAAACCCTCCACGAACCGTCGATAATACCCGGCCAAGCCCACAAAACTGCGGACTTCCGTGACATTCGTCGGGCGCGGCCAATCCCTAACCGCCTCAATTTTCTTCGGGTCAACTGAAACCCCCCCCTCAGATATAATATGCCCGAGGAAAGCCACCTCGCGGAGCCAAAACTCGCACTTCTTCAGTCTTGCAAATAGCTTCTCCTCCCGAAGGATTTGAAGCACTATCCGCAAATGCTCCGCGTGCTCCTCGTCGCTCCGCGAATAGACCAAAATGTCGTCAATGAAGACCACGACAAATCGGTCCAAGTACTCCCTGAACACACGGTTCATCAAATCCATGAACGCCGCCGGGGCGTTAGTAAGCCCGAAAGGCATGACCGTGTATTCGTAGTGACCATAGCGTGTGCGAAACGCCGTTTTCTGAACATCCTCCGGCTTGATTTTCAACTGGTGGTAGCCGGACTGGAGATCAATTTTGGAGTACACCAGCGACCCTTGCAATTGGTCAAACAAGTCGTCGATTCTGGGTAACGGGTACTTGTTTTTTATGGTAACCTTGTTCAACTCCCGATAATCCACACAGAGTCGAAAAGAACCATCCTTCTTGCGCACAAATAATACCGGGGCTCTCCACGGCGATACACTTGGCCGAATGAACCCTTTGTCGAGAAGATCCTGCAACTGATCCCTCAACTCCTTCAATTCTGCCGGCGCCATACGATACGGGGCCTTCGAGATCGGCGCCGTCCCGGGAATCAAGTCTATGATGTACTCGATCGCCCGATCCGGCGGCATCCCCGGTAACTCCGCGGGAAACACATCAGGAAACTCCCGCACCACCAATAACTCCTCCATGATCGGAGTCGCACGGTCCACCTCCACAACGGTCGCCAAAAATGCCGGGCAACTGCTATGGACCAACTTCCTCGCTCTCGTCGCCGACACCGTTGCAACGAAGCACGAGCTTTGATGAGCTCGATAGATAACCTCCTCCTGTCCCGGCTCCCGAAAAGTGACCAACTTCCTCCTGCAGTCGATCACAGCGTGATACTTCGAGAGCCAGTCCATGCCCAAGATGACGTCGAACGCCTCCAACTTCTTGAGCTCGAGCAACCGGACGGGCATAATCCAGTCGCCCACTTGCACCGGGCAGGATAAGCACCCTGTGTAAGTAATAGATGACGACTCCGGGCCTTCGACTCGCCACTTGCCCGTTGCCTCCAAGATAATACCATGAGTGCGTGCAAATGATCCGCTAATGAATGAATGCGTAGCACCTGTATCAAAAATGGCCCTGGAGCGAACTCCATCTATTAGAACCATACCTGCCACGACACTGGGCTCCTCGATGTCGACAGGATCCTGGGCCTGGGCCTGAACGGCGAATACCCGCCCGCTCGGCGCCGATCGCGTCATCTCCTGCTGCCTAGAACCATCGCGCGCCCCGCAGAGACGGGAACAAAAGGAGCGCCTCCATAATGAACAGGGGTTGCCGGAGTCGATGCAGCTGAGGGGGCACGCGAACCCCTCGCTGGGTACTCTCGGCTCATGTGCCCCTCCTGCCCGCAGCTATAGCATCTGCCCTCACGCTGCCTGCACTGCTGCACCCGGTGGTCCCTGCTACCGCAGATAATGCAAGGCCGTGGTCCCTGCCTCCACTGCTGCGATCTCGGTTGCTTCGGGGGCCTCCTGGAGCTAGACTGTGCCCCCGAACCACCGCCCTGGCGCTTCTTGCCCTTGTCCTTGGACTCCGCCGCCATCTCGCGCTCCTCGCGCACATGGGCATCCCCATGTTCTGCCCACAGCGCTCGATCAAGAACCTCGGCGTAGGTCGTGAGCTTGAACAGCTGCACGGCCCGGTAGATCCAGGGCTTAAGCCCCCGCCGAAACCAATCGGCCCGGTCCGCATCATCGCGAACAACATCGGGAACACAGTCGATGATGTGGGTGAACTCCTGCTCGTACTCCATCACCGAGCGATTTCCCTGCCGCAGCTTGCGGAACTTTTCCTTCATCACCCGCTTATCGGCGTCGGGAAAGTAGTGCCCGTACACCGTCCTCTTGAACTCCCCCCACGACATCGGAGGAAGATGCGCGGGTCGATCACGCTTCACCCGCTTCCACCATACTAACGCCGGTTCTCCAAAACTATGCGTGGCCAGGGGCACCTTGTCCCTTTCCAGGACAGGGAGATCTCCAAAGATAGTCTCCATAGCGCCAAACCACAACTCCACTACCGCCGGCTCCACCTTCCCTCCCTCGAAGGTCCGAGGTTTGAACTTTAGGAACCGCATCAGAACTGCCAATGCGCGCTCCCGCTCCGCCTTTTCTGCCGTCGTATCGGGTGTAGTAGAACCCGATGCCGCCAGAGGCGCACTCCTCGGAAGGGGGCACGCCGACAGTGGAACGGCCCCCACGCCCTCACTCTCAACCGCTCCCGGCGCGCGAGTCGAGGGTGCAGGCGGATTACGGCTCTCAGCCGCCGTCGCGGCCGCCAACGCTGCCTGCTGCTCCAACAGTGACTGGAGCTTCTCCAATCGAGCCCCCTGGCGCTGCATCGCGCCTACCAAAGCAGCGACCTGCTCTCGCAGCCCCTGCACCTCGCCAGATCCCGACTGCTCGAGCGCCGCTGGAGGCGGCACCGGAGAGGACCTACGAGTGTGGCGTCTCCCTGACATTCTTTCCTGGAAACAAGAACTTAGTCAGTTAGTTTAACCCGATAGCTCCTTAGCATTTACGAAACTAGACAACTCAATAATAAACCGGGCGGAAGCATACAAGCAAACTTGTGGTGACCCGGACCTTTGCAGGGCTTCTACAGTGTGACCAGCAGCTTCTGGAAGCCTACGTGGCATGTCGGCGGTGTTCGCGCGCCAGTTTGGACACAAGAGATGGACTCGGGGCTTAAAATGGATCTCGTAGGTGATCGGGGGACCCCATCGGATGTTTAGAAGAGTTTACGCGTGGTGTGGATATCGAATTTAGGATCGGCGCGGAATTCGGATTAAAATACCTTTCCGGGAGCCTCCGGCAAATTATAGGTTTGGAATTTAGCAGAATGGACGTCGTTTTTGGAATCAGCGCGCGAAAACGGTCAAGATAGGCTATTTGCTTGATGTTTTTGGGTTGGCGGTTACTGTTCATGCCGGAACAGTACCTCCGGCAGTCGCCGGCGGCGGCGGGCGGCGCCGGCGGGCGGCGGCGCGGCCTCGGGCAGGCGGCACGCGGCGGCACGCGGAGCGGGCAGGGCGCGGGCAGGCGCGCGGGCAGGCGCGCGGTCCACCGCGGAGGTCGTGCACCGGGGGCGGGCCACGTGGCGCTCTCCGGTTGGCCGGTGCAGCAGGCGCGGTCCACTGAATTTGGGCCCGGGTGCACGGTGGACCGGGTGGACACGTGGCGTGAGGTAGTTGGTCCGGTGTTGTGCTCCCGGTCCACGCAATCGGTGGAGTTGTTGACCGGGGCAGGTGGCCGTACGGCGGGGCAGGTGGCCGTACGGGCCCGGGTCAGCCGCGACGTGCGCGGTCCACGGCGCGATGTGCGCGGTGCACGGGTTGCCGGGCCACGTGTCGCGTCGCCATTTGCGGGCGCAGGTGCACCGGGTGCAGTGGGGCCCGGGGGAGTAGTGGACTGGGCTGTGTGGTGGACCGGGCCGCACTGTGCGCGCCCGAAACTTGGCGGGCCGGGCCGCACTGTGCGCGCCCGAATTCGGGCGGACCGGACCGGGCGCCCGGAAGTTGGGACATGATGGGAATTTTCCCAATTGTTTTCTTCAGCCTATAAATAGGCAGCCCGAGCCCTCTTTTCTGCTCTTTTTCTCTCAGCCCTTGCAAGATCTCCCCGAGCTCCCTTCTTGGAAGATTTTCATCTTCAAGTGCTTGATCTTCCTGCCAAGTTCTAGAATTTTAGGAGGCACGAATCCCGAGGTTCCCCATTTTACGGTGCGGCGTGATGTTGCTTTCTAGTGTTCTTCTTCGGCGCAGCGACAGTGTTTTGGCTCCCCTGGGCTACACCGAGCTCCTTTTTCTGTGATTCTTGCGCCGACAGACTCCTAAGAGGTAGGGCTTCATCTTTTGTATTGATCAAGCTTTCCCGTTGCGAGTTTTTGGCACGGATCCCGAGGCAACACTGTGACCCATTTTCTGTTTGGCTTTGTGGGACAGCATCAAGGTGTTTTGGCCATATCTTTGCGCACAAGCGTCAGCCGGAAACGAGCTTATACAACTTTTTCATCTACAGATCGCAAGGAACGCGCTCGTATTTTTCTTGGATTTTTCTGAGATTTCATCAGAGGTGAAAATTACTGTTTTCTCAGTGAACAGTGTACAGTTTTAATACAGATTTTTGTATGAGTGTACCCCCTTGCCGAATTTTTATCTTGGCTTACCGAACTCCGATTTGGGCGTGCAAGGTACCGTTTCGAAGCTATCGACGCAAGGATTGCTGTGATATTTTTATTGGAATTTTCTGGGTACAATCTGCAGGTGATAATTTAACAGTTCAGAATTCGAGGTTGTACGCCCAAATCGGAGGTACACACTGAGAACTCCCTTATTGCGTAGTTCTCACGCCCGTTGGGGGTTTTCCCCCTTTTTGTCCTTTCTCCCCTTTGTTTTGCAGAGTCTTGGCAGGTGTTGCCGTTCTGTGGTTGCTGTGCGTGGTGAGGGAGTAGCGAGCTAGATCCAGACCCATCTTGGGAGAGTAGCGGTACCCCCTTTGGAGGAGATCTTCAGTATAGGCGGTAGATTGGTATTTATTTCCTCTTTTGAGAGACTGATGTAGTGAGGATATGATGTATTGAGAGCTTGTACACCGATGTTTTATTTGAGATATCTCCCTGTTGAGCTAACAGTTTTGTACTCGAGGTTAATGTATGATTATCATTTTTGGGAGATGGACCTTGTTGTTTTATTTTCAGTTGTACAGTGGTTGATTTTATTCTACAGCAGTTTTATCTTTTAGCTCTGATATCTGTTAGCTGTAGCTCTTTTTGCAGGTAGGACGCTTCGCCTATGCGGGTTTGGCATAGGTGGCGGATCTGTTGGCGAGCCCGGGTCGCAGTTTCGACCCCGGGGCGTGACAGATTAGGTGGTATCAGAGCCTAGGTTGTAGGTCATGGTGGACTTAGAAACCCTAGGCTTGTGGTTGGACCCTAGGATGACTTCGTGAGAGTCGTGATTTGTAGCGAGAGTCCTGATTGAGTTTTACACCTCTCCCGAGGGACGGGATGAGTGATTGGCATGTTTATTCTCCTAAGTATTTATGTTGGCTGCAGACAACATAACGCTATGGAATGGGTGACATGCTCTAGACTTTCGCTGGATTGGGTCGAGCGTTGTTGTGTGCTGATTTGTGGTTTCGTCGTGGCGAGCGGTGTCTCCCCGACGCTGGGTTTGGGACCCTTGTGCATCCTGTCATGGCAGTTGAGCTTGAGCGGTTGGTTTTGGGCCGGATACCCGGATTGAGGTCAGAGAACTCCGGACCCAGATGACAGGATTGTCAGAGGCATATCAGCGGCAGAGCGAGCAGCTAGTTTGGTGACGCAGTTGTCAGAGCAGTGGGCAGCCCGACAGTACTTTTCTTCTGAGACCACCAGGATGTAGTATCCTCAGCGGCAGGGACTTCTGTAGTGCCAATAGAGCGAGTGGCCCCCTCCATGCCAATGTTTAGTGCCAAGGCACTGAGGTAAGGTGGATGGTTGACAGCAGAGGAGCTGTGGGGCATGTTTGATTAAGTGAGCCAGATTTGGCAGATGAACCACCCCGACTTGTAAGATTGAGCTCGGAGCCTTTGGAGGCAGAGTCGTGGTTGGGGGTGATGGAGTGATCAATTGAGAGCCTCCCTGTGCTAGAGAGTTTATGCAGTTGTTGAACTGGCGCTCCAGGTTTCGAGGGACGAGGCACATAGGATAAGTGAGATTGGGAGTGGATTGCGCCAGGATACTCCTTAGTTTCTTTTCGGTCCCTCCTGTTCGGGTTTTGGACTGTGGATGCCTCGTCGGAGTAGGCATTGTGTTTGGAGCTGGACACTGCAATTCCTTGGATGGGGATCTGCCGCTAGAGGCGAGTTCTGGAGGGAGGCGCTTGGCGCTAGATGATGGAGGACAGATCGGCATGCAGAGGCATTTTCGTTTAGCTTTCCTGGGTGGTGGATATCCTTGTGGATGGTTAATGTAAAGCTTACCCAAGGGGGGATGTTACCCTGTGTGATTGATAACTGGCATGTTTGGGGTGCAATATATGTGATTGAGGGGTGAGCTTAGTAAGGATAATTGTATAAGGAATTGCATGAATCAATCGTGCTTGGTCGTATGACGATGATACCCAAGTGGATTTCTGAGACGTCAGGGGTTGGGTGGACCCCGATGACAGCAACAGCCATTTTATCAGAGTGGCGCTGCGGTAGCGTGGATTGGTTGTTTGCGAGAGACCACGTTCGGCATCTCAGTGTGAGCATGGACAGAGGTCGTGCTCCCTTTGTGATTGGTCTAGATATTTTGGCAGGCTGAGCGACGACCACTTGCATCGAGCGGATGAATCTGTGCCGCCCGGTTGGGGGGGCGCCACGGTAGTGGATTGAGTTGTCGCAGGTGTGTTTTTTTTCACAGCAGTCGGAGTTAGGACATGTTACGTTCCTGCATGGGCTAGGGGTAGAGTCGTTACCACATGCACTTGAGGTACAGGTTACTGTTGGCATTGTGCAAGTGGAGGAGGCTTGTGGATTATGTCCAGTGCAGCAGAGGCCGTAAGTTATGCCGGCAGACTTATTGGTTTTTACGGCAGCTCAGTGTTTTGACCCAGTGCTTGGGATCGGTTGGCATAGTGCCACAGGATGTTTGACTGCTGAGAGAAAGGATTTGGACTTTCTGCGAGGCAGATAATGGAAGGCATTTTGTTTGTTGAGACTATTTGAGCACACTGGTTACAGCGTCCGTGTGAGAGGTGCCTACGGCGGCAGCGGGACTTAAGTATGTCCCTATTGCCCATAAAATCCCGGGTGTGAGTCCACCTAAGCCGATGATTAGGCCGCCAGAAAGGAAGATTAAGATTGCGATTGACGTGATTCTGGAAACCGCGCCAACTTCAATAGCCCCTCTTTGGATATCGCCTTTAGAGCTGCGAGAGTTGATTTCTTAGGTGCGTGGATTTGATGGATAGAGGGTCTGTTTGACCTAGTGCCACGTCGTTGATACACGACGGTGAGAGCCCTTTGGGATTGGAGTCCAGGCAAGTCCAGGTATTATTTAGAACCTTTTGAAGGAGCTATATTCCGGCAGTCATTGTGTGATGCCTGCGCCAATTTGGAATTTCAACTGAGGGCTTTGTCTAGATGGTGTTCAGGACACAGTAGGGGCATTACGAGTACAGTGAAGCCAATGGATTGACTAATGCCCTGTTGCCTCTAGATTGAGGAATTTTGTATTCTGTTGGCCTTGAACGGTTGGTTAGCGGCATCCTCCTGGGATATTTTGGTTTTACCCCCTCCCTGTTTGATTTAGAGCTTGTGCAGCATTTGTAGATGGTGTGACAAGGTCTGTGGGGAAGAAGCTTTTTGCCAAGTCGTTGTGGTGCAAGTTTTAGCTTCGAGAGCATATCTTCCTGGATTGCTTATTCTAGCCGAAGGGGCGGCGGTGGAAATTCGGCCAAAGTGGATGCTATTTAAGACTGGCCGAGATCGACGGTCATTGTTGGGGTGAGGAGTTTTTGGACTGGATAGTGCCAGCAGAGCTTGATGACCGGGTGATGAGATTGGTACCAGCGCCGATTTTAACCTTGTCAGTGGTGGGAGAGGGATTTGCGAGTTATAGTGATACCTCCCGTAGTGGCTGTAGAGCCACCATTGGATTTTGTGAGCATCCAGTATCACCCCGTCAGAGCCACTGTGGTGGCGGATGCCTGGAGCAGAAGAGCTATTTGGGAGTCGAGTTTGACGGTTCCATAGCTGGCACTGTGTGGGGCCATCCTTGTGTGCAGGGTTTGAGTTGAGTCCCTGAGGATCCCTTTTGATGAGAGGCTGCGGCTGAGCAATCCACTTAGGTGGTTAAGTGTTGAGAGCGACCGAGTGTGAACCCCTGCTTGTTTGGGCCCCTTTTCTGTGCAGGTGTTTGTGTGGATGTGATTCGGGTCGCTTTGGTTGAGCTGGCTCTTGGGAGTGATTTTAGAGCGTGTTACTCTGGCTGTTCGTTCCTTTCCCCCAGTCTTTTGTTGGAGTTTGGAGGTTTTTCTGCGTCTCAGCTCAAGAGTGTTATGTTTTGGACCCCTCGCCGTGATTGACTCGTTCCTTTTGGGGTCTGTGAGAGTTTGGAGTACGAGGGACGCCCGTTGCGAATTCCGACTCGTGAGGTGAGGGAATTGCGCAATCGGGCTATGCCGTACTGGTTGTTGCTGTTGTTGTTGCTGAGGAGTAATCACGGGGAGTGATAGGTGACTTGGGAGCTGGAGACGGCGGTGTTGATTATTGACCCCTGGTTTCTGAGACTCCTTGGGAGTTGCCTTAGTTTCGAGGACGAAACTTTCTTTTAGTGGGGGAGGATGTGGTGACCCGGACCTTTGCAGGGCTTCTACAGTGTGACCAGCAGCTTCTGGAAGCCTACGTGGCATGTCGGCGGTGTTCGCGCGCCAGTTTGGACACAAGAGATGGACTCGGGGCTTAAAATGGATCTCGTAGGTGATCGGGGGACCCCATCGGATGTTTAGAAGAGTTTACGCGTGGTGTGGATATCGAATTTAGGATCGGCGCGGAATTCGGATTAAAATACCTTTCCGGGAGCCTCCGGCAAATTATAGGTTTGGAATTTGGCAGAATGGACGTCGTTTTTGGAATCAGCGCGCGAAAACGGTCAAGATAGGCTATTTGCTTGATGTTTTTGGGTTGGCGGTTACTGTTCATGCCGGAACAGTACCTCCGGCAGTCGCCGGCGGCGGCGGGCGGCGCCGGCGGGCGGCGGCGCGGCCTCGGGCAGGCGGCACGCGGCGGCACGCGGCGCGGGCAGGGCGCGAGTAGGCGCCCGGGCGCGCGGGAAGGCGCGCGGTCCACCGCGGAGGTCGTGCACCGGGGGCGGGCCACGTGGCGCTCTCCGGTTGGCCGGTGCAGCAGGCGCGGTCCACTGAATTTGGGCCCGGGTGCACGGTGGACCGGGTGGACACGTGGCGTGAGGTAGTTGGTCCGGTGTTGTGCTCCCGGTCCACGCAATCGGTGGAGGTGTTGACCGGGGCAGGTGGCCGTACGGCGGGGCAGGTGGCCGTACGGGCCCGGGTCAGCCGCGACGTGCGCGGTCCACGGTGCGATGTGCGCGGTGCACGGGTTGCCGGGCCACGTGTCGCGTCGCCATTTGCGGGCGCAGGTGCACCGGGTGCAGTGGGGCCCGGGGGAGTAGTGGACTGGGCTGTGTGGTGGACCGGGCCGCACTGTGCGCGCCCGAAACTTGGCGGGCCGGGCCGCACTGTGCGCGCCCGAATTCGGGCGGACCGGACCGGGCGCCCGGAAGTTGGGACATGATGGGAATTTTCCCAATTGTTTTCTTCAGCCTATAAATAGGCAGCCCGAGCCCTCTTTTCTGCTCTTTTTCTCTCAGCCCTTGCAAGATCTCCCCGAGCTCCCTTCTTGGAAGATTTTCATCTTCAAGTGCTTGATCTTCCTGCCAAGTTCTAGGATTTTAGGAGGCACGAATCCCGAGGTTCCCCATTTTACGGTGCGGCGCGATGTTGCTTTCTAGTGTTCTTCTTCGGCGCAGCGACAGTGTTTTGGCTCCCCTGGGCTACCCCAAGCTCCTTTTTCTGTGATTCTTGCGCCGACAGACTCCTAAGAGGTAGGGCTTCATCTTTCGTATTGATCGCGCTTTCCCGTTGCGAGTTTTTGGCACGGATCCCGAGGCAACACTGTGACCCATTTTCTGTTTGGCTTTGTGGGACAGCATCAAGGTGTTTTGGCCATATCATTGCGCACAAGCGTCAGCCAGAAACGAGCTTATACAACTTTTTCATCTACAGATCGCAAGGAACGCGCTCGTATTTTTCTTGGATTTTTCTGAGATTTCATCAGAGGTGAAAATTACTGTTTTCTCAGTGAACAGTGTATAGTTTTAATACAGATTTTTGTATGAGTGTACCCCCTTGCCGAATTTTTATCTTGGCTTACCGAACTCCGATTTGGGCGTACAAGGTACCGTTTCGAAGCTATCGACGCAAGGATTGCTGTGATATTTTTATTGGAATTTTCTGGGCACTATCTGCAGGTGATAATTTAACAGTTCAGAATTCGAGGTTGTATGTGGTTTTAAGTGCTATAATTGGGAGCCTAGTGTAATTAGTGGACTTTGTATTGTGCCAGGAGAGTTACGGGTGTGCTGAACATATTGGAGCAAGGGATTAGAGTTATTTGGTGTTTTCAGCTGTTGGGCTTTGGACAGTCAGCTTTTCAGGTGGGTGCCTTATTCCTGGAACCGGTGGACGGTTCTCTAATTTTCATATGTTAGCATTGCATGCAGGTGAATGGTACAATAGCTGGGATTGATCGGTAAGTTTAACAATGAGGATTTTATGGAAATTGCAAGTGAATTATTCACAGTATGACAATGGTATTAATCAAATAGTCATGTTGATGATTAGTGGAAGCTTATCTAAGGCAAGGATACCCTATATGATTAATTATCATGCCATATTAGCACATAACCTTTTATGAGGATGGTTTATGCATTGGGATAGGATTATGTAGTTATGTGCAGGTTCTACTCTGAGGAGCCATTATGGATTGAGAATTATGGACAGGTATGGTCATTGATAATTTTGGCATGAGGTTTATTTTCTTTATTCTTCTTGAGGACAAATGCATGCTTGTATGGACATATGTGTATGGACATATAGTTAGGCCATCTTTTACTGCTGCACTACATATTGGAATTTGACTTAGGAGAAACCATGATTGCTTTCCTTCTCCTTTTTATTTAGACTTTTGAGTCATGTTGCTCGGGTTCGAGCAGAGGTTTGGGATAGTGTAGCTGGGACCTTAGGGTCAGAGACAGGGTGTGCTTGATGTTGGATTGTGGGTTATTGCGGCAACCGCGGACAGTAGGCGGTTGACCGGATCTTGATTAATTTACCCAATTGTGGATTGTGGGTTATTGCGGCAACCGCGGACAGTAGGCGGTTGACCGGATCTTGATTAATTTACCCAATTGTGGATTGTGGGTTATTGCGGCAACCGCGGACAGTAGGCGGTTGACCGGATCTTGATTAATTTACCCAATTGTGGGTTGTGGGTTATTGCGGTGACCGCGAACTTTGGGCGGTTGAGCGGATGTTGACTATTGCATCAGATTGGGTATCAGATTTGTTCTAGTGGATGGTGTTTCCCACTTTTTGAGTACTATTGCATCAGATCGGGGTTTTGTTAGTGGACGGAGTTTCCCACTTTGATCATAGTCTTGACCCAGTCCTGCTATTATGAGACAGTGGTTACAGAGATACTCGATACAGTGATGCTTGATACAGTGATACTTTACTCGTGTGGGTCGCTCCCCTCGAGTGCCACTCCGGAGTAGGCTTTCCACGGTGTGAGCGCCGGGCACCAGGCAGGGTTCTTGAGTTCGACAGCAGAGCAGGCAGTACCAGTGATTACTGGTCTATCGATTGGGTTTATTCAGGCAGATACTTTTTGTTACACTCGTGCCTGGGGGACCGAGTGGAGTCTAGTAGCTATGTTAGACCAGTGCTAGTATTGTTGGGAACCGTTCGGGGTTTGACGGTGGTCCCGTGGTCGTTGTGAGTTCTTTGACCATTGTGTGAGAGGTTGAGCATCTTGAGTCTTTCCGTTCTGAGAGAGAGAGGGCATGGATTTGACTATAGCCTGCATGAGCCACTACTCGATAGCGAGTTAGTCCGTTTGGACGCCCTACGTAATTCCTGCCCGTCAGCGGGAGGTGGTTGTAGGTGGGCGCAGGTTTGACTGGACCCGATGTGGCAGTCAGCTCGATTGGGTTGATTGAGCACCTCGTGTGCGAGTGTTGCATATCTTCATCAGAGTTTCCCCATTTGAGCATTTGGATAGAGGCATGGTAGCTGTAGAGTGTTTCCAGCTTCTTCTTTCAGTTTTACTGCATCGGTTATCTTTTGCCTCTAGTAGTCTTGGTGGGCAGATCGTCGGGCCTTGTGGCGATACCCACTGAGAACTCCCTTATTGCGTAGTTCTCACGCCCGTTGGGGGTTTTCCCCCTTTTTGTCCTTTCTCCCCTTTGTTTTGCAGAGTCTTGGCGGGTGTTGCCGTTCTGTGGTTGCTGTGCGTGGTGAGGGAGTAGCGAGCTAGATCCAGACCCATCTTGGGAGAGTAGCGGTACCCCCTTTGGAGGAGATCTTCAGTATAGGCGGTAGATTGGTATTTATTTCCTCTTTTGAGAGACTGATGTAGTGAGGATATGATGTATTGAGAGCTTGTACACCGATGTTTTATTTGAGATATCTCCCTGTTGAGCTAACAGTTTTGTACTCGAGGTTAATGTATGATTATCATTTTTGGGAGATGGACCTTGTTGTTTTATTTTCAGTTGTACAGTGGTTGATTTTATTCTACAGCAGTTTTATCTTTTAGCTCTGATATCTGTTAGCTGTAGCTCTTTTTGCAGGTAGGACGCTTCGCCTATGCGGGTTTGGCATAGGTGGCGGATCTGTTGGCGAGCCCGGGTCGCAGTTTCGACCCCGGGGCGTGACATCATTGCAGCCATTTGAGCCAACTGATCCTCGAATCTTTGCATTCTGTCGGGGATCTCTGGGCCCCCACTTTCAGTAGTTGCTTGGGCAGCCCCCCGACCCATGCCAGTCCCTTGACCACCACCAGCACCACGCCGAGTGCGAGTCATAACTGCAATAGTTAATAATTTACTTTAGTACGGTCAACCCACAACTTCTGTTTTGACCTATCAGACTTAGAACACTACCCAGCGCTCTCTCGTAACACGAGTCATCCTAGGGTTCGTTCCTAGCCAAACCTAGACATTGCGTTTCCTATTGCTCTGATACCATCTAATCTGTCACGCTCCGAGTTTAAAAACCAGCGTCTAAATTTTTTTTTTTTTTTTTTTTTTTTTTTTTTTTTGAAATCAGAGTTTAAAACCAGCCAGGGCGCAACAGACCGCCACATATATAGAAGAGTCCCAATCCCACTAGGGATTGAGCCCTTTTCTATATATGCACGGCTCACTTGGCATACAACCAGAGTACTAACTACGTGCATCTACTAAGCAAGATTAAATTACAATATCAATAACTTCTCAATTACATTGCATTACACTTGATACAACAAATAACTAAACACTTGATCTTATCGGCTGTCCAGGGTCAAGCTCTATCTCGTGATCTCACCAACTCGTCCCGACATCTCAACACCCGCTCGACCTGAAAAACAGTCACCCGAGGTTGTGAGACACACCGGAGTGTATCCCAGTGGGCACGACGAGCCGAGAAATAGCAGATCGTACCTACTGGTATACAATGCTAGAGGATAGTAATAAATCAGGGGTTAGGGTAAAGCAGATATATAACTGGTGCTGTAAAGAAAGCAAAACTCATAATCTGGGTACAAGCATAGGAGATAATTTTAGCAGAATTTAAAACATGTATCAGGATAGTCAACACATCAAGGAGTTAGGACAATCAGCAAGATAACAATGGAACTAGAATCAGAGGCATCACATAGAATCATATAAAGGTAGATAACTAGAAGCCAGATCAAAGAATCAAAGAATCATGTTAAAGCAACTTAACAACACATGCATCAAATAGATGAAAACGCAAAGACCCAATCACAAGCTACCATATTGGCCTTCACAAGACCTCAGGCAAGGCTGCCCTCTTGGCACCACCTGGTTGACATTCCCCAAACTAGGGTCACGGGTTGCCTCAGCTAACCACTTTACCGGTAAAGAACATCGCTACGGGTAGCAAATCCGCTGATATTCGTGAAGTACAACGGTGCGGGCGAATCATATGCAAATGCTCAAGCTCACGGTCCACTGACCGGGTAATCGGCAACAAGCCGGGAAATCCCCACTGGGATGCAATGACAAGATCAACTGAAACTCAACACTTATGCAGGAACACTCATCAATAAATCTCAACTCATAAGCAAGATCAAGGCAAATCTCTCTCAACAGAAACTCACAGATAAACTCAACTCAACCACACAAACCAACCAAATGATACAAAACTTAAACACATATTTTTAAGAAAACTGTTTTGAAAAGTCCAAACCTCGAAGAGCATTGCCCTTGTCCTATCAAACAAGAACAGACTCAGGCGACACTACGAAGCTTGGATTTAGGTCCAAACCTCGCAGAGCAGTGCCTTTGTCCTATCAAACAAGAACAGACTCCGGCGACCCTACGAAGCGGGGTAAAACCTCAGTTAAATAAATCTATGTGCTCAGAGATGTATCATTTGATCAGCAGAACAAACAGGCTCACTAATCAACCATGAAAATGTCCGAGTAAAAGTATAAATGCTAGAGGTGCTATGGACAATCATGTAAGGCAAAATAGAACAGATAACAGGCATAGATCAGGTAGATAGCAGATATAATATAATCAAAGAAAGGCAGGCTCAAAGTAATGTTTAAGCTATCAAAAACAGGGGTCCAATCCAGTATCGCACCCCAGAGGGCCGAACTGATAAAACCCGGACTGAAGATAACCCACCTGATATAACGCAGGCGGCTAAACTGAACCAACTGTACGCTCAGCACACCAGATGCTACCGAATAACCCTGAATGTAAATTAAGGTTCAGGAATCAACTTACTAACCAGTATATGATGTGACTTTTGCATCTAGACCCCTAGGGCTATTAAATTTTCACTTTTAGTGCCAGTTTGGGCACTGTTTTCGCTCATTCTTTCAACTGGAGATTCATTTTAACGAACCGTCACTTCCAGCAGGTAACATTTATCTTGCTGAACACCGTGCTCACCAATTTGCGGCAGCACGGGACCCGAGGAAAACTTCGGGTCATAAAATCCCTCTCTAACATAGCCCAAAATGAATTTTTGTTTCTCCGAGACTTCAAACACTGTTTCTAACGCGAGCATCGCATCCGGTGACCCCCAATTAGCCTAGGGCACACTGTCGCGGCTTCGCAAACACTTTAAAATAGGGTTTTGTTCCAACATTACTGTTTTATGTTGATTTCACTATATCTTTTAATTTAAACTTCAAACCAGCAAACTTTGTATATGAAAAGGTCTTTAAATATTGCAAGGATCACAGGGCTCACCCTAATTGCAGCCCAGATCTGTTGGATCAAGAAGATCCATTATCTTGCAAACATACAAGTTCATCTTGCTCCAACTTTTATTCCACACAGAATCCTTTTGATCTGAGGTGAGCATCAAGCTCAGGGGATCATTATAAGCAAGTTTCATATTTACAGTTTTATCAAATTCCATTTCTAAGTTCCATGAGGCACTTAATCAAACACTTGGCATGCATCTTTCATATACACATAACATAACCAAAATTAAAGCTTGGTTCTCAGCAATTACTGGACCAAATCTAGAATTTCTTGAAGCAAAGTGCTCTACTGAGTTCAGGGATCTTTTCTCATCAAGTTGAAACATGCCAAAAACCCCAGATTGGGCTCGGGCTCGAGGAGGAAGATGACCCCTTTTCTTGAAATTTGTGATCATTCAACAGGAGGTTCTGGGATCAAAATAAAAGCACAAGCAGGTGCTATTTACCTCACTGAGACTTCCCATGCATGTGGCTGGCCCCGGGGTGCGGCGGCGGCGGCGAGGAGCAAAGCTCGGTTTGGAGCTTCACCCCGTTAATGGCGAATTTTGATAGAAGCATTATGAAGCTCTCTAACTTGCATGGATAGACTCCTTGTGGTCCCAGCAAGCTTCCCGACCAACTCTCCCCGGCCGGAGATGGCCTGAGCGCCGGCGGTCGCAACTTGGTGCAAATTCGAACCCAACTCGGCCGCGCCTTCCTCGGCTTGCATGGGAGCCATGCAACAGCATGGTTGGGATCCTCTTGGTCCCAACAAGGATTCTGGGCAGGTGGCCGGCGTCGGAGAGGCTCACCGGCGCCGGAGCACGAGGCTCGGCCGAGTGCAAAAAAAAGCCCGAACTAGGGCATAAAACTGCCATTAATTGGTTCAACCATACTCCACCAAATTTGGTGGAGTTGGTCCTCTACTCCTACAGTCCAAGCACCTAAATTTTGGGCCA
The DNA here is from genome assembly GCA_029204045.2 of Tillandsia leiboldiana. Taxonomy (NCBI): domain Eukaryota; kingdom Viridiplantae; phylum Streptophyta; class Magnoliopsida; order Poales; family Bromeliaceae; genus Tillandsia; species Tillandsia leiboldiana. The sequence goes on from CM055073.1 coordinate 12,268,495, forward strand.
TTTTGGTGCAAGGGGTGCTGAGTTCCCTCGAGGCGGAGGAAAACTAGGTTTCCGGCGACCCATTGTGGCCGCCGGCCAACCGTGGTGCATGGGGGCTCGGGGCTCTGCAGGGAGGAAGCTAAGGACCTAAGGAGTAGACTGCAGGTGGCCTAGGGGGCTAACATGCAATAGTTTGAAACCCTCACCTTGGCCGAGCTCGGGGAAGAAGGAGGAAGCCGGTTTCTTGCACCTCCCACCTCGCGCAGCCTCGGCTAGCTTCCAGCAGGGTCCTTCAAGCACCAGGGACTCCTCAGACACCTCCCAATCAAACCTTGAAGAGGTATGGTCCAACTTCACACTTCGTCGGAGAGAGAGGAGAAAAGGAAGATGGCTGCGGCGGTGCTCGGCGGCGGCCGGGGTCGGGTTCACCAAAGGTTGGTTGCGGCCTCACAGTGGAGCTCTCAGAAGAAGGTTGGGCTATTCCTATGGCTTTGGTTGATCTCTGCTTCAAGAACTCAAGAGAAGCTCCTAATTATTAGTTTCTCCACCTCAACTCCGGTGACCCGAGCGGCCGAGGGTTTCAGCAGCCGAGGGGCCGCGTCGGTTTTGGTCTGAAGATGCTGGTGGAGCTTCAGTTACCGAAGAAGAAGAGGCAGGGATTCGGGATCACTCCAACACGTGTGTGTGCATGTGTTAGTTGCACATTTGCACAAAACCCCTTCAACTAATAGTATTTGGACATAAGTCCTTAACAAAAGTTGGTCCTTTTACTGTTAAGTCCCTCATCTACATGCTGCACACTTCTCGGAGCAGAAAATTACGGGTTTTTCTACAAAATACTGCACTTTTCGCGCATTTCGAGGTAATCCGATCGCCGTTTTGCGAAACAGACTTCGCCACGACGTCCGGCTCGTCGAGACCTGTCAGGTAGCGCATTTTCTTAGTTTGTTCGACGCTCGGATTAAAAGTTGTTCCATAAAGTTCGACTCAATATAGCGCGTGGCACGCACTTCGATGCACCCGGGTCGCCAAACGCGAAATCCGACTGTGCCATTGCGCTCAGAACGTCGAAATTAGCTAGGATCCATTACTCATACTCCTATGTTAAAATTCTAGATAGTGGTTCGACCATTCATGATCACAAGGGGTTAAAAATTCAAAGGTTACTATTCACTTAAGTCGCGGGGCCTACTTTTTGATTTCTGATTTCTGGAAGATCCGACCGTCGGATCGAAAATATATGAATATGAAACTTCTATGTTTCGACGAAACGATCGCAATGGTGATCTCAGATTTTCCAGATCAGACCCCGATCAAAAGTCGATATCTCTGGGCCCACTATTGACCCACTATCTCTCCACTTTTGCCAAAATTGACAAATTTTAAATATTTAAAGGCAAACAGAGACTTTTAAATTCTAGATTTCTACAGTCATAGGGTCTATTTATAGGTTAGAAACATTTGGAAGGAGATAAGAATCAAAAACCTAATATTTCTGGAATTTTTACGGACGGCGATCCGGATCGGATTTGGGCGATCCGGATTGCAGTAGCAAGAAAGACGGTTTCCAGAAAAACAAACGTTCGGGATCCGGATCGGAATGCCTGATCCGGATCGTTCATACAATTCAGAAAACTCAACGTTCGGGATCCGGATCGTGAGATGCTGCGATCCGGATTGAAGTAATGTATGAAACAACAACCTTCGGGATCCGGATCGCTGGCTCTGATCCGGATCCTGAACATGTCCGAACACCAGTTTTTGATTTTTATGCAATTAAAGATTCTTCCAGGTGTTTCTACACTACAAGAAGTATTCGGATCACCAATAATCTTTAGTTAAACATACCTGATCCTTTTGAATTCTTTTTTCTTGAGATTGACTTAAATGATCCAACCTTCTTCACCTTCAATCTTCAAGACTTGAACCTTTCACGAAACTACGCCAACTCAAAATCCGTAACAAACCCTTCCAGGAAGTGGAAGAGCTTGTCTTTCTCCGACATGTCACGAATGTCGAGCATCAGGGCGGAGAACTGCTTCACGTACTCTCGAATAGACCCTGAGTGGGTGAGTCTTCGCAAGGCCCGTCGCGCGATGAATTCGACATTCTCCGGCAGGAACTGAACCTTCAACTCTCTCTTTAAATCCTCCCAAGTAGCGATGGTGCATCGCCCCGCTTGGATGTCCTCGTAGCGGGTCCTCCACCAAAGCTTGGCGTCCCCGTCGAGGTACATCGTTGCGAACGTCACCTTCGTCTCTTCACTTTCCGGGCGGACGGCACGGAAGTATTGCTCCATGTCGAAGAGAAAGTTCTCGAGTTCCTTCGCATCACGAGCTCCACGGAAGGAGCGCGATTCTGGCACGCGAACCCGCCCTGCAGGCCCCTCGCCATGGGTTGCGGTTGGAGCGTTGCCCACTGCCCTCGTCAGCACGCTGACCCGTGCGAACAATTCGGTGGATTGCTCCTTTAGGTGCATGACCGCGTCCTTCGTGTTCTCCTGCAGTTGGTCCAATTGCTCGACGACTTGGGACAGCGTCTTCTCGATCGCGACGATTCGATCCTCGTGCGCGAACATCCTCGCCACCCGATCGTCCATCCGAGCAACCTGCAATTCCAAGTCGGCTAATCGCTCCCGGTTACTCCGATGCCTTTCGGATTCACCTTGGTCTTCGTTGTCCACCGCCGCGGCTCGTTCCACCGTCGCGGTTCGTTCCACCGTCGCTGTTTGTTGGGTAGCCGTGCTCGTCTCCGCAGCATGGGATTTGCCACGCGCCATGCCGTCTCGGTCGAATCCCGGGCTCTGATACCACTTGTCACGGGGTTAGAATCGCTTGACGAAACCCGTGCGGCGCTCGTCCGTCACCTGCACGAACGAGCCAGCCAAAACCGTCCCGAGGCACAACTCCGCGAGTTGAATCGAGCGAGAATCGAGAGAAAGGCAAGCAATGGTCCTGTAAGTAAGCACAAACAACCGATATTTTATTGATTAGCGAAAGTGGATTACAACGAAGAGGGACACGACTCGACTTGGTCGGGCACCGGCCGTTGAGGCAAAATGAACACCAATGACACTCCCACTTTCAGGCGGAGCCGGCTCACTTAATGCACATCAATCAAACCATCCCGTACTACCCTATAGGGACATCCACCCCTTTGGCACCCCGGGGGTACAAAGGTGCTCACCAAGGGGTACATTTTTGAGCGGCGCACATCCATAGGAAAATAGGCCTCCGGCCCATGCCCGACACACGTCCGGCTCAACCCGGCGCATAAGCGGCCATTGTTAGCGAAAGGCCTATGCCCCTTTGGATGTGTAGCACAATCGAACCCACGGGTGCCAAACGGATGCCCATTTGCAAGTAAATACCACCCAAAAAAGGGAAAATCCTATGTCGACGCCGTGTCCGACAACATTTACAGACTCGATGCATTATTGACAAAGTCAGGCCCGTTGATGGTTGGAAGAGGGGCCTGACAGCGCGCCCCGCGAGGCTTATACCCGCGCGGCCGCGGCTGCATGCCGCGCGGGCAGGTGCCGCGCGGCGGCGGCGGCAGCGCGTGCCGCGCGGCCGCGGCTAATGCCGCGCGGCCGCGGCTAATGCCGCGCGGGGTCTGTGCCCGCTCGGCCGCGGCAAGTGCCGCGCGGGGCCGGTGCCCGCGCGGCCGCGGTTTGCGCCGTGCGAGGCCGAGGTCCGCACGATTGCGGAAGGTGCCGCGCGGGGTTGGTGCCCGTGCGGCCGCGGCTTGCACCGCGCGGAGCTAGGGCCCGCGCGATCACGGCAAACGCCGCGCGGGGCTGGTGCCCGCGCGGCCGTACGACCCGCGACACCGCGGGGGCGCCCGCGTCGCTCGACGCGCACGGGCGCCACCGCCGGGTCAAGTTGTCCTTAGTGTTTTGAGTTGTTGGGCTCGGTTTATCCACTATTATATTTCTGTTCTGACCACGACTCTTTTGGGGACTACTTCTAGGTCCGGGCGTCAACAGAGAGCGAGGTTCGATCTCCGGAGTACACGTTTTGCATAATCAAGGTGGGTAGGTGTTGGTTATTACCGGTGTGGTGTCGTTTCTAAATACTCGTTTTGATAAAGTAGATATGGTTATAGTTTGACTAACCCCCTAGCATGTGAATCCCTTTTACTATGTCAATCAAGCGGCTGCGATCGCAGGTGCGTTATACTTTTCTGGTTATAGCGGCTGAGGTCGCAAGGCAATAAAAATACTCATATTGCTTACACGCACACCGGCAGTTTGGCCACTGCAGAGGGTGTATTTTTCCGGAAAGATGGTAAGTCGTTTACCCGTGTACCCCACAAGGGGAGGTTAGTGGGGACCCCTCAAGGTGAGGCGATTGCTACTTGGGCAGTGGAGGGGTTGGAGGCACCAAGGAGATGAGTACGGTATTGGGGTTGGTGCCCAAAATATTCTGAAAGCTGGGGTAGGTGCCCAACGGGACTTTCAACAGGGATTTAGCGATACATGAGGGGGAGGGGAAAAGTAAATGCTCCAGTGACGCAGTGTGTTCTTTCTATTTATTGCGTTTACTTGCATGTTCTCTACTTTATCAGTCACTGACAACCCACACTGTGACAGGTTCGAGTAGGGGTGGATTTCGGGACGACGGTGAGGCATCAGTTAGAGGACACTAGCCAAGAGGGCTAGTAAAACGATACTTTATTTTATTTACCTTTGGTTATGGCATTACTATGGTTAGTTTAACTGTGATTCATATACTGTGGTTTCTGATGGATGTTGGGATGAGGACTTTCTTGTAACTAACTGGTGAATGATAGGATGTGTAATTGTGGCTTGTTTTCAAATACAAACCGGTTTCAAAGGTGTTTTTAAAACAAGTGCCGCGTGGACACCGATTTTAAAACCCGTGGATTTATCCTTTCAAGCTAATGGCCGCACAAAGAGTTTGCGAAAACGATTTAGAAAACTAGGTGTCGTGTGGGCACCGATTTTCAAAACCCCTGGGTTTATGCCATAGACTGTATAAGATAACGGTGATGGTTTGACGTACTTATCCTCTCCTCATTGCATGTCATGATTTGAATGGTTAAAGTATTGGACTTGTTGGTGACGCCGTGCATATACAAAGGAGACTCCGCCCGTTTGGGGAGTGAATTTGTATATGCGGCGGGTCTGATACGCGCTGGAGGCAAGGTTCATGTAATTATTTAAGAAAAAAAAATGGGTACGTTTTCCGCTCCTTTAGAACCTCCGGGGCGTGACAGTGCGGTTAGCAGGCACGCGGCACACGCACACAGCGGCAGTGTGCGGTGCGTGTGGCTGCAAGTGCGTGGACGCAAGCGCACACGATGATGGCGGTGGCGGCACGGTACGCACGGCTTGCGGAGGCCAAGGGCGTGTGGCGGTGGCGGAGAACGGGCACCCAGATCTTGCAACGGTCAAAACCTCGGTCGTCTTCTCCGGCTTCGACGGCGACAGTTTGGCTCCGATTCTTTTACGACGCACGGATGAGGAAGAAGATGAAATCTTGTTTTGGGAAATTTAGGGTTTTTCTCTTACGTTAAGAGAATCCCGAATCCCCTCTAAATATTTATAAGGGATTCCGCCCACTTTGTGGAACCTGGTAATCAAACCCCGAACCCGTTAACTAGCGGGTCCCGCTCCGCATTCCTCAAAAAGCTTGTCAAAAGTCGAAATGTTTTGTAAAACTCGTTTCACGGATCTCGATGCGCCAACCATCCTAACGGGTACCGAAAATACCAAAAATCAGTTTTCAGATTCAATTTATCCGAAAAAGTGTGTTTCGAGAGATCCGAATATCGAATTTGAGATTCGATTGCACCACCGTTCTCTGTTTGACGACACCGACAAAGTGACTATTTTTTTTTTCGAATATCTCACCAGATTATCAGTTGAAAATTTTATGGAAAAAGTTCGCTTTTCCATCAAACTCCACAACAAATTTGAAAACGGATTTGATCATTCCCTTTAGCAATAATTCACCAATAATCCGGTGAAAGAGACTCCGAGAATTTAATTCTAAAAAAACTGAAAATAATACCCTCATTAAATTTTGAAAAATACCGAATTAAATTACAAATTCCGAAATTTAAAGTACAGCTATTACACTAGCACCTCATAATAAATTTTTTCAAGAGTATAACATAGTTATACTATACTCTTTTTTTTATTATGCACTTAAATGATATCTTAATATTAAAATTAAGAGAGTGATGTATAAAGTATACATATATATATATAAAAAAAAGGTAATTATATTTATTTCTATATTTTAGATCACTAAGTTAGGATTTTTGAGATAACTTGACAAAATCTACTTAACATAATAGACGTTTTGATAAAACAAAACCTAATTGAATTAACTTAAAAGGGTTAGTAACTCAATAAATTTTAGTAGAAGATTAAAAGTATAATTTTAATTATAAAAATACAACTTGTACATTAAGTATAGAGATGTAAATCATACTCTCTAGTATCAAGGTTTCAAAATTTTTTACAACTTTAGTAAAATATTTGATAAGACAAATAAGTAAATTTAGACAAAATAAAATCTAGCGTAAAATTTGAAATATATTGTAAGTCTATAGAAAGTATTGCACATTGCAATAATTAGAAGGTGAGAAACTCAATTGAATCATATTGCAAAAATAAAAAGAGTTAGGAACTTTAATGAAACAGAGATGGAAGGTTAGGATAATTTGCTCTTAAGATATCACTCCCGTTGCTCGTCCTTCCAAGCAATTCCCCGCACTCCATCCCGGCAGCAGGCAACAGACCGGAGAAGGCAAAGAGAGAAAACAAATGACGGCAGCTCTCTTCTCCTCCTCCTTCTCCTCCTCTCTCCTCAGTCTTCCCCCGGTCCTCTCTCTCCAAAATCCCACCCCCTTCTCCTCACCATCATACTCGTTGCTCAAGCTCTCCTCTCGTTCTCCTCCTTACTCTAACATCACCTCCTCACGACGCTCTTGCGCTTCCCGACGCTTCTACAGCCCACAAGGAGACCGTCATCCTCTACCCCTCCCTTCTCTAATAGGAGATCCTGAAGCGAAGGGCGACGCTTGGGATTCGTCACAGCACGAGGCCCTTCTCAAGGGGGGAGAGCAGGTCGTCTCCCTGCTTCAGGAGATGCTCAAACTGGTATCCTTCTTCGGAGCCCACCTTATTTGGTGGATAATTTATATAAACAGTTTGTTTTTTTTTTTTTTTTTTTTTTTTTTTTTTTTTTTTTTTTTTTTTTCTTTTTCTTTTATGGTACAACTGTATAGATCTTACTGAACTATGGTCCATTTTGATTCGATTACTCAAATCTGTAAAATTTTTGATTTTGTAGCCAGGTTGATTTAAGTCATTTTGTGATTCTTTCGGTAAAAAATTTAGGCTTATCGTTTATTTGTAGTCACATGAATTATATGAAATCTGCAAGTCAAGCTCGTAAAGTCAAACATCTCGTTCAAATTTTGAAGTGGATTAGTCATTAAATGGCCCATGTCAAATGAATTAAAAGAGGTCAGGCAGCAAAATCAGAAGTTTTAAAGGCTCGGTTGTCTTATAAAAAATGAGTCATAGTTTTGGTAATTTCTATTCATTTTTATCTTCTTTTATAGGATTTCATACTGTCAGCATTTTTACCTTAGGCACTGTCTTGATGCACGGACATCTCGTTTGATATAGTTTTTTTATTTACTCAATTTTTTTCCGAATAAGATGGATTATCTCACAAGTGACATGAATGTTAAATAATGTGAAACAACCTTTATATCTTAAAGCTTAAGCCATCTGAGAACAGTTTTTTTAATAGTCTCAAAATGTGGGCTTGAATTAAATAGGAGGGAGTTAAATGAGAGACTAAGGGCATAGTGGGACTCAAATTTAGTACCTCATGCTCTGATACTATGTTAAATTATGTGAAATTACCGTTTATATTTGAAAGTTTAAGCTACCAAAGAACTGCATTTTAATATTTATATACAACATCAAGGAGCTAAAATCAAGCTACTAGCTTGCAATCATATAAGAAAATCCTCTGAACGCATAAGTTTATGTAACTTATTCCGACATCCGTACAAGACTTAACCTTCTTTTTTTTCGCATGTTCACTCTTTTATACATCATATGCACGTTTCTTTATTTTTATTTTATCCTTTGAAAGGATAAAGGTATACTTTAGAAAAATAAAAAAACCTCTAGCAGAATAGCTATTGAAAGGACTTCTTTTGAGGGAAAAATTTTAAAATTTAAGGAATTATATGAGAAGATAAAAAGTTAGATTTTTCTAATCGTCTTCAAAGTGAAGGACCTAAATAGGAATTTTCGTATCTTTCTTTTTTTTAAAATGACTATTTGGCGTGTCGTGCTTACCCTTTTTGTTTCTTTATGGATAATTATTCCTATATCTACGTAAAGTAATAAAATTGCAGGGTTTCTCCTCAAAAAAGTTTTATTGATAGAATAATTCCTTTTTTATGCCTTTCTATTTGTTGACCGGTTAAAATTGACTTTTTTCTATTAAAACTTTTATTCTTGAATAGACATTTTTTGTAATATTTTTACTGTTATTTTTTATTTCTAATGTCCCGGTTATGTCTCTTGTATTATGTTATGTGAGTCCTAAATTCTGCATGCTTAAAAAACTAAGATAATATTTTTAAGGGCATAATGGCCCTAGATGTAATTAGCGGTTGCACTTAGCAAAAAAAAAATAATTAAAACTCTGTAACAACATATCCAAGATTTCTGAACTTCGTAGGGATATATATGCAATCTGCCTTTTATTTGAGAAATGATGATGGTATGGTGGTCGGTATTGCAGTTGGAGGACATGGAGATGGATGAGGCATTAGAGCCGATGGCGGTGGAGATAGTAGCACAGGGGGTTATCGGGAAGAGGGTGGACGAGATGGAGTCTGGGTTCATGATGGCTCTCGACTACATGATCATTATTGCTGATAAGGATCATGACGAGCAGGTACTCGATAAATGCTTGGATGAATCTCATATATAATTTCACTCCATATTTTATTTTGTTTTTCTTCTCTTTATGATAAACTTCTTGTGTCTACTTCAATGAGTTAATCAATTAATTACTGTACAATAGAATAAGCTAGTGGCTGATGAATTGTTTGCAATATATACACCTATTAGTTTTGCTTGGCACCGGAAAATAAAAACTTAGTTGTATGTTGTGCTTCCTTATTTTTTCAAAGAAAATGCCTTTATGCATCTAGTAGGGGCACATTGGAAGCTAATAGACAATAACAAGGAAAAGGGGGTTCACATTCAATCACATGGAATATAAGATTGGCAAACGAAAACAGAAGAGGTGCAAGAAACTTAGTGGCTAGGTGATGAACTTTGAAAGAATAAATTTCAATATCTAATGATCTACCACCTATACATAAGCTTCTGTACTTTTGAAGTTAATAAATTGTTGCAGAATTTATAATGAAAGCAAACATAAATCTTAGCTCTTTCTTACTTTGCATAATTATATCTTATATCTCTACAACATGTTATATCAAAAGCTTGATACACTTAAAATCAAGAAAAATGAATGACATGAATTGCAGTGAGGGTGAAAGAATCCCTCGAATAGGAAGAACCCTCGAATAGGAAGAATTTATATCGAGTGATGATGATTTCTTCACTAGCATTATGCTTAGTAGAGATTTGATTAAGGTTGGATAATGGGAAATTGTGCATGAGAAAGCTTTTGAAATATGTCGGCTTTCGCATATAGGAGCTTGTCCCTCCTAATCTTAAACTCTTATCTCCTATTTACTTACATAGGTTACCTAGCTTTACGGTGGGAAAGTATAATGGAAAGGGTTCCATGACAAAAAAGTCTTTTGGGGGTGGCACGTCACATTTAGGCCATCTGGGAAAGTGTGCTAAACTAATAGAAAAGGAAAAAATGATGCCATCAAGCAAAACTCTTTTGGCTCTGTTTTTTGATCATTTCTTGCTAGAACCAAATCAATACAGATTGGTTTTGTCAATTTCGGGCAATATTGAAGAGCTGAGTTAGGCAGGTGACTTAGGTTAGGTGTCATTACACTTACTGGCAATACCTATAGCACCAATACCTGATTATCTTATTCAGTAATCCCTAATGTAACACTTGCTACCATGCTTATCATGTAAGATACAAATTTCCTTATAGGAAGCATTTGGATTAATGTAATTGCAATTCGGTCACGCATAAATTAATTTTAGTGAGAGTAGAAATATTAGTCTCACTGTTGATCACGATGATGCCGAGTAGACCCACTACCTAGTCGTGAACCATATGCTGTATCTTTTCACAAAAGATAACTTTGGATTTTATAGAGAAATACTTTCAAGGAAATGAGTCCATGGCTTGATGGCAGATCTCCTTAGCATTGTCATGATCAATGTTAGAACTAGTATATCTACTCTTGCTAAACTTGATTTACAGCCAAGTTTAAATTAAATCCAAACACAGATCTCCTTAGCATTGTCATGATCAATGTTAGAACTAGTATATCTACTCTTGCTAAACTTGATTTACAGCCAAGTTTAAATTAAATCCAAACACCTCATTGTAACATATACATGCATAGTTTGCTTGAATACAATATTATCTTTTGTTCACCTTGCATTCCATATGATGCCAGCGCAAGTCCATTCTAGAGGTGATCAAGCAAACAGTTTTAGATCATCTTACAAAGAAGTGCCCTCCACACGTAAGTCTTACTCTGAAGATATTAAACTATGCAAATTATAATTGTTAAATGTGATGAAAAAATTCAATACAACATTATATTGGACTTTGGTGACTATTTGAATAGATTTGGAGCAGGTTCAAGTGATTGGCCTTCTATGCCAAACTCCTAATAAAGAAAGCAGACATGAATTACTACGGAGAGTAGCTGCAGGTGGAGGCGTATTTAAAAGTGAGAAAGGCCTTAAAGTTCAACTTCCAGGAGCAAATCTTAATGACATTTCCAACCAGGCTGATGATTTGCTAGAGGTAAGTTCAGAATGTTTGAAGAGGATGGTATTTTCAAAATAAGATTCATAAAAAAAGTTAGAATATTTTAGTTGTTTATAGTATGTTTGTCAGAGATATCGAAAACACAGATGTTTTGCACTATTTGGTTATAGAAACTAGCAAGGATTGCCTTGCTGGTCAGCATGGGGGGCATGTGCCAACTGTGTTGATATGCCCATGTTGACCGTGTTCATGTGCCAAACTGCCAAGATATAACAGGGGCCCCATATGGGGGCTATGTTGACTGTGCCTAGTTTCAACATGTAAAGTGCTCTGGCATGTGCTGTGCCAATGGCTTACCAGCATGGCCAGTTTCAGTGGAACATCAGTCTTTGATTTGTAGGTAATAGAATAGACTAAGCAATCAAAAGACAAAATGAGCATGGTGAATATTTCAATTCTAATACGACTAAAGTCCTTTCAATTCTTTGGGCCAAATCTGTATATGTATACAGTGATATTTAGCTAGCCTGTTGTTGAGGTCGAAAATTTCGCTACCTAAGGAAGTAACACATGGTGTATACCATCGGCTAAGGATATTAGTCGATAGAAGAGTTAGTCAACGAAGAGGGACTCGCGTCTTGACCAAGACCAACCTCAGCCGAAGAAATAAAGGGGCCGCCTCAGTCGAATGGCAAAAATAGGCGAGGCTAGGCTTGACTCTTGGCTGCTCGAGCCGCAAAAGGAAAGAACTTGGAAGGAAGGAGTGCGAGATCCGGCCTCGAATCTCGTAACTAACTCCGGAATGGCAAGCGGCGCCCCGCATTGGAAAGAGCCTAGGATCACGCTTCGGAGCATAAATTTGGGGATGAATGTGGACGGAAAGCAACCACTATCCGATTAAGAAAATCGATCCAAAAGGAAAGTGGTTGAGAAATTCGCGATGATTCCCCTTAAGTGACGTCGATGATCTAAATCGGCGACTATACGCGTGGTTCGAGTGAGTATAAAAACCATCGAAGAGAAAGGGATTCTGCAACCTCGTAAGCCAGTGTAGTAACCGTGAATTTTAAAGACTGAAATTTGAATTAAAATATATTTTCCAAAATATTTATATTTCAAAAGTATAAATTAACAGTGTTTTCGGGACACTATTTTTCGCCTTTCAGATCTGAGTCTGATCTTGAAAATCTGAAATCGCTAGTACGACCGTCTCGTCGAATCGATTGAAAATGATATAAGCCAATTTTCGATCCGACGGTCGGATCGTCTAGAAAACAGCGAAAAACGAAGTACTTAAGTTGTGAATAGTAACCCCTGATTTAAATCCCCCGCCGACCAACGTCGGCCGATCGACCGTTTGGGGTCCGAATCTAACGGTCCAGGTAGTTGATTTTAATCGGTCTAGGTAGTTGATTTTAATCGCTTCGTCGTTCTGAGCGTAGTGGCGCTGACGAAATCTGCGTTTGACGACTCTAAAGCATCGGGATGCGTGCCACACAGTATACAAATCAAGAAACCAAAGACGCTACTTGATAGATTTCGACGAGCCGAACGTCGTGGCGAAGTCCGTTTTCCATTTCGACGACTCTAGTGTCTCGAAATGCGTGAAATACAGTGAAAAAGAGGGTATTTTCGCAATATGGTCTATATTTTATGTACCAATTCGCTTGAGACTTTTTGGTGAGGGATTTGGGTGCAAATGTGACCTACAGTAGGGACCCTGGGGTTAGAGGCTAATATTATAGGGACCTAAGGGCATTTTGTTTCAAAATACCCGTAGAGACCTTTGGGCTCTTTGTGGGGGGTTACGGCTATCTGAAAGGTTTCTTGAAACCTTTTTCACCCTCTCCGCATTCACTCGAGCAGAGGAAACCGTCCCCCTTAGCCCTGGGTCGCCAAGGAGACGAGGCCAAGCAAGGATGGCCGAGCTCGGGTGAGGAGAGAAGAAGATAGCACCTGGGATCCTCAAACTACACTCTGTGCTAGCTGGAGGTCTCCTCTGCTTCCTGGGAGTGCACCTGAGGGAGCCAAGGCGCGCGCGAAGCGGGGGAGGGTGAACCGGCTTCTTCCTTTCTTCTCCAACTCCGGCGAGGTAGGTGATTCCTTTCCTTTGGTTCTTTGGACCCAAGACTTGTAGAAGTCGGACCCTTAGCCTCTAGGGAGTCTCCCCAGTCCGGCCTTGTGGTCGGAGAAGCCCCGGTTTGCCGGCGGTGAAGTTGCACCGCCGGAAAACCACCATAGCTCCGCCTCGAGCTATCTTTGCTCCCGGCGGTTTTTGACGGAAAATAAAATGATGGGAAGTTTCTGTGGGACCTCTAGACCATCTCTACCAAATTTGGAAGGATTTGGTTCATTGTGGTGGTCGAGGTGGCAAACCCTAGTTTCAGAAAAAATAGCAATTGCCCGAGCTTTTTGCTCCGGCGCCACCGCTGCTCCCCGTCGCCGGCGAAGGGTCCTGGTTAGCTTCTTGGTGTTGTGAGGAGTCGATCCATGCCCTTGCATGCAAGCCATGCAGGCCGGATAGAGATCCGCCATGGATGGGCCAAGCTTGACCTTGTTAATGGCGGCCGGTCATCCGCAGCTCGCCGACGGTCGTGGGTTGCCCAGACCTTCATTAATTAACCTATAGAAGCTTAGGGTGCTGTCCATTGCACCTAGAAACTAGTAGATGGTGAGGTGCCATTGTTGGAGCTCTATGTTGGCCGCACGGCCTAGCTCTGGCCACCGCGCGCCGGTGATCGACCTGGCTGCACTCCTGTGGATGCCCTCGAGCTACTGAGGTTGGTGCTTGCCTCAATTGGCCACCAGAACAAGTGTTCTGTTGAGTTGGCCATGGTTGAGCTCTTTGATGCATTCAAGGATTTAAGTGCCGTGGCACGGGGTCGTGCCGAAAACTTGCCGGCACGGTACGGCACGGTGCGTGCCGAGCCGTGCCGATGAGTGCCGGTCACAAAAAATACATGCGTGCCGACACATAATGGCATGAAATATTTAATTTCTTTAACAACAAAATTTTTTAATTGCTTATTATGTATTTTTATCAAATATTTTGAACTTTATTAAAAAAATTACTTAGTAATTTTAAGAAAAAAAGGTTTTGAACTGTGTCATCGGCACGGAAGCTGTATCGTGCCGGTATCTTGTTGGCACGGTACGGCACGGTAGATACGGCCTGTGCCGATGGATACTTTAAACCTTGGATGCATGTGTCATGGCCAAGCTTGCTCCCTGCACTGTTCCGGCCAACTTGCACCACCCAGATGGTGAGCCTCTAACTCCACATGTTCCCCTGAGCTTTATGCTCACTTCAGATTCAAAGATGGACTGAGTGGATTTTTTGTGTGGAGTCACCTTGGGCCATTTTGGGTGTGAGCTCTGGTTTCTTTGTTCCAGCAGATCTGGGGCTGCACTAGAGTGAGCCCTCGAACCTCTGTGACATGATAAACATGATGCTCAACTTAGTTCCCAGATTGCACAGGCAGATTAGAGGTTCTAGCAACTATGGGCTCAAAATGGCTTAGTTGCTTCTTTAAGCTGTTCCAGCAGCCTTGTTACTTCGCGGTAGTGAGCCTTTGAACTTATTGGACCTCCTGAGCATGATGCTCACCTTAGTTGGGCTATAGACCAAGTAGAAGAATTTAAAATGCAAGTTAAGCCAATTTACCTTAGTAAAGGATGGCCCGAAGTTGTCCTCGGGTCTGGCGCTGCTTCCAAATGGTGAGCACGGTGTTCAAAGTGTCGAGGCCCACCTGCTGGTGGCCTCGGTTCGATTTAAAAATGCTTTGAAAATTGTTACGAGCAAAAAAGGCTCTAAAATGCATGTAATTATGCAATTTTACGAAACCCTAGGGGTCTAAACGCAATTGTTACCTCACGTGCTGTCTTGGGCTGTGTGCCCATGATCTCTAAACTTTTCGTTGGAGATCCGATGGCTTTCGTTGAGTGGAAATCAGTTTACGGTAATCTGGAAAAGATCCAGATATAAGCTCTATGTGCGTAGTGAGTCTGTGGTTTGGGTATGTGTGAGTCATTTCCTGGTCAGTATTCATGATTCAGGTCTTTGCAGTCTGACTCCGACCCACGAGCCTTCTGTTGGAGTCGTTAGTTCGCCTACACACAGGTGGGTTTATCTTCGGTCCGGGCTTTATCTCTTCGGCCCTCTGAGGTACCTTATTTGGTCGGACCCCTGTTCTTGTGGTAGCCCAGATTTTATATTTGAGCATTCCTTCCGTTGATTGATTATTATAAGCTTATATCTATAGATGTTATACCATGCTTGATTATATCTAGACATTTATCATGCCTGATTGGTCATTTGCTAGCTATCAGATATTTACTATATTCTCAGTATATCTTGGACTTTTGCCATGCCTGATTGGTCATTTGCTAGCTATCAGATATTTACTATGCTTCTCAATATATCTTGGATATTATTCTTGTACAGACAACCATTGTTCCTTGCATTCAGTATTGCATGAGATGAGATTTGTTTGGCCTTCAGATACTGCATCCCTGTGGGGATTTCTGGCTTATTGCCGATTACCCAGTCTGTGGACCGTGAGCTTGAGCATCAGCATTATGATTGCCAAGTACCGCTGTACTTCACGTACGTCGTGGGCCTGATCCCCCACTTGCGTTCTTTATCGGTAAAGTGGTCTGAGGATGGACCCGTGACCCCCAGGTTAGTGCCCAAGGGTGCTGGGGTGTTGACCCCCGGGTTAGTGCCCGAGGGTGCCGGGGAATGTCAGCCAGGTTTGTCACGCCCCGGAACCCGGGCTCGCCAACAGATCCGCCGTGCCACGGGATTTCCGAGTACACGAAGCGCTGGTAACCTGCTCCGATATAATATGAACAATAAAAGAGCATAATACAGAGCTGAAGTAGAAGAACCACATAGTATCTCAGACTGGAACTACAAATAAAGCTGTAATAAGTACAATAATCTCCCAGCTCACCAAAATAGTACAACCAGCTGGCGAAAGCCAGACCTAAAATAAAAGAGGAATAGCACAGTCTGAGTAAAGGGTACAGCATCTATCTAACAGCTCTCAGTCTCCCAGGAGATCTATCTATTCAGCGATCCCCTTACCTCGATCAGCTGCCGATGGCCTAGCAGCTCCCGCTGACGACTCTGCAAAACATGGGAGAAAAAAGAGAGGAAACAACAATGGGGGTGAGAACTACCAGATAACCAGTAGCCTCCCCTAGTGGCAAAAACCTCAACTCTGACGCACCCACTACGACTACTAGAGGCAAGAAAGGAATAAGTGGTAAAGCTGTAAACAGAACTGCTGAATAAAGGGGAAACCACCACTAGCATGCCTCTAAATGCAGTGCCAAAAGGAATGACTGTATGTATGCATCAGTATCTAACATGCCTGCCTGAAATAACCCAATCAGTGAACCAGTAAGGACTGGTACTGCCTGCTGTGCCTTGCCTGCCAAATCGGGTATGTCGGCCAATCCATAACACCGATAGGGAAATAGGAGTCTCAAGGACTCAAAGTCTGTCTGTCGCACACTCCGGAGCGGCACTCTGAGGGGAGCGACCCACACTAGTAAAGTATCGCTGTATCAAGCGTCTCTGTAACCAATGTCTCACAATAGCAGGACTGGATCATGACTATGATCAAAGTGGGAAAAACCATCCACTAAAGAGACCTGATACCCAATCTGATGCAATAGTACTCAATAAGTGGGAAAACTCCATCCACTAGAAAAAAAGCCCGATCCCCAATCTGATGCAAAGATCGACAAGATTCAACCTCAATTTGATGCAAGGATAAACATCTGGTCGACCACCTGCTGTCCGTGGTCACCGCAATACCCCACAAGTCCACAATCTAATGCAATCCTGACTATACTATCCCAAACCCCTGCTCATACTCGAGCAACAAGCATCTGAATGCAAAGGAGAGTAATGAAATATGTTCAAATCCCAATATGATAGTGTAGCAATAAATAGTGGCTAACTAGATGTCGAGCATGCAACTGTACCATTTAACAGCTGTAAAAAGATGTCAAATATTTATTTTAAAAGATTGATTTACTGTACTGATATAAAAGTTATTTGCATGCGAGATTATAGCCTTTGTCCCAATCACAGTGTCCCAAGATAAGTTATCATATAATCTGTGGGGTCATATTCAATTTTAGGAGAGTTCGTCCCAGCGGTTCTCATCAATTGTCATATTAGTTCGTCCCAATGGTTCTCATCAATTGTCATATTAGTTCGTCCCAATGGTTTTATCAATTGTCATATTAGCTCGTCCCAATGGTTCTTATCAATATTTTAGGGGAGTTCTAATAATCCCAGTGAGCTTGTCAAAAATGAGGTAAGCAACAACCGCCCACCTCGAACAGCTCGAATTACACCCAGATAGTCTCCTGGCTGTCCACAGTCCCCTAGAAACTGCTGTCTGCCGAAAACGGTGCCCTACAGCAACACACATTGCACAGGGTGTAACTATATTATTCATAAAAATACTGCTTTTTGCTGTTTTTCAAATAGCACGAAAAGAGAGGAGTTTTTCACCTCTGTATAGTGCTCAGAAAATCTAGAAAAATTACGGTTGCGTTCCTTGCGACGAGTAGAATCGAAATCGACTCTTTAAACTGCCTTGATCTGATGCTCCTACGGCCAAGATAAAAATCGGAGAGAAGTCGATGCTGTCCAGAAAATTTCCACAGCCAAAAGGGGGGTCAAAGAGACCTCGGGAATCGTGCCAAAAGTACGAAATGGAGCGAAGTGATCAACACGAAAATCGAAGCCTTACCTCTTAGGAACGCGCTGCCGCAAAAATCGTTCAAAAATTCCTCCTGGTTAGCCCACAGGGATTTTTCGACTGAACTGCGACGGGAAATGGGCCGAAAAAGAAAATCGTCGCAAGTGCGCCGCGTCGCAGATAACTCACTATCGGTAACTCCAAAAATTTTGAAATTTGTAGGAGAGAGAGAGAAGAGAGAGAGAAAGAATTTTCCTAAAGGGCCCAAAGTTCTGGTTCTCTCTCTAAAGCTCGGATCCCGAGGTGCAAATGGGAGGGGGGTGGGGATCCTATTTATAATGGGCCAAAGGGAATCTTCCCACACCAGATCCCGGGCAGAGACAGGAAACACCAAGATGGACCAACCAGGAAGCGCCACGTGTCCACAGAACAGGAAACAGCCCGTGCAAGGGCCACTCAGATTGCGCCACGTGGCCACATGGTGCACGTGCCCGGTCCCCGCGACGGGTTCTTCCGGAAGTTGTCGACCAATGGGGAAGCGCCACGTGTCACCAATCCCGCGGCCTTCTAGAAGCCGTCCATCCAATGAGTGAACGCCCGTGCAACACCCATCTTCGGTGCTCCCGGTGCACGCCAGGCCGTGGACCGCGCTCCCGCGTGCCTGCCCGCGCCTGCCCACGCTGCCCGCGCTGCCCGCGCCGCGCGCCGCTGCGCTCTGCCGCGCTCCGCCGTGCTCCGCCGCTGCGCAGCAGCTGCGCCGCCGCCTCCGGTCGCCGCCGGCCGCCGGAACAGTAATTCCGGCCGGCCGGAGTTACTGTTCCGGTGAACAGTAAAAATGTGGTGAAAAATAAAGTAAATATACCATTTTGACCGTTTTCGCGCGCTGAGTCCAAATCCGCTGTCCATTTCGCCAAATTCTCATCCGAAATTTTGCCGAAAGTCCCCGGAAAAGCCCACTTGCTTCGTTTTTCGTGCCGGATCCATTTTAAAAATCCGTTTTCGACACTACAAGCTCCGATACATCATATGAGCTTCCTACAGTCACTGTTTAATGTTGCAACAGTTCCTGCGGAAGTCCGGATCGTCACATCCTCCCCCACTAAAAAGAGTTTCGTCCTCGAAACGAGACTAAACTAAACAACAATCCTCAGTCCGATGTCTCAAATAAGTAGGGGTGGGTATCCCTCATCTCCGACTCGAGCTCCCACGTAGCCTCGCGCTCGTCATGATTGCTCCAAAGGATCTTCACATAGGGGATGGCTCGACTGCGCAATTCTCTCACCTCTCGATCCAGAATTCGCAGTGGGCGCTTCTCATATCTCAAATCCTCGCTAATCTCCAGCGGGGTGAAATTGATGACGTGCGATGGGTCGAAGACGTACCTCCTCAGAGTAGAAACATGAAATACATTGTGGACACCAGCCAGCCTCGGAGGAAGTGCAAGTCGGTAGGCAACTGGCCCGATACGCTTCAATATCTCAAAGGGTCCAATATATTGGGGGCTGAGTTTCCCACGAATGCTGAACCTCCTGATTCCTTTGGATGGCGAGACTTTCAGGAATACATGATCACCAACCTGAAACTCTAAGTCTCGTCGCCGAACGTCGGCATAGCTCCTCTGTCGGCTTTGGGCGGTCTGAAGATGCTTTCTAATCACTCGGACCTTCTCCTCTGCCTCTAACAATACATCTGGTCCCAAGGTCCGCCTCTCGCCCACGTCACTCCAATAAAGTGGTGACCGACACTTGCGTCCATACAATGCTTCAAACGGAGCCATCTGAATGCTCGCTTGAAAGCTATTGTTGTACGCGAATTCAGCCAAAGATAAATGTCGAATTCACCCTCCGCCGAAATCCAGGACGCAAGCCCTCAACATGTCCTCCAGGATTTGTATAGTCCGCTCTGACTGCCCATCAGTCTGCGGATGAAAAGCTATACTGAACCTGAGTTGAGTCCCCAAGGTTGTCTGCAAGCTCCTCCAGAAACGCGAAGCAAATCTTGGGTCTCTATCTGAAACAATGGAGGCGGGTACTCCATGTAATCTTACTATCTCATCTAGATATAGCTGGGCTAGTCGCTCAAGTGGCCACGTCGTCTGCATGGGCAGAAAGTACGCCGACTTGGTAAGTCGATCTACAACTACCCAGATAGCATCAGCTCCTCCCTGTGCCCTAGGTAGTCCGACCACGAAATCCATCGTAATATGGTCCCATTTCCACTCGGGGATTGGGAGACTCTGTAACTTGCCAGCTGGCACTCGATGCTCAGCTTTCACCTGCTGACAAGTTAAACACTGGGCCACAAATCTCCCAATATCCCTCTTCATGCCTTTCCACCAGAAGTGTGCCTTGAGGTCCTTATACATCTTAGTCCCACCAGGATGTAGGGTATAAGGTGTATAATGGGCCTCTCGCAATATCTGCTCTCTAATCTCCACATCTATTGGCACACATGCTCGGTTCCTGTACCTCAGTACTCCCGAGGCATCCACCGTAAAGTGTCCTGACTGATCACTCGGAGTTTGATCTCTAATCCTGGTCAAGTGGGGGTCCTCACTCTGTTTCCCTTTGATCCTGTCCAGCAGAGTGGGCTGCACGACTAACGACGTCAGTCTAGCAGAGACCCCAGGGGACACAACCTCTACCTCTAGTCGTCTCATCTCCTCTAATAGCGGTGCCTGGTTTGTGATCAACATAGACAAACTTTGCACCGCCCTCCTACTCAAGGCATCAGCGACCACATTTGCCTTGCCCGGATGGTACAGGATGTCCACATCATAATCCTTTAGTAATTCCAACCACCTACGTTGCCTCAAATTTAGCTCCTTTTGCGTGAACAGATACTTTAGGCTCTTGTGGTCGGTATAGATTTCACAGTGTTCCCCATATAGATAATGACGCCAAAGCTTCAGTGTAAATACTACAGCAGCAAGCTCCAAGTCATGGGTAGGGTAATTCTTCTCATAATCCTTGAGTTGCCTTGATGCATAAACAATTACCCTGCATCAACACACAACCAAGTCCGCTGTGTGATGCATCACTGTAGATCACATATCCTTTTCCCATAACAGGGAGGGAAAGGATAGGGGCAGTCATTAGTCTACTTTTCAGCTCCTCAAAGCTCCTCTGACAGTCCTCACTCCAGGTAAACTTCACTCCTTTACGCGTCAAACGAGTGAGGGGTGTGGAAAGCTTCGCAAAGCCTTCCACAAACCGACGATAATAACCAGCTAAGCCCATAAAACTACGCACCTCCAAAACGGTCGTCGGTCGGGGCCAATCCCGGACCGCCTCAATCTTCGCTGGGTCCACCGCCACACTTGCGGCGGAAATCACATGGCCCAAGAAGACTACCTCCCGAAGCCAAAACTCGCACTTTGCCAGCTTGGCAAACAACTTCTTCTCTCGTAGAAGTTGCAGCACAATCCTCAAGTGCTCCTCATGCTCCGCATCACTCCGGGAGTAAACCAAGATATCACTAATGAATACTACCACGAATCGATCTAAGTATGGTCGGAAGATCCGGTTCATTAAATCCATGAATGCGGCAGGGGCATTAGTTAGCCCAAAAGGCATAACTGTAAATTCATAATGCCCATACCGTGATCTAAATGCCGTTTTCGGAATATCTTCGGCCTTCACCTTCAACTGGTGGTAATCGGACTGCAAATCTATCTTAGAGAAGACACAAGACCCTTGCAGCTGATCAAAGAGATCATCGATGCACGGCAAAGGGTACTTGTTCTAGATGGTCACTTTGTTCAATTCCCTATAATCCACGCACAGTCGAAGTGACCCGTCCTTCTTCTTCACGAATAGCACCGGCGCTCCCCAAGGCGACACACTCGGCCTAATAAAACCTTAATCCATTAGATCCTGGAGTTGCGCCTTAAGCTCTTGCAGCTCAGCCGGTGCCATCCGGTAAGGAGCCTTAGAGATTGGCGCAGTTCCTAGAACTACGTCAATTGCGAACTCAATCTCCCTATCTGGCGGCATGCTAGCCAGCTCAGGTGGGAAAACATCCGGAAACTCGCGGGCAATAGGGAATCCCCGAGTCCCGGCGCCGCCGTAGGCCCCTCAACAACACTAGCCGAAAAGGCTACACATCCTCGATGGATCATCTGCCTCGCTCGGGAAGTCGAAACTATAGAGGCAAAGAAAACACTCTGACATCCCCGGTATACCAACATCTCCTGGCCTGGCTCTCTAAAAGTGACGGTCCTTGCGGCACAATCAATAGTCGCAAAATACCGAGCCAGCCAGTCCATCCCGAGAACCATATCGAAGTCCTTCAGCTGTCTCAAGACCAACAGGTCTGCGGGCATAATCCAGGACTCGATCTGCATCGGGCAGGACCAACAACACTCCTCTACGTGCAAGGTGTGATCGGGAATCTGAACCTTTCGTGAACGTGGCAAAAGTCCTACCTCTAACCCATGTAATGATACAAATGATCTACTAATAAAAGAATGCGATGCTCCAGTATCGAATAGAGTACGAGTCCTAATGCCAGATAGTAAGGTGATACCTGCCACCACGTGATCTGCTGCCGAAGAGTCCTCTACCTGTGCAGCATACACTCGCCCACTCTGAGCTGGAGGGCGATAATCGCTGGGATGGGAAGAAGATGGCCTGCTCGCTGGAGCGTATGGCCGCTGAGCCGTCGACCGCGCTGCGATGAAGATGGAGCAGATGCTGAAGGAGCGTCGATGGCGCATAAGGGCAAGTAGCTCGGACGTGGCCAGACTGTCCACACCGATAACAGCGGCAAACCTCAGATCACAAGTACCAGAAGTATGCTGTCCCGGCAGAAAATGCACCTGACCGTAGCCTGGGCCGCTCGCCTGCTGCCTCCGTCTCCGAGACTGTTTTGAGACCTCTGCTGGGATGCGATAGAGTCCAACGCTAAAGAAGGTGCTACAAAGGTCGGGAGGGGGCATGAAGCTCGGATGTGGCCCGGTTGCCCACAACGGAAACATCGACCCCACCTAAAGTCGCAAGTGTGCGACAAATGGGTCCTCCACAGAATATACATCTGTCTCTGTCGCGAAGCTGTGGCGTCTCCGAGAACTGGCCTGTCCATCAACTTCCGAGGTGGGCGTTTTCTCTCAAAACTGCGCTCCGGAGCCTGGCACTCTCCTCGGACTGCCGGATCACTCCTCTGCGCCAACAGCTGTCACCAAAACCACTGGTCCTGTCGAAAGTTCCTTGCCCCTAAATGGGTCACCAAGGCCGCAGTTCTCCCAGCTCGGAGATACTGCCTGCTGGGCGACTCAGAAGGGGTGGGAATACCACCGGCGGAAAAACGACGGACGGGGCGAATACGTCGTGGGCCTGATCCCCCACTTG
>CM055073.1:12291598-12374054 GCA_029204045.2 Tillandsia leiboldiana
ACACACGGCAGTTTTGGCCACTGCAGAGGTGTATTTTTCCGGAAAGATGGTAAGTCGTTTACCCTTGTACCCCAACAAGGGGAGGTTAGTGGGGACCCCTCAAGGTGAGGCGATTGTGCTACTTGGGCAGTGGAGGGGTTGGAGGCACCAAGGAGATGAGTACGGTATGGGGTTGGTGCCCAAATATTCTGAAAGCTGGGTAGGTGCCCAACGGACTTTCAACAGGGATTTAGCGATACATGAGGGAGGGGAAAAGTAAATGCTCCAGTGACGCAGTGTGTTCTTTCTATTTATTGCGTTTACTTGCATGTTCTCTACTTTATCAGTCACTGACAACCCACACTGTGACAGGTTCGAGTAGGGGTGGATTTCGGGACGACGGTGAGGCATCAGTTAGAGGACACTAGCCAAGAGGGCTAGTAAAACGATACTTTATTTTATTTACCTTTGGTTATGGCATTACTATGGTTAGTTTAACTGTGATTCTATACTGTGGTTTCTGATGGATGTTGGGATGAGGACTTTCTTGTAACTAACTGGTGAATGATAGGATGTGTAATTGTGGCTTGTTTTCAAATACAAACCGGTTTCAAAGGTGTTTTTAAAACAAGTGCCCGCGTGGACACCGATTTTAAACCCGTGGATTTATCCTTTCAAGCTAATGGCCGCACAAAGAGTTTGCGCGAAACGATTTAGAAAACTAGGTGTCGTGTGGGCACCGATTTTCAAAACCCCTGGGTTTATGCCATAGACTGTATAAGATAACGGTGATGGTTTGACGTACTTATCCTCTCCTCATTGCATGTCATGATTTGAATGGTTAAAGTATTGACTTGTTGGTGACGCCGTGCATATACAAAGGAGACTCCGCCCGTTTGGGGAGTGAATTTGTATATGCGGCGGGTCTGATACGCGCTGGAGGCAAGGTTCATGTAATTATTTAAGAAAAAAAAATGGGTGGGTTTCCGCTCCTTTAGAACCTCTCGGGCGTGACAGTGCGGTTAGCAGGCACGCGGCACACGCACACAGCGGCAGTGTGCGGTGCGTGTGGCTGCAAGTGCGTGGACGCAAGCGCACACGATGATGCGGTGGCGGCACGGTACGCACGGCTTGCGGAGGGCCAAGGGCGTGTGGCGTGGGCGGAGAACGGGCACCCAGATCTTGCAACGGTCAAAACCTCGGTCGTCTTCTCCGGCTTCGACGGCGACAGTTTGGCTCCGATTCTTTTACGACGCACGATGAGGAAGAAGATGAAATCTTGTTTTGGGAAATTTAGGGTTTTTCTCTTACGTTTAAGAGAATCCCGAATCCCCTCTAATATTTATAAGGGATTCCGCCCACTTTTGTGAACCTGGTAATCAAACCCGAACCCGTTAACTAGCGGGTCCCGCTCCGCATTCCTCAAAAAAGCTTGTCAAAAGTCGAAATGTTTGGTAAAGTAAAACTCGTTTCACGGATCTCGACGCCAACCATCCCTACCTAACGGGTACCGAAAATACCAATCAGTTTTCAGATTCAATTTATCCGAAAAGTGTGTTTCGAGAGATCCGAATATCGAATTTGAGATTCGATTGCACCCACCGTTCTCGTCTCTGTTTGACGACACCGCAAAGTGACTATTTTTTTTTTCGAATATCTCACCAGATTATCAGTTGAAACTTTTATGGAAAAAGTTCGCTTTCCATCAAACTCCACAACAAATTTGAAAACGGATTTGATCATTCCCTTTAGCAATAATTCACCAATAATCCGGTGAAAGAGACTCCGAGAATTTACTTCTAATTCTAAAAAAACTGAAAATAATACCCTCATTAAATTTTGAAAAATACCGAATTAAATTACAAATTCGAAATTTAAAGTACAGCTATTACACTAGCACCTCATAATAATTTTTTCAAGAGTATAACATAGTTATACTATACTCTTTTTTTTATTATGCACTTAAATGATATCTTAATATTAAAATTAAAGAGTGATGTATAAAGTATACATATATATATATAAAAAAAAGGTAATTATATTTATTTCTATATTTTAGATCACTAAGTTAGGATTTTTGAGATAACTTGACAAATCTACTTAACATAATAGACGTTTTGATAAAACAAACCTATTGAATTACTTAAAAGGGTTAGTAACTCAATAAATTTTAGTAGAAGATTAAAGTATAATTTTAATTATAAAAATACAACTTGTACATTAAGTATAGAGATGTAAATCATACTCTCTAGTATCAAGGTTTCAAAATTTTTTACAACTTTAGTAAATATTTGATAAGACAAATAAGTAAATTTAGACAAAATAAATCTAGCGTAAAATTTGAAATATATTGTAAGTCTATAGAAAGTATTGCACATTGCAATAATTAGAAGGTGAGAAACTCAATTGATCATATTGCAAAAATAAAAAGAGTTAGGAACTTTAATGAAAGAGATGGAAGGTTAGGATAATTTGCTCTTAAGATATCACTCCCGTTGCTCGTCCTTCCAAGCAATTCCCCGCACTCCATCCCGGCAGCAGGCAACAGACCGGAGAAGGCAAAGAGAGAAAACAAATGACGGCAGCTCTCTTCTCCTCCTCCTTCTCCTCCTCTCTCCTCAGTCTTCCCCCGGTCCTCTCTCTCCAAAATCCCACCCCCTTCTCCTCACCATCATACTCGTTGCTCAAGCTCTCCTCTCGTTCTCCTCCTTACTCTAACATCACCTCCTCACGACGCTCTTGCGCTTCCCGACGCTTCTACAGCCCACAAGGAGACCGTCATCCTCTACCCCTCCCTTCTCTAATAGGAGATCCTGAAGCGAAGGGCGACGCTTGGGATTCGTCACAGCACGAGGCCCTTCTCAAGGGGGAGAGCAGGTCGTCTCCCTGCTTCAGGAGATGCTCAAACTGGTATCCTTCTTCGGAGCCCACCTTATTTGGTGGATAATTTATATAAACAGTTTGTTTTTTTTTTTTTTTTTTTTTTTTTTTTTTTTTTTTTTTTTTTCTTTTTCTTTTATGGTACAACTGTATAGATCTTACTGAACTATGGTCCATTTTGATTCGATTACTCAAATCTGTAAAATTTTGATTTTGTAGCCAGGTTGATTTAAGTCATTTTGTGATTCTTTCGGTAAAAAATTTAGGCTTATCGTTTATTTGTAGTCACATGAATTATATGAAATCTGCAAGTCAAGCTCGTAAAGTCAAACATCTCGTTCAAATTTTGAAGTGGATTAGTCATTAAATGGCCCATGTCAAATGAATTAAAAGAGGTCAGGCAGCAAAATCAGAAGTTTTAAAGGCTCGGTTGTCTTATAAAAAATGAGTCATAGTTTTGGTAATTTCTATTCATTTTTATCTTCTTTTATAGGATTTCATACTGTCAGCATTTTTACCTTAGGCACTGTCTTGATGCACGGACATCTCGTTTGATATAGTTTTTTATTTACTCAATTTTTTTCCGAATAAGATGGATTATCTCACAAGTGACATGAATGTTAAATAATGTGAAACAACCTTTATATCTTAAAGCTTAAGCCATCTGAGAACAGTTTTTTTAATAGTCTCAAAATGTGGGCTTGAATTAATAGGAGGGAGTTAAATGAGAGACTAAGGGCATAGTGGGACTCAAATTTAGTACCTCATGCTCTGATACTATGTTAAATTATGTGAAATTACCGTTTATATTTGAAAGTTTAAGCTACCAAAGAACTGCATTTTAATATTTATATACAACATCAAGGAGCTAAAATCAAGCTACTAGCTTGCAATCATATAAGAAAATCCTCTGAACGCATAAGTTTATGTAACTTATTCCGACATCCGTACAAGACTTAACCTTCTTTTTTTTCGCATGTTCACTCTTTTATACATCATATGCACGTTTCTTTATTTTTATTTTATCCTTTGAAAGGATAAAGGTATACTTTAGAAAAAAAAAAACCTCTAGCAGAATAGCTATTGAAAGGACTTCTTTTGAGGGAAAAATTTTAAATTTAAGGAATTATATGAGAAGATAAAAAGTTAGATTTTTCTAATCGTCTTCAAAGTGAAGGACCTAAATAGGAATTTTCGTATCTTTCTTTTTTTTAAAATGACTATTTGGCGTGTCGTGCTTACCCTTTTTGTTTCTTTATGGATAATTATTCCTATATCTACGTAAAGTAATAAAATTGCAGGGTTTCTCCTCAAAAAAGTTTTATTGATAGAATAATCCTTTTTTATGCCTTTCTATTTGTTGACCGGTTAAAATTGACTTTTTTCTATTAAACTTTTATTCTTGAATAGACATTTTTTGTAATATTTTTACTGTTATTTTTTATTTCTAATGTCCCGGTTATGTCTCTGTATTATGTTATGTGAGTCCTAAATTCTGCATGCTTAAAAAACTAAGATAATATTTTTAAGGGCATAATGGCCCTAGATGTAATTAGCGGTTGCACTTAGCAAAAAAAAAATAATTAAAACTCTGTAACAACATATCCAAGATTTCTGAACTTCGTAGGGATATATATGCAATCTGCCTTTTATTTGAGAAATGATGATGGTATGGTGGTCGGTATTGCAGTTGGAGGACATGGAGATGGATGAGGCATTAGAGCCGATGGCGGTGGAGATAGTAGCACAGGGGGTTATCGGGAAGAGGGTGGACGAGATGGAGTCTGGGTTCATGATGGCTCTCGACTACATGATCATTATTGCTGATAAGGATCATGACGAGCAGGTACTCGATAAATGCTTGGATGAATCTCATATATAATTTCACTCCATATTTTATTTTGTTTTTCTTCTCTTTATGATAAACTTCTTGTGTCTACTTCAATGAGTTAATCAATTAATTACTGTACAATAGAATAAGCTAGTGGCTGATGAATTGTTTGCAATATATACACCTATTAGTTTTGCTTGGCACCGAAAATAAAAACTTAGTTGTATGTTGTGCTTCCTTTTTTTCAAAGAAAATGCCTTTATGCATCTAGTAGGGGCACATTGGAAGCTAATAGACAATAACAAGGAAAGGGGGTTCACATTCAATCACATGGAATATAAGATTGGCAAACGAAAACAGAAGAGGTGCAAGAAACTTAGTGGCTAGGTGATGAACTTTGAAAGAATAAATTTCAATATCTAATGATCTACCACCTATACATAAGCTTCTGTACTTTTGAAGTTAATAAATTGTTGCAGAATTTATAATGAAAGCAAACATAAATCTTAGCTCTTTCTTACTTTGCATAATTATATCTTATATCTCTACAACATGTTATATCAAAAGCTTGATACACTTAAAATCAAGAAAATGAATGACATGAATTGCAGTGAGGGTGAAAGAATCCCTCGAATAGGAAGAACCCTCGAATAGGAAGAATTTATATCGAGTGATGATGATTTCTTCACTAGCATTATGCTTAGTAGAGATTTGATTAAGGTTGGATAATGGGAAATTGTGCATGAGAAAGCTTTTGAAATATGTCGGCTTTCGCATATAGGAGCTTCCCCTCCTAATCTTAAACTCTTATCTCCTATTTACTTACATAGGTTACCTAGCTTTACGGTGGGAAAGTATAATGGAAAGGGTTCCATGACAAAAAGTCTTTTGGGGGTGGCACGTCACATTTAGGCCATCTGGGAAAGTGTGCTAAACTAATAGAAAAGGAAAAAATGATGCCATCAAGCAAAACTCTTTTGGCTCTGTTTTTTGATCATTTCTTGCTAGAACCAAATCAATACAGATTGGTTTGTGTCAATTTCGGGCAATATTGAAGAGCTGAGTTAGGCAGGTGACTTAGGTTAGGTGTCATTACACTTACTGGCAATACCTATAGCACCAATACCTGATTATCTTATTCAGTAATCCCTAATGTAACACTTGCTACCATGCTTATCATGTAAGATACAAATTTCCTTATAGGAAGCATTTGGATTAATGTAATTGCAATTCGGTCACGCATAAATTAATTTTAGTGAGAGTAGAAATATTAGTCTCACTGTTGATCACGATGATGCCGAGTAGACCCACTACCTAGTCGTGAACCATATGCTGTATCTTTTCACAAAGATAACTTTGGATTTTATAGAGAAATACTTTCAAGGAAATGAGTCCATGGCTTGATGGCAGATCTCCTTAGCATTGTCATGATCAATGTTAGAACTAGTATATCTACTCTTGCTAAACTTGATTTACAGCCAAGTTTAAATTAAATCCAAACACAGATCTCCTTAGCATTGTCATGATCAATGTTAGAACTAGTATATCTACTCTTGCTAAACTTGATTTACAGCCAAGTTTAAATTAAATCCAAACACCTCATTGTAACATATACATGCATAGTTTGCTTGAATACAATATTATCTTTGTTCACCTTGCATTCCATATGATGCCAGCGCAAGTCCATTCTAGAGGTGATCAAGCAAACAGTTTTAGATCATCTTACAAAGAAGTGCCCTCCACACGTACGTCTTACTCTGAAGATATTAAACTATGCAAATTATAATTGTTAAATGTGATGAAAAAATTCAATACAACATTATATTGGACTTTGGTGACTATTTGAATAGATTGGAGCAGAGGTTCAAGTGATTGGCCTTCTATGCCAAACTCCTAATAAGAAAGCAGACATGAATTACCTACGGAGAGTAGCTGCAGGTGGAGGCGTATTTAAAAGTGAGAAAGGCCTTAAAGTTTCAACTTCCAGGAGCAAATCTTAATGACATTTCCAACCAGGCTGATGATTTGCTAGAGGTAAGTTCAGAATGTTTGAAGAGGATGGTATTTTTCAAAATAAGATTCATAAAAAAAGTTAGAATATTTTAGTTGTTTATAGTATGTTGTCAGAGATATCGAAAACACAGATGTTTTGCACTATTTGGTTATAGAAACTAGCAAGGATTGCCTTGCTGGTCAGCATGGGGGGCATGTGCCAACCTGTGTTGATATGCCCATGTTGACCGTGTTCATGTGCCAAACTGCCAAGATATAACAGGGGCCCCATATGGGGGCTATGTTGACTGTGCCTAGTTTCAACATGTAAAGTGCTCTGGCATGTGCTGTGCCAATGGCTTACCACATGGCCAGTATTCAGTGGAACATCAGTCTTTGATTTGTAGGTAATAGAATAGACTAAGCATCAAAAGACAAAATGAGCATGGTGAATATTTCAATTCTAATACGACTAAAGTCCTTTCAATGTCTTTGGGCCAAATCTGTATCTGTATACAGTGATATTAGCTAGCCTGTTGTTGAGGTCGAAAATTTCGCTACCTAAGGAAGTAACACATGGTGTATACCATCGGCTAAGGATATTAGTCGATAGAAGAGTTAGTCAACGAAGAGGGACTCGCGTCTTGACCAAGACCAACCTCAGCCGAAGAAATAAAGGGGCCCGCCTCAGTCGAATGGCAAAAATAGGCGAGGCTAGGCTTGACTCTTGGCTGCTCGAGCCGCAAAAGGAAAGAACTTGGAAGGAAGGAGTGCGAGATCCGGCCTCGAATCTCGTAACTAACTCCGGAATGGCAAGCGGCGCCCCGCATTGGAAAGAGCCTAGGATCACGCTTCGGAGCATAAATTTGGGGATGAATGTGGACGGAAAGCAACCACTATCCGATTAAGAAATCGATCCAAAAGGAAAGTGGTTGAGAAATTCGCGATGATTCCCCTTAAGTGACGTCGATGATCTAAATCGGCGAACTATACGCGTGTGGTTCGAGTGAGTATAAAAACCATCGAAGAGAAAGGGATTCTGCAACCTCGTAAGCCAGTGTAGTAACCGTGAATTTTAAAGACTGAAATTTGAATTAAAATATATTTTCCAAAATATTATATTTCAAAAGTATAAATTAACAGTGTTTTCGGGACACTATTTTTCGCCTTTCAGATCTGAGTCTGATCTTGAAAATCTGAAATCGCTAGTACGACCGTCTCGTCGAATCGATTGAAAATGATATAAGCCAATTTTCGATCCGACGGTCGGATCGTCTAGAAAACAGCGAAAAACGAAGTACTTAAGTTGTGAATAGTAACCCCTGATTTAAATCCCCCGCCGACCAACGTCGGCCGATCGACCGTTTGGGGTCCGAATCTAACGGTCCAGGTAGTTGATTTTAATCGGTCTAGGTAGTTGATTTTAATCGCTTCGTCGTTCTGAGCGTAGTGGCGCTGACGAAATCTGCGTTTGACGACTCTAAAGCATCGGGATGCGTGCCACACAGTATACAAATCAAGAAACCAAAGACGCTACTTGATAGATTTCGACGAGCCGAACGTCGTGGCGAAGTCCGTTTTCCATTTCGACGACTCTAGTGTCTCGAAATGCGTGAAATACAGTGAAAAAGAGGGTATTTTCGCAATATGGTCTATATTTATGTACCAATTCGCTTGAGACTTTTTGGTGAGGGATTTGGGTGCAAATGTGACCTACAGTAGGGACCCTGGGGTTAGAGGCTAATATTATAGGGACCTAAGGGCATTTTGTTTCAAAATACCCGTAGAGACCTTTGGGCTCTTTGTGGGGGGTTACGGCTATCTGAAAGGTTTCTTGAAACCTTTTTCACCCTCTCCGCATTCACTCGAGCAGAGGAAACCGTCCCCCTTAGCCCTGGGTCGCCAAGGAGACGAGGCCAAGCAAGGATGGCCGAGCTCGGGTGAGGAGAGAAGAAGATAGCACCTGGGATCCTCAAACTACACTCTGTGCTAGCTGGAGGTCTCCTCTGCTTCCTGGGAGTGCACCTGAGGGAGCCAAGGCGCGCGCGAAGCGGGGGAGGGTGAACCGGCTTCTTCCTTTCTTCTCCAACTCCGGCGAGGTAGGTGATTCCTTTCCTTTGGTTCTTTGGACCCAAGACTTGTAGAAGTCGGACCCTTAGCCTCTAGGGAGTCTCCCCAGTCCGGCCTTGTGGTCGGAGAAGCCCCGGTTTGCCGGCGGTGAAGTTGCACCGCCGGAAAACCACCATAGCTCCGCCTCGAGCTATCTTTGCTCCCGGCGGTTTTTGACGGAAAATAAAATGATGGGAAGTTTCTGTGGGACCTCTAGACCATCTCTACCAAATTTGGAAGGATTTGGTTCATTGTGGTGGTCGAGGTGGCAAACCCTAGTTTCAGAAAAAATAGCAATTGCCCGAGCTTTTTGCTCCGGCGCCACCGCTGCTCCCCGTCGCCGGCGAAGGGTCCTGGTTAGCTTCTTGGTGTTGTGAGGAGTCGATCCATGCCCTTGCATGCAAGCCATGCAGGCCGGATAGAGATCCGCCATGGATGGGCCAAGCTTGACCTTGTTAATGGCGGCCGGTCATCCGCAGCTCGCCGACGGTCGTGGGTTGCCCAGACCTTCATTAATTAACCTATAGAAGCTTAGGGTGCTGTCCATTGCACCTAGAAACTAGTAGATGGTGAGGTGCCATTGTTGGAGCTCTATGTTGGCCGCACGGCCTAGCTCTGGCCACCGCGCGCCGGTGATCGACCTGGCTGCACTCCTGTGGATGCCCTCGAGCTACTGAGGTTGGTGCTTGCCTCAATTGGCCACCAGAACAAGTGTTCTGTTGAGTTGGCCATGGTTGAGCTCTTTGATGCATTCAAGGATTTAAGTGCCGTGGCACGGGGTCGTGCCGAAAACTTGCCGGCACGGTACGGCACGGTGCGTGCCGAGCCGTGCCGATGAGTGCCGGTCACAAAAAATACATGCGTGCCGACACATAATGGCATGAAATATTTAATTTCTTTAACAACAAAATTTTTTAATTGCTTATTATGTATTTTTATCAAATATTTTGAACTTTATTAAAAAAATTACTTAGTAATTTTAAGAAAAAAAGGTTTTGAACTGTGTCATCGGCACGGAAGCTGTATCGTGCCGGTATCTTGTTGGCACGGTACGGCACGGTAGATACGGCCTGTGCCGATGGATACTTTAAACCTTGGATGCATGTGTCATGGCCAAGCTTGCTCCCTGCACTGTTCCGGCCAACTTGCACCACCCAGATGGTGAGCCTCTAACTCCACATGTTCCCCTGAGCTTTATGCTCACTTCAGATTCAAAGATGGACTGAGTGGATTTTTTGTGTGGAGTCACCTTGGGCCATTTTGGGTGTGAGCTCTGGTTTCTTTGTTCCAGCAGATCTGGGGCTGCACTAGAGTGAGCCCTCGAACCTCTGTGACATGATAAACATGATGCTCAACTTAGTTCCCAGATTGCACAGGCAGATTAGAGGTTCTAGCAACTATGGGCTCAAATGGCTTAGTTGCTTCTTTAAGCTGTTCCAGCAGCCTTGTTACTTCGCGGTAGTGAGCCTTTGAACTTATTGGACCTCCTGAGCATGATGCTCACCTTAGTTGGGCTATAGACCAAGTAGAAGAATTTAAAATGCAAGTTAAGCCAATTTACCTTAGTAAAGGATGGCCCGAAGTTGTCCTCGGGTCTGGCGCTGCTTCCAAATGGTGAGCACGGTGTTCAAAGTGTCGAGGCCCACCTGCTGGTGGCCTCGGTTCGATTTAAAAATGCTTTGAAAATTGTTACGAGCAAAAAAGGCTCTAAAATGCATGTAATTATGCAATTTTACGAAACCCTAGGGGTCTAAACGCAATTGTTACCTCACGTGCTGTCTTGGGCTGTGTGCCCATGATCTCTAAACTTTTCGTTGGAGATCCGATGGCTTTCGTTGAGTGGAAATCAGTTTACGGTAATCTGGAAAAGATCCAGATATAAGCTCTATGTGCGTAGTGAGTCTGTGGTTTGGGTATGTGTGAGTCATTTCCTGGTCAGTATTCATGATTCAGGTCTTTGCAGTCTGACTCCGACCCACGAGCCTTCTGTTGGAGTCGTTAGTTCGCCTACACACAGGTGGGTTTATCTTCGGTCCGGGCTTTATCTCTTCGGCCCTCTGAGGTACCTTATTTGGTCGGACCCCTGTTCTTGTGGTAGCCCAGATTTTATATTTGAGCATTCCTTCCGTTGATTGATTATTATAAGCTTATATCTATAGATGTTATACCATGCTTGATTATATCTAGACATTTATCATGCCTGATTGGTCATTTGCTAGCTATCAGATATTTACTATATTCTCAGTATATCTTGGACTTTTGCCATGCCTGATTGGTCATTTGCTAGCTATCAGATATTTACTATGCTTCTCAATATATCTTGGATATTATTCTTGTACAGACAACCATTGTTCCTTGCATTCAGTATTGCATGAGATGAGATTTGTTTGGCCTTCAGATACTGCATCCCTGTGGGGATTTCTGGCTTATTGCCGATTACCCAGTCTGTGGACCGTGAGCTTGAGCATCAGCATTATGATTGCCAAGTACCGCTGTACTTCACGTACGTCGTGGGCCTGATCCCCCACTTGCGTTCTTTATCGGTAAAGTGGTCTGAGGATGGACCCGTGACCCCCAGGTTAGTGCCCAAGGGTGCTGGGGTGTTGACCCCCGGGTTAGTGCCCGAGGGTGCCGGGGAATGTCAGCCAGGTTTGTCACGCCCCGGAACCCGGGCTCGCCAACAGATCCGCCGTGCACACGGGATTTCCCGAGTACACGAAGCGCTGGTAACCTGCTCCGATATAATATGAACAATAAAAGAGCATAATACAGAGCTGAAGTAGAAGAACCACATAGTATCTCAGACTGGAACTACAAATAAAGCTGTAATAAGTACAATAATCTCCCAGCTCACCAAAATAGTACAACCAGCTGGCGAAAGCCAGACCTAAAATAAAAGAGGAATAGCACAGTCTGAGTAAAGGGTACAGCATCTATCTAACAGCTCTCAGTCTCCCAGGAGATCTATCTATTCAGCGATCCCCTTACCTCGATCAGCTGCCGATGGCCTAGCAGCTCCCGCTGACGACTCTGCAAAACATGGGAGAAAAAAGAGAGGAAACAACAATGGGGGTGAGAACTACCAGATAAACCAGTAGCCTCCCCTAGTGGGCAAAAACCTCAACTCTGACGCACCCACTACGACTACTAGAGGCAAGAAAGGAATAAGTGGTAAAGCTGTAAACAGAACTGCTGAATAAAGGGGAAACCACCACTAGCATGCCTCTAAATGCAGTGCCAAAAGGAATGACTGTATGTATGCATCAGTATCTAACATGCCTGCCTGAAATAACCCAATCAGTGAACCAGTAAGGACTGGTACTGCCTGCTGTGCCTTGCCTGCCAAATCGGGTATGTCGGCCAATCCATAACACCGATAGGGAAATAGGAGTCTCAAGGACTCAAAGTCTGTCTGTCGCACACTCCGGAGCGGCACTCGAGGGGAGCGACCCACACTAGTAAAGTATCGCTGTATCAAGCGTCTCTGTAACCAATGTCTCACAATAGCAGGACTGGATCATGACTATGATCAAAGTGGGAAAAACCATCCACTAAAGAGACCTGATACCCAATCTGATGCAATAGTACTCAATAAGTGGGAAAACTCCATCCACTAGAAAAAAAGCCCGATCCCCAATCTGATGCAAAGATCGACAAGATTCAACCTCAATTTGATGCAAGGATAAACATCTGGTCGACCACCTGCTGTCCGTGGTCACCGCAATACCCCACAAGTCCACAATCTAATGCAATCCTGACTATACTATCCCAAACCCCTGCTCATACTCGAGCAACAAGCATCTGAATGCAAAGGAGAGTAATGAAATATGTTCAAATCCCAATATGATAGTGTAGCAATAAATAGTGGCTAACTAGATGTCGAGCATGCAACTGTACCATTTAAAAGCTGTAAAAAGATGTCAAATATTTATTTTAAAAGATTGATTTACTGTACTGATATAAAAGTTATTTGCATGCGAGATTATAGCCTTTGTCCCAATCACAGTGTCCCAAGATAAGTTATCATATAATCTGTGGGGTCATATTCAATTTTAGGAGAGTTCGTCCCAGCGGTTCTCATCAATTGTCATATTAGTTCGTCCCAATGGTTCTCATCAATTGTCATATTAGTTCGTCCCAATGGTTTTTATCAATTGTCATATTAGCTCGTCCCAATGGTTCTTATCAATATTTTAGGGGAGTTCTAATAATCCCAGTGAGCTTGTCAAAAATGAGGTAAGCAACAACCGCCCACCTCGAACAGCTCGAATTACACCCAGATAGTCTCCTGGCTGTCCACAGTCCCCTAGAACTGCTGTCTGCCGAAAACGGTGCCCTACAGCAACACACATTGCACAGGGTGTAACTATATTATTCATAAAAATACTGCTTTTGCTGTTTTTCAAATAGCACGAAAAGAGAGGAGTTTTTCACCTCTGTATAGTGCTCAGAAAAATCTAGAAAAATTACGGTTGCGTTCCTTGCGACGAGTAGATCGAAATCGACTCTTTAAACGCCTTGATCTGATGCTCCTACGCCAAGATAAAAATCGGAGAAGTCGATGCTGTCCAGAAATTTCCACAGCAAAAAGGGGGGTCAAAGAGACCTCGGGAATCGTGCCAAAAGTACGAAATGGAGCGAAGTGATCAACACGAAAATCGAAGCCTTACCTCTTAGGAACGCGCTGCCGCAAAAATCGTTCAAAAATTCCTCCTGGTTAGCCCACAGGGATTTTTCGACTGAACTGCGACGGGAAATGGGCCGAAAAAGAAAATCGTCGCAGTGCGCCGCGTCGCAGATAACTCACTATCGGTAACTCCAAAAATTTTGAAATTTGTAGGAGAGAGAGAGAAGAGAGAGAGAAAGAATTTTCCTAAAGGGCCCAAGTTCTGGTTCTCTCTCTAAAGCTCGGATCCCGAGGTGCAAATGGGAGGGGGGTGGGGATCCTATTTATAATGGG
The DNA here is from genome assembly GCA_029204045.2 of Tillandsia leiboldiana. Classification (NCBI taxonomy): domain Eukaryota; kingdom Viridiplantae; phylum Streptophyta; class Magnoliopsida; order Poales; family Bromeliaceae; genus Tillandsia; species Tillandsia leiboldiana. The sequence goes on from CM055073.1 coordinate 12,305,350, forward strand.
CCAAAGGGAATCTTCCCACACCAGATCCCGGGCAGAACAGGAAACACCAAGATGGACCAACCAGGAAGCGCCACGTGTCCACAGAACAGGAAACAGCCCGTGCAAGGGCCACTCAGATTGCGCCACGTGGCCACATGGTGCACGTGCCCGGTCCCCGCGCCGGGTCTTCCGGAAGTTGTCGACCAATGGGGAAGCGCCACGTGTCACCAATCCCGCGGCCTTCTAGAAGCCGTCCATCCAATGAGTGAACGCCACGTGGCAACACCCATCTTCGGTGCTCCCGGTGCACGCCAGGCCGTGGACCGCGCTCCCGCGTGCCTGCCCGCGCCTGCCCACGCTGCCCGCGCTGCCCGCGCCGCGCGCCGCTGCGCTCTGCCGCGCTCCGCCGTGCTCCGCCGCTGCGCAGCAGCTGCGCCGCCGCCTCCGGTCGCCGCCGGCCGCCGGAACAGTAATTCCGGCCGGCCGGAGTTACTGTTCCGGTGAACAGTAAAAATGTGGTGAAAAATAAAGTAAATATACCATTTTGACCGTTTTCGCGCGCTGAGTCCAAATCCGCTGTCCATTTCGCCAAATTCTCATCCGAAATTTTGCCGAAAGTCCCCGGAAAAGCCCACTTGCTTCGTTTTTCGTGCCGGATCCATTTTAAAAATCCGTTTTCGACACTACAAGCTCCGATACATCATATGAGCTTCCTACAGTCACTGTTTAATGTTGCAACAGTTCCTGCGGAAGTCCGGATCGTCACATCCTCCCCCACTAAAAAGAGTTTCGTCCTCGAAACGAGACTAAACTAAACAACAATCCTCAGTCCGATGTCTCAAATAAGTAGGGGTGGGTATCCCTCATCTCCGACTCGAGCTCCCACGTAGCCTCGCGCTCGTCATGATTGCTCCAAAGGATCTTCACATAGGGGATGGCTCGACTGCGCAATTCTCTCACCTCTCGATCCAGAATTCGCAGTGGGCGCTTCTCATATCTCAAATCCTCGCTAATCTCCAGCGGGGTGAAATTGATGACGTGCGATGGGTCGAAGACGTACCTCCTCAGAGTAGAAACATGAAATACATTGTGGACACCAGCCAGCCTCGGAGGAAGTGCAAGTCGGTAGGCAACTGGCCCGATACGCTTCAATATCTCAAAGGGTCCAATATATTGGGGGCTGAGTTTCCCACGAATGCTGAACCTCCTGATTCCTTTGGATGGCGAGACTTTCAGGAATACATGATCACCAACCTGAAACTCTAAGTCTCGTCGCCGAACGTCGGCATAGCTCCTCTGTCGGCTTTGGGCGGTCTGAAGATGCTTTCTAATCACTCGGACCTTCTCCTCTGCCTCTAACAATACATCTGGTCCCAAGGTCCGCCTCTCGCCCACGTCACTCCAATAAAGTGGTGACCGACACTTGCGTCCATACAATGCTTCAAACGGAGCCATCTGAATGCTCGCTTGAAAGCTATTGTTGTACGCGAATTCAGCCAAAGATAAATGTCGAATTCACCCTCCGCCGAAATCCAGGACGCAAGCCCTCAACATGTCCTCCAGGATTTGTATAGTCCGCTCTGACTGCCCATCAGTCTGCGGATGAAAAGCTATACTGAACCTGAGTTGAGTCCCCAAGGTTGTCTGCAAGCTCCTCCAGAAACGCGAAGCAAATCTTGGGTCTCTATCTGAAACAATGGAGGCGGGTACTCCATGTAATCTTACTATCTCATCTAGATATAGCTGGGCTAGTCGCTCAAGTGGCCACGTCGTCTGCATGGGCAGAAAGTACGCCGACTTGGTAAGTCGATCTACAACTACCCAGATAGCATCAGCTCCTCCCTGTGCCCTAGGTAGTCCGACCACGAAATCCATCGTAATATGGTCCCATTTCCACTCGGGGATTGGGAGACTCTGTAACTTGCCAGCTGGCACTCGATGCTCAGCTTTCACCTGCTGACAAGTTAAACACTGGGCCACAAATCTCCCAATATCCCTCTTCATGCCTTTCCACCAGAAGTGTGCCTTGAGGTCCTTATACATCTTAGTCCCACCAGGATGTAGGGTATAAGGTGTATAATGGGCCTCTCGCAATATCTGCTCTCTAATCTCCACATCTATTGGCACACATGCTCGGTTCCTGTACCTCAGTACTCCCGAGGCATCCACCGTAAAGTGTCCTGACTGATCACTCGGAGTTTGATCTCTAATCCTGGTCAAGTGGGGGTCCTCACTCTGTTTCCCTTTGATCCTGTCCAGCAGAGTGGGCTGCACGACTAACGACGTCAGTCTAGCAGAGACCCCAGGGGACACAACCTCTACCTCTAGTCGTCTCATCTCCTCTAATAGCGGTGCCTGGTTTGTGATCAACATAGACAAACTTTGCACCGCCCTCCTACTCAAGGCATCAGCGACCACATTTGCCTTGCCCGGATGGTACAGGATGTCCACATCATAATCCTTTAGTAATTCCAACCACCTACGTTGCCTCAAATTTAGCTCCTTTTGCGTGAACAGATACTTTAGGCTCTTGTGGTCGGTATAGATTTCACAGTGTTCCCCATATAGATAATGACGCCAAAGCTTCAGTGTAAATACTACAGCAGCAAGCTCCAAGTCATGGGTAGGGTAATTCTTCTCATAATCCTTGAGTTGCCTTGATGCATAAACAATTACCCTGCATCAACACACAACCAAGTCCGCTGTGTGATGCATCACTGTAGATCACATATCCTTTTCCCATAACAGGGAGGGAAAGGATAGGGGCAGTCATTAGTCTACTTTTCAGCTCCTCAAAGCTCCTCTGACAGTCCTCACTCCAGGTAAACTTCACTCCTTTACGCGTCAAACGAGTGAGGGGTGTGGAAAGCTTCGCAAAGCCTTCCACAAACCGACGATAATAACCAGCTAAGCCCATAAAACTACGCACCTCCAAAACGGTCGTCGGTCGGGGCCAATCCCGGACCGCCTCAATCTTCGCTGGGTCCACCGCCACACTTGCGGCGGAAATCACATGGCCCAAGAAGACTACCTCCCGAAGCCAAAACTCGCACTTTGCCAGCTTGGCAAACAACTTCTTCTCTCGTAGAAGTTGCAGCACAATCCTCAAGTGCTCCTCATGCTCCGCATCACTCCGGGAGTAAACCAAGATATCACTAATGAATACTACCACGAATCGATCTAAGTATGGTCGGAAGATCCGGTTCATTAAATCCATGAATGCGGCAGGGGCATTAGTTAGCCCAAAAGGCATAACTGTAAATTCATAATGCCCATACCGTGATCTAAATGCCGTTTTCGGAATATCTTCGGCCTTCACCTTCAACTGGTGGTAATCGGACTGCAAATCTATCTTAGAGAAGACACAAGACCCTTGCAGCTGATCAAAGAGATCATCGATGCACGGCAAAGGGTACTTGTTCTAGATGGTCACTTTGTTCAATTCCCTATAATCCACGCACAGTCGAAGTGACCCGTCCTTCTTCTTCACGAATAGCACCGGCGCTCCCCAAGGCGACACACTCGGCCTAATAAAACCTTAATCCATTAGATCCTGGAGTTGCGCCTTAAGCTCTTGCAGCTCAGCCGGTGCCATCCGGTAAGGAGCCTTAGAGATTGGCGCAGTTCCTAGAACTACGTCAATTGCGAACTCAATCTCCCTATCTGGCGGCATGCTAGCCAGCTCAGGTGGGAAAACATCCGGAAACTCGCGGGCAATAGGGATATCCCCGAGTCCCGGCGCCGCCGTAGGCCCCTCAACAACACTAGCCGAAAAGGCTACACATCCTCGATGGATCATCTGCCTCGCTCGGGAAGTCGAAACTATAGAGGCAAAGAAAACACTCTGACATCCCCGGTATACCAACATCTCCTGGCCTGGCTCTCTAAAAGTGACGGTCCTTGCGGCACAATCAATAGTCGCAAAATACCGAGCCAGCCAGTCCATCCCGAGAACCATATCGAAGTCCTTCAGCTGTCTCAAGACCAACAGGTCTGCGGGCATAATCCAGGACTCGATCTGCATCGGGCAGGACCAACAACACTCCTCTACGTGCAAGGTGTGATCGGGAATCTGAACCTTTCGTGAACGTGGCAAAAGTCCTACCTCTAACCCATGTAATGATACAAATGATCTACTAATAAAAGAATGCGATGCTCCAGTATCGAATAGAGTACGAGTCCTAATGCCAGATAGTAAGGTGATACCTGCCACCACGTGATCTGCTGCCGAAGAGTCCTCTACCTGTGCAGCATACACTCGCCCACTCTGAGCTGGAGGGCGATAATCGCTGGGATGGGAAGAAGATGGCCTGCTCGCTGGAGCGTATGGCCGCTGAGCCGTCGACCGCTGCTGCGATGAAGATGGAGCAGATGCTGAAGGAGCTGTCGATGGCGCATAAGGGCAAGTAGCTCGGACGTGGCCAGACTGTCCACACCGATAACAGCGGCCAAACCTCAGATCACAAGTACCAGAAGTATGCTGTCCCCGGCAGAAAATGCACCTGACCGTAGCCTGGGGCCGCCTCGCCTGCTGCCTCCGTCTCCGAGACTGTTGTTGAGACCTCTGCTGGGATGCGATAGAGTCCAACGCTAAAGAAGGTGCTACAAAGGTCGGGAGGGGGCATGAAGCTCGGATGTGGCCCGGTTGCCCACAACGGAAACATCGACCCCACCTCAAGTCGCAAGTGTGCGACAAATGAGGTCCTCCACAGAATATACATCTGTCTCTGTCGCGAAGCTGTGGCCGTCTCCGAGAACTGGCCTGTCCATCAACTTCCGAGGCTGGGCGTTTTCTCTCAAAATGCCGCTCAGGAGCCCTGGCCCTCTCCTCGACTGCCGGATCACTCCTCTGCGCCAACAGCTGCTCCAAACACTGGTCCTGTCGAAAGTTCCTTGCCACCAAATGGGTCACCAAGGCCCGCAGTTCTCCCAGCTCGGCAGATACTGCCTGCTCGGGCTCCTCAGAAGGGGTGGGAATACCCCCGGCGGAAAAACGACGACGGGGCGACATACGTCGTGGGCCTGATCCCCCACTTGCGTTCTTTATCGGTAAAGTGGTCTGAGGATGGACCCGTGACCCCCAGGTTAGTGCCCAAGGGTGCTGGGGTGTTGACCCCCGGGTTAGTGCCCGAGGGTGCCGGGGAATGTCAGCCAGGTTTGTCACGCCCCGGAACCCGGGCTCGCCAACAGATCCGCCGTGCACACGGGATTTCCCGAGTACACGAAGCGCTGGTAACCTGCTCCGATATAATATGAACAATAAAAGAGCATAATACAGAGCTGAAGTAGAAGAACCACATAGTATCTCAGACTGGAACTACAAATAAAGCTGTAATAAGTACAATAATCTCCCAGCTCACCAAAATAGTACAACCAGCTGGCGAAAGCCAGACCTAAAATAAAAGAGGAATACCACAGTCTGAGTAAAGGGTGCAGCATCTATCTAACAGCTCTCAGTCTCCCAGGAGATCTATCTATTCAACGATCCCCTTACCTCGATCAGCTGTCGATGGCCTAGCAGCTCCCGCTGACGACTCTGCAAAATATAGGAGAAGAAAGAGAGGAAACAACAATGGGGGTGAGAACTACCAGATAAACCAGTAGCCTCCCCTAGTGGGCAAAAACCTCAACTCTGACGCACCCACTAGGACTACTAGAGGCAAGAAAGGAATAAGTGGTAAAGCTGTAAACAGAACTGCTGAATAAAGGGGAAACCACCACTAGCATGCCTCTAAATGCAGTGCCAAAAGGAATGACTGTATGTATGCATCAGTATCTAACATGCCTGCCTGAAATAACCCAATCAGTGAACCAATAAGGACTGGTACTGCCTGCTGTGCCTTGCCTGCCAAATCGGGTATGTCGGCCAATCCATAACACCGATAGGGAAATAGGAGTCTCAAGGACTCAAAGTCTGTCTGTCGCACACTCCGGAGCGGCACTCGAGGGGAGCGACCCACACGAGTAAAGTATCGCTGTATCAAGCGTCTCTGTAACCAATGTCTCACAATAGCAGGACTGGATCATGACTATGATCAAAGTGGGAAAAACCATCCACTAAAGAGACCTGATACCCAATCTGATGCAATAGTACTCAATAAGTGGGAAAACTCCATCCACTAGAAAGAAAGCCCGATCCCCAATCTGATGCAAAGATCGACAAGATTCAACCTCAATTTGATGCAAGGATAAACATCTGGTCGACCACCTGCTGTCCGTGGTCACCGCAATACCCCACAAGTCCACAATCTAATGCAATCCTGACTACACTATCCCAAACCCCTGCTCATACTCGAGCAACAAGCATCTGAATGCAAAGGAGAGTAATGAAATATGTTCAAATCCCAATATGATAGTGTAGCAGTAAATAGTGGCTAACTAGATGTCGAGCATGCAACTGTACCATTTAAAAGCTGTAAAAAGATGTCAAATATTTATTTTAAAAGATTGATTTACTGTACTGATATAAAAGTTATTTGAATGCGAGATTATAGCCTTTGTCCCAATCACAGTGTCTCAAGATAAGTTATCATATAATCTGTGGGGTCATATTCAATTTTAGGAGAGTTCGTCCCAGCGGTTCTCATCAATTGTCATATTAGTTCGTCCCAATGGTTCTCATCAATTGTCATATTAGTTCGTCCCAATGGTTCTTATCAATTGTCATATTAGCTCGTCCCAATGGTTCTTATCAATATTTTAGGGGAGTTCTAATAATCCCAGTGAGCTTGTCAAAAATGAGGTAAGCAACAACCGCCCACCTCGAACAGCTCGAATTACACCCAGATAGTCTCCTGGCTGTCCACAGTCCCCTAGAACTGCTGTCTGCCGAAAACGGTGCCCTACAGCAACACACATTGCACAGGGTGTAACTATATTATTCATAAAAATACTGCTTTTACTGTTTTTCAAATAGCACGAAAAGAGAGGAGTTTTTCACCTCTGTATAGTGCTCAGAAAAATTTAGAAAAATTACGGTTGCGTTCCTTGCGACGAGTAGATCGAAATCGACTCTTTAAACGCCTTGATCTGATGCTCCTACGCCAAGATAAAAATCGGAGAAGTCGATGCTGTCCAGAAATTTCCACAGCAAAAAGGGGGGTCAAAGAGACCTCGGGAATCGTGCCAAAAGTACGAAATGGAGCGAAGTGATCAACACGAAAATCGAAGCCTTACCTCTTAGGAACGCGCTGCCGCAAAAATCGTTCAAAAATTCCTCCTGGTTAGCCCACAGGGATTTTTCGACTGAACTGCGACGGGAAATGGGCCGAAAAAGAAAATCGTCGCAGTGCGCCGCGTCGCAGATAACTCACTATCGGTAACTCCAAAAATTTTGAAATTTGTAGGAGAGAGAGAGAAGAGAGAGAGAAAGAATTTTCCTAAAGGGCCCAAGTTCTGGTTCTCTCTCTAAAGCTCGGATCCCGAGGTGCAAATGGGAGGGGGGTGGGGATCCTATTTATAATGGGCCAAAGGGAATCTTCCCACACCAGATCCCGGGCAGAACAGGAAACACCAAGATGGACCAACCAGGAAGCGCCACGTGTCCACAGAACAGGAAACAGCCCGTGCAAGGGCCACTCAGATTGCGCCACGTGGCCACATGGTGCACGTGCCCGGTCCCCGCGCCGGGTCTTCCGGAAGTTGTCGACCAATGGGGAAGCGCCACGTGTCACCAATCCCGCGGCCTTCTAGAAGCCGTCCATCCAATGAGTGAACGCCACGTGGCAACACCCATCTTCGGTGCTCCCGGTGCACGCCAGGCCGTGGACCGCGCTCCCGCGTGCCTGCCCGCGCCTGCCCACGCTGCCCGCGCTGCCCGCGCCGCGCGCCGCTGCGCTCTGCCGCGCTCTGCCGTGCTCTGCCGTGCTCCGCCGCTGCGCCGCCGCTGCGCCGCCGCCGCCGGTCGCCGCCGGCCGCCTGAACAGTAATTCCGGCCGGCCGGAGTTACTGTTCCGGTGAACAGTAAAAATGTGGCGAAAAATAAAGTAAATATACCATTTTGACCGTTTTCGCGCGCTGAGTCCAAATCTGCTGTCCATTTCGCCAAATTCTCATCCGAAATTTTGCCGAAAGTCCCCGAAAAAGCCCACTTGCTCCGTTTTTCGTGCCGGATCCATTTTAAAAATCCGTTTTCGACACTACAAGCTCCGATACATCATATGAGCTTCCTACAGTCACTGTTTAATGTTGCAACAGTTCCTGCGGAAGTCCGGATCATCACAGGTTAGTGCCAGGTTCGGCATTTTTCCTGAGGTCTTGTTGACCAATATGGTGGCTTTGATTAGGTATTTGGTTATTCTACCATTGATGCATTATTTACCTATTAGTATGCTTAGTAATTGTACTCTTGTGATTGCTCAGTTTCTTGATTCAGTATCCATATCAGCATGCTCTTACTTTAGTATTCAGTACCTTGATATGCTCAGCACTGTATTCATGATTATTCAGTTAATAGCATGTTATATCTGCCTTATCTACTGATCTTTACTATCCGCTGATTATTGTATAACAGTAGGTACGATTAGCTATTTCTCGGCCCGTCGTGCCCACTGGGATACATTGTATGTTGTATCTCACACCCTTTGGGTGACCACCATTTCAGGTCCGTCGGGTGTGTAGGTTTATGGATCCCCAAGGATCTAAATATGTTCTATCAAATACCTAGAGGGGGGGGTGAATAGGTGCAATATCTAAAATACCAATCTCAGTGCAATTTAAAATAAATGCGGAAAATAAAAACAGCACACCGAGATTTACGTAGAAAATTCCATCACAGGAGTAAAAAACCACGGGACCAACACGCAATAACAATCCACTAAGAATTTGAAAGATGACAAGGTGATTACCGACTCCACGGACTCCAACCCCACCTTCAACTTCTTCGGATCTTGCGCTCACCGACTGCAGGTCCAATGCACACGTCCGAATCCACGAACGCCACTCGAATCCACGAGCAACACGTTTCGAATCCACGAAACGCCTTCAACACATCGAATCCACGATGCCAAATTTGGAATTGATGAATTCTCCACCTCTATCATTCCGAACACGAACGATCTTTTCATTCTGCTCAATCATAATACGATGATAGAATCTTTCAATGTTAAAGTAGATGAAGCTTTTTATTTTTCTTTTGATAAATCTACTCCTGATATGTCTATTGATGATGAATCTCCCGCTAATGATATTGCATATTTACATGACAACTCTTCTGAAAATATTGATGCATCTCATGGTTCTTCTAGTTCATCTAATGTGCAGGAATCATCGCAATTACCCCCGAGTACTCCGTTATCTCAAACGCTTCGAATCTCCAAGGACCACCCAGAATCGAACATCATTGGAGATCCTCAAGAAGGAGTTAGAACTCGGAGATAATTGGTTTGTGCAGTTGCATGTTATGTCTCCATGATGGAACTAAAGAACATTGATGAAGCTCTTCAAGATGACTATTCGATTGAAGCAATGCAAGAAGAGCTCAATCAATTTGAAAGGAACAAAGTCTGGGAATTAACGAAGCCCCCGAAGCAACAAAACATAATCGGTACAAAATGAATTTTCAAAACAAGAAAAATGAAGATGATACCGTTGTTCGAAACAAAGCACGTTTAGTTGCTCAGGGCTATTCACAAGTCGAAAGTATAGACTTTGATGAGACTTTCGCCCCGGTTGCTCGTCTCGAGTCTATTCGTATCCTATTCGCTATAGTTTGTCATTTCAAAATTAAACTTTTTCAAATGGACGTTAAGAGCGCATTCTTAAATAGTTTTCTAAATGAGGAAGTTTATGTTGCTCAACCGAAAGGTTTCATTGATCATAAACTACCTAACCATATTTTTCGATTGAAAAAGGCTCTTTACGGTCTAAAACAAGCACCGCGAGCATGGTATGAAAGATTGACAAAGCACCTTTTGGAAAAGGGCTATACTCGAGGGGGAGCCGATCGGACATTATTTGTGAAGCACTTTCAAGACAACTTCATTGTAGCATAAATATATATGGATGACATCGTATTTGGAGCTACGAGGAACAACGATGCTTCAAAATTCGCTGAAACGATGGAAAACGAATTTGAGATGTCCATGATGGGCGAACTTACATATTTTCTTGGATTGCAAGTTAAGCAAAATGAAGATGGCATTCATTTATGTCAATCCAAGTATGCGAAGGAGTTGGTCAAGAAATTCGGATTGGAGGATTCTAAAGACTTTCCAACTCCTATGGGAACTAGCAATAAGGGATTAGGAAGTGAATCTTAAGGAGAAAGTGTAGATGAGAAGCTTTACCGAAGCATGATTGGAAGTCTACTCTACCTTACGGCTAGCCGCCCGAATATTTCCTTCAGTGTTGGGATTTGCGCGAGATATCAATCAACACCGAAGGAAATTCACCTGAAAGCGGTGAAAAGGATCATTCGGTATGTCAAAGTGTCACGCCCCGGGGGTTCAAACGCGCGGAAGTAGAGCCACCGATGCTCCCAGATCAACGTAATATTTTTCTTTTTGAAAACAAATCTACCCCAGTGCGCGCACAGACCCGCCGCATATACAAATACACTCTGCAAACGGGCAGAGTCTCCTTTGTATATGCACGGCGTCCTGACTACATAATGCATCCCATACAAGCTTTAACCACACTAGATCAAGGCACAGACACATTCAACATGCAACCATACATCCTATCTATTCTCATACTTAGAAAAGGGCCGACTATTTTTAAAAGGATAAATAATCACAGAGTTTTGAAAGCGGCGCCTACCTGACGTCGATGTTTTAAAACTCGTTTCAAAGCCACATAAATCCACAGAGTTTTAAAACGGCACCCACCCGATGCCTGATTTTGTAAAACCATTTTCGAAATCACATAAATCCCACAAGGTTTTAAAAACGGTGCCCACACGACACCCACGTTGCTCCCCTCAGCTGATCGAAGAGGTCATCAATCCTGGGTAAGGGGTACTTGTTCTTCGCTGTGACCTTGTTGATTTCCCGGTAGTCGATGCACAGACGAAAGCTCCCGTCCTTCTTTCGCACAAAGAGTACCAGTGCGCCCCAAGGTGACACACTCGGTCTGATGAATCCCTTGTCCAGAAGATCTTCAAGCTGCGCCTTAAGTTCCTTCAGTTCTGCAAAGGCCATTATGTAGGGGGCCTTCGTGATCGGTCGGGTGCCAGGTGGGGGCTCGATTGGAAAAACAACCTCCCGCTCGGGGGGCATCCCCGGCAGTTCGGTAGGGAACACGTCTGGGAAGTCCCTCACAACTGGGATGTCGGAGAGTGCCGCAGAGGGTCTCGTGGCCAAGTCCACCGACGCCAGATAGGCCACGCAACCTCCTTCAATCAGTTTCCTGGCTTGCGATGCTGGAATGATGGAAGAAAAGGAAACGCTCTTGCATGCCAAATACACGTTCTCTGGAAATTTTGGATACTGCAGCCGCACCTGGCGCTTCTCACAGTCGATCACTGCTTGATACCACGTGAGCCAATCCATTCCAAGTACTACATCGTACTCCTTCAATGGGATAACTACCAAATCCCAGGGGCAGGAAAGCCTCCCCAACCTTATCGGGCAGGAAGGTATAAGGTTGCGGGCCTCCAAGGATCCCCCCCGCGGTTTGGACAGACAAAATACTAGGTAGGGGTCTCTCCTCAAAACCATGAGACAGTGCAAAATCACAAGACATAAACGAGAGGGTTGCTCCGGTATCGAAAAGGGTTCTAGCACGGTAAAAAGAAACAAGAGTGATACCTGCGACGACGTCCTCCGACGGGTACGCCTCCTGGTGGTTCATTGAGTAAACCCGGCCTCCTGATTGTGGCGGTCTGTCCCCTGCTGGTCGAGGTGCTGGTGGTCTGGGGGCCGATGCCATCGGGGCTTTCCCTCGCCCCGCGTGCTGAGGTGCTGGCGCGGAGGCTGCTGAAGATGCCGCGCTTTGGTTCATGGGGCAGTTGAAGCGGAAGTGCCCCTGTTTGCCACACCGGAAACAGTGGTCTTGCCTTTTGGAGCACTTTGTTACCCGATGTACCCCGCCACAGATAACACAGGGCCTATCGTCTGATCTCTGTCCCCCCGAAGGTGCGCTCCGGGTCCTTTGCTGGGGCCTCCACCGTTTGGAGGGTCGACTCCCACTGGAAGAGCCTCCCCCGGAAAATGGCTGAGACCGCTTCCTGTCTTCCTGCGGAGAAGGGCCATCCCTTCGAGTGCGTGTAACGGCAAAGCCGCGCTCCACGATGGTGGCCCGGTCGACCACCTTCTGGAAGGTATGCAAATCCGCCGCATCCACCACTTGAAAAATGTCGCTCCGCAGTCCGTCCACGAACAGTTGCGCCTTTTGAGACTCGTCCCGTATGACGAAAGGGACGCAGTTCGCCAGTCTCACGAGCTCCCTCTGGTACTCCATAACCGTTCGGCTTCCCTGCCTGATGTGGTTCAGATCATCTTCTAATTGTTTCTTGATGCTGTTGGTGAAGAACGCCCCGAACAGCTCTCGTTTAAAGGTGGTCCATGATGGGAGGACGGTACCCTTCGCGGAGTCAGGGCGTACCGTCTTCCACCATATGCGGGCGTTCCCCTCGAGAAAGTGGACGGCCAGGGGAACCCGCTCGTGTTCTTCCATCAACAAGTCCTCAAACAGCTTCTCCATTGTATCCACCCACTTCTCCACGACCCAGGGGTCCGTCGTCTCCCCCTCAAACACCGGCGGGTCGTACTTCTTGAAGTCTGCTAGGTTGGCGCGCACGCGATCCCGCTCAGTCGGCGGGACAGACCCTTCCCCCGTGGCAGTAGCGGCCACGACGGAAGAAGGCATCACCCCGGTCTCCACTGGGGTGTCTCTGGCTGTAGTTCCCGGCGTCGATCCCGCTGCTACTGCCGAAGGGACTACCCCTGGCACCGTCTGTTGGGCTGACGGTACCTCGGGTGCCACGGCCCGGGCTGGGGCAGCCCCTGTCTCGGTCTCCATCACCGGCGGTCCCGTCGCTGGTGCAGTTGGCCCCGGAGGAGGGCCCTGGGCGACTACCACCGTCGCAGCGGGCTGCTGCTGTTGCTGGGTCAGTTGGCGCACGTGGTCCGTAAGGGTCGCCAGCTGCCCCGCCATCTCCCGTAACTGTTGCCTTAGGAGCTGGTTCTCCGTGGTCGCCGACGCCGCTGCGTCCGCCCCTGCATCCTCGGTGGTAGATCTAGTTCTGGCCATTATCTGAACACAAGCACACAACCAGTTACTTCTAGACTAAACTAAAGTAACACCCCAGACTCTGGCACTAAAAGGGATTCTACTAATTTCCCCTTCCCCACGAGCACTCGCGTTCTATTTATCTATACAATGTTCACTTTATTAATCAGTAGTTAGAGTATTGCGCCCCGTGGATGCTGGGCCCCGACTATTGTGGTTAAAGTTCTCTCTCTGATAGTATCTTAATCTGTCACGCCCCGGGGGTTCAAACGCGCGGAAGTAGAGCCACAGATGCTCCCAGATCAGCGTAATATTTTTTTTTTTGAAAACAAATCTACCCCAGTGCGCGCACGGACCCGCCGTATATACAAATACACTCTGTAAACGGGCAGAGTCTCCTTTGTATATGCACGGCGTCCTGACTACATAATGCATCCCATACAAGCTTTAACCACACTAGATCAAGGCACAGACACATTCAACATGCAACCATACATCCTATCTATTCTCATACTTAGAAAAGGGCCGACTATTTTTAAAAGGATAAATAATCACAGAGTTTTGAAAACGGCGCCTACCCGACGCCGATGTTTTAAAACTCGTTTCAAAGCCACATAAATCCACAGAGTTTTAAAACGGCACCCACCCGATGCCTGATTTTGTAAAACCATTTTCGAAATCACATAAATCCCACAAGGTTTTAAAAACGGTGCCCACACGACACCCACGTTTTAAATTCGGTTTTCGCAAACGGTTTTCCACGGTTTTTGTTGTTCGTAGTTCAAAACGGCCAAGTAAAGGAAAGGAAGGTCATTCATTCAATAATGATAAAAGAAACGGGCAACATCCACGTCGAACCCACGGAGGTATCGCAATCCACATCTAACTAACATGAATAATGAAAGAACGAGGAAAGAAAAGTCACTGTGTCTGCTGTCGCTAAAAGTCAGAACAGCGCTCTCACGGCCTCACCGGCGTCCTGGCACTCGCCCCTGGACGAACCTGTCACAAGGTGGGAAGTTAGTGACTAAAAAGGAAAGTAAGAGCATAAAGGGCAATAAACAGCAAACCACTAAAACCGGAGCAACCACCGCCTCAAAGTGCACCCAACAGTAGGTAACCCTGTGTAAACAAACAAACCGGGCACCTCCCCCGGCAACCCCTCCGAGCACCCACCTCGGTAACCCCTGCCGAGCACCTGCCTCGGCCGCCGAGCACCTGCCTCGGCATCACCGCTCACACCCTCCACCCCCGAGGGCCCCCATCACGTCACCGTCACGTAGGGTACACGGGTCAACGTACCACTTTTCCGGAAAAGCACACCCTTACGGAGGCCAAGCCGCCGGTGTGCGTGCAGTCACACGAGCCTCATAGTCAGGTATTTAGATAAATGATTAAATAAATAGTATCAACAGGTTAGCAATGTCAACAGTAATATTTTAGAAAACCACCGTTGCCCAAACATGCACCTTACAACTAACACCCTTTCCCAACTAACTCAAGAGGAAAGTACCCACCTTGAAAGGAGTCCGGCGTTTGATTCGTCCGCGTTTGCGTGTCTGCCGAGTCTACCGCGTCCCGCGACCCTGAGGAAACGAACACTAAGACCTGGTGATCAAACACACCCAACGACGACTCCGACAGAAAACGGGAAAACGACAAGTTCTAAAAACCCCCGAGCGCGAAGTCCCCGCACGACGACGACCCGGGCGGCGTACGCCCCTCATGCGGACAGCTCCGCGAGGCCCCAGTCCGTCGCGCGGCACCAATCCGCGCGGGCGCCCCACCTGTGGGCGGCCCCGCGCGGCACCGGTCGTGCGGGCGCCCTGCCCGCCGGTACGGCGACCCCGCGCGGCCCCAGCTCGCGTGGGCGCCCCACCTGCGGGCGGCCCCGCGCTGCAGCGAGCCGCGCGGGCGCGCTGCCTGCGGGTGCGGGCGGCCCCGCGCGGCAGCGAGCCGCGCGGGCGCACTGCCCGCGGGTGCGGACGGCCCCGCGCGGCCCCAGCCCGCGCGGGCGCCCCACCTGCGGGCGGCCCCGCGCAGCAGAGAGCCGCGCGGGCGCGCTGCCCGCGGGTGCGGGCGGCCCTGCGCGGCAGCGAGCCGCGCGGGCGCGCTGCCCGCAGGTGCGGCGACCCCGCGCGGCCTCAGCCCGCGGGCGGCCCCGCGCGGCACCGACCCGCGAGGGCAACCCGGCGACGGCGGCGTCCGCCTCGAACGTGGCGGCGGCGGCGCGGTGATCCCCGTCCCCGGAAGAACGACAAAACTCAACAAAAAGCGAAACCTAAACCAAGAACGGTAATGACTCACCTTGAAACGCGAGAGATGGAGGAGAAGGATCGTCCACCTTCTTCCTTTTCCCTCCCTCCGGATCGTAGAGTTCCGCGTCAGAGAAATTTCGAGCGAGAGCGAAAAAGGGTTGGGTTTTTCCTGTTCCTTCTCTCTCCTTCTCTTTGGTCGCTCACCTGAAACACTAGCCGCACAGTCGAGGAAAACGAAGGAACCCCAAAGGGAAAACCCTAAGTCCGGCTTATAAACCCCCGCTCAAAATAAAATGAAAGAAATCAGTGGCTAAAGGTTACCTCGAAAGGCGTGCAGATCGTCCGCACTGATCCCGGGGCGTCTAAAAGACCGCAACCTTCAGAATTAATTTCTGGTAGATTCCGGGGTTGGAATCCAAATCCGATTTCACCACCGTTCCCCGTTTCGCAAGCTCTACCGCCTAAAAATACCCGCGAGCCCCGACGGACTGTCCAGAAATAATCGAAAATTAGCACCCGCCGGACCCCTACACGTAGGAAAGGAAAAGAAAACCAAAAAGAAAAGCGGGTCTTACACAAAGGTACTATTAATTTCGGAATTTGGTATCCTATGGGCAAATCTCTCGATATAATAGGATATTCGGATGCCGATTGGGTTGGATCAGTGGATGATCGGAAGAGCACGAGTGGTGCATGTTTTTACCTTGGCCATTGTCTTGTTGTATGGTATGGTAAAAAGCAAAACTGCATTGCTCTCTCTACTGCCGAGGCGGAATACATTTCAGCAGGAAGTTGTTCAACTCAATTGATTTGGATGAAAAATGTTTTGAGCGACTTTCGCATTCCTGCGACTTCGGTAATAATATTTTGTGACAACACTAGTGCCATAAATATTTCAAAAAATCCTGTGTTGCACTCGAGAACAAAACACATTGAACTTATATATCATTTTCTTAGAGAGCTAGTTGAATCAAATATTTTACAAATTTCTTATGTTTCAACTGAAGATCAGTTAGCCGATATTTTGATAAAACCTTTGGATCAAAAATATTTTATTCATTTGCGTAAAACAATTGGAATGCTTTCTTTGAAATAACAATTTTTGAACCATTGCTTAGGTTAGGTTTTGTTTTGTGTATATAGAATATTAACTGAACATTTGTTAAATTGATTTTAATTGTATCTTTTCATGTTTTGAGAAATTTATTATGATTTGGATATCATTATTACTCTCTAAGAGATGTAACTCTTTCCACATCTTTTGAGCATGAAACGTTAAATAATACTCCCCCTCAATTGCTTATCAATTATGTAAAATATGAAGTATTCAACCAACTATTGATCTTATGTTCATACTTAACTCAATTATCAAATAAAATAAAAACTACATGAAGAGATCATTGAGAGGAATTGACTTTGATCAAATAAAGATGAAATAATTGATATAAATGATCAGTGCATCAAGAGAGTTATAATGATATCCAAATCGTAATAAATTTCTCAAAACATGAAAAGATGCAATTAAAGTCAATTTAACAAATGCTCAGTTAATGTTCTATATACACAAAATACAAAACAAAACCTAACCTAAGCAATGGTTCAAAAATTGTTATTTCAAAGAAAGCATTCCAATTGCTTTGCGCAAATGAATAAAACGTTTTTGATCCAAAGGTTTTGTCAAAATATCGGCTAATTGATCTTCAGTTGAAACATAAGAAATTTGTAAAGTACTTGATTCAACGAGCTCTCTAAGAAAATGATATCTAAGTTCAATGTGTTTTGTTTTTGAGTGCAACACAGGGTTTTTAGAAATATTTATGGCACTAGTGTTGTCACAAAGTATTGTTACCGAAGTCGCAGGAATGCGAAAGTCGCTCAAAACACTTTTCATCCAAATCAATTGAGTTGAACAACTTCCCGCTGAAATGTATTCCGCTTCGGCAGTAGAGAGAGCAATGCAGTTTTGCTTTTTACTATGCCATGCAACAAGACAATGGCCAAGGTAAAAACATGCACCACTCGTGCTCTTCCGATCATCCACTGATCCAGCCCAATCAACATCCGAATATCCTATTATATCGAGAGATGTGCCCATAGGATACCAAATTCCGAAATTAATAGTACCTTTGACATACCGGATGATCCTTTTCACCGCTTTCAGGTGAATTTCCTTCAGTGCTGATTGATATCTCGCGCAAATCCCAACACTGAAGGAAATATCCGGGCGACTAGCCGTAAGGTAGAGTAGACTTCCAATTATGCTTCGGTAAAGCTTCTCGTCTACACTTTCTCCGTAAGATTCACTTCCTAATCCCTTATTGCTAGTTCCCATAGGAGTCGGAAAGTCTTTAGAATCCTCCAATCCGAATTTCTTGACCAACTCCTTCGCATACTTGGATTGACATAAATGAATACCATATTCACTTTGCTTAACTTGCAATCCAAGAAAATATGTAAGTTCGCCCATCATGGACTTCTCAAATTCGTTTTCCATCATTTCAGTGAATTTTGAAGCATCGTTGTTCCTCGTAGCTCCAAATACGTTGTCATCCACATATATTTGTGCTACAATGAAGTTGTCTTGAAAGTGCTTCACAAATAATGTCCGATCGGCTCTCCCTCGAGTATAAGCTATTTTCCAAAAGGTGCTTTGTCAATCTTTCGTACCATGCTCGCGGTGCTTGTTTTAGACCGTAAAGAGCCTTTTTCAATCGAAAAACATGGTTAGGTAGTTTATGATCAATGAAACCTTTCGGTTGAGCAACATAAACTTACTCATTTAGAAAACCATTTAAAAATGCGCTCTTAACGTCCATTTGAAAAAGTTTAATTTTGAAATGACAAGTTATAGCGAATAGGATACGAATAGACTCGAGACGAGCAACCGGGGCGAAAGTCTTATCAAAGTCTATACCTTCGACTTGTGAATAGCCCTGAGCAAGTAAATGTGCTTTGTTTCGAACAACGGTACCATCTTCATTTTTCTTGTTCTTGAAAATTCATTTTGTACCGATAATGTTTTGTTGCTTCGGGGGCTTCGTTAATTCCCAGACTTTGTTCCTTTCAAATTGATTGAGCTCTTCTTGCATTGCTTCAATCCAATAGTCATCTTGAAGAGCTTCATCAATGTTCTTTGGTTCCATCATGGAGACATAACATGCAACTCCACAAACCAATTGTCTCCGAGTTCTAACTCCTTGAGGATCTCCAATGATGTTCGATTCTGGGTGGTCCTTGGAGATTCGAAGCGTTTGAGGTAACGGAGTACTCGGGGGTAATTGCGATGATTTCTGCACATTAGATGAACTAGAAGAATCATGAGATGCATCAACATTTTCAGAAGAGTTATCATGTAAAGATGCAATATCATTAGCAGGAGATTCATCATCAATAGACATATCAGGAGTAGATTTATCAGAAGAAAAATGAAAAACTTCATCTACTTTAACATTGAAAGATTCTATCATTGTATTAGATTCAAGGTTAAATACCCGATATGCTCTACTGTTTGTAGAATAACCCATAAAAATTCCTTCATCACTTCGAGAGTCGATTTTTTCAAGATTTTCTCGATCGCGTAAAATGTAACAACGACTCCCAAAGATACGAAAATATTTTATATTCGGTTTTCTACTGAACCAAAGTTCATAGGGGGTTGCCTGCGTGACCGTCGCCGACGCAGCGGGTTGCTGCGTCAACTGATGTACTCGTTCCGTGAGTGCCGCCAGCTGCCCAGCCATATCTCATAATTGTTGTCGAAGGAGTCGATTTTTCGCAGTTGTCGATGCCGTCACATCAGCTCCTGCGTTATCCGCTGACGACCTGGTCCGGGCCATTATCTGAGCATGCATAGCACCCAAGTCAAACCACATCATACGATCAAACAGGGATTTGCCCTCCCCCCCCCCCCCCCCCCGACACTCGCGCTCAACGCACCTGATCTTTGATTATTTCATAGGTTAGCCGCAAGTGACAACAAGTTCCGTGGATGTTGGACAATAACTACCGTGGTTAAAGTTGTTTTTCTCTGATACCATCTTAATCTGTCACGCCCCGGGGGTTTAATGAAGCGAAAAATAACGCAATATTTTTTTTTTTGTTTTTTAAAAAGGGAACCCCCGCCGGTCACGTGCACAGACCCGCCACATACGCTAGCGTTCTCGACTTTAACAATCAAGCCACCCTTGCGTATGCACGGCGTAAAACCACAACTGCACTTTAACCACACCAGTCAAGATGAAAACTAAAAAGGGAACCAGTAACCAATCCCATAAACCAATCACCAACAGAAGTTTGAAAGGATAAAGCCACGGGTTTGCAAAACGGTGTCCACACAACACCTAGTTTTTAAAACATTTTCACAATCTCTTGTCTGAACGGCATTATGAGTTTGAAAGGATAAAACCACGGGTTTGCAAAACGATGTCCACACGACACCTAATTTTTAAAACAATTTTGCAATCTCTTTTCTGTATTTTGAAACGGCCGTCCAAACGTATAACTAAGTGCATAAGTAAAACCAGTCAATCACGATATCACAAGTCCAATCCAACATCCACATCATCCACGATAAAAAGAGAGTCGTATGCACAAAGTCTAACCAACTGAAATAAACAACTAAGAAAAAGGGAAAAAGTCACCAGCCAGAATAAGGCTAAATCCTCCTAGTCGCAGCCTCACCGCCGTCCCAGATCCCACCCCTGATCGAACCTGTCACAGTGTGGGAAGTCAGTGACACGAAAACTAAAGGTGTAACATAATAACAAAAGTGATGCTAACAAATACAGATAATAAACCAAACCGTAAAACCAGAGCATCCACAATCCCCATCCTGCACGCAAACATATTCCCCCTCGAGAAAACCAAACTTCGCACCTGCTATGTCGGTCCGGGGACCTCAGGCAAAAGAAGTCCGCACCGCTCTCACCTTGGTGCCTTTAAACCCCCCGCTGCACAAGTGCAGCACCGCAAATAACCGCAAGGAGCCCCTACTAATGTCACCTAGTAGGGTTCACAGGTCCGCAGACCACCTCTCCGGAAAAGTACACCGACACGGTGGCCAAACCGCTGGTGTGCGTGCAAGCGCAATGAGCATAATAATAATAATAAATCGAGTGTCAAGAACACCTGCGACACTCAGTTACTCCAGAATAACAGAACCGATACACGTGCATAAAATGGGGTTAGTCCTCAACTCATAATAATGTAACTATAACCAAAACATCGTTAACGAGGAAAAGGGAAAACTTGGTATGCCTCAACCGACAACCTCCCCTTTTTCGGATGAGAGAAAACCCACCCAAGAAAACGTCGACCGAAACACTTGAAATCGTCCCACGCCTTCGTACGATTCCCGGACCTAAAAAGTCCCCAAAAAGAATCATCAGTAAACTAAACCGTGCCCCGCGAAAACAATGGACCCGACCTCTGTCCAGAAAAAAGACGGATAACACCAAAACCCAACCAGATGCGGCGCAAGAACAACGCGGTGCAAAGACAACGCGGCGCGGTGCATGCGACAGCCCCGCGCGGTGCATGCGGCGTGGCGCGGCAACAGCCTTGCGCGGGCGCGCGCAGTGCTAGCACCAGCCCCGCGTGGGTGCGCAAGAGCACGGCAGCAGCGGCTGCCCCGCGCGGCGCGTGCGGCGCTTGCAGCAGCCCCACGCGGGTTGCCTCCCCCGCGCGGGCGCGCGCAGCGCCAGCGGCAGCCCCGCGCGGGTGCGCAAGCAGCGGCTGCCCCGCGCGGCGCTTGCAGCCGCGTGCGGGTCCTGTCCCCGCGCGGCTGCACGCGGCGCGGCGCAGCGCTGTTGCCCTGCGCGCAGCGCGGTGCGGGGCCCTTTCAACGGCGCGCGGGTAGTGCCCGCCCTATCCGCTCGGCAGCAGAGGTGGCGGCGTGGCGGCGGCTAGGGCATCCCTGCGTCGCGCGACAACAGGACCCAAAACGAAAAACCTAGCGGCCAAGAATACGCAAACGAAAACCATCAAAACGCGAAAGAGCAATGCCGCTTACCTTGCTCCAACGGAGAAGACGACCCAATCTCGCTCCTCGCAGGTAAAGGGAATCCGGATTCGCTCCCGTTCTCGGCCTCCGGCACGCTCGATCGAAGAAGGTGGAAGAACCGGTCCCCTTTTTCTTTCTTCTCTATTCTAGGGTTTGCGATACTCCTCTCTTTTTTTGAAAAAAGGATATTTTAAAAAAACTTAATATTTCTCTTGTACGTAGGAGAATTCAAATTCAGTCAAAAAGAGGGATTCCAATCTCCTCGAAAAGCATGCCGATCGACGAAATGCCCCGCAACGGCTAGCATGGATCCCGATGCATGCTACGGATGCCGAGATTGTCCGAACCAAGAAAACTCCAAACCGGGAGATCCGTAAATCGGATTTCACATCCGATCGTTGTGTCGTTCTCCGTTTTCTGAGCTCTATCGTAGAAAAATAAAACGCAAGCACAAAAGTTCCACCCGCAAACTTGATAAAATAACCCCTAACAACTAATTTTATTCAAAAGAAATTATAAAAGAAGAATAAAAAAGGTCATGATACTACAATAACACCCCAAGGGTTTATTTATAAATTAGTAGCAATTAGAATCACGATAGGAATAAAAAACTGCAAATATAGAAGTTTTTATCGCATCAAGGTCCGGACTTTTTGAGAAGGTCCGGACTTTGAAGTTGCACAGTAACTTCAAGGTCCGGTCCTTTTTACCTACAATCCGGACTTTTCTTGTGAGAGGCAAAAAAGAGGTTCGGGGTTCGGGCTTTTTTCAAAAAGTCTGAACTTTTTCTGCGCAAGAAAAATACCACGTTCGGGGTCCGGACTTTTTCACAAAGGTCCGAACTCTGAACCCTCAAAACTTGCAGTTTTGATTTTTATACATACATTACCTATTCTAAGAGCTTCTAAACTCATGAATCAATTATAAACCACCATTAACTAGATTTAAACATAGCTGGGTATCATGAATTCACTTCTTCTTGAGTTTGATGTCCTTGATCTTCAAGTCTTCCACTTCAATCTTCAAGACTCCGACAATATCACGAAATACACCAATCCATAACAAGGATAAGTTATCGTTACCTCTCTTTATTCATTTATGAAGAGCCAGATCGGGTTGATTTTGAGGATACAGAAGAAGAAGATGTTTGGAATGAAAAATCTGAAGAAGAAGAAGATTATGGCGATGCAAGCGATGAGGATGAGGATGAGTATGAGGATGATGCTTAAAAAACGACCAAATGAGAGCATTGGCACCGCAATCATTTTTAAGTTTTAAGTTGACAGCTGAAATATATATATTTTTAATTTGAGAACCTATATGTATGTGTTTTCTTTACTTTTTGATGGTTATTTTGTTTTTGTATGGCTGTTTTTGGTTTTTTTATATAGAATATAAAATTAAACTAAGTTTAGTAAATGTGAGCCTCGCCTTCTTGAGGCGCGCGCCTCGCGGTATCCCCCGCACCGAGGCTCCAGAGGAGCCTTGCGCCTCGTGCCTTTTCAAACACTGTATGGGAGGGTCGTCGGAGACTGGGAAGACCGTCGACAGTGGTGGCGGCGGCGGCCACAGCTCACTACAGAGAGAGTCCTAGGAAGAAGGAGAGATTTAGAGAGAAAGGAAGGCTTAGGCTGGCTCCTCTGCTGGCTGGGGAGGTCGTCGGCGGGGTCCATAGGAGGCGGCAGTTGGGTGAGGGTAGAAAGAGAGAGAGAGAGAGGGGAATTAGGGTTAGGTTTTCTTTTTTTATTTTCTCATTTAGTTGTGACAATCGCAGGTTGGTCTTTATATTTTTCACTTCGATTACTATGGTCCTCTCTCAGTCCTCTACGCATAGAAAACCTCTGTTGCGAAAAATTTTCACTTTTCACACGAAATGATAACCTTTTCGCAGACTGCTTCATTTTTCAATTTTGTAAAATTTGCGTTTGTCCTTCAAATTTTGAGTTTCTTACCAAGAACTCCCTAGTGCAAGTATTTTGCACAATAGCACCTCTCCATGAGTTTTCACGCAATTTGGCACATAAAATGTCACCTTTTTTTATAGAAAAATTCAAAACGTCTCGGTTACCCTCTCGCTATTTTTCTCTCCAAAACATACTTTTAGCACGCGAAATTGTAAAATGGTCATTTCCACGACTTTCGGCACTGCCAGACCTTGAGGGTGGCAATTTTGTTTCACTGCAAATTTTTCTGTTTTATAGTAGTCAATTCTTTTTCCGAATTTTAGTTATTTAAAAACTCAGTTTCTACAGGATCGCTACTCTAAGGAAAGGGAAGGAAATGAGACGACGCTCACTCCTCCCACGTCGACAACATTGAGAAATCCACTAGAGAAAAACCTCCAAAAATCGGCGCCTAAAATCATGTGCAACAAATCGACTGCTGAATCCAATGCCAATTGTAAAAAAATCCCAATAATCCAAAATAATACACCCAGCGCCTACCTCAAGTACCAGATGAGGAAGATGCTACCTCGGACTCTCTCTCTACTTCTCTCTCTACGGGATCGTCCCCTCGGCTACGAGCGCCTCTCGAACCACGCTCAAGCTCCAACACGGGAGAAGAGAGGAAGAATGAAAAAGGAGGCTTAGGTCAAGGTAAGGAGAAAATAAGGAACGAATCGCTCACTTGGGATGTATATAAGCCAACCACAATTGAAGACTAGCCCTCAGAGAAATAGAAAACCGCACCTTAGCCCAAAAGCCATAATTCGGGCGCTCGGAAACATCTTTCAGGAATCCGAATCCACGTAGTCAACAACATTTGGGCGCCCCTTGCTACAATGGGTGGCCCGAAGCTGTCATAGTTGCGCTCGGTTGAATTCGGGTACCCGGAACTGCACCCGAATCCCCTGTTGAGTTACTCTGATAGTCACGTGCACACCATCGTTGTCACATCAACCTCATCCACTCTCCGAGCTGCTACAGTAACAAACAACCGCCCGGAACTCAGCTATAGTACAACCGAATCCACCTACGACACATCCGGGCATCCGCAAATGGGATCCAAAACTCCAACTCCTCAGCTCGCCACTTCTGGGCACCCTAAACAACATCCCGACGTCCGGAAAGGCACCAAAAACACTAGTTGAGCTGATTTAGATTTTCGAGTCCGTTTTTGTGTTCCATTTTGCACTAAAATAGGTCCAACTCAGTCCAACACTCCGCAGACGTGCTGACCAACAATTCACACTGCAATCTTGCCTATTTGCCAAGGTCCAGTACGCTACAGAGCCATATCGACCTCAAATTTCAGTTATCTAAAAGTCAAATGTTGTCACGACCCATCTAAAATTGCTTGTGGAGGAAGTCCAGGTTAGTGCTTGGTTTTATCTAGGTGAACTGATCCAACACTATCCCGATTTGAGACGCCTACTGTGGTGTTATAATCCTGTACATTTGGCCATCATAATTTTCTTAGCCCACATACAATACATGGAACATTCATAAGGTCCTGTCATAAAATGCGATCCATTTGGTTTATCCGACCATCCTTGTGGTGCTATGTTAAATTGCTTTTGAGTCGTAACTTCTTATGCTCATCTGAAATTCTGTGGAGTCAATAAATTTGACAATTGAAAACAAAAAAGGCTATTGGTCTTCAAGAAAACATGCCTTTTCTTCTTAAATGTTTATTATAGCTGTTAATCAAGTATAAAATGCAACATATTCTGGATGTCTAACATGTTATTTTGCTTCTATGCTAGCATTTCATGTTTCATCTTAGCTTTGTATGTTTTTACTTTGATTATATTTGCTGTTACAAAGAAAGGCATGCTTCGGATTTTAGAAATATAACACCAATTTTTTACTATTGCAAGGTTAAGAACCAAATGCAATTGTAGTGAACTAAACATTTCATGTTGCCAAGATTTCATGTCGTGTACACTGCATTTATCTGAAAAATGGCATTATTTGTAGAATAATAACCTCTAAATATTTCTTTTTAGTTTTTTTTTCTACTCTTTAATGCACAAAACCTTTTAATTTTTTTTTTCTTCCGTTTTTAAGAATATGGAATCACGACCTACTATTCCTGATCGAAAGCTGCTGGCAAGACTTGTTTTAGTCCGAGAGGAAGCTCGAAATATGATGGGGGGTGGGCTATTGGATGAAAGAAATGACCGTGGTCTTAGTACACTCCCTGAAGCAGAGGTGTGTTTCGGCCTTGTTTGTTTTAATATTCTTTATGTTGAAATAACTACAAATTATGACCTTGGGCTTCTAGTTTTAATAAAACTGCTACCTTTTTCTGCCACAGTATGCTTGAGGACTATTAATCTTTAAAAAATACATATTTGACATTCTTCAGATATCGTATCTAGTTCCCTTGCAAGCTATATTTCATCTCTTCCTTGCGATGTTTTCACAGGTTTCTTCTCTGTTCTCAACATAGATTAAGAAATTACCCAAACATATATGCTTTGTTATCTTTAAAATTAAATAACTTTCTAATTCTATTCTATGTAGCTTTAGCAACATCGGAAAAATCAGAAAGTTGACTGTATTCTGTGCCTTTTCTCATCATGCATGGGAAATGGGCAAAAGATTGTAGTTAGTACTGTTGATCTGAAAATCTCTCCAAACTCCTTAGCTTCGAAGAATATTTTCATCCAGATTCTCAAAATTTCATATCACTGACCCTTTCTACAACTTCAATCGCAAATATTTGCAATGCTTCATTAAGCGGTATAGTAGGGCAAGCCCACAGGAGATGCCTAGCAAGCCACACATAATAGGCCTCAATTGTTGGGATAAGAAGCCAAATCCTACTGAGCTTGTTGGCCTCTAATCCTCCGCTGGTTCTAGCTGTTCAAAAATCCGAATTTGACTCAATATTTAAAGGTTCTAAGTAGTTTACAAATATTGTTTCAATTCAACCCAAGACAAGCATTTTAAGCCCATTAACTAAACGAAGTAAACATAAACATAATTGAAGAAGAAAATAAAAAAATGCTAGCATTTGGTCAAAAGGTCCAGTAATCCGCATGAGATAGGGCCATCGCCTCATTACATTAGCTCCTTTGTAGCCACCATGAGTTGTGGCTGCCTTTTGCCATATTGAGTGCCCCTTTTGTAGCCGCTCAAAACAAAAGATGTATTCTCAAAACCAGAGAAACACCAAAGATCAATCCTAAATCCCATCATTCTGATTTTTGAAGCCAATGAGGAAAAAAAGCCCTCAGAGAGCCCTTGTAGGAACAGGAATTATATGAGGACTATCCGTCTCTTTGGTCCTAGGTTATCTGTACACCTTGTGGCCCTTCGTACATCATGATGTAGCAACATGTCAAGATGGTTGCCCCCCCCCCCCTCCCCAAAAAAAACCAAGATATTACACCGCTTTACTTCACAAGCAAAAATGCATGTGATGCACGCTACTTAAAAAGATATCAATATATTAATCTTAAAAAATAATTTGATAACATAATTAAGTATATATATGAATTTTTTAATATTGGTGATAAATAGAAATGTAGTTATTTTATATAATCATATGAGAAATAAAAAGCCAATTTAGTAAGGAATTAGCTAATGCATTACTCATGTCTAATGAGTATTTTTTAATTAAAAATTGGATGATTGAATTTCAATAGGAGAATAATGGAGTTGGAGAGCAATCAAGGATTTAAGTATCTATCGGCACGGGCCGTATCCACCGTGCCGTATCGTGCCAACAAGATACCGGCACGATACAGCCGCTGTGCCGATGGCATAACTCAAAACCCTTTTTTTTTAATTATTAAATATTTGATAAAGATATATAATAAACAATTAGAAAATTTTGCTGCTAAAAAAAATAAATATTTCATGCTATTATGTGTCGGCACGCATGTATTTTTTGTGACCGGTACTCATCGGCACAGTTCGGCACGCACTGTGCTGTACCGTGCCGACAAGTTTTCGGCACGACCCCGTGCCACGACACTTAAATCCTTGAGAGCAATCCATCATGTTGTACGCAAGCACTGGATGCAGTCAGTAATTTGTCTGCTAGTAAAACAAAGGAAAACAATTAAACTCAATGTTTAGAAATAATAACAGTAAAAAAATAATTAGTACTATATTTTATATAAATTTAAATATTTGAATATATAGCATAGGAGGGAAAGTTAAAATTATTAAGTTATACATAATGTGCTTTTGTTGAAAATGATTTAAATCATATGAGTTATAATATCTAGTAAATTAGAAAATTAATCTATGGGACAGAAAGCCAATAATTTTGACGTTATATGTACAAAATCTAAATAGACATATACAAAGTGCGTGAAAGGAGGCTAGGAAGAAGTTGATTTATTGCACCCGGTGTATCTCTACATCTCATATACTGTAATTTTTATTTGTTTTTCCTAGTTTTATATCAAAATTTAATCCATTAAATGTGAGTGTTTGCTACTTTTTCGAGAAGCTGACAAAAGACAAATAAGATAGTGGTTGATTGTGATGGTGCTACGTCAAAGTAAGATAGTGGTTCGGCACGCACTGTGCCGTACCGTGCCGGCAAGTTTTTGGCACGACCCCGTGCCACGGCACTTACATCCTTGAGAGCAATCCATCATGTTGTACGCAAGCACTAGATGCAGTCAGTAATTTGTCTGCTAGCAAAACAAAGGAAAATAATTAAACTCAATGTTTAGAAATAATAACAGTAAAAAAATAATTAGTACTTTATTTTATATAAATTTAAATATTTGAATATATAGCATAGGAGGGAAAGTTAAAATTATTTAAGTTATACATAATATGCTTTTGTTGAAAATGATTTAAATCATATGAGTTCTAATATCTAGTAAATTAGAAAATTAATCTATAGGACAGAAAGCCAATAATTTTGACGTTATATGTACAAAATCTAAATAGAGATATACAAAGTGCATGAAAGGAGGCCAAGAAGAAGTTGATTTATTGCACCCGGTGTATCTCTACATCTCATATACTGTAATTTTTATTTGTTGTTCCTTGTTTTATATCAAAATTTAATCCATTAAATGTGAGTGTTTGCTAATTTTTCGAGAAGCTGACAAAAGACAAATAAGATAGTGGTTGATTGTGATGGTGCTACGTCAAAGTAACATTAGTGGCAAGTGGATAAGGAATTATCATCGACACGAGAAGAGAGGCACAGAGGCCTGGTGGGTTAAGAAAGAGAGGTCTTGTGGGTTAAGAGAGAGAGAGAGAGAGAGAGAGAGAGAGAGAGAGAGAGAGATTTAGAAAGGAGTTAAGTTGGGTAGGATTAGAATTTAGTGGGTGGTTGTGGGGAGCTCCCAGAGAGGGAAGAGAGATCAGGGGAGGAGCATTACATGCGAATGATTGTGGGTTGGGACAAGTGGGAGACGAATTAAAAAGAATATGTTAGGAAGAACAATTGATAGAAATGTAAATATAATTAGTTTGTTTAATATGTTATTGTGTATATGACATATCAATGATTTATGATTTAATCACGATTCATGGGTAACTAATGATTGATATAATTGAACTAAATAAAGGGTAAAAATAAAATAGAATGAGGCCAATATTTTGAGACTCATTTTGATTAAAGTTATAGAGATATATATGAGAGATTTTTAGTATCTAAATAACTTGATGTGTTTTATGACATTTAGAAGGTCTATTTATCAAAAATCATAAATTTCAAATGTCTATTTCTTACGAATCTAATGATATCCTTTTTTTATATTATTTATTTTGGGGACTACATGATGCCTAGGTAATAGATTTTCAAACGGTATTACCTTTTTTGTAAACATGTATAGAACTTACTTCAACTTACATCCATTTTTGATCCTATTGCCTAATCTTAAAAATTTTAATTTTACTTCCTAACCTTTTGATTTATTTGATTTGAGCTAATTAATGAATCTTTAACGTGAAATTTTGAAAGTTTCGTTTATCTTTACAAGTTTTATTAGGTGGGGAGGGGGGACCAGTTGAGTGAGCCCGCCACAAGCGAGACCAGTCGAGCGTTGTGTCTGTACGCTTTAAGTGATTGGTTGTATTTTTCTAACTGCTCAAGCTTTGCGCCAACGATTCGACAACCATGCATATATAGTAGTTTCCGTAATCTCGGTGTAAAATTTCTTTTGTGAACCATCAATTCTTTGGGGACTAATTAAATTACTATAATGCCCTTAAGTGCAAAAGACGGCATATTTTCACACTCTCCGCCTTGACATTTTTTTTGTACTTCACCGCTCTTCCTCATTTTATCACCTCCTCTCCCTGAGGCCTATAGTCATTTGCAATCTTGCAAATTAGCCAAGTTTAGGCAGTGTCTAAACTTCTTCGTCATCATAGGCAATGTTGGCACAAAGGTTTTGTCTTCTAAATTCGTCTTGTCTAACTAAGGTTTAGAAAATTTCTGTTTTGGTATTCTTTTGGGGCTTTTCATGGAACAGCAGAGGGTGGGTTTCACCAGAGGCCTTTGGTTATGGAGAAGACATAATCGTTTACTTTTGTTTCTTCATATAGTAGAATGCATCTCTCTCACATATCCTTTGGCCATAGGCAATTGTTGAACCATGTAAATATTTTTAGTATCTTCTTTCAGCATTTATTTTCTTTGACCATTCGGTATGCTCTGTTCCGCACATATGTTAGTAGTGCATGTAGGACGGTCTTATTAGTTCCCTACAAGAAGGACATGGATGACTATAATGATGAAGAATATTTGCTACTCTTCGGAATAGAAATACTTTTCGAGTGGTTTCAACTTTCAAGGCTAAGAGATAAAGAGATGGACCAAACAACAAGCTTGTTGGTCCAATATCTAAAGCTTATTCTGTCCTAACAAGAAGAAGCCAAAATACCATGAGCGAGTTAGTGCTATACTTTGCAATTTAATGCAATGCATTTGTTCATTTACTCTATAGTTATATTCTTACCTCTGCTCAACTTTCTTTTGCGCGAAAATAAACGCAGCGGAAAAAGAAATCAAATAAACAAATATAAAAAACTTGAGATCTGATCTCAAAAACACGCAAAACAGGATCCCTCATGTATCTAAGATTAAAAGGAAGAGGAAGATCTAATCTTCACCTTTGCGCGGAGAGATCTACACCGCAATTTGATGATCGTGGAATTTGGTTCTCTTGAAGCCGCTCACGCGTCCGGCCTCTACGGGTATCCACACGAGGTTGTTGACTTGATCGAAATTCTCACCGGGGTGCTAGCTCCCTTGCAGAGAACGTCTTTTTTTTAAAGTGGATATTTAGAAAAGAGGAAGACGAGGAAAGATGACGGCTAGGGTTTTTTCCTCTTTTTTTTCTTAAAGAAAACTCATACGTATAAAGAGGGATATAATATCTTTTTATAATTATTAAGATAAACATTAAGATAAACTTAAAATTAGATTTAAGTTTATCTTATCCCTAATCGATTCAATCGATTAAATCCTAATTTAATTCGATTTGAACTCAATCCTAATTTGATCAAATCAAATCATTAATGCAACATTAGCACTTAAGTCCTCTCACAACTTACTAACTATTAGTAAGTCCTCTCTTGCAACATTTGCACTTTAATATCCTTAATTTGTAACAATTACAAATTAGTCCAATTATCAATATATTGATAATTAAGTCCTCAGGCGATTCAAAAATCGCGATCCAACTATCCGATCAGTCATAACCTCTTATGTGTGTGACCCCATAGGTTCTATTCTATCTGGTAGTGAGATATATTGTGATCACCATCAACAATATCGCTGAAACTCTTTCCAGTGGGTTAGAACTATTCAAACTCAACCCAATAAAAATTATCGATCATCCAGATAATTCTCGTGAGTCCCACAATCCACCAGTGACGCCTAGCAGCATGTAGTGGCATTCCAGTAGAATGGAATACTGAACCTCTAGGTGCAGTTAACGTGTGATACAATCCTTCTATCTGGAGTCCCAACTAGACGAAGGTCATGGAATTGCTCGTCAAACCCTACCGTCTGTCATATGTCAAATTTATTCGACTCGAGTTTCTAATATTGGAAACCCTTTCCGTTATTTACTACGCCTTGGCCAAGGTCTTCTAAACTCGGTCTCATAAATCACATAGGACTAACTCCCTTCTCTACTAAGGGCGATAGATTCCATATAGGTGTACACCCTATTCCTACAACGAACCTACTGTAGCCAACATGCACCCACTGCAAGGACCCAAATGGCTAGGGACCAAGTGTATGTGCAGTCAAACTACAGTAACCCCATTGTGAATAGCCGAGACACCGCAGGTCAAAGGACCAGTCACACTACTGCAACATCGAGTAAGTCACTGACGAGTGAGTAGACATCCAAGTGACTTCTCGTGATGATCACGCTCGGTACCCTTGTTCTCCAACAACCACCTGCACATTCGCTCCAGTGTCCCTACACTATTGACTCGAGACTCGTCTACCCTAAAAGGGAAGCGACTGTGCACCAATCTCACCGGATCAATCACTGTCCCCGTGATGATCCATCGATCGGGAGCATTTAGGAATTAATCACTAATGATACATGTCTCAAATTCTCAACTCTTGAGAATACGTATCATCATCAAGGTTTTAAGTATCCATCGGCACGGGCCGTATCTACCGTGCCGTACCGTGCCAACAAGATACCGGCACGATACAACTCCCGTGCCGATGACACAGTTCAAAACCTTTTTTTCTTAAAATTACTAAGTAATTTTCTTAATAAAGTCCAAAATATTTGATAAAGATACATAATAAGCAATTAAAAAAATTTGTTGCTAAAGAAATTAAATATTTCATGCCATTATGTGTCGGCACGCATGTATTTTTTGTGACCGGCACTCATCGGCACGGCTCGGCACGCACCGTGCCGTACCGTGCCGGCAAGTTTTCGGCACGACCCCGTGCCACGGCACTTAAATCCTTGATCATCATCTTATTAATTTTTTGGACAATTCATGGACACATACACAACACGAATGGGAATAAAAACCCAATAACATTCATAATGTAAAATGTGAAATACAAATTTATATCCTAGAAAGAATATGTGTCGGCCAAGTTGGCTTCTAGGGCATACATCTAACAATCTCCCACTTGCACTAAAGCCAATTAGCCATATACCTAACCCCCATCTTCTCAAGGTGGGCTTCAGTCTTCTGCTGGCTCAGCTGCTTAGTCAGTGGGTCTGCCACGTTATCCGTGGAGTTTACTCTCTGCACCTCGATAAATTTCTTCTCGAGATATTCGCGTATAATGTGAAACCGTCGCTCTATATGCTTGGTCCTTTGATGAGACCTTGGCTCCTTAGCTAGGGCTATGGCGCCATTGTTGTCGCAGTAAAGTGGAATGACATTTGATGGCATCACACCTAGTTTCACAACAAATTTCTTGAACCAAAAGGCTTCCTTCGCAGCCTCAGATGCGGCGATATACTCTGCTTCCATAGTAGAGTCAGCGATGATTGGTTGTTTGGAACTCTTCCAACACACCGAACCACCATTGCACAAGAACACGTATCCTGACGTAGACTTTCTATCGTCAACATCAGACATGAAGTCTGAATCAGTGTATACTTGTACTTTCAGTTCTCCTCCTCCAAAGACCAAAAACATATCTTTAGTCCTTCTTAAGTACTTGAGTATATTTTTCACAGCGGTCCAGTGCTCCTCACCTGGATTGGACTGATATCTGCTTGTGACACTCACAGCAAGTGCAATATCAGGTCGTGTACATAGCATGGCATACATGAGGCTCCCTATAGCTGAAGCATAAGGGATCTGGCTCATTCGTTGAATCTCTTCAGATGTATTGGGGCACATTTTCTTGGAGAGATAAATTCCATGCCTAAGGGGTAGAAGTCCCCTCTTAGAGTTTTCCATGCTGAACTTCTTCAGCACCTCCTCTATGTACATTTTCTGTGAAAGGCCTAGCATCCTCTTAGGTCTATCTCTATAGAATTTAATCCCCAAAATATAGGATGCTTCCCCTAGGTCTTTCATAGAGAATTTCTTAGATAACCATATCTTAACCGAAGTCAGCATTGGAATATCATTTCCAATTAGGAGAATGTCGTCCACGTACAATACGAGGAATGTAATAGCACTCCCACTAACTTTCTTATAAACACATGGTTCCTCCTCATTCTTAACGAAATCAAACGATTTGATTACGTCATTAAAACGAGTATTCCAAGTCCGAGATGCTTGCTTAAGCCCATATATGGACCTTTGCAGCTTACATACTTTGTGACTTTCGTCACTGGAAGTGAAACCCAAAGGCTGCTCCATATAGATATCTTCCTCAAGAAATCCATTTAGGAAAGCAGTTTTCACATCCACCTGCCAGATCTCATAATCATGGTATGCTGCAATGGCAAGTAGTGTTCGAATGGACTTAAGCATGGCCACAGGCGAAAAGGTCTCTTGATAGTCAATGCCTTCGCGCTGACTATTGCCTTTCGCCACCAGCCTTGCTTTATAGGTCTCTACCTTTCCATCTGAACCTATCTTTCTTTTGTAAATCCACTTACACCCGATAGGTACTATACCTTTTGGTGGATCTACCAAGGTCCAGACTTGGTTGGAATACATTGAGTCAATTTCTGACTTCATGGCTTCCAACCACTTCTCGGAGTCGATGTCAGACATCGCCTCGTTGTAGGTTTTAGGATCATCTCCATGTTCCTTATCTCCTATGAGGAACATTTCCTCTACTTCCTCTGTAAGAATACCTAAGTATCTTTTAGTAGGAAGGGAGATCCTACTCGATCTTCGAGGTGGATTAGGTGCTACATGTACTGGCTCAGCATGAATAGGTTCCGTAGGTTTTGGGACTCGTTGCTCTTCAGAGACTCTCTTCGAGCTCAATTTTTCTCCCACTTACTACTTCTTGAATAAACTGTTTTTCCAAGAAAGTAGCGTGTCGACTCACAACTATATTGTGATCCTTTGGGATGTAAAAATAGTAACCTAAAGATTCTTTAGGATACCCTATAAAATGAGCCCTTTTTGACCTAGCCTCTAACTTGTCCGCCTGTAGTCGCTTGACATGGGCCGAACATCCCCAAATCTTAATATGACTAAGACTTGGTTTCTTACCATGCCACATCTCATAAGGCGTGGTAGGAACGGATTTAGAGGGAATCCTATTCAGTAGGTAGGCTGCGGTAAGCAAAGTATGTCCCGAAAGAAACAAAGGAAGATCAGTGAAACTCATCATGGATCGAACCATATCTAATAAAGTTCGATTTCTCCGTTCTGACACTCCGTTGAGTTGAGGTGTTCCAGGAGGAGTCCATTGTGAGACTATGCCGTTTTCTTTGAGATAGTTTAGGAACTCCCCACTAAGGTATTCTCCCCCTCGATCTGATCGAAGAGCCTTGATGGGTTTTCCAGTTTGCTTCTCTACTTCACATCTGAATTCTTTGAACTTTTCAAAAGCTTCAGATTTGTGTCTCATAAGATAGGCATATCCATACCGTCAGTAATCATCGGTAAGAGTTATGAAGTAGAGATAACCACCCCTCGCTTGCACATCAAATGGGCCACACACATCAGTGTGTACCAAGGCAAGTATCTCAGTGGCCCTTTTCCCTTGTCCTACAAAAGATAATTTGGTCATTTTTCCTTAAAGACAGGATTCACAGACTAGATAAGACTCAGAAGTCAATGGGCCCAGAAGCCCATCTTTCTCCAATCTGTTAATCCTTTCCTCTCCAATATGACCAAATCTTAGGTGCCACATATACTTTAGGTTTATCTCTTCTCTAGGTCTCTTAGACCCAACGGCACTCACTTCCTGCTCGGAAACATTTACAAATATATCCATATGTAAATGGTAAAGACTGTCTATCATAAAACCACGACCAACAATTTTATTTCTAAAATAAATTGTGCAGTAGTCTTTATCAAAATTAAAAATATAATTGTCCTGTGCTAAAGAAGAAAGAGAAATTAAATTCCTGCTAGCAGCAGGCACATAATAACAGTCTTTAAGTAATAAAATATGTCCTAACGGTAATCGCAGAGGATAGGTGCCAGTAGCCACAGCAGCAACTCTTGCTCCGTTGCCAACCCGTAGGGTAACTTCACCTTCTCTCAGCCCTCTAATTTCTCTTAGACCCTGCATTGAAGTACACAAATGAGAACTTGAACCAGAGTCTATGACCCAACTGGAAGTTGAGGTAACAGTAAGGTTAGTTTCTATTACGAGCAGGTCTAACATACCTTCCAAAGGTGTGTCTTTCTTCTTGTTCTTTAGGCTCTCCAGATAGACGGGACAATTCCTCTTCCAGTGGCCATCAACATTGCATTGGAAACATTTTCCTTTGTCAGCGGCCTTCTTCTTAGGAGCTTCCCTCTTGGGCTTGTTTTCAGTCTTTTGTTTCTTTGCGGGTTTCTTCTTCCAATTAGACTTTCTTTTGGAAGAGGAAGCCCGCTCCACAGCAAAAACCGAGCCCCTTAAACTCTTCAAGGTTCCCTCGTTACCAACATGTTCAATAACTCAGCATTGGTGCAGTCCATTTTATTCATATGGTAGTTTACAATAAATTGTCCATATGAATTTGGAAGAGATTGCAGAATCATATCAACTTGCAATTCCTTATCCATTTTCATGCCGAGCTTCTCAAGCTCCTCGAGGTCTTTGATCATTGTCAAACAATGATCATGAACAGACTGCCCTTCATGCATCTTGGCTTTGAAGAGTCTTTTGGACACTTCAAAACGTGCTGGTCGGCTTTGCTCACCATACAACTCCTTGAGGTGAGTTAGCATTTCATTAGCAGTCTTCATATCCTCATGCTGGCGTTGAAGCTCATTTGACATCGACGCGAGGACGTAGCACCTTACTTTATTATCGTCATCCATCCATTTTACCTGATGGTTTGGTGACGTGGGAGGGTTCTGGTCGAGAACATAACTAAGCTTTTCGGAACTCAAAACTATTTTTAAGTTCCTAAGCCAATCTTTATAATTCGTTCCGGTTAAGCGGTTAGTTTCGAGAATGCGAGAAAGAGGATTGGAAGCGGACATTTTGTTTTGCAGAGAGTAAAAATTCAAATTAGATATTTGTATTTGTTTCATAATTTTGTTTTAGAGATTTTTTTAAAAAACAAACGTTAACCTCCCACTATTTCCACGAGTCTCTTACACTCCTCAGGCAGAGAAACGGAAACCCAACGCGATAAGGGTTTCAAGTGGGTACTACGGTCCCACCAGTTTACCGCACCACCTCACCTGACAGATATTGGTGACACGAAAACCAATGAGTGGACAACTCTTGTCCAATGCTTCTTAAGCAAATTGCAGCGATATTCGGTCTCTAAGTCCTGTAGGCCTCACCTGACAGATATTGGCCTCATTCTTTAGTTAAGTCAGACCCACCGTTCAAACGCGTAAGCAAAGCCGTCATTGGGTCCCTCACCTGACAGATATTGGGCCCAATCCCATCTTTACTCCGCAGCATCTTATGCTAATAGAGTGGTTGCGTCTTTCCAATGCAACTGACCACTGTAACCAGCCGTGCCAATCAACACCAGAAAAGACGCCCGCACTTCTACAACGGTGGAAGACTGCTCGACTTAATATTTATGAGGAGATTTGTATTTAGGTCTCATATTTAATTTTATTTATTTACATCT
This sequence comes from Tillandsia leiboldiana, assembly GCA_029204045.2. Classification (NCBI taxonomy): domain Eukaryota; kingdom Viridiplantae; phylum Streptophyta; class Magnoliopsida; order Poales; family Bromeliaceae; genus Tillandsia; species Tillandsia leiboldiana. The sequence goes on from CM055073.1 coordinate 12,342,350, forward strand.
CATGCAAATAAAAATAAACTGCACATAAAAACAAATATAATGCAACCGGTGATGATCATGGATCTAAAAAGAAGATTCGTGCTCGAGCCACTGAGCTGGAATTGGGGTCTAGGGGTCATAAATACAAGCACACGCACGTCATTGGTTTGATCGTCTTCAACTTCTTGATCCAATCCGGAGCTACAACTTGATTCGATCACCATCAACCCTTGATTCGACCGCCATCAAGTGCTCGTCTCGATCTGTGCTTGTTGTGTGCTAACGGCTTCCCACCAATCAACCAATGACGTGCAACCATACATAATACAACCCAATTAAAGAGTAAAATAACTTTTATCTCTAAACTATTGAGACACGCAGGTCTCTAAATAAAATTGGCTCGTGCTCGCAGGCACCCAAACAGCCCTAACACAGAGTCCTTAATTTAAACAAATTTAAAATTACAGGATTCCGCATACACATCATACATCACATATCCATACAAAATAAATTGGTTGCTATCCATGATCATCACCCATATGTATCTCATACATCACAATCACAATAATTAATTTTGAATATTTTAATTAACCGTTTACCAATTATCCAGAAAAATAGGTGATCAAATCACCATAACGATATGATCTCATCAATCGTTTGATTTAACTAAACAGTTAATTTTGATCAATATTTTAATCCGCAAAAATATCTATTGATCTTATCAATAATTCACATCTTATGTGAAAAACTATATAAAATTTGATCTCATCAAATTTTACAATAAAATAAATTGATCTAATCAATATAATAAAAATTTTAAAATAAATTTTGATCTTATCAAAATTATATAAAAATTAAAAACAAAATTTGATCTCATCAAATTTTACAAAAAAATAAAATTTTATTTTTATTTATTTTATTTTATTTTAATTGTGCGGATTAAAATAATTCTGAATTGATCAAAATTTAATAATTCTTGAATATGGTAAAACGATTTAACAATCATTCAATCAACAAAGAATGATTTAAAATATCTAAAACTATAATTTTAATCTTAAATAACATGAGGATGGCTCTGATACCACTGTTAGGTTTTGCGCGAAAATAAACGCAGCGGAAAAAGAAATCAAATAAACAAATATGAAAAACTTGAGATCTGATCTCAAAAACACGCAAAACAGGATCCCTCATGTATCTAAGATTAAAAGGAAGAGGAAGATCTAATCTTCACCTTTGCGCGGGGAGATCTACACCGCAATTTGATGATCGTGGAATTTAGTTCTTTTGAAACCGCACACGCGTCCGGCCTCTACGGGTATCCACACGAGGTTGTTGACTAGATCGAAATTCTCACCGGGGTGCTAGCTCGCTTGCAGAGAACGTCTTTCTTTTAAAGTGGATATTTAGAAAAGAGGAAGACGAGGAAAGATGACGGCTAGGGTTTTTTTCTCTTTTTTTTCTTAAAGAAAACTCATACGTATAAAGAGGGATATAATATCTTTTTATAATTATTAAGATAAACATTAAGATAAACTTAAAATTAGATTTAAGTTTATTTTATCCCTAATCGGTTCAATCGATTAAATTCTAATTTAATTCGATTTGAACTCAATCCTAATTTGATCAAATCAAATCATTAATGCAACATTAGCACTTAAGTCCTCTCACAACTTACTAACTATTAGTAAGTCCTCTCTTGCAACATTTGCACTTTAATATCCTTAATTTGTAACAATTACAAATTAGTCCAATTATCAATATATTGATAATTAAGTCCTCAGGCGATTCAAAAATCGCGATCCAACTATCCGATCAGTCATAACCTCTTATGTGTGTGACCCCATAGGTTCTATTCTATCTGGTAGTGAGATATATTGTGATCACCATCAACAATATCGCTGAAACTCTTTCCAGTGGATTAGAACTATTCAAACTCAACCCAATAAAAATTATCGATCATCCAGATAATTCTCGTGAGTCCCACAATCCACCAGTGACGCCTAGCAGCATGTAGTGGCATTCCAGTAGAATGGAATACTGAACCTCTAGGTGCAGTTAACGTGTGATACAATCCTTCTATCCGGAGTCCCAACTAGACGAAGGTCATGGAATTGCTCGTCAAACCCTACCGTCTGTCATATGTCAAATTTATTCGACTCGAGTTTCTAATATCGGAAACCCTTTCCGTTATTTACTACGCCTTGGCCAAGGTCTTCTAAACTCGGTCTCATAAATCACATAGGACTAACTCCCTTCTCTACTAAGGGCGATAGATTCCATATAGGTGTACATCCTATTCCTACAACGAACCTACTGTAGCCAACATGCACCCATTGCAATGACCCAAATGGCTAGGGACCAAGTGTATGTGCAGTCAAACTACAGTAACCCCATTGTGAATAGTCGAGACACCGCAGGTCAAAGGACCAGTCACACTACTACAACATCGAGTAAGTCACTGACGAGTGAGTAGACATCCAAGTGATTTCTCGTGATGATCACGCTCGGTACCTTTGTTCTCCAACAACCACCTGCACATTCGCTCCAGTGTCCCCACACTGTTGACTCGAGACTCGTCTATCCTAAAAGGGAAGCGACTGTGCACCAATCTCACCGGATCAATCACTGTCGCCGTGATGATCCATCGATCGGGAGCATTTAGGAATTAATCACTAATGATACATGTCTCAAATTCTCAACTCTTGAGAATATGTATCATCATCTTATTAATTCCTTGGACAATTCATGGACACATACACAACACGAATGGGAATAAAAACCCAATAACATTCATAATGTAAAATGTGAAATACAAATTTATATCCTAGAAAGAATATATGTGTCGGCCAAGTTGGCTTCTAGGGCATACATCTAACAATTCTTACCTCTGCTCAACTTTTTTTTTTCCCCACATTCTGTCCACATTTCTAACATTCTGTCCACATTTCTATTGAAATTTAAAGCTGTTGTATATTTGCAATTTCATAGTGGACTTCTTCTGCAAATATTTCTTTCTCATAATGCTCTAGTAATGGTAGAAAATGCAGAAGTAACATTCTGCTGCAATGAAGAATTCCATTGCTTGTTTCTTTTTCTCTTTCCTTTCAAGGTTTTCGTTATGAGGGTCTGAACAAGATCTAGAAATGATATCCTGTTTTTTTAAACTATTGGGGTTCTTGGGACCTTTATTTCACATCAGTGATGCTTCATGACATTATTTATCTGTATAATTAGAGTCAGAATCGGCTCAGCTGGAAATGCTTTCTCTATTCAAATTTGCAGTCTAGGTTTTGTTGTTTCAGACTTCATCAACTCATTTAGATTGGTGGTTTCAGAAAGATAAATGAAGGATAAAAACTGTTCTTTACATATTCATGTTTCTTTTTTTACTCCCCCCTTTCTTTCGGTTGACAGCATAACAATGGTTGATTTGTGCATACATATTTATTTTGTTTGGCGTTTTACTGTCTTTTTTTTAAACACATTTAATATAATTGGATACGCCGGCAGATGGACTTTCCTATTCTTATTATGGTTGTTTAGCTCAAATGCACTCCAGCTGGATAAGGGATGATAACATCTAAAAAGATTAAAGAAGAAAAAAAATAGTCACATTGAAGTTTTGGTTTTTTTGTTGCCAAACAAAAACTATGAATGCAATCCACCATCCAATCCTACAGTCTTTCGTATAGAAATTCTATTTAAAAACGGGAAAAAATGTCAACAATACCAAACAAGGCCTTAGTTCATGACTAATTATTTCTTTCATCAGGCTTCGTTAGTGAACTTTTGTAATAAGTTTTGTTGCATAATCATCATCAAATGATGCCCCAGGTGAACTTCTTGAGCAAACTAGTTGCTCTGAGACCAGGAAAAACCGTCCAAAAAATGATAAGTGATGTGATGCATGGGAAAGATGAAGGTGCTGATAACCTGGAAACTGGAGATAATGAAGTTTCTGATGGCAGACAAAAGAATCCAAGTGGAATAGCTGGAAGGGTGAGACTTACTTTGCTTAGGCTCTCTTTGGCCATCTGGTTCTTCTGTTGAAGTGCTGTTTGAAGAATCACTAATAGCTTTATTAAAAAATTTCTACACATTTTTGCAACAGAAACAGAATAATGAAGTTGCATCTTCTGTTCCAAAAGCTTTATTAAGCTTTCATTACAGTGGAAGCTCGTACTAGATTTTAGCCCAGCACGACTTCTGCTTTCTAGAGTACAAGCGCTACTCTGAAAGCCAGGCCAAAAGCGAGCGTTTAGTGCTTTAAATCTTGAGTTGTTTTGTAAATCATGTAAAAGAAGGTAGCCTATGTAGCTATGACTGGTGACATTTTGGATTTTTTTCAGGGGAGTGTAACAGGCCGTAGGCCACGCCCTGTTCGACCTGGTATGTTCCTCGAGACAGTTTCCAAGGTACTAATTATTCGGTCATCCCTATTTTCTTTAAATATGTACATTGTACTGATTCTAATGATCTGAACTACTTAAAAATGATTTTAATTGCTTCTCTCTTTTCGGCAAGGTCTTGGGTGGGATGTATGCAGGAAATGTATCTGGGATCACTGCACAACATCTAGAATGGGTAGTTATACTACTATCTTCCTACTCTTAACTCTTGCGATGTGTTAAGCATATAATTATTAGTTCTTTCTGTTCTTTTTTTTTTTCTTTTTATTCCCCTTTCAGGTGCATCAAAAGACACTTCAAATTCTTCAAGAAATGGCCTACTGACTTCATGAATATGATCCTATTGATGCATTGCATCCCATCTGTTACCACATATAGCTTGTTACCACATAAAGCTCATATTTAATTTGTATAGTTTATTAGTTTTCATATTCATTGTAATTGCATATTTTCATATTCATTGTATTTCTTTAATTAGATTGCACGGCTGTAAAAGGAAAGAGATGAGCATTGTATATGTACCTATAAATTGAATAAGAAGAAAAGAAGAGATAATCATCTTTTTCAATCAATATTCTATCATGGTATCAGAGCCCTAGTTTTAGAAGTTTTTTTGGTTTGTTTGGATTGTTCTGTTACTCTCTTTGGATCAGAGATTCTGAAACAAACAGTGAGCCGCAGCGAAGTGGTGGCGGATCTGTGCAAGGGTGCAGTACCTTTGCGTTTTGGAATTTGGCGTGAAAAGGTAGCTCACGATTTCGGTAAAATTTCAGCTTTCTTTGGTGATTTTTTTCTTGGTGCGAACTATTCTTATTTCTTTGCAATGACGAGTAGCACTCCTGAATTTTGTGTTAAGTTTATCGGAAAAAAGTATACCGCATGGGAGTTTCAATTTCAATTGTTTGTCACTGGAAAGGAGTTATGGGGACATATTGATGGCACTGTTCCAGCTCCAACGGATGCCACACAATTGTCTCAATGGAAAGTCAAAGATGCTAGAGTGATGTCTTGGATTATTGGGTCATGTGATTCTCAAATTATTCTTAATTTACGTCCATATAAAACTGCTAAAGACATGTGGGCATATTTAAAAAAAAATTACAATCAAACACATTCTGCAAGAAGGTTTCAATTGGAGTGTGAGATTGCAAATTACACTCAGGGAGGATTATCTATTCAAGATTATTTTTCCGGTTTTCAATAATTATGGACTGAATTTTTTGATATTGTTTGTGTTACCGTGTCGAAAGATTCTCTCCATGATGTTATGGCTGTTTATGAGGTTAGCAAGCGCGATCAATTTTTGATGAAATTGCGATCAGATTTTGAGAACGTTCGTTCTAATCTGATGAGTCGTCATCCTCCTTCTTCATTGGATATATGTTTTGGTGAATTACTTCGTGAAGAATAACGTCTTTTTACCCAAGCCACTCTGGAACAAGAAAGGTTGACTACAACACCTATGGCATTTGTGGCTCAAGGAAAAGGCAAAGGCAGGGATATGAGTAAAGTTCAGTGCTTTAGTTGCAAGAATTATGGTCACAATGCTGCAAATTGTGCTAAGAAATTTTGTAATTACTGCAAAAAGTCTGGACATATCATCAAAGATTGTTCAATTCGGCTCCAAAATCGTCAGACTGCATTCCAAGCTTCTACTACTAATCCTTTTACAGGTCAAATTCCAGCTGGAACCTCAACAGCAGTCAATCACAATGCTGAGCAAACAGTCCTCACTCCTGAAATGGTGCAACAAATGATTATTTCGGCCTTTTCAGCTCTAGGACTTCACGGCAATGGTAATTCTCCATCTAAATCTTGGCTTATTGATTCTGCCGCATCAAATCATATGACTGGCTCGGTGGCTTTGCTTAAAAATGTCCGCGCATATCGTGGTTCAGAACATGTCCAGGTTGCTAATGGACACACCTTACCTATTACTGCTGTAGGAGATATTACTCTAACTCTCAACAATGCTTTTTGTATCACCTGGACTCTCTAATAATCTTCTATCAGTTGGACAATTAGTAGAAAATAACTATGATGTACATTTTTCTCGTGGTGGTTGTTGTGTGCAGGATCAGGTGTCGGGGACGGTGATTGCGAAGGGGCCTAAAGTAGGACGACTGTTTCCACTCCAACTTTCCATTCCTAATCATGTTGATTTGACTTCTTTTACTATTATCAATAAAAGTGAAAGGTGGCATAAACGTTTGGGACACCCCAATTCTGATATTTTGTCTTATTTATTGACTTCTGGTTTATTGGGCAATAAAGATAAATTTTGTTCTTCTCGTGCTTCCTTTGATTGTTCTACTTGTAAATTAGGAAAAAGTAAACTGCTTCAATTTCCTATTGCTGGTAGTCATGCGGAAAATTGTTTTGATATTATTCATACTGATGTGTGGGGAATTGCACCTGTTATTTCTCATGGTCAGTATAAATATTTTGTAACATTTATTGACGACTATAGTCGGTTTACTTGGATTTATTTTCTCCGTTCTAATTCTGAAGTTTTTTCAACTTTTAAATCCTTCCTAGTGTATGTCGAAACTCAATTTTCTGCTACTGTTAAGATTCTTCGATCTGATTCTCGTGGAGAATACATGACTAATGCATTTCATGATTTTCTGAATCAAAAAGACATTTTGTCACTGCGTTCATGTTCATATATGCCTCAACAAAATGGTGTGGCCGAACGAAAGAACCGTCATCTCTTAGAGGTGGCTCGGACATTGTTACTCGAATCTTCTGTTCCGCCTATTTTTTGGGTAGAAGCATTATCTACAGCAGTTTATCTTATTAATCGACTGCCTTCTCGAACTCTTGATCTTGACTCTCCTTATTTTCGCCTTCATCATCAGCATCCTCCCTATCGACATTTGCATACTTTTGGTTGTGTGTGTTTTGTTCATTTGCCTCCTCATGAACGCCATAAGCTTTCCGCTCAATCTGTGAAATGTGCTTTTTTGGGATATAGTACTAATCATAAGGGGTTTGTTTGCTATGATCCTTCTTTAAAGAGGCTTCGCGTTTCTCGAAATATTGTTTTCTTTGAAAATCAACATTTCTTTCCAACTCATGTTAGCTCATCCCCTGAAGTCGCTATTTTTCATACTTTTGATGACACGTCTTCTTCTATTGACCGGTTCAAACTTGGATTTGTCTACACTCGACGTCGTGCACTGCAGCCCCTTCCCGAGCCAGATCCGCCATCTGCTCCTGCCCCACCTTTACCGAGGTGATCTACCCGAGTTTCTCGTCCTCCTCCTCGGTATGACTCTTATCATACATCATTTTCTACTGCTTTGTCCTCCATTTCGGTTCCATCTTCTTACTCAGAAGCAGTGAAGCATGAGTGTTGGCAGCGGGCAATGCAGGAGGAATTTCGTGCTCTTCAGGATAATCAGACTTGGGACATTGTTAAATGTCCACCTCATGCTAAGCCCATTGGTTGTAAATGGGTTTATTCAATAAAGCTTCGCTCTGATGGGTCCCTCGATCGCTATAAAGCAAGATTGGTTGCCTTAGGCAACTGACAAGATTATGGGATAAACTATCATGAAACATTTGCTCCTGTAGCCAAAATGACTACGGTCCGTACAGTTCTTGCTATTACCGCCTCACAGGACTGGCCGCTTCAACAGTTGGATGTCAAAAATGCTTTTCTCCATGGTGATCTCAATGAAGATATATACATGACACCCCCTCTTGGTTTGTTTTCCTCTTCTACTATGGAAGTTTGCAAATTGAATCGTTCATTATATGGCTTAAAACAAGCTCCTCGAGCGTGGTTTGAGAAGTTTCGCTCTATTTTGCTTCAGTTTAAGCTTGTCCAAAGCCAATATGACTCTTCCTTGTTTCTTCGAAAATCAACTACTGGAGTTGTTCTTCTTTCGGTGTATGTTGATGATATTGTTATCACTGGGACAGATTCTTTATTGATTACTCAGCTTAAGCAATATCTTCAAAAATCTTTTCATATGAAGGATCTTGGTCATCTTACATATTTCTTAGGTTTGGAAGTTCAAACTGATTCTTCGGGCATATTCTTACATCAACATAAATATATTCAGGATTTGATTGCTTTGGCTGGTCTTCAAGATTCTTCATCTGTTGATACACCTCTAGAAATGAATGTTAAGTATTATGCTGATGAGGGGGAGCTACTTTCTGATCCTTTGTTGTATCGCCAATTAGTCGGTAGCCTCAACTACCTGACTATTACTCGGCCTGATATCTCCTTTGCTGTACAACAAGTTAGTCAATTCATGCACTCTCCACGGCATCTACACTTGGCAGCTGTTCGTCGCATCATTCGATATCTCCATGGCTCTCCTTGTCAAGGTTTATTTTTTCCTGCTAAATCTCCTGTGCATCTTATTGCTTTTAGTGATACTGATTGTGCGGGATGTCCCAATACACGTCGCTCTGTCACTGGTTGGTGCATGTTTCTTGGGGACTCTTTGATCTCATGGAAGAGTAAGAAACAAGACCGTGTGTCTAAATCTTCCACGGAGTCTGAATATCGCGCTATGTCTGCTGCATGCTGTAATATCACAGATTTTTGGTAACGTTTTATCCTCCGGCTAATAAAGATTATGTTTGGAGAAATTGAAGTACCGGGTTTACTTAAGTTGATAATCTTGAGGTGCGGGTATTTTTCTGTGATAGAGCTCGAAAAACGGTGAACAGCGGTGCGACCGGATCCGGATTCCGACTTACGGATCCCTCAGAACGGGATTGTTAGGATCGCGGTAACCGGAATGTGCATCGAAATCCGTGCAAGTGATAATGCACGCTTTTCGAGGAGATAAGGGATTATGTCTAGGGAATTATCTTAAAGGGATTATCTCTAGGGAATTATCTTAAAGGAATTATCTTTAAGGAATTATCTTTAAGGGATTATCTTAAAGGAATTACCTTAAAGGAATTTTTTTTAAGGAATTATCTTTAAGGAATTATTTTAAAGGAATTATCTTAAAGGAATTATCTCTAAGGAATTATTTCCAAGGATTAATTAAATAATTAATTAATTAGAGATTGAAATCCGACGTATGGATTCTCCGGAATAAGGTTTTGAGGATCGCAGTAACCGTAGTGTGCATCGGAATCCGTGCAAAAAATCAGGCACACTTTTCGAAGAAATAAGGAATTATCTCTTATGAATTAATAATTATTAATTGATTACGATCCGGATATGGGTTTTATTGTACGTACAAGGGGAAAATCTGTTTTTTCGGAGAGAAAAGAGGAAATCCTAACCGGAAAGAAAAGAGAGAAAAAGAAAAGAAAGAAGAAACCCTAGCCGGAGAGAAAGAAAAGAAAGAGGGAATTATCTTTAAGGAATTATCTTTAAAGAATTATCCCGAACGATTATATCTGAGGAATTAATTAATTAAGGAATTAATTAATTAGGATTTAAAAATACCCGATGTGGTATTTTATCGTACATTAAAGATTTAATTGTGACTTCTCTCGAAAGAAAGGAAAAGAAAAGGAAAAAAAAAGGCGAAACCCTAACCGGAAGGAAACGAGAGGAAGGAACGAGCGAAAGAGAAGGAAAAAGGCGAAACCCTAATCGGAAGGAAACGGTAGGAAAGAAGGAGAAGGCGGAAGGACCCAACCCTCCCGACGAACGTGCCAAAGCCGGGAGTGTGAACGGATCACCGTCTCCGACGATTAGCGGTAAGCGAGATTTATTTTCATGTAGTTTCGCTTGGTTTTTGGTTTCGGTCTTTTTCGGAGTCTTAGGGTAGCCGTTTGCTACCCTATGCGTCGCCGCCGCGGAGCCCTAGGGCACCGCCGCACGGCCCTAGGGCATCGCCGCCGCGGCCGCGGTACGCGCCGCGTGGGGACGGTGCCCGCGCGGCCGTGGCTAACGCGGCGCGGGACCAAAGTTCCCGTGCGGCCGCGGCTAGGGCAAACGCCGCGCGGGGCCGGTGCCCGGGCGGCCGCGGCAAGCGCCGCGGGGGCGGGCGCCCGCGCGGCTGCGGCGCGCGCCGCGCGGGGCCCATGCCCGCGCGGCCGCAGCCGGTGCCGCGCGGGAGGGCGCCCGCGCGGCAGTGGCGCGCGCCGCGCGGGGCCCATGCCCGCGCGGCCGCAGCCGGTGCCGCGCGGGAGGGCGCCCGCGCGGCTGCGGAGCGTGCCGCGCGGGCGGGCGCCGTTGTTGCGCGCCGCACAGGGCCGCACCCAAACAGGCCCCCGCCGCGTGGTGCTGCCGCACGCGCGCGCCGCGCCCTGCCAAGCCGCCGCCGCTGCTGGATGCCCTAGCCGCCGCCGCCGCTGGATGCCCTAGTCGCCGCCGCCGCTGGATGCTCTGGCCGGCGCTGCCGCGCACTGCTTGCCCACCGCACAGGGCCGCGCCCTGCCAGGCCGCCGCTGCGTGGTGTTGCCGCACGTGCGCGCCGCGCCCTGCCAGGCCGCCGCCGCTGGATGCTCTAGCCGCCGCCGCTGTTGGATGCCCTAGCCGCCGCCGCCGCTGGATACTCTGGCCGCCGCTGCCGCGCACTGCTTGCGCGCCGCACAGGGCCGTGCCCTGCCAGGCCGCCGCCGCGTGGTGCTGCCGCACGCGCGCGCTGCGCCCTGCCAGGCCGCCGCCGCTGGATGCTCTAGCCGCCGCCGCTGCTGGATGCCCTAGTCGCCGCTGCTACTTGCGCCCGTGCGCGCTGCTTGCGCATACCTGCGCGGGGCTGTGCCCGCGCGGGGCTGCCGCTGTGATGACCCAGATCTCCACTGAGCTTTTGCGGTGTGGTTAGCGGCTTCTGGAGACCGATGCTGTGTGTTGGAGGTATTTGTGTGCGAATCGGACTCAAGAATTGGACTCAGCGCGGAAATTGGATTAAGATTACATATCCGGATGCCTTCAACAAATTTTAGAAGAGTAATTGGGCAAAACGGAGGCCGTATTTGGATTCAGTGTGGAAAAACGATAGAAAACGGCTATTTACTTGTATTTTTCTGAGTCCGGATGCCCAAAAATGAACACCCGGAAGTTTTATGTGCAAAATGGTGCACGGGGGGAGCCGGGGATTGGCCTGGGACACGTGGCGGGCCGTGATTGGGCCGGCGCACGCTGTCTGGTCCACGGAGGAGCCGCCGGTGCACGGTGGACCGGCGGGACGCGTGGCAACCGCCCATTGGCAGGTTTGCGCTGCGCGGTCTACGGGACCACGCGGCTGGCGCGTGGACCGGGGCGCGCCACGTGGCGGCCCCGGACTGGATGGCGTATGTGTGCGCGGTGCACCCGCGGGTGCGCGGTTGCGGCCGTACGCGCACGCGGGCGCAGGCGCGCGGGCGGCGCGCTGCCGCGCCGGCTGGCGTGTCGGGCGGGGCGGCGCCGCGTCAGCGGCTGGCGCCGACCCGTGAGGGGGACACGTGGCGGCGCCCGATTCGCAGGCGCCGCTGTTTTGCGGACACGTGTCGCCCCTAGGATTTTCCGGGCGTGGGCTGTGCCGGGTCTTGGACCGCACTGTGCGGCCCGAATGATTCGGGCGCCTGGTTTCAGGGACACAATTGGAATTTCTCCAATTGTTGTTTTGGGCCTATAAATACCTCCACCTCTCTCTCTCTTTCTCCCCTTTTCCCGAGCTTTAGAAAGGGAATGAGAGGGAGAGCTCTCTACAAAAGTTGTTCCCCTTGATGTTTTTGACCACGTGGTGGATTCCCAAGATTTTTGGAGGCTCGACAGCGGTGATCTTGATTTTACAGTGCGCATCGACTTTTCTCCATTTCGGCCTATTTCCGTCGCATTTCAGTCGGGATTTTCCTGTGCGCAAACCAGGAGGAATTTTTGGGCGATTTCTGCGACAGCGCATTCCTAAGAGGTAAGGCTTCGATTTTTGTGTCGATCACTTCGCCCTGTTTCGTACTTTTGGCACGGTTTTCGAGGCACTTTTGACCCTCTTTTTGCTGTGATGTTTTTGGGACAGCACCGGCTTGTTCGATTTTTATCTTGGCCTAGGAGCATCGGATCAAGGCGTATAAGTACTCGTTTTTTATCTACTCACAGCAAGGAACGCAACCGTACTTTTTCTGGATTTTTCAGAGCGCTGTACAGAGGTGAAAACTCCTCTTTTTCCGTGCTGTTTGGAAAAACAGCAAAAGCTGTATTTTGGGATTTGTGTTTACACCGGGTGCGTTGTTCTGTACAGTTGTGCACTGTTTTCGGCGGGTTGCGGAGTTAGAGGCGAGGAGGCTTTTTGGGTGTGGATTGCGCATTTCGAGGTGGGTGGTTGTTGTATACCTCACTTTTCGACTTGCCACTAAGTTTATTAGAGAATTCCCCATTTGGATTTATTGATTGATCACCTCTTGACATCCATGCGTAAAATAATATAAATGTGAGACTATCATGTGAGACTAATCTTGTGGACATATCATGTTGGAAATATTATTGGAAAAATACTATTGTAGAAACATGATTGTGGGGATATTTTAATGGTGATAATTAACATGCCATGTTAGCACATAAACTTTTATGAAAGTTGATTAAACGGATTATTCGTTGGGACAAGATGACATATCTATGTGCAGGTGCTATTTTGATGATTTATTATGAATCATGGATTATAGACATATGTAATCGGTTAGTGATTTTGCCATGATGGTTATATCTATGCGGAGCTATTATTTGATACACATGTGGAGTTACTATTTGATACACTTTCTTTTATCGTTCATGAGGACATTTGTATGCTTGTATGGACATCTAGATAGGCCACTATTTATTGCTACACTATCATATTGGGACTTGACTTAGGAGAAACCATGATTGTTTCCTTTCTCCTTTTCATTTAGACTTTTGATTCATGTTGCTCGGGTTCGAGCAGGGGTTTGGGATAGTGTAGCCGGGGCCCTGGGGTCGGGGACAGGTGGTACTGGATTTTGGGTATTGCGGCAACCGCGGATAGTAGGCGGTTGACCGGATATTGATTATTTTACCAGATTGTGGATTGTGGGGCATTGTGGTAACCGCGGATATTAGACGATTGACCAGATGTTGGTTATTTTATCAGATTTGGACTTATGGGGTATTGCGGCGACCGCGGACATTGGGCGGTTGACCGGATGTTTATCTTTGCATCAGATTGGGGTTCGGGGTTTCATTAGTGGATGGATTTTTTCCACTTGATCATAGTCGTGATCCAGTCCTGCTATATTGAGATACTTGTGATATGGTTACTTTACTCGTGTGGGTCGCTCCCCTCGAGTGCCACTCCGGAGGTAGGCTTATGACCGAGCCGTGTGCCAGTCTGTTACTTATATTTTGACCGATCCGTGTGCCGGTCTGTTACTTATATTGAAATCGAGTGTCACGCCCCGGGTGCAAACCGGAACCCAGGCCCGTCTACAGATCCGCCGTGCACACGGTATTTCCCGCGTACACGAAGCGCCAAACCTGCTCAGATATAAGAGATAACAATAAAAGAGCAATAAAAACAGAGCTGAACTAAAATCTAATACATCTCAGACTGAAGCTGGAAATAAAATATAATACATTTGTATAAATGATACATCAGTCTCTCCCAGCTCACCAAAATAAATACAACCTGCTGGCAAAAGCCAGTCCCAAATGTAAAAGTACAACCGTCTGAGGAAACCTGGGTACACCAACAGTCCAGCTAACCCGCTCATCCTGCCTCGAGATCTATCTACTCAGCCGTCCTCTTTCCTCGACCCGCCGCTGAAAGCCCAGCAGCACCCGCAGAAGACACTGCAAAACAAGGAAGAAGAAAAAGAGGAAAGAAGAATGGGGGTGAGAACTACTAGTAAACCAGTAGCCTCCCCTAGTGGGTAAAACCTCAAATTCTGACACACCCACTAGGTCTACCAGAGGCAAAAAGGAAAGGAGAGTGGTAAGAAATAAAACCGCTGAAAAAGGGAAATCTACCACTACTATGCCTCTAAAATACAGTCCTAGACTGGAATGACCGTATGCAACAATAACCAACCGTCCCAGATGAACCCAATCTGTACCGCCCTCATCATCGGGCAAGTAAGCCGCGCCGATGTGATAGCAAAATTCCTGCTGCCGCCCTCATCATCGGGCAAATAAGCCGCGCCGATGTGATAGCAAAACTGTCCATAACTGTCTGGCCCCGGCCTCCGGAGGGGATCTCGAGGGGAGCGACCCACACGAGTAAAGCATCACCGGGCAATAACCGCGCCGGTGTGATAAGTAACAAAAGCAGGACTGGATCACAACTATAAAGCCCCAGTGGAACACAACCCTCCACTAAAAGAAAACTGATTCCCAATCAGATGCAAAAGTAACCATCCGGTCAATCGCCCAATATCCGCGATTGCCGCAATACCCCAAAATCCACGACCCGATCTCGCAACCGACCTCCGGTCAACCGCCCAATATCCGCGGTCGCCGGAATAACCCACAATCACAATTATGTCCCACATCCGACATCTGGTCAACCGCCTAATATCCGCGGTTGCCACAAAACCCTCTAGTCCATAATCATACCCTATCACCGATGTCCTATAACCGACATCCGGTCAACCGCCCAATATCCGCGGTCGCCGCCAAAACCCATAATCCATAATCCAGGCCCCGGTTACACTATCCCAAACCCCTGCTCAAACCCGAGCAACAAATACCACCTGACTAACGAAAAGGAGAAAAGAAACAAACAAGGTTTCTCCTAAGTCAAGTTCCAGCATGAAAGTGTAGCGATAAAAGATGGCCTACCTAGATGTCCAAACAAGCATGCAAGTGTTCTCAAGGAAATAAAGGAAAAGGTGTCCAATAGTGGTTCCACATGTGTAATAATTAATAGCTCCGCATAGATATAACCATCATGCTAAAACATTATCCAACCACACATGTCTATAATCCATGTTCCATAATAAAGCATCACTATCCACCTATGCATGTCATAAAATCCTCAAATAGTACCAACCACTAACAGGATAATCATATAGTCCAAAATAAATATTCCAATCCACATGCAAGGTTAAACGCTAACATTCCATCCATACCAACATGTATAAGTCCCAACCACTATCAGATATCCACAATAGTAATTTCCATATGATAGGCTCACAATTTTATATTACTTTAAGCATGCATGTCCAAATAAAGGGATCACTCTAATATTCCTAGAGAGCATGTCAAAATAGAGGTAAACAACAACCACCCACCTGGACACGCGCAATCCTCAGCTGTAAAACCTCCTCGCTGTCCAATATCCCCTTTTCACGACAAATGCTCAAACAGATAAACCGCCGCGATCGCTGTTCACAATTACCCCAAAACATACACACAAATAAGCACACAGGTATCCATAAACATGCTGTCAAGAATTCAGTCCCAAAGATGCCCTGTTTTTACCTGCGAGAAGTGCCCGGAAAATTCCAAGAAAAATACTGTCACGATCCTCGCGACGAACCCGTCGAAACGAGTACCTGCACGCTCAAATCCGAGTTTCCTACGCTGAGAAACAAATCCGACAAGGGGACCACCTCGAAATAAACTGCTCTCCAAAAACTGTAGCACTAATTCCTGTACACAGAGATTTTTCACCTTCGAAAAATATTCAGAAAATTCCAAGAAAATTTGCGGATAATCCTTGCGATGTGTAGATGCAAAACGCCTCTTGAATCGCCCCAATCCGATGCCTGTGCGCGAAGATATCGCAGAAACACTGCAGCGCTGTCCAAAACTCCGCCCCAGAAAATGGATCAAAAGAAATCTCGGGAAACTCCAAGAAAAACTCGAAATGAGGGGAAACTCAAATCACGAAGATCGAAGCCCTACCTGTCGTGAAGCCAACGGCGCAAAAATCGACGAAAACGGTGGTCGGAGTAAGCCGGGGGAGTCCTCGCACCAAAATGCGACGAAGAAGATCACAAACGAACGAGCGTCGCGCCGCGCCGTAAAAATAGAAACCTTGGGATGCGTGCCGCCAAAAAATCTGGAAATCTGCAGATGGAACCGGCTCTGGGAGAGGAGGATTTCTTGTGAAGGTCGCACTGTGAAAAGAAGAACAGGGAAGGAGCTCTCTGCAGTTGAACTCGGCCTATTTATATGCTGGAAGAAACAAATCGGAATATGACGCATAAGTCCCCACTTCCGGGCGCTCAGATTTTTCGGGCTGCTACAGTGTTGGGCCCGGCCCAACACTGTGCAGGCCCGAAACTCCCTCGGGCCTCCACGTCTCCCCCGCAACAGCGGACACCAAACCCCGCTGCTCACACCGCGCCGCGTGGACCACGCGGAGGTCGACACGTGGCGGCCCACGCGCGGGAACCGCGCGTCAAAGCGCCTGACGCGCGCCCACGTGCGCCTGCGCCCCCCTGCCAGGCACGCATCCCGAGGCACCCCGGTGCACCTCCGTGGACCCAGCCTTCAAGAGCCCGCCAACCACAATCAGACACGTGTCCAGGCCGGTCCACCATGCACCCCGCACACTCCGTGGACCGCGCCCCGCGGACCGGCCCACTCCCGAGCCGCCACGCGTCCAGCCCCCGGTGCACGCCCGCCGCGTGGACAGGGCGGCCCGCGCCCCTGCCCGCCGCGCTGCCCGCGGCTGCGCCGCCGCTGCCCACCGCCGCCGGCGCTGCCCGCCGCCGCCGGCGCTGCCCGCCGGCCGGAACAGTAACCCTAAGCCTCAAAAAACGCGCTTTTGCATCCGGACTCCGAAAAATACAAGTAGGTAGTCCATTTTCACCGTTTTCGCGCACTGAATCCAAATCCGGTGTCCGATTTGCCAAATTCCAACTCCAAAATTTGCCGAAGGCATCCGGAAAGGTGTTCTTTTGTCCAAACTTCGCGCTGAGCTCAATTTTAATATCTGTTTTGCGCGAAACCACTTCTAAAGATCCGACGGAGTCAACCGATCACCAACGTGATCCATTTAAGCCCGTTGTCCGCCACTTGTGTCCAATTGGTGTACAAACACCTCCAACGCACCCCGTAGGCCTCCAGAAGCCACCCAACGCACTGCAATAGCTCTGCGGAGATCCAGGTCATCACATCGAGCCGTGTGCCGATCAGTTACTGGGTTCTTGAGTACGACAGCAGAGCAGGCAGTACCAGTTTTTATTGGTGGCTAGATTGGGTTTATTTGGACAGATGCGGTTACTGATGCATACATACAGTCATTCCTTTCGGCACTGCATTTGGAGGCATACTAGTGGTAGTTTTCCTATTTCAGCAGCTTATTTATCTTACCACTTCCCCTTTTTTCCTGCCTCGGGTAGACTTAGTGGGTACGCCGGAGTTTGAGGCTTTACCCACAGGGGGAGGCTACTGGTTTACTAGTGGTTCTCACCCCCATTGTTGTTTCCTCTTCTTCTTCCCTTTGTTTTGCAAAGTCTTCTGCGGGAGTTGCTGTTCTTTCGGTCGTTGTTCGAGGCGAGGGAGTCACGAGCTAGATCCTTACCGCCCGATGAGTGTAGCTGTATCCTCTAGTTGGAGATTCCTAACACTGTTAGCTGGATTTTTTATTGTTTACTCTGAGAGGGATCTTTTGTATTTTGAGAGATGCTGTATTGAGGATATTGTATGATGATTACCTTTATTTGAGGAAATGGATATTGTACCTTATTTCGTGATGTTCTGTAGTCGGGTTTTATTTTACATATTTTATTTCCGCTCTGATATTTGCATAGCTATAGTACTATCTTTTGCAGGTTAGACGCATCGCCTATGCGGGATTATCCGTATGGGTGGCGGATCTGTTGGCGAACCCAGGTCGCAGTTCGACCCCGGGGCGTGACAGCTGCGCTGCGCGCTGCTTGCGCGTTCCCGCGCGTGGCTGAGCCAGCGCGGGGCTGTCGCGCCGTCGTCGTGCCCGCGCGGGGCTGCCGCGCTGCCCGCTGCTTGCGCGTGCCTGCGTGGGGCTGCCGCATTGCGCGCTGCTTGCGCGTGCCCGCGCGGGGCTGCCGCACCGCCGCTATGTCCGCACGGGTCAAGTCGCTGCCGCCAACAGCTTGGCTTGACGGTTTTTGGTTCGACGGTTTTTGCCTTCACGGTTTTCGGTTTGACGGTTTTTACTTGGCATTTTCGTCGACGGTTTTTGGCTTGACGGTGCAGTCCGCTTGACGGTGCAGTCAGCTTGACGGGCAGTCCGCTTGACGGTGCAGTCTGCCTGACGGTGCAGTCCGCCTGACGGTCAGTCCGCTTGACGGTGCAGTCCGCTTGACTGTGCAGTCTGCCTGACGGTGCAGTCCGCCTGACGATGCAGTCAGCCTGACGGTGCAGTCCGCTTGACGGTGCAGTCCACGTGACGGTGCAGTTCGCTCGACGCAGTTGTTTTCGTTTTTCGTCAGATGAGCCTCCGCCTGGTTGTTTTCGTCGCGGACTTCGTCAAGGCAACGGTTGGAGCCGGGTTTCCATCAATTGCCTCGCCGACTGTCACGCCCCGGGTGTAAACCAGAACCCGGGCCCGTCTACAGATCCGCCGTGCATGCGGTATTTCCCACATACACGAAGCGTCGGTAACCTGCTCAGATAAGAAATAATAAAAAAAAGAGCATAATAATCAGAGCTAAACTAAAACTACTGTATCTCAGACAGAAGCTGGAAGTAAAAGAGTACAACAGTGGAATAAAATACAGGTGTCTCTCCCAGCTCACCACTAAATACAAACAGCTGGCAAAAGCCAGACCCAAAAAGAAATAAACAAAAGCTGTCTGAGAAGACCAGGTACCCAAAAGCTCCAGCTACAACCCTCGGGAGGCTCTCTATCTAGTCCGCGATGCGCTTGCCCCGATCAGTTGCTGACGGCCCAGCAACTCCCACAGAGGACTCTGCAAAACAAAGGGGAAGAAAGAAACAAGAAAAGACAATGGGGGGTAAGTACTACTATAAACAGTAGCCTCCCCTAGTGGGTAAAGCCTCAGCTCAAATATGCCCACCAGGTAATCAGAGGCAAAAGGGGAAGAAGAGAAAGGGGGGGGGGGGTGAAGCTATGAATGACAACTGATGAAGTGCTACCCCTAATATGCCTCTACATGGTAAACCAATAAGTATGGAAAAGTATGCATCAGTATCAAGAAGCCTGTCAAAATGACCCAATCTAACGCCAGTGGACACTGGCACTGCCTGCTAATCTCATCTGTGGGGATACTGACCGACTACTGCCTGATACGGTCATGTCCCCAACGTAAGTAACAGATCGGCCTCGGCCCGTCCGATCAAGCTCTAAAGTAATAACAGACCGGCCTCGATCCGTCCGGTCGCACACTCCGGAGTGGCACTCGAGGGGAGCGACCCACACGAGTAAGGAAATCACTGTAACAAGCATCTCTGTAACCACTGTCTCATAATAGCAGGACTGGATCATGACTATGATCAAAGTGGAAAACTCCATCCACTAAAGAAAGCCCGATCCCCAAAACCCCCAATCTGATGCAACAGTAACAACCCGGTCAACCACCCAAGATCCGTGGTCGCCGCAACACCCTGCCAAAAGCCCAACCTGTCCCAAATCCCCAATACCTGGCTACACTGTCCAACACACGCTCGAACCTGAGCGACTATGCCGCAAGTCTATCGATAATAGGAGAAGAAAAGAATAAATGCATGGTTTCTCCTAAGTCAAGTCCCAAAAGATAGTGTAGCAATAAAAGATGTCAATATTTAAGTGACCCGTTTAATCATGCATTGTCTCAATATGTTGTCCATTTTCCAAGAGTAATCAGTTCAGAGTGACATAAGCTAAAGTGACAGTCTCATAGAATATTTAGCAATTTTAATATCCTCAACTATTATTTTAACCCTAAACATGCAGTCCAACAATTTCCACATGGATCAAATAACAATTTATCAAAGATCAATCAACCAATAATTAATTCCCTAGATCATGCAAGGTTACTAATAATACTTTGGGCCTCAAAAATGAGGGAACACTCTGATGTTCCTAGTGGGCATACCAAAGGAGAGGAGTACAACAACCACCCACCTGAAGTGCTAACTGTCCGGATCCGTACAGCAAGAAAATACCAAAACTCCAAATCCTTGCTCCCACAATTTTAGCACACCCGTAATATTCCTGGTACAATACAAAGCTCACTAATTACACTTAGGCTCCCAATTATTGCTCTTATAACCATCTACAACCTCGGATTCACAACTGTTAAATTATCACCTGCAGAAAGTGCCCAGAAAATTCCAAGAAAAATACCACAGCGATCCTCGCGTCGATAGCTTCGCAACGGTACCTTGCACGCCCAAATCCGAGTTCGGTAAGTCAAGATAAAAATTCGGCAAGGGGGTACACTCATACAAAAATCTGTGCTAAAAACTGTGCACTGTTCACTGAGAAAACAGTAATTTCACCTCGAAATAAATCTCACAAAAATCCAATAAAAATACGAGCGTGTTCCTTGCGATCCGTAGATGAAAAAGTTGTATAAGCTCGTTTCCGTCTGATGCTCGTGCGCGAAGATATGGTCAAAATACCCCGCTGCTGTCAAGGAAGTCCACACAGAAAAAGGGGTCACTGTTTGCCTCGGGATCCGTGCCAAAACCTCGGAACGAGAAAGCGCGACCAAAACAAAAGATGAAGTCCTACCTCTTAGGAGTCTGCCGGCGCAAGAATCACAGAAAAGTGAGCTCGGGGTAGTCCAGGGGAGCCAAAACACTGTCGCTGCGCCGAAGAAGAACACTAGAAAGCAACGTCGCGCCGCGCCGTAAAATGGGGAACCTCGGGATTCGTGCCTCCTAAAATCCTAGAACTTGGCAGGAAGATCAAGGATTAAGAGGGGAAAATTTCACCAAGAGGAAGCTCGGGGAGATCTTGCACAGACAGAGAGAAAAAAAGGCAGCAAAGAGGGCTCGGGCTGGCTATTTATAGGTTGAAGAAATCTTTTGGGAAAATACCCATCAGGTCCCAACTTTCGGGCGCCCGAAAGTTTTCGGGCGCACACAGTGCGGCCCGGCCCAGAACTTTCGGGCGCGCACAGTGCGGCCCAGCCCAAAATGCTCCGTCGGACGGGATCCTGGCTTCGTCCGACCCGCCCCGGCGCCCGCCACGTGTCGCCCGAACAGGCGGCAGCCATGCAAGCTGCCGCGGAGTGCGCCACGTGTCCCCCGCCCGCGTCAACGCGGTAGGTGGCGCCCGCGAATCAGCGGGCGCCACGTGGCGCTGCCCACGTCGCCGTACCTGCCCCGCGTACGGCCACCTGCCCGCGACCTGCCCCGCGCGCTGCGTGGACCGCGCGCACATGCGCCCGCCAACCGGGTGCTGCCACGTGGCGCGCCCCCGGTCCACGCCTCCCCGCGCTCGCCCGTGGACCAAGCGCGCGTGGGCCGCCCAATCCGGCGCTGCCACGTGGACACCCGCCGGTCCACGCGCCCCGCGGTGCACCCCGGTCACAGCCCAGACCTTCCGTGGACCCAGCCGCGTGCGCCGGCCAATCCGAGCCTGCCACGTGGCATCCCCGCCGGTCCACGGCTCCCCCATGCACCAAAAATCCAGTAAAACTTCCGGGAGTCCGTTTTTGGGCATCCGGACTCAGAATTTAGCAAACAAAAAGTCGTTTTCAAGCGTTTTTCCGCACTGAATCCAAATCCACCCTCTATTTGGCCAAATTCCTCTTCTAAAATTCGGCAAAAGCAGCCGAAGGCCAAAACAGCCAACCAAAGCTCACAGGGTCCATCTGTGGCATCCCTTTGATGCACCATGGGCCAGATACACCATCAACAGGTGTTTGCACAGTGGATTCATGGGAAAAAGCTGTAAGGAGTTTAGGGGCCCTACATCCTCCCCCACTAAAAAAAGTTTCGTCCCCGAAACAAAGAAAACAGAACAGACGTACCTCAAATAGAAGCCTCGAATAAGAAAGGGTAGGCATCCCTCATCACTGTCTCCAGCTCCCAAGTAGCCTCTCGCTCCTCATGATTGCTCCACAAGATCTTCACATAAGGAATGGCCCGGTTGCGCAATTCCCTCACCCTCACGAGCAAGAATCCGCAACGGGCGCTCCTCGTAGACCAAGTCCTCGCCGATCTCCAACGAAGTGAAGTCAATCACGTGCGACGGGTCAAAAACATATCTCCTCAGAGCTGAGACATGAAAGACATCATGAACTCCGGCCAGGCGCGGGGGTAAGGCAACTCTGTATGCCACAGGACCAACTCTGTCTAGTACCTCAAAGGGTCCAATAAAGCGGGGACTGAGCTTTCCCCGTACTCCAAATCTCCGGACCCCTTTCGAGGGCGAGACCTTCAAGAAGACATGATCACCAACCTGAAACTCCAGGTCTCGCCGTCGAGTATCGGCGTAGCTCTTCTGACGACTCTGGGCTGTTTCAAGATGCCGGCGAATAATCCTGACTTTTTCCTCTGCCTCCAGAAGTAAATCCGGTCCCAAAGTCCTTCTCTCACCCACGTCACTCCAATATAAGGGAGACCGACACTTGCGTCCATACAACGCTTCAAACGGAGCCATCTGGATGCTCGCCTGATAGCTGTTGTTGTACGCGAACTCAACCAACGACAAGTGCCGGTACCACCCTCCTCCAAAATCCATAACGCACGCTCTCAACATATCCTCGAGGGTCTGTATGGTGCGTTCTGACTGTCCATCGGTCTGTGGGTGGAAAGCGGTGCTAAACCTGAGCTGAGTCCCCAATGCTGAATGCAAACTCCCCCAAAAGCGTGATACGAACCTCGGGTCACGATCTGACACAATCGAAGCAGGGATACCGTGAAGCCTCACTATCTCATCCAGATATAACTGTGCCAAACGCTCCAGTGACCAAGTCATCTGAACCGGTAAGAAGTGCGCCGACTTGGTGAGTCTGTCCACAATAACCCAGATCGCATCAGCCCCGCTCTGCGCCCTCGGCAATCCAGTGACGAAATCCATAGTGACGTGGTCCCATTTCCACTCGGGAATTGGAAGACTCTGCAACTTACCAGCAGGAACGCGATGCTCTGCTTTCACTTGCTGGCAAGTTAAACAATGAGCTACGAATCTCCCAATGTCCCGCTTCATCCCGGGCCACCAAAACTGTGCCTTGAGGTCCTTATACATCTTAGTACCTCCAGGATGGATGGTATAAGGTGTAAAATGGGCCTCTCTCAAAATCTGATCTCTAATCTCCTGATCCATAGGCACACACACTCGGTCCCTGTACCGCAGTACTCCCGAGCTATCCACAGAAAAATCCCCTGTCTGATCCGCCTGAAGCTGCGTCCTGATCCTCATCAAGTGGGGGTCCTCACTCTGAGCGTCCCTGATCCTCTCCAACAGAGTGGGCTGCAAGACCATAGACATGAGTCTAGCAGAGACCCCAGGGGATACTACCTCCAACTGTAACTGCCTCATCTGCTCGACCAACGGCGCCTGCTGCGAGATCAATAAGCTCAGACTCGTCCTCCTACTCAAAGCATCTGCCACGACATTGGCCTTGCCGGGATGGTAAAGGATACTCAGATCGTAATCCTTTAACAACTCCAACCACCGGCGTTGCCTCAAATTCAGCTCCTTTTGGGTGAACAGATACTTCAAGCTCTTGTGATCAGTATATATCTCGCAATGCTCTCCATACAAATAATGCCGCCACAGCTTCAGAGCAAACACCACCGCTGCCAACTCCAGATCATGAGTAGGGTAATTTTTCTCATAGTCCTTCAATTGCCGCGAAGCATAGGCAATTACCCTACCATGCTGCATCAACACACACCCCAGACCACTATGTGAGGCATCACTGTAGATCACAAATCCTTCCCCCATAACTGGGAGGGCAAGGATTGGAGCGGTCATCAACCTCTGCTTCAGCTCCTCAAAACAGCTCTGGCAAATCTCGCTCCAAACAAACTTAACCCCTTTTCTGGTCAGACGAGTGAGGGGAGAGGAAAGCTTCGCAAAGCCTTCCACAAAGCGCCGATAGTAGCCCGCCAATCCAAGAAAGCTCCGCACCTCGGTGATAGTTGTCGGCCTCGGCCAATCTCTAATAGCATCCACCTTGGTCGGATCCACCGCCACTCCAGCAGCTGAAACCACATGACCCAGAAAGGCAACCTCCCGGAGCCAAAACTCGCACTTTTTGAACTTAGCATACAACTTTTTCTCTCGCAGAAGCTGTAGCACGGTCCTCAAGTGCTCCTCGTGCTCCAGATCACTCCGGGAGTAGATCAGAATATCATCTATGAACACCACCACAAACCGATCCAAAAACGGCTGAAAAATCCTGTTCATCAAGTCCATGAATGCGGCAGGGGCATTAGTCAACCCAAAAGGCATCACAGTAAACTCATAATGCCCGTACCGCGATCTGAAAGCCGTCTTGGAGATGTCCTCGGCCCTCACCCTAAGCTGGTGGTAACCGGACTGTAGATCAATCTTCGAGAACACGGATGCTCCCTGTAACTGATCAAACAAATCATCTATCCGGGGGAGGGGATACTTGTTCCGGATGGTCACTTTGTTCAATTCCCTATAATCCACGCACAATCGCAGTGATCCATCCTTCTTCTTAACAAACAACACAGGCGCTCCCCACGGAGAAACACTGGGTCTAATGAAGCCCCTATCCAAAAGATCCTGAAGCTGGGCTTTCAACTCCCTCAACTCAGCTGGCGCCATCCTATAGGGTGCCTTTGAGATTGGTGCAGTCCCAGGGACTACATCAATCACAAACTCAATCTCCCTCTCCGGCGGCATCGTCGTCAACTCAGGTGGAAACACATCGGGGAACTCTCGGACGATAGGGATATCCTCGAGTCCCAGTGCCGCCGTAGGCACCTCCACCACGGTGGCCAAAAAGGCAGTGCAACCTCTACTCATCATCCTCCTAGCTCTCGCCGAGGAAATGGTCGCTGCGAACAGCGTGCTCTGGCAGCCTCTGAAGATGAACTCCTCCTGTCCTGGCTCGCGAAAGAGTCACCGTCCTCTCTCTGCAGTCGATAGTGGCGGAGTACCGAGATAGCCAATCCATCCCCAACACCAAGTCAAAATCATGGAGCTGCTGCAAGACAAGTAAGTTTTGCAGGCAAAATCCAAGGCCCCAACTGCCACCGGGCATGCCAAACAACGCTCCTCGACATGCAAAACGTGATCAGGAACCCGCACCTCTAATGCACAAGACAATGACTCTACCTCTAGACCATGCAGGGATGCAAATGCTCGACTAATGAAAGAATGAGATGCTCCAGTGTCGAATAAAGAGCGAGCCCGAATACCAAAAAGTAGAGTAATACCTGCCACCACCTGGTCTGCCGCTGCGGAATCTGCTAATTGGGCGGCATACACCCGCCCGCTCGGTGCTGGAGGTCGAGAATCTGAAAGATGGGAGGTGGACGGCCTGCTCGCTGGAGCATAAGGCCGCTGAGCTGATGGCTGCTGCTGCTGAGGGGGATATGGAGCCGACGCCGAAGAAGGTGCCGAAGAAGTAGCAAGGGGGCAAGTAGCTCGCACATGCCCCGGCTGTCCACAACGAAAGCATCGACCCCATCTCTGATCACATGTATCTGACGGGTGCTGCCCCCTGCAGAAAACACACCTATCAGATGGCCGGATATGCCTCGACTGCTGCTGCCTCGAGGACTGCTGCTGAGATCTCTGCTGCCTCTGCTGCGATTTCTGCTGCTGGTGCTGCTGCTGATGCTGCTGCGGTCTCTGGGGTCCACCAGGACCTCTCCTATCAGATCGCCCACGGCCGTAAGACTGGGACTGCGGCGGCCGTGGCGGTCTCCAAGAGCTGGCCTGTCCCCCGTCCTCTGGGGCTGGTCGCTTCCTGTCGGAACCCTGCGCGACCGCGGCCCTCCGTCTGGCCACCTGCTGATCGCCTCTCTCCACCCACTGTGCGTGCTCTGCGGCTGCCTCTAGAGTCTGAAATCTCTGTGCATGCACAAGCGTGAAAATCTCTGGACGGAGGCCTCCCTCGAACAACTCAACCTGGTGTGGACCGTCACGAGCGACGAAGGGCACACAGTTCAGCAACTCCATGAACTCCTGGAAATAGACATGGGCCGTCGATCGCCCTGCTGCAGATTCTTCAAGTCGTCCTCCAACTTCTTCTTCACACTGGTAGAAAAATAGGTGTCCAATACCATCCGTTTGAACTCCTCCCAAGGCAACTGCCGAGTGATCCGGAACTCCAGTGGCTCAACTCGCTGCCACCAAAAATCAGCATCTCCATCCAAACAGTGCACCGCCATGTGCACTCGATACCTCGGGTCGATGAAGAAGTCCCGAAAAAGCTTCTCCATCGCAGAAAGCCATCTCCCAACAGCCCGGGCTGAGCATCCCGCCCCGAGAATCTAGGTGGTCCCCGCTTAACAAACGCAGCGAGTTTGTCAGCAAAATCCCGCTCCTCCTCCGCAGTCAAAGGCTGAATAGCTCCAGGAGCCCCGCTACTAGAAGATGGTGCCGTCGGCACAAAAGGTACACAAGAGGCACAGGGGCCTCAGGAACAGCTGGGGGTGGTGCCTCCCTCTGAGCAAGCAGCTGCTCAATCCTCTGCTCCTGGCGGCGCATGACCCTCCGCCAACTGGGCCACCAAGGCCCGCAACTTAGTAAGCTCGGGGGGGGTAGGCTGCTCTGGCTCAACAGGGGGTGAAGGGACACCCCGAGTGGGAATCCGACGTCGAGGAGGCATCCTGCCACAAGAAACCAATCATCAGCAACAAAACCCCACACGACCCAATCTGGCGAAAGTCAAAAGACATCCTCCTATTTCTGTCACCTTATGTTGTCTGCAGCCAACATAATGGTCCAACAGAGATAGGCTATGTCGATCTCTCTCTTCACTCACAGGAAGAGCTCAACCTATAACAATCAACGACTTTCGCAAAAATGTTACGCCACTCACGCCCTATCATCCTAGGGTCTGTCCAAAAGCCTAGGGTTTCCTAAGTCCCAACTGACCTATCCCTAAGCTCTGATACCAACTTAATCTGTCACGCCCCGGGTGTAAACCAGAACCCGGGCCCGTCTACAGATCCGCCGTGCATGCGGTATTTCCCACATACACGAAGCGTCCGGTAACCTGCTCAGATAAGAATAATAAAAAAAAGAGCATAATAATCAGAGCTAAACTAAAACTACTGTATCTCAGACAGAAGCTGGAAGTAAAAGAGTACAACAGTGGAATAAAATACAGGTGTCTCTCCCAGCTCACCACTAAATACAAACAGCTGGCAAAAGCCAGACCCAAAAAGAAATAAACAAAAGCTGTCTGAGAAGGACCAGGTACCCAAAAGCTCCAGCTACAACCCTCGGGAGGCTCTCTATCTAGTCCGCGATGCCGCTTGCCCCGATCAGTTTGCCTGACGGCCCCAAGCAACTCCCACAGAGGACTCTGCAAAACAAAGGGGAAGAAAGAAACAAGAAAAGACAATGGGGGGTAAGTACTACTATAAACAGTAGCCTCCCCTAGTGGGTAAAGCCTCAGCTCAAATATGCCCACCAGGTAATCAGAGGCAAAAGGGGAAGAGAGAAAGGGGGGGGGGGGGGTGAAGCTATGAATGACAACTGATGAAGTGCTACCCCTATATCCTCTACATGGTAAACCAATAAGTATGGAAAAGTATGCATCAGTATCAAGAAGCCTGTCAAAATGACCCAATCTAACGCCAGTGGACAATGGCACTGACTGCATCTCAGTCATGGGCACACACACTGCAATCTGCATCTGTGGGGATACTGACCGATACTGATACGGTCATGTCCCCAACGTAAGTAACAGATCGGCCCGGCCCGTCCGATCAAGCTCTAAAGTAATAACAGACCGGCCTCGATCCGTCCGGTCGCACACTCCGGAGTGGCACTCGAGGGGAGCGACCCACACGAGTAAGGAAATCACTGTAACAAGCATCTCTGTAACCACTGTCTCATAATAGCAGGACTGGATCATGACTATGATCAAAGTGGAAAACTCCATCCACTAAAGAAAGCCCGATCCCCAAAACCCCCAATCTGATGCAACAGTAACAACCCGGTCAACCACCCAAGATCCGTGGTCGCCGCAACACCTGCCAAAAGCCCAACCTGTCCCAAATCCCCAATACCTGGCTACACTGTCCAACACACGCTCGAACCTGAGCGACTATGCCGCAAGTCTATCGATAATAGGAGAGAAAAGAATAAATGCATGGTTTCTCCTAAGTCAAGTCCCAAAAGATAGTGTAGCAATAAAAGATGTCAATATTTAAGTGACCGTTTAATCATGCATTGTCTCAATATGTTGTCCATTTTCCAAGAGTAATCAGTTCAGAGTGACATAAGCTAAAGTGACAGTCTCATAGAATATTTAGCAATTTTAATCCTCAACTATTATTTTAACCCTAAACATGCAGTCCAACAATTTCCACATGGATCAAATAACAATTTATCAAAGATCAATCAACCAATAATTAATTCCCTAGAGCATGCAAGGTTACTAATAATACTTTGGGCCTCAAAAATGAGGGAACACTCTGATGTTCCTAGTGGGCATACCAAAGGAGAGGAGTACAACAACAACCCCCACCTGAAGTGCTAACTGTCCGGATCCGTACAGCAAGAAAATACCAAAACTCCAAATCCTTGCTCCCACAATTTTAGCACACCCGTAATATTCCTGGTACAATACAAAGCTCACTAATTACACTTAGGCTCCCAATTATTGCTCTTATAACCATCTACAACCTCGGATTCACAACTGTTAAATTATCACCTGCAGAAAGTGCCCAGAAAATTCCAAGAAAAATACCACAGCGATCCTCGCGTCGATAGCTTCGCAACGGTACCTTGCACGCCCAAATCCGAGTTCGGTAAGTCAAGATAAAAATTCGGCAAGGGGGTACACTCATACAAAAATCTGTGCTAAAAACTGTGCACTGTTCACTGAGAAAACAGTAATTTCACCTCGAAATAAATCTCACAAAAATCCAATAAAAATACGAGCGTGTTCCTTGCGATCCGTAGATGAAAAAGTTGTATAAGCTCGTTTCCGTCTGATGCTCGTGCGCGAAGATATGGTCAAAATACCCCGCTGCTGTCAAGGAAGTCCACACAGAAAAAGGGGTCACTGTTTGCCTCGGGATCCGTGCCAAAACCTCGGAACGAGAAAGCGCGACCAAAACAAAAGATGAAGTCCTACCTCTTAGGAGTCTGCCGGCGCAAGAATCACAGAAAAGTGAGCTCGGGGTAGTCCAGGGGAGCCAAAACACTGTCGCTGCGCCGAAGAAGAACACTAGAAAGCAACGTCGCGCCGCGCCGTAAAATGGGGAACCTCGGGATTCGTGCCTCCTAAAATCCTAGAACTTGGCAGGAAGATCAAGGATTAAGAGGGGAAAATTTCACCAAGAGGAAGCTCGGGGAGATCTTGCACAGACAGAGAGAAAAAGGCAGCAAAGAGGGCTCGGGCTGGCTATTTATAGGCTGAAGAAATCTTTTGGGAAAATACCCATCAGGTCCCAACTTTCGGGCGCCCGAAAGTTTTCGGGCGCACACAGTGCGGCCCGGCCCAGAACTTTCGGGCGCGCACAGTGCGGCCCAGCCCAAAATGCTCCGTCGGACGGGATCCTGGCTTCGTCCGACCCGCCCCGGCGCCCGCCACGTGTCGCCCGAACAGGCGGCAGCCATGCAAGCTGCGGGCGGAGTGCGCCACGTGTCCCCCGCCCGCGTCAACGGTCGGTAGGTGGCGCCGCGAATCAGCGGGGCGCCACGTGGCGCTGCCCACGTCGCCGTACCTGCCCCGCGTACGGCCACCTGCCCGCGACCTGCCCCGCGCGCTGCGTGGACGCGCGCGCACATGCGCCCGCCAAACGGGTGCTGCCACGTGGCGCCCCCGGTCCACGCCTCCGCGCGCTCGCCGTGGACCAAGCGCGCGTGGGCCGCCCAATCCGGCGCTGCCACGTGGACACCCGCCGGTCCACGCGCCCCGCGGTGCACCCCGGTCACAGCCCAGACCTTCCGTGGACCCACCGCGTGCGCCGGCCAATCCGAGCCTGCCACGTGGCATCCCCGCCGGTCCCACGGCTCCCCCATGCACCAAAATCCAGTAAAACTTCCGGGAGTCCGTTTTTGGGCATCCGGACTCAGAATTTAGCAAACAAAAGTCATTTTCAAGCGGTTTTTTCCGCACTGAATCCAAATCCACCCTCTATTTGGCCAAATTCCTCTTCTAAATTCGGCAAAAGCCAGCCGAAGGCCAAAACAGCCAACCAAAGCTCACAGGGTCCATCTGTGGCATCCCTTTGATGCACCATGGGCCAGAGATACACCATCAACAGGTGTTTGCACAGTGGATTCATGGGGAAAAAGCTGGTAAGGAGTTTAGGGCCCTACACCGAACAGTCGGATCGATCGAGGGTACGGTTTTCAATAGGAGGGATTTTGGACACTCGTTTCATCGGTTTATGGTTTGGGGTTTTGCCGGGTGCCCATTTTTATGTCCGGTCTTTTGTTTACCCACTGGGATTTTATCTGTTATTTTTCGGTACACCGGTTAGAATACCTTGTTTACGGTAAATTCAGGTTTTTTCATGGTTTTCCTATCTTTGATGTAGGGGTGTGCTAGAATGGTTTGTACCCTACGGATGACCAGTTTGTCGCGCGGTATGTGTCCGGTGTGAGTGCTTGTCCTTATCTGAACAATGGCAAAATAAAATTCGTTCGGGGATTTGCTTTTTTTTTGATCAGGTTTTGATCGGTGCGACAATCGGGACACCGGAGGCAGCTTCTGTTTGGTGGATAGAAGGGATTTCTAGTACTGTAGTCGGGACCACTGATTTTTGACAGTTTGGGGTGGTCATGCTGTTGTTGTTGTTTTTGGAATTTATTAGGCCCGCGGGGGGGGGTGTGAATGCTTAGGAGGGTCGCGGGGCGCGGGTCGTTTATCGCGTTTCATGTGGGTAACACCCTTAGAACCTCTGTGTTGCTCTCTTAGAAGCGTATGTTATGTGTTTATCATATTAAGGGATATGTGGGTGATGTGGCCTCCGAATGAACGAATGGTCGCAGTTAGTGACTGGATGGAGGCCGTTTGCCCTCTTCGAATAACGGTTATGGTTGTTCGGGGATCCTATGCGATCGAGACAGTGATGGGGGGGGACCCTATTCGGGAAGTCGGATAGGTGGGTTCGGTTTAAAGTAGAATTTGTTTGCGTTATTGGTTGGACCCTCGGGTAGGTCCGGGGAAGGGATTAGAAGAGCTCGTCGAGGAATCTCGTACTCTTGAGGACTTACGGGTTAGAGATTGGTACCCCTGACTTGGGTGGGGAACTCTGGTGAATGGTTAATATCTGACTTACACTTTATGCTTCCTTTATGAAAAAATTATGATTACATCATTTGGTGTGACTTTCGTCGCGACACACATGGATTTGGATCTAGACTTGGTTATTTTTGTTTATGCTCATGGCGCTT
>CM055073.1:12374154-12445277 GCA_029204045.2 Tillandsia leiboldiana
CTTAGCACCCTTCGCAGGTGAAAATCTGAGATCTTTGGATCGGTAATTTTGGGACGATTTTGTGATGTTTGAAGGACTAAAATTATGTATGTTCTTCTGGAGGTTTGCACAGCATTGCTTTGAGTTGTGGTGCGAGCGCGGGTTTTCGGCATTGGGACAGGATTTTAGCGCTCGAGGTGGGTACCGTTGTTACCTCTTATTTTGGACAACCCACCGGCATATTGGAGCTTGCATTTTGTAATATGGCCAACATACTAGTAAAAGAACAGAGCATGCTTAATGAAAGAAAAGGGCTCACGATTGATACTTGTATCTTTAGAGGACTAGACACTAATAAATGTAATAACCGGCTAAATCCGTTTCATACTAATGTTCATGAAGGACTTATGCATGTGTCTAAATCAGCTTATGGTAGGTTAATATTCGGATATTTAACCAGGCATAATGTAAGAATATGGAATACAAAATTTATCTTGCTTAGTAAAGGACTTTTGCATGTTTAAATGGTCACCTAGTTAGGGCCACCTTTTCTGCTGAACTATCATGCTGGAATTGACTTAGGAGAAACCATGATTTCATTTTCTCCAGTTATCTTGACATAAGGGGATGTCATGCCCGGGTTAGGCAGGGGCTGGGATAGAGTAGGCAGATACTGGGATTTCGGGACGGCAGGCTGTGTGGTAGGGTATTGCGGCGATCGCGGATTTTGGGCGATTGACCGGACAGTTGTTGTTGCATCAGATCGGGAAGGGATTTGGGCTTTCTTTTTAGTGGATGGACCTGTTCCATTTAGATCAGTGTCATGATCCATCTTGCGGACTTATTTTCCTTGGACACTTATTACTCAGGCATTATGCTCGTGTGGGTCGCTCCCCTCGAGTGCCACTCCGGAGTGCGCGTTATACAGACTTGAGTCTTTGAGACTCCTATCCCCTATCGGTGTTATGCGTAGGCTGGCATACCCGATTTGGCAGGCATCGCAGGCAGTACCAGTGTAACTGGGGTATAGATTGGTTTGGTCAGCAGGCTTTGATATTCTGATGCATACATTTAGCTATCTTTAGCTGGGCATGTAGAGGCATATTAGTGGTATTTTTATCAGTATCCATGCATAAAGTTTACCACATTATTCTTTCGCCTCTGGTAGTCCTAGTGGGCAGGTACGAGTTGAGGTTTACCCACTAGGGGAGGCTACTGTTTTTATAGTAGTTCTCACCCCCCTCTTTTTCCCTCTTCTTTTCCCTTTTGTTTTGCAGAGTCCTCTGCGGGAGTTGCGGGACCCTCTTCTCAGGACCGAGGTAAGAGGATCGTTGACTAGAGCTGTTTCCCCTGACCCTGAGGTTGATAGATTTTGGATGTATCCCCGGTACACTCAGACTGTTGTACTTCCTTTTATTTGGGTCTGGCTTCGGCCAGCTGGATGTATTTTATTTGGTGAGCTGGGAGAGACATTTGTATATTTTTGAGAGCTATGTTGTATTTCTTTTCTGCTCTTATCTGAGTTGTACTAGTTGTAGTTAGCTCTGTTATGCTCTTTTATTTATCTAGCTATCTGAGCAGGTTACCAGCGCTTCGTGTACACGGAAAATTCCGAGTGCACGGCGGATCTGTAGACGAGCCTGGGTTCTGGTTACACCCGGGGCGTGACAGATTAAGATGGTATCAGAGCTTAGGGATAGGTCAGTTGGGACTTAGGAAACCCTAGGCTTTTGGCAGGCCCTAGGATGGCAGGGCGCGAGTGACGCGATATTTTGCGAAAGTCGGCAATTTATTATTAACTCTTCCTGTGAGTGGAGAGGGATTGGCATACCCTATTTCTGGTAGACTATATGTTTGGCTGCAGACAACATAAGTTACAGAAATAGGGGATGTCCATGCTTTCGCTGGATTGGGTCGAGAGTGCTTTTGTTTACTGACTCGTGGTCTTGTGTGGCAGGATGCCTCCTAGGCGGCAGATCCCTACTCGGGGTACTCCTACACCCCCGGAGGAGCCGGAGCAGTCCGGGCCTTCGGAGATTAGTGAGCTTAGGGCCATGGTGGCCCAGTTGGCGGAGAGCCACCGCCGTCAGGAGCAGAGGTTTGATCAGTTGCTTGCCCAGGTTAGGGCACCTCCCCCTACTACTGTAGAGGCCCCTATACCACCTGTTGTACCACCGGCTATTCCACCAGTCCCTACGGCACCGTCGTCGAGCAGTGGGGCCCAGGGGATGTTCAGGCCGTTGACCCCGGCGGAGGAGCGGAGTTTGCTGACAAGCTCTCACAGTTTTGCAAGCGAGGACCGCCTAGGTTCTCAGGGCGGAGCACACACCCGTGGGAGATAGGATTATGGCTGGCAGCAATGGAGAAGTTATTTCAGGACTTCTTCATTGACCATAGATACAGAGTGCATATGGCAGTACACTGTCTAGAGGGGGATGCAGATGCCTGGTGGCGTCGGGTTGAGCCCTTGGAGTTTCAGATTACCCGGCAGCTGCCTTGGTCAGAGTTTCGACGGATGATCCTGGACACCTATTTCTCCACGAGCGTGAAGAAAAAGATTGAGGATGACTTGAAGAATCTACAGCAAGGTGATCGGGTGTATGGGATTATTTTCAGGAGTTCACGCAGTTGCTCAACTGCGTGCCCTATGTTGCCAGGGATGGGCCGCACCAGGTAGAGCTTTTTGAGACGGGCTTCGCCCAGAGATTTATACCTTAGTGCACGCCCAGAGGCTTCAGACCTTATCAGAGGCAGTGGATCAGCACAGTGGGTCGAGAGGGGAGACCACGTTGTCGCTAGACGTGGAGGCTTGGTCGCTCAGTTTCTGAGAGGAAGCGACCAGCGCCAGATGATGGGGGACAGGCCAGTTCCTGGAGGCCGCCCCGACCGCCACCGCCTCAGTTTACGGGCCGTGGCGCTCGGAGCGGCGAGGGTCTGGGGGATCCCAGAGCCCCCGCAGCATCAGCAGCAGCAGCCCAGCGACAGCAGCAGCATTCGCAGCAGCAGAGGTCGCAGTCTCGACAGCAGGGGTCACAGCGGCAGAGGCAGCAGCAGCGCAGTCGAGGCAGTCTCAGTCGGCGGTCAGGTGCATCTTTTGCAGGGGACAGCACCCGTCGGATACTTGTGCACCAGAGGTTTGGCCGCTGTTATCGGTGTGACAGTCTGGCCACATTCGTGCTACTTGCCCTTCTCGGCATCGCCGGCTCCTTCCTCAGCATCAGCCCCTTCGGCGCCCCACAGCGGCCTTATGCTCCAGCGAGCAGGGCTCCTTCTTCGCATCCTGCAGACTACAGACCCCCGGCACAGAGTGGGCGTGTTTTACGCCGCCCAGGTAGAGAGACTCCGCAGCAGCCGACCACGTGGTGGCAGGTATCACTTTACTTTTTGGTACTAGAGCTCGCACTTTATTTGATACCGGTGCATCACATTCTTTTATAGTAGATCATTTGCATCATCCTATGGATTAGAGTTAGGTCGGTTGCCACATGCATTAGAGGTACGGATTCCTGAGCATACATTGCCTGTAGAGGAGTGTTGTTGGTCTTGCCCTGTACAGCTTGAGGTCTTGGGTTCTGCCAGCGGACCTTATGGTCCTTAGTCAGCTGCGAGATTTTGACATTGTACTGGGGGTGGATTGGCTGGCCCGCTATTTCGCGACGATTGACTTGCGCCGCGAGGACTGTTACTTTTAGCGAGCCAGGCCAGGAGGTGTTCGTTTACAGGGGGTGCCAGAGTGCTTTCTTTGCCTCTGTGGTTTCGACTTCTCGGGCGAGGCAGATGATGCGCAGTGGCTGCGTAGCCTTTTTGGCTTGTTGTGGTAAAGGAGCCTACGGCGGCACCGGGACTCACGGATATCCCTATCGTCCATGAGTTCCCGGACGTGTTTCCACCGGAGTTGACTTGTATGCCGCCGGATAGGGAGGTCGAGTTTTGGATTGACATAGTCCCAGGAACTGCGCCAATCTCTAAGGCTCCTTACGGATGGCACCGGCTGAGTTGCGAGAGTTAAAGGCGCAACTTCAGGATTTAATGGATAAAGGCTTTGTGAGGCCAAGTGTATCGCCTTGGGGAGCGCCGGTGCTATTTGTGAAGAAGAAAAAAGATGGATCACTTCGACTGTGTGTTGATTATCGAGAGCTGAATAAAGTGACCATCAAGAACAAGTACCCTTTGCCGCGCATCGATGATCTATTTGATCAGCTGCAAGGGTCTTGTGTCTTCTCCAAGATTGACTTACAGTCTGGTTACCACCAACTGAAGGTGAAGGCCGAGGACATCCCGAAGACGGCATTCAGGACGCGGTACGGGCATTATGAGTTTACCGTCATGCCTTTTGGATTGACTAATGCCCCTGCTGCTTTTATGGATTTAATGAATAGGATTTTTCGGCCATATCTGGATCGATTCGTGGTGGTGTTTATTGATGATATCCTGATCTATTCACGGAGTGATGCAGAGCACGAGGAGCATCTGAGGATTGTGCTGCAACTTCTCTGGGAAAAGAAGTTGTATGCCAAACTATCTAAGTGCGAATTTTGGCTTAGAGAGGTCACCTTTTTGGGGCATGTGATCTCCGCCGCAGGAGTGACCGTGGACCCGGCGAAGATTGAGGCAGTCCGGGATTGGCCTCGACCAACGACGGTATCTGAGGTTCGCAGTTTTATGGGCTTAGCCGGATACTACCGTCGGTTTGTGGAAGGTTTTGCGAAACTTTCCACACCCCTCACTCGTCTGACTCGTAAAGGGATTAAGTTTATTTGGAGTGAGGATTGCCAAAGGAGCTTTGAGGAATTAAAGAACAGATTGATGTCGGCTCCTATCCTTTCCCTCCCTATTATGGGGAAAGGATATGTGATTTATAGTGATGCATCGCACAATGGACTTGGATGCGTGCTGATGCAGGAGGGTAGAGTGATCGCGTATGCCTCTCGGCAGCTAAAAGATTATGAAAAGAACTACCCCACCCATGACTTGGAGCTTGCTGCAGTGGTTTTTGCATTGAAGTTGTGGCGCCATTATCTGTATGGGGAGCACTGCGAGATTTACACAGATCACAAGAGCTTGAAATACTTGTTCACACAGAAGGAGCTCAACTTGAGGCAACGCCGATGGTTAGAATTATTAAAGGATTATGATGTGGATATACTCTACCATCCCGGCAAGGCCAACGTGGTTGCTGATGCCTTGAGCAGGAGAGCAGTGCAGAGCTTATCTTTGATGATCACCGATCAGGCGCCACTACTTGAGCAGATGAGGCGGTTAGAGCTCGAGGTTGTATCCCCTGGGGTCTCTGCGCGACTTATGACTCTAGTCGTACAGCCCACTCTGTTGGACAGGATTCGAGAGAGACAGAGTGAGGACCCCCACTTGATGAGGGTTCGAGAGCAGATTCAGACGGACTCGGCAGGGGATTTTTCAGTTGATGCTTCGGGAGTACTTCGGTACAGGGACCGAGCTTGCGTGCCCATGGATACAGAGATTCGAGAGCAGATCTTGAGGGAGGCCCACTATACACCTTATACCATCCATCCTGGGGGGACTAAGATGTATAGGGACCTCAAGGCACAGTTCTGGTGGAACGGGATGAAAAGAGACATTGGGAGGTTTGTAGCACATTGCTTAATTTGTCAGCAAGTAAAGGCTGAGCATCGTGTACCTGCTGGCAAGTTACAGAGCCTCCCAATCCCTGAATGGAAATGGGAACGTGTTACCATGGATTTTGTTACCGGGTTGCCGAGGGCACAGTCAGGAGCAGACGCGATCTGGGTAGTCGTGGACAGACTCACCAAATCCGCTCACTTTTTACCGGTACAGGTGACTTGGCCACTAGACCGACTGGCACAGCTGTATTTAGACGAGGTAGTGAGGTTGCATGGTGTGCCTACCTCCATTGTATCTGATCGAGATTCGAGGTTTGTTTCGCGCTTTTGGAGGAGTCTACAGGCCACTTTGGGGACGCAGCTAAGTTTCAGCACGGCTTTTCACCCACAGACAGACGGACAGTCAGAGCGGACTATACAGATTCTTGAGGACATGCTCCGGGCCTGCACGCTAGACTTTGGAGGAGGATGGGTGCGACACTTATCACTGGCAGAGTTTGCGTACAACAATAGCTTTCAAGCGAGCATCCAGATGGCTCCGTTCGAAGCATTGTATGGACGCAAGTGTCGTTCCCCACTTTATTGGAGCGATGTGGGTGAAAGACGGACTTTGGGTCCAGAGTTGTTGCGAGAGGCAGAGGATAAAGTCAGGATAATCAGGCAACATCTTCAGACAGCTCAGAGCAGACAGAGGAGCTACGCCGATGTGCGGAGGCGAGACCTTGAGTTTGGGGTTGGAGATCATGTCTTTTTGAAGGTTTCGCCTTCAAAGGGTATCCGGAGATTTGGGATTCGTGGGAAACTGAGCCCTCGTTATATTGGACCTTTTGAGGTATTGGAGCGCATAGGGCCAGTTGCCTACAGGCTTGCACTCCCCCCCAGGCTTGCTGGTATTCACGATGTATTCCATGTATCGACCCTGAGGAAGTATGTTCATGATCCGTCACACATCATCGATTTCACCCCACTGGAGATTGCTGAGGATCTGAGCTTTGTTGAGCGGCCATCGAGGATCTTGGACCGCGAGGTTAGAGAGCTGCGCAGCCGGGCCATCCCTTATGTGAAGATCCTCTGGAGCGGTCGGGATGAGCGCGAGGCTACCTGGGAGCTAGAGTCAGCGATGTTGGATGCTTACCCCTATTTGTTCGAGGCCCCGGCTTGAGGTATGGCTTTTGTTTCGAGGACGAAACTCTTTTAGTGGGGGAGGATGTAGTATTCTGGTTTTCCCCCGTACAGTTTTTCTGTTGAATCCACTGTGTAGAACACCTAGTGTTGGTGTGTCTGGCCCATGGTGCATCAAAGGGGTGCCACAGATGGACCCTGTGTGGTATTTAGCTGATTTGGTCTTCGGCTGTGTTTGCTGAATTTTAGAGAAGGAACTGGGTCAAGCGGAGTTCGGATTTGGATTCAGCGCGGAAAAACGCTTGAAAACAACTATTTATTTGTCGAATTTGGAGTCCGGACGACCAAATGCGGGCTTCCGGAAGTTTCGGGGGATTTCCGGTGCATGGGGGTGCTCCGTGGACCGGACAGTGCCACGTGGCGGCCCATTATTGGGTGGCTCACGTCGCTCGGTCCACGGAGGAGGCGCGGCGGTGCATGGACCGCGCGGGTGGCCGCGTGGCGCTTCCGGATTGGAGGGAGCACGCGGCGCGGTCCAGGGAAAAGGCGGGGCACCGGTGGACCGGGCGCACGACACGTGTCGCCCGGGGATTGGTGGGCTCAGCTGGGCGCGGTCCACGGGTGCGCTAGGCGGTGCCTCGGGGCGCGCGCCAGCGCAGGGGCACAGTGCGGCCGGTCGGCCGCACATGGCCCGCACTCGAGTGCGGGCCACGTGTCGGCCGACCAGGGGGCGGGTGCATGCACCGCCCCCAGCGGGTCTGCGCCACGCGGCGTGCGGCCGGTCGCCCCGCACAGCTGTTTGCTGTGCGGGGGACACGTGGCCGCACCGCAGGCTTTCGGGCGGTCGGACGGCCCCCGTCCGACCTGCTTCGGGGATTCGGGCGCCCGAAAGTGGCGCCCGAATCCGACAAGAGGGGGGGGGGGGGGGGGGGGGGTTGGCAGCCTATATAAAGGCCTTTTGGGGGGCCCTTTTTGCTCACTTTCTGTGAGGATTTCCACAGTGAACCCTTAATGAAAAATCTTCCTCTACCTGAAACCCTTCTTGTCGCTCACTCCTGAGATTTTAGGAGCGCGTTTTTCGAGGTTGGTCATTTTCCGGCGCGGCGCAACACTCGTTCTTCGACGACCCGTTTCGTCCCTTCGCAGTGTTCAGGCTCCCCCGGCTCACCCCGACCTCCGATTCGGGTGATTTTTGCGCCGTTGGACTCTCGACAGGTAGGGCTTCATTTTTGATATTTTGAGTAGCCCCTGGTTTTCATGTGGATTTTGAGTTTCCCGAGCTTCTTTGTGACCCATTTTTCCTCGCGGAGTTTTGGACAGCACCTGCTTGATTTGGCTGTAACTTCACGCTCAGGCGACGGATCGAGGCGATTCGAAAGGCATTTCTCATCTACATCTCGCGAGGAATCTCCTGGAATTTTCTCAGATTTCTCTGAATATTTTTCGAAGGTGGAAATCTCCTTTCTCTGTAACTTTTGGTACAGAAATTCTGCACAGTTTTGTTTGGGGGTGTTCCCCTTGCCAAATTTGTATCTCAGCAAAGGAAGCTCGGTTTTGAACGTGTAGGTACTCGTTTCGACGGGTTCGTCGCAAGGAACGCGACGGTATTTTTATTAGAATTTTCTGAGCACCCTTTGCAGGTGAAAATCTGAGATCTTTGGATCGGTAATTTTGGGACAGATTTTGTGATGTTTGAAGGACTAAAATTATGTATGTTCTTCTTGGAGGTTTGGCACAGCATTGCGGTGAGTTTTGGTGCGAGCGCGGGTTTTCACATTGGGGACAGGATTTTAGCGCTCGAGGTGGGTACCGTTGTTAACCTCTTATTTTGGACAACCCACTAGGCATATTGGAGCTTGCATTTTGTAATATGGCCAACATACTAGTAAAAATGAACAGAGCATGCTTAATGAAAAGAAAAGGGCTCACGATTGATACTTGTATCTTTAGAGGACTAGACACTAATAAATGGTAATAACCGGCTAAATCCGTTTCATACTTAATGTTCATTGAAGGACTTATGCATGTGTCTAAATCAGCTAATGGTAGGTTAATATTTCGGATATTTTAACCAAGGCATAATGTAAGAATTGGAATACAAAAATTATCTTGCTTAGTAAAGGACTTTTGCATGTTTAAATGGTCACCTAGTTAGGCCACCTTTTTCTGCTGAACTATCATGCTGGAATTGACTTAGGAGAAACCATGATTTCATTTTCTCCAGTTATCTTGACATAAGGGGATGTCATGCCCGGGTTAGGGCAGGGGCTGGGATAGAGTAGGCAGATACTGGGATTTCGGGACAGGCAGGCTGTGTAGGCAGGGTATTGCGGCGATCGCGGATTTTGGGCGATTGACCGGACAGTTGTTGTTGCATCAGATCGGGGAAGGGATTTGGGCTTTCTTTTTAGTGGATGGACCTGTTCCATTTAGATCAGTGTCATGATCCAGTCTTGCGGACTTATTTTTCCTTGGGCACTTATTACTCAGGCATTATGCTCGTGTGGGTCGCTCCCCTCGAGTGCCACTCCGGAGTGCGCGTTATACAGACTTGAGTCTTTGAGACTCCTATCCCCTATCGGGGTTATGCGTAGGCTGGCATACCCGATTTGGCAGGCATCGCAGGCAGTACCAGTGTATACTGGGGTATAGATTGGTTTGGTCAGGCAGGCTTTGATATTCTGATGCATACATTTAGCTATCTTTAGCCGGGCATGTAGAGGCATATTAGTGGTATTTTTATCAGTATCCATGCATAAAGTTTACCACATTATTCTTTTCGCCTCTGGTAGTCCTAGTGGGCAGGTACGAGTTGAGGTTTACCCACTAGGGGAGGCTACTGTTTTTATAGTAGTTCTCACCCCCACTCTTTTTTCCCTCTTCTTTTCCCCTTTGTTTTGCAGAGTCCTCTGCGGGAGTTGCGGGACCCTCTTCCCTGGACCGAGGTAAGAGGATCGTTGACTAGCTAGCTGTTTTCCCCTGACCCTGAGGTTGATAGATTTGGATGTATCCCCGGTACACTCAGACTGTTGTACTTCCTTTTATTTTGGGTCTGGCTTCGGCCAGCTGGATGTATTCTATTTGGTGAGCTGGGAGAGACATTTGTATATTTTTGAGAGCTATGTTGTATTTTCTTTTCTGCTCTTATCTGAGTTGTACTAGTTGTAGTTAGCTCTGTTATGCTCTTTTATTTTATCTAGCTATCTGAG
This sequence comes from Tillandsia leiboldiana, assembly GCA_029204045.2. NCBI lineage: Eukaryota > Viridiplantae > Streptophyta > Magnoliopsida > Poales > Bromeliaceae > Tillandsia > Tillandsia leiboldiana. Next base: position 12,384,065 of record CM055073.1, read on the forward strand.
CAGGTTACCAGCGCTTCGTGTACACGGAAAATTTCGAGTGCACGGCGGATCTGTAGACGAGCCTGGGTTCTGATTTACACCCGGGGCGTGACACCCGATTACCTACGAGATCCATTTTAAGCCCCGAGTCCATCTCTTGTGTCCAAACTGGCGCGCGAACACCGCCGACATGCCACGTAGGCTTCCAGAAGCTGCTGGTCACACTGTAGAAGCCCTGCAAAGATCCGGGTCACCACATCCTCCCCCACTAGAAGAAAGTTTCGTCCTCGAAACTAAGGCAACTCCCAAGGAGTCTCAGAAACCAGGGGTCAATATTCAACACCGCTGTCTCCAGCTCCCAAGTCACCTATCACTCCCCGTGATTACTCCTCAGCAACAACAACAGCAACAACCAGTACGGCATAGCCCGATTGCGCAATTCCCTCACCTCACGAGTCGGAATTCGCAACGGGCGTCCCTCGTACTCCAAACTCTCACAGACCCCAAAAGGAACGAGTCAAACACGGGCGAGGGGTCCAAAACATAACACTCCAGAGCTGAGACGCAGAAAAACCTCAAAAACTCCAACAAAAGGCGGGGGGAAAAGGAACAAATAGCCCGAGCAACACGCTCTAACATCACTCCTAAGAGCCAACGCAACCCAAGCGACCCGAAACACATCCACACAAACACCTGCACAGAAAAGGGGCCCTAACAAGTGGGGGTTCATACTCAGTCACCCTCAAAACTCAACCCAAGCGGATTGCTCAGCCGCAGCCTTTCATCCAAAGGGATCCTCAGGGACACAACTCAAACCCTGCACACAAGGATGGCCCCACACAGTGCCAGCTATGGAACCGTCAAACTCGACTCCCAAATAGCTCTTCTGCTCCAGGCATCCGCCACCACAGTGGCTCTGTCGGGGTGATACTGGATGCTCACAAAATCCAATGGTGGCTCTACAGCCACTACGGGAGGTATCACTATAACTCACAAATCCATCTCCCACCACTGACTAGGTTAGAATCGGCGCTGGTACCAATCTCATCACCCGGTCATCAAGATCTGCTGGCACTATCCGGTCCAAAAACTCCTCACCCCAACAATGACCGTCGATCTCGGCCAATCTTAAATAGCATCCACTTTGGCCGAATTTCCACCGCCGCCCCTTCGGCTAGAAGAAGTAATCCAGGAAGATATGCTCTCGAAGCTAAAACTTGCACCACAACGACTTGGCAAAAAGCTTCTTCCCCACAGACCTTGTCACACCATATACAAATGCTGCACAAGCTCTAAACACTCAGGGAGGGGGGGTAAAACCAAAATATTCCTGGAGGATGCCGCTATCAAACCGTTCAAGGCCAACTGAAACACAGAATTCCTCAATCTAGAGGCAACAGGGCATTAGTCAATCCATTGGCTTCACTGTACTCGTAATGCCCCTACTGTGTCCTGAACACCATCTAGACAATGCCCTCAGCTGAAATTCCAAATTGGCGCAGGCATCAAACAATAACTGCCGAAATATAGCTCATTCAAAAGGTTCTAAATAATACCTGGACCTGCCTGGACTCCAATCCCAAAGGGCTCTCACCGTCGTGTATCAACGACGTGGCACTAGGTCAAACAGACCCTCTATCCAACAGATCCCTGCACCGGTGCGATCAACTCTCCCAGCTCTTACCGATAATCTAAGTGGTGCTATTGAGGTTGGCGCGGTTTCCAGAACCACGTCAACCGCAATCAAAATCTCCCTAACAGGCGGCATAATCATCAACTCGAGTGGACTCACACCCGGGATTTCGCAGCAATAGAAATATCCTTTGGTCCCGGCGCCACCATAAGCTCCTCTCACACAGTCGCTAAACCCTGTGTGCTCGAACAATCTCCCCATAACAAGCCTCCTTTGTCTGCCTCGCAAAAGTCACTATCAGCACCCTCTCTGCACTTAACCATCCAGTGGTGCCGTGCCAACCAATCCCAAGCACTGGGTCAAAACATCGAACTGCCACCCATATCAAGAGGTTTGCTGGTATAACTCATGATCTCAACGACACTGAACAAAACCCACAAGCCTCCTTCACATGCATAACACCGATGGTATTCTGTACCTCTAGTGCACGTGGTAATAACTCTGCCTTTAGTCCATGCCGGAAAGCGAGGTGCACTAACTCCGACTGCTGTGATGAAATCACACCTGCAACAACCCGATCCACTGCCGTGGCGCCCTCCAACCAGGCGGCACAAGCTCATCCACACGATGCAAGCGGTTGTCGCTTAGTCCATCAGAAAATATCCCATCAATCACAAGGGAGCACGACCTCTGTCTCTGCTCACGCTGAGGCAACAGATACGATCCTCCGTAGACAACAAAACCACGCTACCGTTGCGCTACTCTGATATAGACACTGATACTACCATCGGGGTCCGCCCGATCCCCAACATCTCAGAAGTCCATCATTGCAACCGTCATAAGACAAAACACCATTAATCCATGCAATTCCCTATACACTTATCCTTTCTAAGCTCACCCCTCAATCCCATATGATACAATCAAAATATGCAAGTTATAAATCACAAAGGGTAGAATTCCCTTGGGTAAGCTTTGCATTAACCATCCACAAGGATATCCACCACCCAGGAAAGCAAAACGAAAATGCCTCTGCCTGCCGATCTGTCCTCCATCACCTAGCGCCAAGCGCCTCCCTCCAGAACTCGCCTCTAGCGGCAGATCCCCATCCAAGGAACTGCAGTGTCCAGCTCCAAACACAATGCCTACTCCGACGAGGCATCCACAGTCCAAAACCCGAACATGAGGGACCGAAAAGAAACTAAAGAGTATCCTGGCGCAATCCACTCCCAATCTCACTTATCCAATGTGCCTCGTCCCTCGAAACCTGGAGCACCAGTTCAACAACTGCATAAACTCTCTAGCACAGGGAGGCTCTCAATTGATCACTCCATCACCCCCAACCACGACTCTGCCTCCAAAGGCTCCAAGCTCAATCTTACGAGTCGGGGTGGTTCATCTGCCAAATCTGGCTCACTTAATCAAACATGCCCCACAGCTCCTCTGCTGTCAACCATCCACCCTACCTCAGTGCCTTGGCACTAAACATTGGCACGGAGGGGGCCACTCGCTCTATTGGCACTACAGAAATCCCTGCCGCTGAGGGTACTACATCCTGGTGGTCTCAGAAGAAAAGTACTGTCGGGCTGCCCACTGCTCTGACAACTGCGTCACCAAACTAGCTGCTCACTCTGCCGCTGATATGCCTCTGACAATCCTGTCATCTGGGTTCGGAGTTCTCTGACCTCAATCCGGGTATCCGGCCCAAAACCAACCGCTCAAGCTCAACTGCCATGACAGGATGCACAAGGGTCCCAAACCCAGCGTCGGGGAGACACCGCTCGCCACGACGAAACCACAAATCAGCACACAACAACGCTCGACCCAATCCAGCGAAAGTCTAGAGCATGTCACCCATTCCATAGCGTTATGTTGTCTGCAGCCAACACAACTACTTAGGAGAATAAACACGCCAATCACTCATCCCGTCCCTCGGGAGAGGTGTAAAACTCAATCAGGACTCTCGCTATAAATCACGACTCTCACGAAGTCATCCTAGGGTCCAACCACAAGCCTAGGGTTTCTAAGTCCACCATGACCTACAACCTAGGCTCTGATACCACCTAATCTGTCACGCCCCGGGGTCGAAACTGCGACCCGGGCTCGCCAACAGATCCGCCACCTATGCCAAACCCGCATAGGCGAAGCGTCCTACCTGCAAAAAGAGCTACAGCTAACAGATATCAGAGCTAAAAGATAAAACTGCTGTAGAATAAAATCAACCACTGTACAACTGAAGATAAAACAACAAGGTCCATCTCCCAAAAATGATAATCATACATTAACCACGAGTACAAAACTCATAGCTCAACAGGGAGATATCTCAAATAAAACATCAGTGTACAAGCTCTCAATACATCATATCCTCACTACATCAGTCTCTCAAAAGAGGAAATAAATACTAATCTACCGACTATACTGAAGATCTCCTCCAAAGGGGGTACCGCTACTCTCCAAAGATGGGTCTGGATCTAGCTCGCTACTCCCTCACCACGCACAGCAACCACAGAACGGCAACACCCGCCAAGACTCTGCAAAACAAAGAGGAGAAAGGACAAAAGGGGGAAAACCCCCAACGGGCGTGAGAACTACGCAATAAGGGAGTTCTCAGTGGGTATCGCCACTAGGCCCGACGATCTGCCCACCAAGACTACTAGAGGCAAAAGATAACCGATGCAGTAAAACTGAAAGAAGAAGCTGGAAACACTCTACAGCTACCATGCCTCTATCCAAATGCTCAAATGGGAAAACTCTGATGAAGATATGCAACACTCGCACACGAGGTGCTCAATCGACCCAATCGAGCTGACTGCCACATCGGGTCCAGTCAAACCTGCGCCCACCTACAACCACCTCCCGCTGACGGGCAGGAATTACGTAGGGCGTCCAAACGGACTAACTCACTATCGAGTAGTGGCTCATGCAGGCTATAGTCAAATCCATGCCCTCTCTCTCTCAGAACGGAAAGACTCAAGATGCTCAACCTCTCACACAAAGGTCAAAGAACTCACAACGACCACGGGACCACCGTCAAACCCCGAACGGTTCCCAACAATACTAGCACTGGTCTAACACAGCTACTAGACTCCACTCGGTCCCCCAGGCACGAGTGTAACAAAAAGTATCTGCCTGAATAAACCCAATCGATAGACCAGTAATCACTGGTACTGCCTGCTCTGCTGTCGAACTCAAGAACCCCGCCTGGTGCCCGGCGCTCACACCGTGGAAAGCCTACTCCGGAGTGGCACTCGAGGGGAGCGACCCACACGAGTAAAGTATCACTGTATCAAGCATCACTGTATCGAGTATCTCTGTAACCACTGTCTCATAATAGCAGGACTGGATCAAGACTATGATCAAAGTGGGAAACTCCGTCCACTAACAAAACCCCGATCTGATGCAATAGTACTCAAAAAGTGGAAAACACCATCCACTAGAACAAATCTGATACCCAATCTGATGCAATAGTCAACATCCGGTCAACCGCCCCAAAGTCCGCGGTCACCGCAATAACCCACAACCCACAATTGGGTAAAATAATCAAGATCCGGTCAACCGCCTACTGTCCGCGGTTGCCGCAATAACCCACAACCCAACATCAAGCACACCCTGTCTCTGACCCGAAGGTCCCAGCTACACTATCCCAAACCTCTGCTCGAACCCGAGCAACATGACTCAAAAGTCTAAATAAAAAGGAGAAAGAAAGCAATCATGGTTTCTCCTAAGTCAAATTCCAATATGTAGTGCAGCAGAAAAAGATGGCCTAACTATATGTCCATACACATATGTCCATACAAGCATGCATTTGTCCTCAAGAAGAATAAAGAAAATAAACCTCATGCCAAAATTATCAATGACCATACCTGTCCATAATTCTCAATCCAGAATGGCTCCTCAGAGTAGAACCTGCACATAACTACATAATCCTATCCCAATGCATAAACCATCCTCATAAAAGGTTATGTGCTAATATGGCATGATAATTAATCATATAGGGTATCCTTGCCTTAGATAAGCTTCCACTAATCATCAACATGACTATTTGATTAATACCATTGTCATACTGTGAATAATTCACTTGCAATTTCCATAAAATCCTCATTGTTAAACTTACCGATCAATCCCAGTTATTGTACCATTCACCTGCATGCAATGCTAACATATGAAAATTTAGAGAACCGTCCACCGGTTCCGGGAATAAGGCACCCACCTGAAAAGCTGACTGTCCAAAGCCCAACAGCTGAAAACACCAAATAACTCTAATCCCTTGCTCCAATAAGTTCAGCACACCCGTAACTCTCCTGGCACAATACAAAGTCCACTAATTACACTAGGCTCCCAATTATAGCACTTAAGACCACATACAACCTCGAATTCTGAACTGTTAAATTATCACCAGCAGATAGTGCCCAGAAAATTCCAATAAAAATATCACAGCAATCCTTGCGTCGATAGCTTCGAAACGGTACCTTGCACGCCCAAATCGGAGTTCGGTAAGTCAAGATAAAAATTCGGCAAGGGGGTACACTCATACAAAAATCTGTGTTAAAACTGTACACTGTTCACTGAGAAAACAGTAATTTTCACCTCTGATGAAATCTCAGAAAAATCCAAGAAAAATACAAGCGCGTTCCTTGCGATCAGTAGATGAAAAAGTTGTATAAGCTCGTTTCCGGCTGACGCTCGTACGCAAAGATATGGCCAAAATACCCCGCTGCTGTCAAGGAAGTCCACACAGAAAATGGGGTTACAGTTTGCCTCGGGATCCGTGCCAAAACCTCGAACGGGAAAGTGCGACCAAAACGAAAGATGAAGTCCTACCTCTTAGGAGTCTGCCGGCGCAAGAATCACAGCAAAATGATATCGGGGTAGCCCAGGGGAGCTAAAACACTGTCGCTGCGCCGAAGAAGAACACTGGAAAGCAACATCGCGCCGCACCGTAAAATGGGGAACCTCGGGATGCGTGCTCCCAAAAATCCCAAAACTCTGCCGGAAGATCAAGGACTTGAAGATGAAAATCTTCCAAGAAGGGAGCTTGGGGAGATCTTGCAAGGGCTGAGAGAAAAAGAGCAGAAAAGAGGGCTCGGGCTGCCTATTTATAGGCTGAAGAAAACAATTGGCAGAATTCCCATCCTATCCCAACTTCCGGCGCGCCCGGTCCGGTCCGCCCGAATTCGGGCGCGCACAGTGCGGCCCGGCCCGCCAAGTTTCGGGCGCGCACAGTGCGGCCCGGTCCACCACACAGCCCAGTCCACTACTCCCCCGGGCCCCACTGCACCCGGTGCACCTGCGCCCGCAAATGGCGACGCGACACGTGGCCCGGCAACCCGTGCACCGCGCACGTCGCGCCGTGGACCGCGCACGTCGCGGCTGACCCGGGCCCGTACGGCCACCTGCCCCGCCGTACGGCCACCTGCCCCGGTCAACAACTCCACCGATTGCGTGGACCGGGAGCACAACACCGGACCAACTACCTCACGCCACGTGTCCACCCGGTCTACCGTGCACCACCGGCCTGCTCCGTGAACCCAGACCACAACACCGACCAGTGAGAACCTGCCACGTGTCCCTTCCTCGGGTGCACGACGGCCGCGTGGACCGCGCACCTGACCGCGCCCCCGCGCGCCTGCCCGCGCCCCTGTGCGCCTGCCAGCGGCCGCGCGCCGCCTGCCCGAGCGCCTTCCGCCGCCTTCCGCCGCTGCCCGCCGCCGCCAGCCGCCGCCGGCGATCGCCGGAAACACTGTTCCGGCGATGAACAGTAAAATTACTGTAGCAAGATCCGAAAAATACAAGTAAATAGCCCATCTTGACCGTTTTCGCGCGCTGATTCCAAATCCGGCGTCCATTTTGCCAAATTCCAATCCTATAATTTGCCGGAGGCTCCCGGAAAGGTATTTTTAATCCGAATTCCGCGCCGAGCCTAAATTTGATATCCACTCCTTGCGTAAACTCTTCTAAACATCCGATGGGGTCCCCCGATTACCTACGAGATCCATTTTAAGCCCCGAGTCCATCTCTTGTGTCCAAACTGGCGCGCGAACACCGCCGACATGCCACGTAGGCTTCCAGAAGCTGCTGGTCACACTGTAGAAGCCCTGCAAAGATCCGGGTCACCACAACTTGATTACTCTGAAATAACAAATTATTCTAGATATAAAAATTTTTATACTTATTATATTTAAACTCGAACCAAACAGTGCATAGGGATTTTGTGGAATAAAAGGAAGGATAGTTGCACATTGGCTTTCCTTCTCACTATGAAAAATATATATATATCCTTGGTATCAAATACCAGGAGTCTGTTTATCAAAAGTGATGAGCTTCACTACTGGGCGAATATTAAATAGTTGCGCGCACTGCATATCCACTTTATTTTTAAAAAAAATATAAAGAAATTTTTTAAAAAAATTGGTCACAAATTTACATCTGGAATAGAATTAAAATAATAGCTCTTTGCAAAATATTACGTGGCAAATTTGTATGCAAATGAAGATTCTCCTCCTCTTCTTCGTTATAAATACCCATCACAGTCCCTATAGTCAAGTGCCATTCATATATATCTTCAGCTTTTGCTCCTCCTCTCTCTCCTAAACCACTTCTTATATTTCCTCAATAATATTTCACTCCATGGCTTCTGCCGAGGTGAGACTCTGCCCATAACTAGATTTAATGTCAAAAAGCCAAAGTTCAGTAGAGTGATTATTATTTAGAAGAGAGAAGTTTTCTTTCTTTCTAGTTTACTAGATTAATTTGGAAGTTAAAGAAATCCTATGGTGTTACCAACTCTTCACCACCCGTACGTAGTTTCTGATGAAGTAACTGTTTACGTTTTTTTCATAAGGTTTTTTTATTGACGACTATTAGAATTTAGAATGTGCACTGTACTTACATTGATGTTTAAACAGGTTTTAGGATTTCTCCCCAGTTTAATTTTATCAACTTTTTACGGTTTTGAATTCAAGTTCGCAGGTCGATCTTAGTATGGATTTGGATTTTCAGGTTCTGCTAAGATCAAATCCGATTCAAAGACGATCCAAAACCTTTTAGTGTACTTTCATAGCATTCATATAAAAAATTCTACGGACCATTTTTACGGCAGAACCATGAAAACAATGTCATTGTGAAAACTGATTACATAGCATATATCTAGAGCAGGATCTTCTTGTTTTAGTCTAAGAATTACATTGACACTTCTGAAAATCTGCGTGTTGAGATGCTCGATAAATCTGGCTTTTTTAAATATGCTAGTATAGCTTCTTAAGTGTAAAAAATGAGGCATCTTTCACATAAGATTTACTCTTGATATTTTCATTACTAACTTTTCATTGACCAATTAATGAACTCAAGGGTTTAATGATCCAATTTAAAATTTTCTTATAATTAGTGTGATGAGTTCTGTTCAGTTTTGCGTCGATCTTTGCTTTAGGTGATCAAATTTTTCTCAGCTATGAAGCATCTACTTTAGTAATTTTTGACTTAACATCTGAGATTAAAATAGTTAATTATTTGAATTCAAATATAAATCATATAAATTTATTAGATTAAATCATAAATTAATATAAATTTAAATTTAAAATATAAATTTAAACTTAAAATATAAATTTAAAATTTAAACTTAAATTTTTAAAATTTTAATTTAATAGTTCTAAATTAAATTTTGACTTTTATCTTAAATTTGAATTATAAATTCAAATTTTAAATTCAAATAGTAAGTTCAAATTTATATTCAAATTTTAATTAAAAATTTGAATAACAAATTTAAATTTTTAATTAAAATTTAATTTTTTTAAATTTTAATTTGGACATGATTTCAATTCTGATATTTTCGATTCCGCTTCCAATTTCTTTTATTGTTTTTTTCGTTTCGTTTTCAATTCCAACCTATTTTCATTTCTATTCCGATTATAATTTCTCTTTCGGACCAAACATGCCCTTAGTCTAATCGTTTCTATATATGTATATGTTTCTCATGGCTATACATATGTATTTGCATAAGCTTAATATGTATACTCTTAATTAAGCTTTATGAATAATTTTGTTGTATTCTCTTTTTGAACTCTATATTAAACTGTATATTTAATTCACAAGAAACTCTGCATTTCTTTACTTACAGTTACTGAATTTTAAAAGATTCTTTATAGATGGCAAACAGTCCTAAGATTTTCTTATTGGGAAAAATAGAGAACAACCATATATAGTTTGCAGCGAGTAAAGAGAGTTTGATACTCGTACCTATTTAAAAATTCTAAAATTTTCCAAAGTGAAGCGAGGATTTTCTCACAACCTCCACCAAGAAGTAAGGATAAACCGTTTTTGTTGTTTGAAAGAGGAATACGAGACTAAGCAGGCTGAATTTAAACTGCGCTATTTGTTAAGAAATTCACATGCGATAATTAATAAGACAGTAGAGTTGATATATATATATATATATATATATATATATATATATATATATATATATATATATAGAGTTGGGCTGGAATGCTATTGATAGCACCAACCCAACTTTGCCACCCACTTTTTAGCCATTGGATCGCATTGAGATTCGTGCAAACTCTTTAATTAAAAGGAATAGCTTTTTACTTTTTGCTTTTTCTTTTTATTTTTTTTTTCATTAAAGAGCCTTCACAAATCTCAATGCTATCCAATGGCTACAAAGTGGGTGGCAAAATTGGGTTGGTGCTATCAATAGCATTCCAGCCCAACTCTATATATATATATATATATATATATATATATATATATATATATATATATATATATATATATATATATATATATATATATATATATATATATATATATATATCAATGGACTCAGACTAAATGGCTTAAGGTTTTGGATTGGATGAGTTTTAATTATTGGATATATGTTTCACATATTTTGAGCGCATGTGGGTCTGGATTGAGCCAGAAAAATTTTACTCGCTAACACTATTAAACATACCGAACATCTGCTATCGTTTGATACTAACAATGTAGTGATAACTGTAAAATATTCTGAAGTTCATTGATGAAGTAGAGTACAAGGTATGGAAAGATTGTTAGAAGTAGGTAGAGGAGAATTGAACCTTTTTTTTTTTCTCACACAAGGGAGAAAAAGAGTAAAACCATAGTGGAAAAGAATTTTTTTTTTACTTAATTAATTTCTCAACTCTCTTGATCTAAAACGTTTATGCACGTACACCTCTTTATTTAGAGATTGTTACAACCCATCAGCTTCCTTCGCCATGAAATACTGAAAGCCATTTCTGATTTCTATATGACGTTTTTTTTGGATACATATACATGTATAGAAATTCTATATGACAATTACAAAGGGAAGCCAAAAGCCATTGCTAATATATAACAAGGCAAACATTATATATGCGGCCCAATTCACAAGCTTAGGTTGTTCAGTTGAATTAATAGGTCTTATTTATAGCCAGATTTAACTCACCTGATTATTTTTCTTAACAATGATAATAGAGATGAACCTAAGGTTTCATACGTGCTTCCTTGTTAATTCGAGATCATAGACTTTTTCTAGTAGACACGATTATAAGGCTTACTAATAAACCTGTATACAGGTTTAAAGGTTTTGGTGTTTCATAAAGGAGCTGGATATTTAACTCGATCGTTGTGTTACATTGCAGGTGGAAACAGCTCCTGTCATAGAGGTGCCCGCTGTGGCTCCGGCCTCAACGGTCGAAGTAGAAACCCCAGCGACGGAAGTGGCCGAGGCTGTCGAGGCCCCAAAAGAAGAAACAACGGAAGAAGCACCAGCGGAGCCCGCAACAGAAGTATCAGCAGAACAGAAGTATCAGCAGAGCCTGTAGAGGAAAAGCCCGCAGAAGAGCCTGCTTCTAAGGAGGCCGAGCCCGAGGCCCCAGCAGAGCCCGCAGAAGAAACTAAGCCAGCCGAGACAGAGGCCAAGCCAGAAGCCACCGTGGAGCCTACAGAAGAAGCTAAGCCAGCTGAGACCGAGCCCGAGGCCCCGGAAGAGGCCGCCGAGCCAGCCGCAATGGAAGAGCCGAAAGCTGTAGAAGAAGCAGCCGCGGCCGCTGAGGAGGCGAAGGCTGAGGAAGCAGAGGAGAAAGCAGTGGCCTCAGGGTAGAATGAAGGTGCTATATATATATATATATATATATATATATATATATATATATATATATGTGGTTTGTGAATTTTGTTTGTCATTGTTTGAGAGCTGTTTATGTTTTAAGATGTTTAGATATTAAGTTATTTAGTAATACTGGTATTGATGATTAATTACTACTTGTCATGAATGTGTGTAATTTGCTGAAGAGAAGTAATTACAAATAGTGTGCTGTGTTGTGTTTGCCTTCTCTAATCTGTCCTATCTCCCTTCTCTAATCTGTCCTATCTCCTTATGGTATCCTTTGGGTCTGCTGTGATAATTTGAGCTCTATATCAGGACTTTTTTTAAAAATATTCCTCCCAATTTTTAAAATTTGCGAAATAATTCTTTCAATTTTTTTTTTTTGTAAAAATAATCCTGCTTTTGCCACGCGGGCGCCACGTCGGGTGGTCAACTTGAAGGCGGCGAGTGACTCAGCGCCTTCACAAAATTCTGTGAAGGCGCTGAGTCGCTCGGCGCCTTCAGTGTGGCTGGCGATTTAACCAAATTTTCTAAAAATTAACCAAGTCCTAAGGATGTAATGTTGCACTAAAGGCGCTGAGTCGCTCGGCGCCTGTAGTGTTAAACACTACAGGCGCCGAGCGACTCAGCGCCTTTAGTGCTGTACACTAAAGGCGCCGAGCAACTCAGGGCCTTTTGTGTAAAACACTAAAGGCGTTGGGTTCCTCGGCGCCTTTTGTGTAAAACACTAAAGGCGTCGAGCAACTCAGCGCCTTTAGTGTTTAACGCTAAAGGCGCTGAGCAACTCAGCGCCTTTAGTGTTTTACACTAGTTTTACACTAAAGGCGCTTAGCAACTCAGCGCCTTTAGTGTAAACTAAAGGCGCTGAGTCGCTCGGCGCCTACAGTGCCCTCACTTTCCCCTCTTCCAATCCGACTTCCCCTCTCCACCTCTCTCCCTCTCCCGCAGCACAGTGCCGAAGCACATTGTCGCTTCCAATCCGACTTCCCCTCTCCACCTCTCACCCTCTCCCGCAGTACAGTGCCGAAGCACATTGTCGCCGTCCTCGTCGCCCATTGTCGCCGTCGCCGTCGCCCATTGTCGCCATCGCCGTCGCCCATTGTCGCCATCGCTGTCGCCGAATCCACTGTCGCCGTCGCCGAAGCCCGCGGTTGCCGTCGTCGTCTCTCTTGCTCTCTAGATCTCACTGTGAGCCTCCCCCCCTCTCCCTCCCTCCCTTTCTCTCTCTCTCTCTCTCACTGTGAGGCGGAGCTCTCACAGTGAGTCCACTGTGAGAGTTCTCTCCCTCTCTCCTTCTCTCTCTCTCTCACTCTCGCTCTCTCTCCCTCTCGCTCTCTCTCCCTCTCACTGTGAGAGAACTCTCACTGTGAGAGTTCTCTCACAGTGAGGGCCTCACTATGAGTCTCTCACAGTGAGGACTGCGAGTCTCTCACTGTGAGGGATCTCAGTGAGAGCTACTGTGAGAGGAACTCTCACAGTGAGAGATCCCTCACCTCTCACTGTGTGATAGATCTCACTGTGAGGTTTCACTGTCGCCTTTAGCACTGTCCACGCGAGATTTCACAGTGAGAGGTTTCACTGTCGGTCTCCGACTGTGAAGTTAAAATTAGTATTTTGAAGTGGTTAATTTTGTTTTGTAGTTGAAATGGCTAATCGTCACATGTCTCTAAGTGTTCATTGGGATGGACAGTTAGTTATCGATGAGAATGGTCCAAAATATATCGGCGGTCGAAAAAAGTTAATCGTGATACGTTCTGATTCTACATATACTAGTTTCGAGACGAGAATGTATCGTTTAGTAAATTGTACAAGAGAAGAATTTCGTTTAAAATATACTATTCGTTGCCCCACGATCGGTAGTGAATATTTAGCTCACGAAGTAGTAGATGATGAATCATTGGAGGGAATGATTGAATTATGTGAACATTATGGTTTTGTGACGGTATACATTGAGAAGGAACTACATCCGTCGGATAATTTTGAACCGCAAGGTTATTACACGAGAATGCTCCACAATTATATTGATGTTGGTCCTTCCTTCAATGTAATGGGTGATCAAAATATTCCAAATGAAGGTGGTGCCAGAATCACAAGGTTAAAAAAATAACATAATAAATTGGTAATTTGTAATCTTCTTTAAATGGACTTAATCATTGTATATACTACAGAGAAAGTGAGTATGACCCTATTGAGAGTGTTGTACCTTGCTCGGTTAGTAGTGTGCCACCAACGACCACATGTGTGCCACCTACGACCACACACACACAAGCCACGACCTCACGCGGACACTGCACGACATCACGCGGACACTGCACGACATCACGCGGACAATGCACGACCTCCCGTCTAGAACCAAGGATGTCTCATTTACAACTACAACCTTATGATTGGGGGTAAGTACAAATCAAATTAAATTTTAAATTTTAAATTTTAAATTAATGGCAATGTTGGAATTTTATTTTTACCAAATTTGCAGGTTATCTACTTCCTATGAACATTGGAATCCAACTGCTATTAATGATTTTGATACTAATGTTGACGAAGGAGGTGATAATATCGACGAAGGAGATTGTAATGTTGATGGGGGTGGTGATAGTGATATTAATTATGAGGATTCACCAATCAATGATGATCAGAATAGTAGTGAGGATGACGAACTGGATGTTTCATTTCCAGATATAGATGATCATCATGATGGAGGGTTAAATGATCTTGCAAATGCAATTTACAGTGAAATGGACAACCCACAAATAAGCAATGATTACATAGACAATCCTGATGAGGAAATTGAATTTATTGATCATCCGGAACGTTTTCCTTCTGATAATAATTGGATAAATCAGTATGTTGTAGATTCTACAGATCTTGATATTCGACAAATCAATAGTGGTCTCCCTAGCATCGACGGGAGTTGGGCTGGACGTGTCTTTCATGAGAAGGCATCTTTATTCGATGCTCTAGACTGGTGGCATATTGAGCATAATGTACAAATGAATGTATTGAAATATACTAGAACGACTTACACTGTCAAATGCTTGGTAGAGGGATGTGCATGGAGATTACATGCTTCAGTACCTAAAGATACGACATACTTTAGGGTAAAAACATATGCTGGTCCACACACATGTGTAATTCCAATGCTGAACGCGGCGCACCGTAATTGTAATTCAACCCTTATATGTCAATTGATTCTCCCAACATTAAAGGTTAGCCTTAATATGACGCCAAAAGAAATTCAAGATACGGTGCGATCAACTTACCATATTGACATAACATATTGGAAGGCTTGGCAATCAAAGAGTAAAGCATTACAACTTATTTACGGGAGCTGGGAGCAATCGTACACAGACTTGCCTCGTTACCTTACTATGGTGAAGGAATCTAATCTTGGTACTTTATGGCGTCTGGATCATAGGTGGCCCGCTGATGGGATTTGTCGCTTTGGTCGTGTTTTTTGGTCATTTGGACCTTCAATTCATGGATTCGCACATTGTTGGCCGGTAGTGAGTATTGATGCCACACATATGTACGGCAAATACAAAGGTCATGCTTTGATAGCGATGGCTGCAGATGCAAATGATGGACTATATCCTTTGGCATTTGCAATTTGTGAGGGGGAGAATGCCAGGAGTTGGCGATGGTTTTTGCAAAACATGCGTCAGTATGTTACCCGTGATAGAGCCATTTGTTTTATATCTGATCGATTTCGTGGATTGAGGGAAATAGTGGCTACTATCTATCCTCCAGCACAGGGTCACTCACATCGTTGGTGTCTTCGACATATGAAAGCAAATATGAATAAGCGCTTCAAGAACGATAATTTGTTAGATAAATTCTGGCAGATCGGAATTGCTGCAACACTGACGGCATATTATCAGCTGAAGGAAGAATTAGATGTGTTGGATTACGATGCTTGGCAGTGGGTCCATGATCTTGAGAGATATAAAGAGTACTGGGCAAGGTCATTTGATGGAGGCCGCCGGTTTGGATTGATGACTACGAATCTTTCTGAATCGTTAAATGGGGTACTTAAGGGCAGTCGTGGTTTGCCTATCACGGCTTTTGTTGCGGCTACTTTTTATAAGCTTAATAAGTATTTTTTCGAGCGCCGTGCTCACGGTGAAAATATGACGGACACGCTAACCCCTAAAAGCAAAAAAATAATTACCGAAAATATAGATACTGCGCGGGGACAATAAATTCCTAAAAGGTTGTAATAACTCTGTTTCTTTTTAATTATTAATTAATTCCTAAATATCGACTTTTGGTTTTAAAGCTAGTTTTAGGTGGAAATTTCTTATCGTTAGTTCAGATGGGACTTCGGGTTGCTATTACCGTATCGTAGTAGATCTCGTTGAACGATGAACCACGATGCGATCGGATCGGAAATCTGACTTTCGGATCTTCCGGAATGAGGGATTCAATGTTAGCTGGTCCGAATTGATAAGTTCGGAATTTCTTGGGACCCCTTAAGCATTATTGATTTATCGGGATCCGTGCTAGCGATTACGGGATGTTTCGGAGGATCGGCACGCTTATCGAGAAAGTCGGTGGAAAATTCCTCGTTGTTTTAATTATCGGATATTCGTATGTACAAGAGATTAAATAAAATATTAATAAAGATTTTAATTTTCCTATTGCCGTATAACCCTAATTTTGGGGAAAATATCGCTTCCTCTTAATTCTTCCTCGCCGTGCGTGCCGACGTTTGAGACCGGAAACGTCGCCAATACCGGGGAGCGGATCCAGAAACACCACCGTCTGCGGAGATCGGGATCGCATTGTCTTCTCCGTCGGAGCTAGGTTAGCAATCTTTATCTCTCTTTTGTTCGGTTTGATCGTTGGTTCGTATGATGGTTTTCGTTCGTTGGTTTTGTTCGGTATGATCGTTGGTTCGTTTGATGGTTTTCGTTCGTTGGTTTTGTTCGATTTGATCGTTGGTTCGTATGATGGTTTTCGTTCGTTGGTTTTGTTCGGTTTGATTGTTGGCTTTCGCTCGTAGGTTTTGTTCATGGTGATGAGTTTTTGGCGTTTTCGGCGGGGACGCTAAGGATCGTCGACGGTAGCTCCATCGCCGCTCGATGCCCTAGCCGAGCCGCCACCGCCGCCGCTCGATGCCCTAGCCGAGCCGCCGCCGCTGCAGCTCGATGCCCAAGCCGAGCCGCCGCCGTCGCTGCCCGATGCCCTAGCCGAGCCGCTGCCACCGCCGGCCGCGCGTCGTCGAGGTGCTGCGCCGCGCGCAGCCAAGTGCGCTGCGCGCGGGCGGGCGGCATCCAAGTGCGCTGCTACCCACGCGCAGGCAGGCGTGCTGCCGCCCGCTCGCAGCCAGGCTCTGCCGCCCGCACGTCGTAGAGGCGCTGCGCCGCGCGCAGCCAAGTGCCCTGCCGCCCACGCGCAGCCTAGCGGGCTGCCGCCCAGCCAAGCTCTACCGTCCGCGCGCAGCCAGGCGGAAGCCAGGAGCTGCCGCCGCGCGCGCCGCTTGCGCCCTCGCGCGGGCCGCTTGCGCCCACACGTGCGCGCCGCGCCCTGCCTGGCTGCCGCTGCCGTTGGAGGTTTTGGCTGCCGCCGCCGCTGGATGCCCTAGCCACCGCTGCTACTTATGCCCGCGTGCGTTGTTGCGTGTGGGGATGTTGCATGCGCCGCGTCGCATGCACGGTGCGGGGGCAGGGCCCACGCGGGGCTGCTGCATGTGCCGCGCCGCCCTAGCCCGCGCGGGTCAAGCCGCGGCCGTCAACATGTTTTGCCCGACTGATTTTGCTTGACGATTTTTGGCTCGACGGTTTTTGCTTGACGGTTTTTGGGAGCGACGGTTTCGTGGGGTGTTTTCGTCAGCGGTGTTCCGCTTGTCGATGCAGTCCGCTTGATGCAGTTGTTTTAGTTTTTCATCGCCTTCTTGTTTTGGGATAATGGGGTACCGTTTTTAGGCCCGGTCTTTTGTGTCACCACCGGGTTTTTATCTGCTATTTTCGGTACATCTGTAGAATTCCCTTTTTCGGTGATTTCGGGTTTTTGCACGATTTTCCTATCTTTTGACGTTAGGGGTACTTTTAGTATCGTTTACCCTCCCTCCGGGTGACCGGTTGTCGCGGTATGAGGTCCGGAGGGATGTTTGTCCTCATCCGAACGATAGTAAAATTGTTCGGATATTTATTTTGATCGGGTTTCTGATCGGTGCGACAATCAGGACACCGGAGGCAGTTTCGGTTTTGGGTTAGAAGGGATTTTTTTGGTACAGCAGTCACAACCACTGAATTTGCCGGTTTGGAGTAAAATGTTAATTTGTGTTTTTGGTTATTTTATTAGGCTCGTGTAAAGTTTCGATTGCTTAGGAGGGTCGCGGGCGCGGTCGCTTACTTTCGTTTCAGGTGGGTAGACCCTTAGAACCTTTTGGTGCATAATTCGTTATTGTCATGTTTATCATATCAAGGGATATTGTGGGTGACGTGGACCTCCGGATGAACGAATGTCGCGGTTGGAGACTGGATGGGCAGTTTGCCCTCTCCGAACAACGGTATGGTTGTTCGGGGCATACTTGCGATCGGGACATTGATCGGTGCGACTATTCGGAAGTCGGAAGGTGGGTACCCTCATCCGTAAAAGGGGATGTCGTCGGTTGAAGCATACCGATTTTTCCCTTTCCTCGTTATTGTTCTCTTGTTTACAGTTATAGTTGTTAAGGAATTTGTATTGGCATATTTCATGAAGTGTTTTAATTAAGTCTTGAAGATTGAAAATGAATAATTGTGGATCATATACATCAATCTCAAGAAGAATGAATTCAAAAGGATCAGGTACGTTTAACTAAATAATTTTGGTGATCCGAATACATTCTTGTAGTTTAGAAACACTTGGAAGATTTTTCATTGCATAATTATCAAAAACTGGACAAGTTGGATGTTCAGGATCCGGATTAGACCATTCCAGTCCGGACCCCTAACATAGTTTAGTTCATGCGGAATTCCAGTCCAGAACAGCCTTTGCTCAGGCCGGACCGCCGAGCGGGAAAATTCCAGATAAGGTAGTTTTTTATGCTTATCTCTTTTCAAAAGTTTCTTGCCTATAAATAAACCCTAATTTCACATCTAGGGTAACCGAAAAATCGAGAAAAAGAATAAAAACAAAGATAATCAAAATCCACATATAGAGAAGAAAGGAAAACATGATCAATCATATGTTTCTTCATCTATATTGATCAATTTGATTCTAGGGTTTCCAAACTCCTATTTCTTGTAGAATCAAATTGAAGAATACTTAGATGGTGTTTTCTGATCTATCTTTGATCTAAGTATTCGGCGGATTATCATCACCAACAAAACAATGATTTTCCCAAAAATCGGCGCGTGGATTCGCGTGGCCTTGTGGATTCAAGGTGCTACCGCTCTCGTGGATTCGGAGCGAGGTACATTCGTGTGATCGATACGTACTACATTGGTGAAGACCGTGGATTCGGTTGGACGTCGTGGATTCGACGTTGGACTTCGTGGATTCGAAGTTGGACGCAAATCGTGGATTCGAGGCGCGTTGTGGAGCGAGCGGAGAAGATCAACTAGGAGCGTATGAAAAAGGTTGAGTCGTAGGGTTACGGTAAATCACCTTGTACGTGTTTAATCTTTGTGGATTTCGCCGTGTTATCGGTCCCGTGATTTTTTACTCCTGTGATGGAGTTTTCCACGTAAAATCTTGCATACTTATTTATTTTCCGCATTGGGTTATTTTTTACGCAACGATTTGGTGTGTTTATTGTTTACATCTATTCAACCCCCCTCTAGATGGTTTTTCTCCTATTCAGATCCATATTAGCATAATCCACAAGTGGTATTAGAGAGGGAATAGGGTTGTAAACAATTGTTGAAGGTGAAAACATCAACAGACCACCGTTCTTCTATGGAACAAATTATGCATATTGGAAAGTACACATGAGAGCGTTTTTAATTTCCATCGATGAACGGGTTTGGCAATCAATTGAGTTTGGATGAACAAATCCTACTGAGATTATTGTCGATGTTGTCACCATCAAACCTAGGTCGAAGTGGACTAAGGAAGAAATTGATGCTTCTTCTTACAACGACAAGAGAATTAACGCTTTATTTAATGCCTTGTCACAAACCGAGTTCTCTCGCGTCTCGGCATGCGAGACTGCGAAAGAAATCTGGGATACTCTACAAGTTACACATGAGGGTACAAGTTTAGTGAAGATTCAAAAACTGCAAATGCTTACGAGCAAATTTGATTCAATTCATATGGCAGAAAATGAATCGTTCACAGATTATTATACACGATTGCAAGATATCGTTAATACATGTGCTAACTTGGAGAGAAAATTCTAGAATCTAAAGTTGTAAGAGAGATTTTGAGAACTCTTCCTGAAAGATTTCGCCCGAAGGTCACAACCATTGAAACAGTAAAACACCCGAACGAAATCAAGGTAGAAGAATTAGTTGGTGCACTTCAAACGTATGAAATGACTTTTCCTACTAACTATTCTTCTGGAAAGCCTTCCTCTTCTTCTAAGTCTTTAGGTTTTGCATTGAAATCAACAAAAGAAGAAGACGCGGATTCATCCTCCTCAGACTCTGATGATAATCTATCCATGGAGGATTTCGAGAAAAATATTGCGTTCTTGACAAGGAAATTTCGCCGAAGCTTTCGAAGGGGAAATTCAAGCAAACCATCATCCTTCGTTAAGTCCAAGAAAGGCAAAGAAAATTCAAGTTTCAAATCAAGAAAGCAAGAAAGTTCTTCAAAGGACAAGAAGAACACCGAGGGACAAATCTAGTGCTTCAAATTTCGAGGTTATGGCCATATCTCAACGGAGTGTCCGAATAAGAATCCGTCAAAGAAGAAGGCTATGCAAGCCGTCACATGGGATGACACTTCCACTTCCGATGAGTCATCTTCCAGTGATGAGGATAACAACGCCACAGCATTTATGGCGTCCACAACTTCACCTTTCGTGTGTTTTTTAGCGACCTCCTCTGGTTCATTATCCATCTCCTCCTTGAATGAAAAAACTGCAACGGAAGATGAATCGAGCGATTCCGAAGGTGAAGACTTTGCTTTTGCCTACCATAAATTATTAAAGGATTCTAAGAAATTGGCAAAGCATAATAAGAGTTTGAGAAGAAGGTTGTGGGATCTTGAAGAACAAGTTAAAAAGGCAACTTCTCTCTCGAACGCTCTTGAAGAGGAAAGGGATAGTTTGCTCAAAATAAATGTTTCCCTTCAAGAGAAGAACGAGCATTTCGAGAAGGAACATATCAAATTGGTGGATAAAGCTAATTACTTCTTGAAGCTCCACTCCGAGGCTCAACAAGAAAAATTTGAGATGACGAAGACCATATTCCAACTTAAGAAAAATTTGAAGAGATTCTCTTCTGGAAGGAGCAAGTTGGATAAATTGCTTGGTCTTGGTCAATCGAATCGTTTGGGTCTTGGATACGATCGAACTGGTGAGGATCCAAGTTCGAGTAAGACGGTTTTTGTGCCCAAGTCGGTAGCGCCTCCTCCGACGAAAATCATCGTATCCAACGTTTACAAGTCTACCTCAATTCGGTCAGGATCAAATCCTTTCAAGGTATGTTTTCGTTGTGGTTTTTGTAGGGCACGTAAGACGAAATTGCAAGTTTGGAGTCAAGCAGACAAATCAAGCAAGACTTGCAACAACTACCAACAAGTTCGTCCACCAGGAAATTCGCAAGAACCATCCAAAGGTGAAGAACTATGGTAGTACACCACACAAGACGACGCCATCATGGATTCCAAAGAAAAGTGATCAAACGAACAAGACGCATTCACCAAGGAGACCAATGTTACGATCATTGCCGACGTATTCCAAAACTCGTAAGGTTTGGGTGCGCAAAGGTGAACTCTTCCCTTGTCTTGTCATTCATACATCACTATATGTATATGACAATTCGTTTTGGTATCTGGATAGTGGATGTTCCCGTCACATGACTAGTGATAAAAACTATTTTCAATCTTTAGAGAAAACGTCCGGAGGACTTGTAGTTTTCCGAGATGGACGATCTTCAAAAATAGTTGGCAAAGGAACAATTGCTATTCCAGATGGCTCGGTTTTGAACAATGTTTTATTTGTTGAAGGCCTTAAGACTAACCTCATAAGCATTAGTCAATTGTGTAATAATGGTTTTTCAGTTAATTTCTCTTCTGTTGAATGTATTGTAACTGACAAAAACCATTCATTCTTTTTGAAAGGGGTTAGGTCACAAAATAACTGCTATGTAGTTCCTAATAAATTTTCTGAAAATTATAACCTAGTGTCACTTGATAATGAAACACTTTGGCATGAAAGACTAGGTCACATAAATTTTAAGGAACTATCTAAAATATCAAACAAAGACATAGTTAGAGGTGTTCCTAAATTGAATTTCAAAGAAAACCTTGTGTGTGGTGGTTGCCAAAAGGGAAAACAAACTAGATCCATTCACAAGTTTGAACCATGTAGGAACAAAACGACCATTAGAATTATTGCATATGGATTTAATGGGGCCGACTCGTCAACCAAGTTTGGGAGGTAAATAGTATATTTTTCTTTTGGTTGATGATTACTCTAGATATTCATGGGTAGCATTTTTAAAAGAGAAAGCGGATACTTTCGATTCTTTTCATGAGATTTGTCATCGCATTATGATTGAGAAGAATGAAAAGATCGTTCGTGTTCGGAGTGATAGAGGTGGAGAATTCATCAATTCTAAATTCATTGATTTTTGCACTTCAAACGGCATAAAACATGAATTCTCTGCACCTTATAAACCGCAATAGAACGGTGTAGTCGAGCGCAAAAATAGAGTTGTTCAAGAGATGGCGCATGTTATGCTTCATAGCCGGGAACTCCCGTTACACTTTTGGGCTGAAGCAGTTAACACCGCGATCTATGTGATCAATAGAATCTATTTGCACCCGGGTACTTTGAATACCCTCTATGAACTTTGGTTCAGTAGAAAACCAAACATAAAATATTTTCGTATCTTTGGGAGTCGCTGTTACATTTTACGCGATCGAGAAAATCTTGAAAAATTCGACTCTCGAAGTGATGAAGGAATTTTTATGGGTTATTCTATAAACAGTAGAGCATATCGGGTATTTAACCTTGAATCTAAAACGATGATAAAATCTTTCAATGTTAAAGTAGATGAAGTTTTTCATTTTTCTTCTGATAAATCTACTCCTGATATGTCTATTGATGATGAATCTCCTGCTAATGATATTGCATCTTTGCATGATAATTCTTCTAAAAATTTTGATACATCTCATGGTTCTTCTAGTTCATCCAATGTGCAGGAATCACCGCAATTACCCCCGAGTACTCCGTTACCTCAAACGCTTCGAATCTCCAAGGACCACCCGGAATCGAACATCATTGGAGATACTCAAGGAGTTAGAACTTGGAGACAATTGGTTTGTGGAGTTGCATGTTATGTCTCCATGATGGAACCAAAGAACATTGATGAAGCTCTTCAAGATGACTATTGGATTGAAGCAATGCAAGAAGAGCTCAATCAATTTGAGAGGAACAAAGTCTGGGGATTAACGAAGCCCCCGAAACAACAAAAGATAATCGGTACAAAATAGATTTTCAAGAGCAAAAAAATTGAAGATGGTACCGTTGTTCAAAACAAAGCACGTCTAGTTGCGCATGGCTATTCACAAGTTGAAGGTATAGACTTTGATGAAACTTTCGCCCCGGTTGCTCGTCTCAAGTCCATTCGTATTCTTTTTGCGATTGCTTGTCATTTCAAAATAAAACATTTTCAAATGGACGTTAAGAGCGCATTTTTAAATGGTTTTCTAAATGAGGAAGTCTATGTTGCTCAACCGAAAGTTTTCATTGATCATAAACTACCTAACCATGTTTTTTGATTGAAAAAGGCTCTTTACGGTCTAAAACAAGCACCGCGAGCATGGTACGAAAGATTGATAAAGCACCTTTTGGAAAAGGGCTATACTCGAGAGGGAGCCAATCGGACACTCTTTGTGAAGCACTTTCAGGATAATTTTATTGTAGCACAAATATATGTAGATGACATTGTGTTTGGTGCTACAAGAATTAACGATGCTTCAAAATTCGCCGAAACAATGGAAAACGAATTTGAGATGTCCATGATGGGCGAGCTTACATATTTTCATGGATTGCAAGTTAAGCAAAGTGAAGATGGCATACATTTATGTCAATCTAAGTATGCGAAGGAGTTGGTCAAGAAATTTGGATTGAAGGATTCTAAAGACTTTCCGACTCCTATGGGAACTAGCAATAAGGGATTAGGAAGTGAATCTCACGGAGAAAGTGTAGACGAGAAGCTTTATCGAAGCATGATTGGAAGTCTACTCTACCTTACGGCTAGTCGCCCTGATATTTCTTTCAGCGTTGGGATTTGCACGAGATATCAATCTGCACCAAAGGAAATTCACCTGAAAGCGGTGAAAAGGATCATCCGGTATGTCAAAGGTACTATCAATTTCGGAATTTGGTATCCTATGGGCACATCTCTCGATATTATAGGATATTCGGATGCCGATTGGGCTGGATCAGTGGATGATCGGAAGAGCACGAGTGGTGCATGTTTTTACCTTGGCCATTGTCTTGTATCATGGCATAGTAAAAGGCAAAACTACATTGCTCTCTCTACTGCCGAGGCGGAATACATTTCAGCGGGAAGTTGTTCAACTCAATTGATTTGGATGAAAAGTGTTTTGAGCGACTTTCGCATTCCTGCGACTTCAGTAACAATACTTTGTGACAACACTAGTGCCATAAATATTTCTAAAAACCCTATTTTGCACTCAATAACAAAACACATTGAAGTTAGATATCATTTTCTTTGAGAGCTAGTTGAATCAAGCACTTTACAAGTTTCTTATGTTTCAACTGAAGATCAATTAACCGATATTTTGACAAAATCTTTGGATCAAAAATGTTTTATTCATTTGCGTAAAGCAATTGGAATTCTTTCTTTGAAATAACAATTTTTGAACCATTGCTTAGGTTAGGTTTTGTTTTGTGTTTTGTGTATATAGAACATTAACTGAGCATTTGTTAAATTGACTTTAATTGTATCTTTTCATGTTTTGAGAAATTTATTATGATTTGGATATCATTATAATTCATTGTAGGTTTTTAAAGGATCCACAAGGATCTAAATAGGTACTATCAAACAACTAGAGAGGGGGTGAATAGGTTGTTAAGGATTTTATTTTGGCTTATTTCGTGAAATGGTTAAGTCTTGAAGATTGAAGATGAAGATGTTTGGATCATATACCTCAATCTCAAGAAAGAAGTATTCAAAAGGATCAGGTACGTTTAACTAAATAAGTTTGGTGATCCGAATACTTCTTATAGTGTAGAAACACTTGGATGGATTTTTAATTGCATAAAAATCAAAAAACTGGACTGTTATATGTTCAGGATCCCGATCAGGGTATTCCAGTCCGGACCCCGAACGTAGGTAAGTTCATACGGAATTTCAGTCCGGATCGCCCCTGTTTCAGTCCGGACCCCGAACGTGATTTTTCAGGAAATTCTCTTAAAAATGACGACAGTCCGGATCAAGCCAAATCCAGTCCGGACCGTCGTGCGGGAAAATTTCTGTTAAGTCAGTTTTTGATTCTTATCTTCTTCCAAAGGTTTCTAACCTATAAATAAACCCTAATTACATCTTTTAGGGTGAATGATCTGAGAATGAAAAATTAACGGAGATAACCGAAAAATCTCAAAAAAATCCACATATAGAGAAGAAAGGAAATAACTAGATCTATTCTATGTTTCTTCATCTATATTGATTAATTTGATTTTAGGGTTTCAAAGCTCATATCTCTTGTAGAATCAAATTAATGAATACTTAGATGGTATTTCCGATCTATCTTTGATCTAAGTATTCGGCGGATTTTCACCACCAACAAACAACGATTTTGTCAAAAATCGGCGCGTGGATTCGCTTGACCTTGTGGACTCAAGGTGCTACCATTTCGTGGATTCGAAACGAGGTGCGCTCGTGGATTCGAGACGTACTACTTGGTGGAGACCGTGGATTCGGTTGACGTCGTGGACTCGATGTTGGACGCCGTGGATTCGGCGTTGGACGCAAATCGTGGATTCGAGGCGCGTTGCGGAGCGAGCGGAGAAGATCAACTAGGAGCGTATGGAAAAAGGTTGAGTCGTGTGTGAGTACGTTATATCACCTTTGTACGTGTTTAATCTTAGTGGATTTCACCATGTGATCGGTCCCGTGGTTTTTTACTCCTGGTTTGGAGTTTTCCACGTAAAATCTCTGCGTGTTATTTACTTTTCCGCATTGGGTTTTTGTTTCGCAAAGATTTTGGAGTGTTTATTGTTTACACCTATTCACCCCCCTCTAGGTGTTTTTTCTCCTATTCAGATCCATATTTAACATAACCCACAAGTGGTATCAGAACGGGAATAGGGTTGTAAACAATGGTTGAAGGTGGAAACATGAACAGACCACCGTTCTTTGATAGAACAAACTATGCTTATTGGAAAGTACGCATGAGAGCGTTTTTAATTTCCATCGATGAACGGGTATGGCAATCAATCGAGTTTGGATGGACAAATCCTACTGAAATTATTGCTGATGTTCGCACCATCAAACCTAGGTCGAAATGGACCAAGGAAGAAATTGATACATCTTCTTACAACGGCAAAGGGATTAATGCTTTATTTAATGCGTTGTCGCAAACCGAATTCTCTCGCGTCTCGGCATGTGAGACTATGAAAGAAATCTGGGATGTTCTAAGTGTTACACATGAGGGAACAAGCCTTGTGAAGATTCAAAAACTGCAAATACTTACGAGCAAATTTGACTCAATTTTTATGGCAGAAAATGAATCGTTCACAGATTATTATACACGATTGCAAGATATCGTTAATACATGTGCTAACTTGGGAGAGAAAATTCCAGAATCTAAAGTTGTAAGAAAGATTTTAAGGACTCTTCCTGAAAGATTTCGTGCTAAGGTTGTAGCCATTGAAACAGTAAAACACCCGGACGAAATCAAAGTAGAAGAATTAGTTGGTGCACTTCAAACTTATGAAACGATTTTTCCTACTAACAAATCTTCTGGAAAGCCATCCTCTTCTAAGTCTTCAGGTTTTGCATTGAAATCAACAAAAGAAGAAGACGCGGATTCATCCTCCTTAGACGATGATGAGAATCTATCAATGGAGGATTTCGAGAAGCAACTTGCATTCTTGACGAGAAAATTTCGCCGAAGCTTTCGAAGGGGTAATTCAAGCAAAACCTCATCCTTCGTAAAGTCTAAGAAAGGCAAAGGAACTTCAAGCTTTAAGTCAAGAAAGCAAGAGAGTTTTTCAAAGGACAAGAAGAACTCGGAGGGACAAATCCAATGCTTCAAGTGCCGAGGCTACGGTCACATCTCAACGGAGTGTCCCAACAAGAATCCGTCAAAGAAGAAGGCGATGCAAGCCGTCACTTGGGATGACACCTCAACTTCTAATGAGTCATCTTCCAGTGATGAGGATAACAACGCGACGGCATTCCACGCGTCCACAACTTCACCTTACGTGTGCTTTATGGCAAGTACATCCGGTTCATTATCCAACTCCTCCCAAGTTGAAAAGAATGCGACGGATGACGAACCGAGTAATTCCGAAGGTGAAGACTTTGCTTTTGCCTATCATAAGCTTTTAAAGGATTCAAAGAAACTGGCGTAGCAAAACAAGAGTTTGAGAAGAAGGTTGTGGGATCTTGAAGAAGAAGCTAAAAAAACAACTTCTTTCTCAAACGCTCTTGAAGTGGAAAGGGACAATTTGATCAAAGTAAATGTTTCCCTTCAAGAGAAGAATGAGCATTTCGAGAAGGAACACAACAAGTTGGTGGATGAAGCTAATTACTTCATGAAGCTCTACACCGAGGCTCGACAAGAGAAGATGGAAATGACGAAGACCATATCCCAACTTACTGAAGATTTGAAGCGTTTCTCTTCCGGAAGGAGCAAGTTGGATAAGATGCTTGGTCTTGGTCAAACGAATCGTTTGGGCCTTGGATACAATCGAACTGGATACAATCGAACTGGAGACAATCCTAGTTCGAGTGAAACAATTTTTGTGCCTCAGTCGGTTGCTCCTCCTCCTCCTCCACCGACGAAACTCAACGCATCCAACGACAACAAGCCTACTTCACCTACTTTGGGTTCGACATGTACAAAGGTATGTTTTCGTTGCGGTTTTGCAGGGCACATAAGAAGAAATTGCAAGATTGGAGCAAAACGATCAAATCAAGCGCCTCTTGCAACAACTACCAACGAGTTCATTCCCCGGAAATCAAAGGAGAATTTTTCAAAGGTAAAGAACCCTGGTAGTATACCTAACAAGACGATGTCATCATGGATTGCAAAGAAAAGTGATCAATCAAACAAGACGCATTCACCAAGGAGAATAACTTCACAATCATTACCGACATACTCCAAAACTCAAAAGGTTTGGGTGCGCAAAGGTAAATTCTTCCCTTGTCTTGTCATTCATACATCACTGCATGCTTATGACAACTCGTCTTGGTATCTGGATAGTGGATGTTCTCGTCACATGACCGGTGATAAAAATTGTTTTCAAACTTTAGAGAAAACCTCCGGAGGACTTGTTGTTTTCGGAGACGGTCGTTCTTCAAAAATTGTTGGAAAAGGGACAATTACTATTCCAGAAGGCCCGGTTTTGAACAATGTTTTATTTGTTGAAGGCCTTAAGACTAACCTCATTAGCATTAGTCAATTGTGTGATAATGGCTTTTCAGTTAATTTCTCATCTGTTGAATGTATTGTAACTGATAAGGACCATTCATTCTTTTTGAAAGGGGTTAGTTCCTAACAAAATTTCTGAACATTGTAACCTAGTGTCACTTGATAATGAAACTCTTTGGCATGAAAGACTGGGTCACATTAATTTTAAGGAACTAGCTCGAATTTCTAACAAAGACGTGGTTAAGGGTGTTTCGAAACTGTCTTTTAAAGAAAACATTGTGTGTGGAGGTTGTCAAAAGGGAAAACAATCAAGGGCCACGCACAAGAATTTAAACCACGTGGGAACCAAACGGCCACTTGAATTATTGCACATGGACTTAATGGGCCGACTCGTCAACCAAGTTTGGGAGGTAAATGGTACATTTTTTTTTTGGTTGATGATTTCTCTAGATATTCATGGGTAACATTTTTAAAAGAGAAAGCAGATACTTTCGATTCTTTTCATGAGATATATCATCGTGTTATGATTGAGAAAAATGAAAAGATCGTTCGTGTTCGAAGTGATAGAGGTGGAGAATTCATCAATTCTAAATTCATTGATTTTTGCACTTCCAATGGCATAAAACATGAATTCTCTGCACCCTATACACCTCAACAGAATGGTGTAGTCGAGCGCAAAAACAGAGTAGTACAAGAGATGGCGCGTGTTATGCTTCACAGCCGGAAACTCCCGTTACATTTTTGGGCTGAAGCAGTTAACACCGCGGTCTACGTAATCAATCGTGTTTATTTGCACACGGGTACTTTGAATACACCATATGAGCTATGGTTTTGTAGAAAACCAAATATCAAATATTTTCGAATCATTGGGAGTCGCTGTTACATTTTACGTGATCGCGAAAATCTTGGAAAATTCGACTCTCGAATCTGATAAATCTACCCCTGATATGTCTCTTGATGATGAAACTCCTGTAAAAGATATTGCATCTTCTCATAATAATTTTTCCGATAATATTGATGCATCTCATGGTTCTTCTAGTTTATCTGATGTGCAGGAATCATCACACATACCTCCGAGCACTCCATTACCGCAAACGCTACGTAACTCCAAGGACCATCCAGAGTCAAATATCATTGGAGATCTACAAGAAAGAGTCAGGACTCGGAGGCAGTTGGTTTGTGGAGTTGCGTGTTACGTCTCCATGTTGGAACCAAAGAACGTTGATGAAGCTCTTCAAGATGATTATTGGATTGAAGCTATGCAAGAAGAGCTCCATCAATTTGAAAGAAACAAAGTCTGGGAGCTAACGAAGCCTCCGAAGCAACACAACATAATTGGTACTAAGTAGATTTTCAAGAACAAGAAAAACGAGGATGGTACCATCATTAGGAACAAAGCACGCCTAGTTGCTCTGGGCTATTCACAAATTGAAGGTATAGACTTTGATGAGACGTTCGCCCCGGTAGCTCGCCTCGAGTCAATTCGTATCCTTTTTGCGATTGCTCGTCATTTCAAAATTAAGCTTTTTCAAATGGACGTTAAGAGCGCATTTTTAAATGGTTTTCTAAATGAGGAAGTTTATGTGGCTCAACCGAAAGGTTTCATTGACCATAAACTACCTAACCATGTTTTTCGACTAAAAAATGCTCTTTACGGTCTAAAACAATCACCGCAAGCATGGTATGAAAGGTTGACAAAGCACCTTTTGGAAAAGGACTACACTCGAGGGGGAGCGGATCGGACACTCTTTGTGAAGCATTTTCAGGATAACTTCATTGTGGCACAAATCTATGTCGATGACATTGTATTCGGTGCAACAAGGAACAACGATGCTTCAAAATTCGCTGAAACCATGGAAAGCGAATTTGAGATGTCCATGATAGGCGAGCTAACATATTTTCTTGGATTGCAAGTCAAACAAAGTGAAGAAGGCATTCATCTGTGCCAATCCAAGTATGCAAAGGAGTTGGTCAAGAAGTTTGGATTAGAAAATTCTAAAGACATTCCGACTCCAATGGGAACTAGCAACAAGGGATTAGGAAGTGAATCTCTAAGTGAAAGTGTAGACGAGAAGCTTTATCGCAGCATGATTGGAAGTCTACTCTATCTCACGGCTAGTCGACCGGACATATCCTTCAGTGTTGGGATTTCCGCGAGATAACAATCTGCACCGAAGGAGGTTCACCTGAAAGCAGTGAAAAGGATCATCCGGTATGTCAAAGGAACGCTAAATTTTGGAATTTGGTATCCTATGGGCACAACTCTTGACATAATAGGATACTCAGATGCCGATTGGGCTGGATCAGTGGATGATCGGAAAAGCACGAGTGGTGCATGTTTTTATCTTGGCCATTGTCTTGTTGCATGGCATAGTAAAAAGCAAAACTGCATTGCACTCTCGACTGCCGAAGCGGAATATATTTCAGCGGGTAGTTGTTCAACTCAATTGATTTGGATGAAAAGCGTGTTGAGCGACTTCCGAATTTCTGCGACTTCGGTAACTATTCGTTGTGACAACACTAGTGCTATAAATATTTCTAAAAACCCTGTGTTGCACTCAAGAACAAAACACATTGAACTTAGATATCATTTTCTAAGAGAGCTAGTTGAATCAAGTATTCTTCAAATTTCTTATGTTTCAACTGAAGATCAATTACCCGATATTTTAACAAAACCTTTGGATCAAAAACGTTTTATTCATTTGCGTAAAGCAATTGGAATGCTTCCTTTGAAATAACACTTTTTGAAACCATTGCTTAGGTTAGGTTTTGTTTTGTGTTTTTGTTCTTTATCTATGCTTGTACATAGAATATTAACTGAGCATTAGTTAATTGACTTTAATTGCATCCTTTCATGTCTAAAGAAATTTATTATGATTTGGATATCATGATAATTCATTCGATGCAATGATCATTTATATCAATTAATTCATCTTTAATTGATCAAAGTCAATTTCTCTCTCAAATGATCTCTTGGTATAGTTTTTATCTTATTTGACAATTGAGTTAAGTATGAACACGAGATCAATTTTTGGTTGAATACTTCATATCTTAAATAATTGATAGCCAATTGAGGGGGAGTTTATTAAAGTTTTATGCTCAAAAGATGTGGAAAGAGTTACATCCCAATGAGGAGTGTGAAAACTACCACCACATGGAGGAAAGAGCTACCACCTCGGTCGTCCGAGTACTGTGTGGAGCTACCACATGTATACGAAGTATGGTTTTTCTTGTTGATTAAATAAAATGCTTTTTGGAATACTTGACTCAGACGAATTCCAAGGTTGGTATAAGGTGGGATTTTTATTGAAAGATGCTCAAAGAGCCACTCCCTACAATAAATTGACTAGATACATTATCTAACTTATTTGGGATTTCAAACAGCTATCGATCTTTGTGCTTCATTTTCTTTACTAAATTAATGATTTGATAAACGCATTACTCATTAGATCGTGATTGATATTTTGAACTTGTTCAACTTTAAAGGATTTAATTTTTATAAATTTTTGTTTCATTACTTGGATATTATTGATAGATTTAGCATAATCTATTGCTTTTGATATGAAACGATGATTTTTGTTTAAAGTTGATATACAAAATTGCTTACATACTTTTTTTTTGGAATTTCTGAAATTTTTGTAAATTTTTCTGGAGAAAAAGTTAAAGCCGATCCGGACTGAAAAATCTGATCCGGATCCCGAACGGTGGAAATTGTCTGCGGGTAGCCGATCCGGATTGGATTCTCGAGCTGATCCGGACCGCGGCTAGGGTTTAATAGAAACGAAAGGGTATTTGATTTCTTTTTACCTCAAGCTTTTGTTTCTAAATTTCCAGAGCTTCTCTCTCTAGACTCCAACAAATTTGAACTCTTCCAAACTCAAGTTCTTTCAATTTCAAGTGAGTTTCTTTGATCAAAACTCGGGTTCTTCACTGTTTTTGCTCTGTTATTCAAAACGTGAATGAAATTCATGCCTCTAATTTAATTTTGAACGGTTTTTGGTCAAATTTCTTTTGAAATAAGAACTCTGGATAGATTAGTTTTGTTTATATGCCTTGTATTCTCTTGATTAACGGATTTTTGAGGTTCGATTTCTAAAAATTTGGTTTTAGGGCATATTATGAGAATTTTTGAAAATCATGGAATTGATCCATTTTTAAAATTCTTTTTGCAAAACTAACTTGATTTCTAGTCTCTGTACACGATAATGATTGTTTGGGTACAATTTTTCAAATTTTTGAAAATTAAACAATTTTTCGTGTTCTTGAGTTCTTGCTCGCAGGTTCTTCAACGCACTAGCAAAGATGGTTTTCGGATGGATACTAGTACTCATTGCCGCCATGGTAGGGACACGAGCGTCAATTAAAAAAGAGCAAGATAGAGCAAATCAGGAAGAGACAGAATGTTCTTCAAAATGATTCAGAATCAGACAAAGAAGATTGGGACGAAATTTGTAAAGAAATACAACAGGTTGTTGATGAAGAAGACAGGTTTTACTTAAAGAACAAAAAGCTTATGAAGTCTTGCTCAACGACCAAGCAGTATACGAGGCGAAAGAATCCAAGGGACAGTGGAATTCATATTAATGAACCTTTTGCCAGGTCACAATCTCTTCCTAGAGAATCTTCATGGATTGAAGGTAGAAATGTGCCATCTACATCGTCACTACCTCCTTCGACCTCTAGGAAAGACACGACAGAGAATGATCCATCTATGTCCTCCATCCAACAAGAACAGAGGAGATTGTCTGTGGAACAAGAAAGAATGTCAATTGATATACAGTTTATCACTTCTGAGCAACGACAGATGAAAAGAAAATGTTCAAGAATCTCAAGACTGCTCAAGGAAATTTTACACAAATTGGACTGTAGCAGCTCAGACATGTCATATCTAGAGTGAACTTCTAATGTTCTAATTATCTTTTTGTTTTGCAGGTTTTCAGTTTTAGTTCTTACTCTTTTTGAACTTTTCTCTCCCTTAATTTTTGTAATTTTGGCTAACTTCAGTGACAAAAAGGGGGAGAGAGACATATGGACAATGTGTTTGTGAGAACTTTGGACACTTTAAACTTGAAAGGTAAGTATGACAACAACTTTGCTTTTTATTGTGAATGCATGCCTCAACTAACTATTCGACTAACTATTTGGGCATGTAATATTACTAACAAGTTGTTTAATGACTAACATACTCAGGACATTTGGAATTTAATGCTTAGATGATATGTGAATTGCTTTGATTGCTTATTTCATACATATTTGATTTTGTAAATGTCATGGTGAGTATAAACTCCATCTCTCTGTTTGATTTTTGAATGTTAAATTCTTGAGGTATCTAACGATTTCTTTTGTCAAGAATTATTTTTTTTGCAGAGAGTACAAACGTCTAAGTCTAGAGTCTGTTTTAGGAGTTTATCTCATGTATTCATTTTTATTTGGATCATAATTGTAAATTGTCACGCCCCGGGGGTTTTTCGGTTAAGCGGAAAACATGAACTATTAAAATTTTTCTTTACAGGGTCCCCCAGTGCGCGCCAGACCTGCCACACGTGCAAATTCCTCGACCCCGAGAGCGGAGTCTCTTTTGCACGTGCACGGCGGTTTCAACTTAGATATTGCATACCAACCCGCATGTAATCTCGTTCACACTTTAACCATAATCATCGTTCACAATAGTAAGAGAGAGTGCTGTAACTACTTCACACGGCCGTCGATGTTTAGAAAGGATAAATCCATGGGTTTTCGAATCGGTGCCTACACGACACTCGTTGTTTTAAAAGCCGTTTTCGCAAATATTTTTCCTGGTTTGAAAATAGGCCGAAAACTACAGAGTATGAAATCAAATAGGGTCACCACAGTAATTTGTACATCCACAGCCACAACCACTCACACAAAACAAAAACTAAGATGATAACACGAATAAAACCTAGCGAATGTCACTCATGGCAAAGCTAAACAAACGACACGTCCTCGTGAACCGTCCTCACAGCCGTCCCATGCCCGCGCCCGACCAACCTGTCATAGAGTGGGGAGTCAGTGACACTACCAGGATGCAACATAAACC
The DNA here is from genome assembly GCA_029204045.2 of Tillandsia leiboldiana. Lineage (NCBI taxonomy): Eukaryota > Viridiplantae > Streptophyta > Magnoliopsida > Poales > Bromeliaceae > Tillandsia > Tillandsia leiboldiana. The sequence continues at coordinate 12,418,562 of CM055073.1, forward strand.
AGGGTAAACAATATATATATGCGATGATTGGGAAACTGAAATTAATGCAAACCGAGCCACCAGCGTGTCCATATTTCGCCCCTCCCAAGAGAGCCACGGTACCCTGTAACAATCAAACATGCGTACATGCGTACATGCCCCAGAAACAATCCAATACGTGCACCTGCCTCTCGTGATTTGCTTATACCCCTCCACGACGCTCGTGCGGTACGTGAGCAGCCGTGAGAGGTCCCCATCACCACTAGTCATGGGGTACACGGGCCAACGTGCCATCTTTCCGGAAAAATAAACCCTGTGCAGTGGCCAGACCGCCGGTGTGCGTGCAAGCAAACTTTGGGCTCATAACGTGTAAATGTGTGTATCATAAACCAGAGCGACCCACAGTCGCTAGAGATATTAGTAATAACATTCTTATGTAAAACAGGGGTTAGACATGATCATAATATAAGTGTTGCTTTATTCATGACAAAACATAATTTCATTTACCACATTCCTGGTTTGACAGAGGAGAGCACCCACCTGAACAGCGTTTGGTCGGAACACCTGTAGTTGACTCACAGCCCTCGAACGACACCCCGCCCTACGGAGTCCCCAGAAAACAACCATTAAGACCGAAAATTAGCGAAGACACCACACACGAACGGCTCAACAGTAATTAAGTGCCAATCGGGACACGAACGCACACAGCGGGAACACGAAAGGAGCCGAGCGGCGGCGGCGACAGCAAGCCCCGCGCGGGCGCATGCCCACATGGGCGGCGCGGCGGCAGAACCCCGCGCGGCACAAAGCCACGTGGCAAAGCGCGGCGGCGACAGCAAGCCCCACGCGGCATGCGCCTGCGCGGGCGGCGCGGCGGCAGAGCCCCGCGCGGGCGCAGGCCCACGAGGGTGGCGCCGCGGGCGCGGCAGCAGGCCGCCCCGCGTGGGCGGCAACGCGGCAGCAAGTCGCCCCATGCGGGCAAGGCCCCGCAGCAGGCCGCCCCGCGCGGGCGGCGGGGTAGCAGGCCGCCCCGCGCGGGCAAGGCCCCGTGCGGGCGGCGGCGCGGCGGCAGGCCGCCCCGCGCGGGCGGCAGCGCGGCAGGTCACCCCGCGTCGGCGGCGGCGCGGCAGCAGGCCTCCCGGCGCGGGCAAGGCCCCGCGCGGGCGGCAGCAAGAGCGGCAGCGACAGCGGCAACAGCAACAGTGGCAGCGGCCATGGCAACAGCGGCAGCGGCAACCCGATCCCCCCGTCAACAACGACGAACAGAGAGAGGAAAGAGGAGTGGTAATCGATCGCTTACCTTGGTCTTGCGACGGAGGAGAAGGCAGATCGTCCTTCCCGTCACCAACGCGATGCTCCACGGTGATGGATTTCCCTTCCCCCTTTCTCTATCTCTCCCTGGCGGCTAGGGTTACAAGGGATCCCCTCTCTCCCTCAGGGTAAACAACCGTCTGTATTTATATACATAAGAGGAAAAACCCCAACCCTAAATATAAACGTAATTACCCCCCAAACCCTCACCACGTGCGCACACATAAGGGATCAAAAGGGAGGTTCACTTAATCAACCCGTTTCGCATTCGCACAAAAATGTCGCTAACCCGATCTAAAAGAAATCTACCCCGTTGCCTCGAAAAGTGTGCAAATCATGTGGCACGGATTCCGACGTGCACTAGAGATACCGTCACCTTCAAAATTCAAAACCGGGGGATCCGGGAGTTGGATTTCAGATCCGATCGCGCCGCTGTTTAACATTTCCCGAGCCCTATCACCGAAAAATACCCGCGAGTACCAATTCAAAATTCCAAGAATTGCTAATAAAACAAACTCTTAAAGTTAAGTGATTGTAAAAAGTCCAGGACACCACATAAATTTTTGTTGTATGGTGATAACAACAGAAATATCTTTTTGAATTTTCTTTAAGTGGATTTTTGTTTTGTCACGAAACCGCCAAAGGGGGAGATTGTTAAGGATTTTATTTTGGCGTATTTCGTGAAGTGGTTAAGTCTTGAAGATTGAAGATGAAGATGTTTGGATCATATACCTCAATCTCAAGAAAGAAGAATTCAAAATGATCAGGTACGTTTAACTAAATAAGTTTGGTGATCCGAATACTTCTTATAGTGTAGAAACACTTGGATGGATTTTTAATTGCATAAAAATCAAAAAACTGGACTGTTATATGTTCAGGATCCGGATCAGGGTATTCCAGTTCGGACCCCGAACGTAGGTAAGTTCATGCGGAATTTCAGTCCGGATCGCCCCTGTTTCAGTCCGGACCCCGAACAAGTATTCTGCAGAAATCGCATGAACAGTCCGGACCGTTCATCTTTCAGTCCGGACCCCGAACATGATTTTTCAGGAAATTCTCTAAAAAATGACGACAGTCCGGATCAAGCCAAATCCAGTCCGGACCTTCGTGCGGGAAAATTTCTGTTAAGTCAGTTTTTGATTCTTATCTTCTTCCAAAGGTTTCTAACCTATAAATAAACCCTAATTTCATCTTTTAGGGTGAATGATCTGAGAATGAAAAATTAACGGAGATAACCGAAAAATCTCAGAAAATTCCACATATAGAGAAGAAAAAAAATAACTAGATCTATTCTATGTTTCTTCATCTATATTGATTAATTTGATTCTAGGGTTTCAAAGCTCATATCTCTTGTAGAATCAAATTAATGAATACTTAGATGGTATTTCTGATCTATCTTTGATCTAAGTATTCAGCGGATTTTCACCACCAACAAACAACGATTTTGCCAAAAATCGGCGCGTGGATTCGCGTGGCCTTGTGGACTCAAGGTGCTACCGTTTCGTGGATTCGAAACGAGGTGCGCTCGTGGATTCAAGACGTACTACTCGGTGGAGACCGTGGATTCCGTTGGATGTCGTGGACTCGACGTTGGACGCCGTGGATTCGGCGTTGGACGGAAATCGTGGATTCAAGGCGCGTTGCGGAGCGAGCGGAGAAGATCAACTAGGAGCGTATGGAAAAAGGTTGAGTCGTGTGTGAGTACGCCGCCACCGCTGCCACGCCGTCTGCCACGCCACCTGCCCCGCCGTACGCGCACAGTGACGCGCCCAATCCCCGCGCGCCACGTGTCAGGCCCTCGCGCTCGCTGCGCCCGGTGCACACACTCCGCGCACCTGACGAACCACAAACTGCCACGTGTCCACCGCTCAACCAATAGGAAACCGCCACGTGGCACACCACCAGCCTGCACCCCTGCGCCTGCCCGCGCACCTGCCCGGCCTGCCCGCGCACCCCCGCGTGCGTCGCGTCCACTGCACCGAACCAATAAGGTGATGCCACGTGTCCCCGCTCTGGTCCACCGTACACCCGCGCGTCCTCCCGTGAACCGAGCGCGCTGCGCCTACCAATCCGGGGCCGCCACGTGTCATCCCGCCCGGTCCACTGCACCAGCACTCCATTCCGTGGATCGGGAAGCGTGCGCCGGCCAATCAGAAGCTGCCACGTGTCCCGGCCGGCGGTCCACGGCTCCCCCATGCACCGAAATGCACCAGAAACTTCCGGGTCTCCGTTTTTGGGCGTCCGGACTCAGAAAAATACAAGTAAATAGCGTTTTTCAACGTTTTTCCATTCTGAATCCAAATACGGCCTCCATTTTGTCCAAAGCTCCTCCCAAAATTCGACGGGGGTACACGAATACACTCGGGGTCCAATCAACACACTGAGTCCATTTCTTGAGTCCGATACACACCCAAACACTCCCATAGCATAAGATGGTCCTTCAGAAGCTACTGACCAAGCCATAACGCCCAATGAAGATCCGGATCATCACAAAATGTGCATGTATAGATGGACACAGAGGAAAAGTGCCACTGTTGGTTGCCAAAGATATATGATGATTATGCATGCGTAGAAGTAATTACTATTTTATGAATGAGATGAAAATAATTGCATGCATGAAAAAGGATTAGCTATTTATGATTTGTGATCATGTTAGGGTATAACCCTAGGTGTAATATCACAGATTTTTGGCAACGTTCTACCCTCATGCTAATAAAGGTTAAGTTAAGGGAAAGTAATGTAACGGGTTTACTTATGTCGATAATTTAGAGGTGCGGGTATTTTTCTGCGATAGAGCTCGGAAAACGGAGAACGGCAGTGCGGTCGGATCCGGATTCCGACTTACGGAACTCCCAGAAAGGGGTAGAAAGGGATCGCAATAGCCACGGGGTGCATCGAAATCTGTGTAAGTGATTTTGCACGATTTCCGAGGAAAATAAGGGATTATCTTTAAAGAATTATCCCGAAGGATTATCTGTGAGGAATTAATTAATTAATGAAATAATTAATTAGGGTGCAAAAATATCCGATGTGGATTTTGACGGTACGTACTTACGAAAAGGGAAATAAAAGAATTAAATTAATAACAAGATTTATTTATTTCCTGTATACCGAAACGAAACCCGAGTAGTAAAAGATCGCCTCCTCAAACCCTTCCCTCTTGTGCATACTGAAGACCAAAAATAAAACCCTAGTTCGGAGAAGAGAAAAGAAAAGAGAAATTCCTACCGGAGGAGAAAAGAAGGAAAGAAGGAGAAAGCGGAGGGACCCGATCACCCCGATGGACGTGCCGGAGACCGGAGAACGAGACGCCATCATCTACGGGGAGCGGATCCGGATCCCCAACGCCGCAAAGGAACGAGATCGATTCTTTAATCCCGATGGATCGAGGTTAGCGATCGTTATTCCTTTTTGTCGAATTAATCGGGGGTTTTTCATGTTCTTTTGATGTCAAATTTTTGGTACATTGATCACGGGTTTTTGATTTTGGGTTTCGATCAATGTTTTGTTCTTGTTCTTGATCGGATTGATAGGTGGTTTTTAATCGGTCTTTTGATCGGGATTTCGATCGACGCTTTGTTGTTCGTCGGTCAATGGTTTAGTCATTAGATTTACCGCGGGTAGTTCGGGGGTTTTTGTGGGTGTTTCGGTGGAGCATGGGGGGTTAACGGGAGGCCGCCGCCACCGTTGTTAAATGGGAGGCCGCCGCCGCCGTTACCAAATTCGCGGGGTCGTCGCCGGAGTCGCACGGGAGTGAAAACGGAGAAGAAACCGCGAAACGGGAGCGAAAACGGAGAAGAAAACCGCGAACGGGAAGCTACAGTGCATCCTCGTACGGCTCCCTCCACCGTGGTCCACAGGCCCGGGCGTGCACCTGGCGCACGCCCCGCTGCGCGGAAGCCGCAAACCCGGCGCATGCTTACGTGCGCCGGCCCGGCCCGCTCAGGCGCGGTGCACGCTACAGCGTGCACCCGGTGCGCGCCTCAGGCCTCTGCGGCCGAGAGCCCGGTGCGCACCCGTGTCGTGTACCGGCCCGACCCAGGATGCGCAGTGCACGCTCCCTGTGTGCACCCGGCGCATGTCGCCCAGCCGCCGACGCGCAGACCCGGTCCACGACCGGCTCCGTGCACCAGCCCCCAACGGAAGGCTCCGGTAGCTCCGTATCCGGCCCGTTTCGTCCCGTTTTTGAGTGTTTTTGACCACGAGGATATTTATAACAACGATGTAGTTCTTCGGGACAGTTTTTGGTTCGACGGTTTTTCTGTGGGACGACACGGTCCACTTGGCACAGTGATTTTGGTTTTTCGTCGGTCTATGGTTACAGTGGTCGGGACCACTGTTTTGCCTATTTAAGGTAAAAGTGTTAAAAGGTGTTTTTGATTATTTTATTAGGCCGCGTGAAGTTCGGATTCGCCTAGGAGGAACATGGGAGCGGTCGTTTATCTTCACTCAGGTGGGTACTTTTGATTAATTTCGGTGCAGGGTCGTTCCCGAGTGTTCGTTTTGATAAAGTAGATCTGTTTGGTAATTTGACTAACACCGTAGCATGTGAATCCCTTTTATTAACAAAGAGGATGCGGTCGCAAGATCGATATTCTATTCTCATTGAGGCGGCTGCGGTCGCAGGATTATTTTACTGATCTGACTAACGCGGCGGAGGTCGCAACATGGTTTTGCACTCATATTGCTTACACGCACACCGGCAGTTTGGCCACTGCACAGGGTGTATTTTTCTGGAAAGATGGTAAGGATTACCCGTGTACCCTACAAGAAGAGGTTAGTGGGGACCCCTCAAGGAGAGGCGACTGCTACTTGGGCAGTGGAGGGGTTGGAGGCACCAAGGAGATGAGTACGGTATTCTGGGGTTGGGGCCCAGCTTGTTATGGTATTCTGGGGTTGAGGCCCAGCTTGTTATGGTATTCTGGGGTTGGGGCCCAGCTTGTTGTGGTATTCTGGGGTTGGGGCCCAGCTTGTTATGGTATTCTGGGGTTGGTGCCAAGCTTGTTTGTCACAGGGATTTGGCGATACATGAGGGGGGGGAGTAAATGCTCCGGTGTATCGGTTTGTCTTTTCAGTCATCGCATTTACTTTTTACATCTACTTTATCAGTCACTGACTACCCACACTGTGACAGGTCCGAGCAGGGGTGGGAACCGGGACGACGGTGAGGCAACGGTTAGAGGACCTTAGCTCTTGGGGGCTATTAAACTTTACAGGGTATGGTTATCTTTTATTGTGTATTGGTTAGTCCAGCTGTGATTACTTGTGCATGATTTCTTGTGGATGTTGGAATGAGGACTTCGAGTAGGATTTTCTTCTCTTATCTGTGAATGTTAAGATGTGTGATTGCGGCTCGTTTTCAAGTACAAAAATGGTTTCAAATGTATTTTCAAATCAGGTGTCGTGTGGGCACTGATTTCAAAACCCGTGAATTTATCCTTTCAAGCATAATGGCCGCCAAAAAGGATTTGCGAAAACGTTTTGTAAAACTGGGTGTCGAGTGGACACCGACTTCCAAACCTATGGGTTTATGCTAGTCTCTCCTCGTTGTCAGTCATGGTTTGCATGGTTAAAGTAATTGTCGTGCTTGGAACGCCGTGCATATACAGAGGAGGCTCCGCCCGTTTGGGGAGCGAATTTGTATATGTGGCGGGTCGGGTGCGCACCGGAGGCGAGGTTCATTTAAGAAAAAAAAAATGGATACGTTTTTCCGCCCTTTTAGAACCTCCGGGGCGTGACAGATTATATGGTATCAGAGAAAATGACTTTAACCATGGTTATCAGTGACCAACATCCACAGGGTGTAATACCACAAGTAACTAACCAATTCGATAACCAAGGAGTAGGTGTGTAAAGTACAAGCGTGAGCGCGGGGAAAAAGGGATAGAGTCCCAGTGTTCGTAGGTCAAGGTGCTAGACCAATTAAGTCTAGGACTAACTTGGTTTCTTTGTATGCACGGTTAATGGCCCGGAACCGCTCTGCAATCGATGGTGTAGAAGAGGATACGACGGTTCCGGCAACGGTGGAGAATCGGCTACTCCAACAACGGATTATGCGACATGGCTTAGCGCTTTTCCTTTTTAGGAAAGACGAACCCCACACGGCTCGCCTTCACAAGGAGGGTCTACCTAGTGACACTATTCGGGTAATACAGACGGTGGGTTTACCCGCTTACCGAGAAGTGATCGACAGGACCACTATGGTGGGGCGGGAATTGGCCGTTCTAGCACCTGGCAGAAGGATCATGAGCCTGCCAGGGGCCGAAAACGACCCCAGGCATAACCTGGGAATGACTTTCCCAACGGTAGCCGACCACCCCAGTATCCGAAAACGCCGCAAGGGACCTGAAACACATCAGACAAGGAAACTGATACATCATGGAGTATCAACGAGAATTCGTAAGGCTGGTTGATTGTGTTCCCTTGGTCATAAGGGATGAAGCTCACAAAGCCCGCCTCTTCGTAGATGGATTGTGGAGCAATATTTTTTTGAAGTTGTTCAAGCAGCGGGACTTCACACCTTCCAGAAAGCGGTGGATAGGGCCACCATAGTGGAGCGCGGATTCGCGGTGACGCGCCCCCCAACGAGAGGAGTCGGAGTACAGCAAGGATAAGAAACGACCCCCAGCCCTTCTCGGGAGGGGAATTTTCTAGCGGGGACCGGCCATGCATCATCTACAGAGGAGCACCCCGGGGGAAATTATTCATTCCCGGAAGCACGACCTCTGCTTCTAATGTGACAAACTAGGACAGTTCCGCTTTAACTGCCCCGAACCCGGGAATAATTTTCGGAGTCGCGACACGGATGAGAGGTCTTATGCGACGACACGACAAAAGACGCACTACCCGAGGAAAGTAGTAGCAGGAAAGACCCCTTACATCCTTACGGGAATAACCCCTGTTCGTAATGTTGGTCTTGACCCCAGGAGAACCCTTAGAAGCAAATACTTTGTACCTTCCTGCCCAATAAGGATGCGAAGACTTAGTTGTCTTTGGTGTTGGCCATTTATTTATGGGTCAAATAGGTCCAACTTTCTGCCACGAGACAATAGGCCCAGGGGACTAGTGAGATGGGTTAGGTGAGCCCAATAGGTTGAGTAGGCTGTGGTCCACAATAGACCTAACGGCAAGAGGCCCAACAATAGACCCAACGTACAGGTGGGTTGAGTCCGGTCGAGATCTATGGCGCGGGGTATGCCTGCTTTAAGTGAATCGGTTGCGCACCTCTAAAAGCTTAAGCTTTTGGGGCTAATGGTTAGCGCCCACGATCCGACATTTGTGACTTAGTGGCGTCATTGCTAAAAGAATTCGAGGGGATACTCGGAAGGGATGGGCATGCCGAGTAACAGGTGCTGGTCGGTTGAGAGAAACCGAGCGTGCCATCGTGGGGCACACTCGTTCTATTCGTACGGAAGAAGGATGGGAGACTACGGTTGTACATCGACAATCGGGGAATGGATAAGGTCATAGTGAAGGACAATATCCGCACCTCGGATGGAGGACCTGTTCGACCAACTACCAGGAGCGATGGCGTCTTCAAAGATTGATCTGCCGTCCGGCTATCGCCAGGTTAGAGTCCGGGGAGATGACATACCGAAACAGTCCTTCGAACTCGGTATGGTCATTACGATCTTACGGTTATACCGTTTGGACTCATTGTCGCTCCAGCGGTGTTCATGAAAGTGATGAACAGGATCATGGAACCTTTCTTAGACCAGTTTGTAGTGGTCTTTATAGATGACATCCCGATCTACGCTCGTACAGACAAAGAGCACGAGGAACACTTGCGGGTGATCCTCCATACCCTCCGGTACGAGAAAGTGTATGCCAAACTCAAAAAGGGGTGAGTTCTGGCTTCGCGAGGTAGACTTGCTGGGACACATGGTCTCAGTGTCGGGAATAGTGGAGGACCCGAGGAAGATAAAATCCGCGACCGACAGGGCTCGGCCAACGACGGGGACAGAAATCCGAAGCTTTCTAGGACTGGCGAGGTACTATAGACATTTCGAGGAAGACTCCTCAAGGATAGCCGCTCCCGTGAATCGACTAACCCGGAAAGGGGAGAAATTCGTCCGGACAGCCAAATGCCAGAAGAGCTTCGAGGAACTTAAGGACAGACTCACGCGGGCACCGGTACTCGCGTTACCAAAGCCCGGTGAGGACTACGAGATCTATTGTGATGCATCTCAAGCGAACTGGGAAGCGTATTGATTCAACAGGGGAAGGTCATAGCATTGCATCAAGACAGCTCGAGGATTATGAGCAGAACTCCCCGACACACGACTTGGAGCTCGCGGCAGTCGTGTTTGCTTTGAAGCTCTGGAGACACTACCACTACTGTTACAGAATTTGAGTTGGCGTAGTTTCGTGAAAGGTTCAAGTCTTGAAGATTGAAGGTGAAGAAAGTTGGATCATTTAACTCAATCTCAAGAAAGAAGAATTCAAAAGGATCAGGTATGTTTAACTAAAGATTCTTGGTGATCCGAATACTTCTTGTAGTGTAGAAACACCTGGAAGAATTTTTAATTGCATAAAAATCAAAAACTGGTGTTCGGACATGTTCAGGATCCGGATCAGAGCCAGCAGTCCGGATCCCGAAGGTTGTTGTTTCATACATTACTTCAATCCGGATCGCAGCATCTCACGATCCGGATCCCGAACGTTGAGTTTTCTGAATTGTATGAACGATCCGGATCAGGCATTCCGATCCGGATCCCGAACGATTGTTTTTCTGGAAACCGTCTTTCTTGCTACTGCAATCCGGATCGCCCAAATCCGATCCGGATCGCCGTCCGTAAAATTCCAGAAATGTTAGGTTTTTGATTCTTATCTCTTTCCAAATGTTTCTAACCTATAAATAGACCCTATGACTCTTTTTCTAGGGTTAATCCAGATAGAGCCATCATATTCCAATATCATTTTATACGGCCTAAGATCCACATATAGAGAAGAAAGGAAATCATTAGAGAATACTCTATGTTTCTTCATCTATATTGATTAGTTTGATTCTAGGTTTTCATACTCACATCTTGAGTTGAATCAAACTAATGAATACTTAGATGGTATTTCCGATCTATCTTTGATCTAAGTATTCGGCGGATCATCACCACCCAAAAACAACGATTTACCCCAAAATCGGCGTGTGGGTTCGCGTGTCCTTGTGGATTCAAGGTTCAACCGCTCTCGTGGATTCGGAGCGGGGCACGTTCGTGGATTCGAAGGGTGCTACTGGGTGAAGACCGTGGATTCGGTCGGACGTCGTGGATTCGACGTTGGACGCCGTGGATTCGGCGTTGGGCGCAGATCGTGGATTCGAGAAGCGTCGTGGAGCGAGCGGAGAAGATCCTCTAGGAGCGTATGGAAAAGGTTGAGTCGTAAGTGTGTACGGTAAATCACCTTGTACGTGTTTTAATTCTAGTGGATTTCGCCGTGTTATCGGTCCCGTGGTTTTTTACTCCGGTGATGGAGTTTTCCACGTAAAAATCTTGCGTGTTATTTTTATTTCCGCATTGGGTTTTTTATCGCAACGATTTTTGAGTGTTTATACGTTTACACCTATTCACCCCCCCTCCAGGTGTTTTTTTCTGTCACGCCCCGGGGTCGAAACTGCGACCCGGGCTCGCCAACAGATCCGCCACCTATGCGAAACACCGCATAGGCGAAGCGTCCAACCTGCAATAGTACCCTCTAACCACTAAACAAATATCAGAGCTGAAGAAAAACTGCTGTAATAAAAACCTGAATCACTGTACAACTGAAAAATAAAAGTACAATATCCATCTCCCAAAAAAATAATGATACAATAATCCGATCCACCAAAAACTGTAATACAAGTAAAAGCCACCTATACAACATCTATAAATCCAAAATGGGAGATAAACTAAAATAATAAAATACAACTGTGTACAGTGAAACCCACAATCCGGGTTGGTACATCTATCCCACTGTAGAAATCAACACTGGTAGGGGATCTATCTCGCGACTCCCTCGCCTCGAACCGTCAACTGAAGGATCAGCAACTCCCGCAGCAGACACTGCAAAACAATGGGAGGAAAGGGGAAAAACAACGATGGGGGTGAGAACCACTAGTAAAACCAGTAGCCTCCCCCTGTGGGTAAAGCCTCAAACCCCGACGTACCCACAAAGTCTACCAGAGGCAAGAGAAGGAGTAAGAGAGGTGGTAAGCTATAAACAGAAATACTGATAAGAGGAAGCTACCACTAGTATGCCTCTAAATGCAGCATCGAAAGAAATGACTGTATGAATGCATCAGAAAACAGTATCTGACCAAATAAACCCAATCGAATGAACCGGTATAAAACCCGGTACTGCCTGCTCTGTCATCAATCTCACGAACTCAGTATCTCCACTGTCCAAATGACCGGAACCCAACACGGTCTGACCGGCACCCAACACGGTCTAAAGCCTACTCCGGAGCGGCACTCGAGGGGAGCGACCCACACGAGTAAAGTATCTCAGTAACAAGTAACATATGTATAAATCAGCAGGACTGGATCATGACTCTGTCAAAGTGGAAAAACCCATCCACTAAAGAAAGCCCGATCCCTCGATCCCTCTCCCCCAATCTGATGCAATAACAACTGTCCGGTCAACCGCCCAAAATCCGCGGTTGCCGCAATACCCTGCCCTCAAGCCAGCCTGTCCCAGATCCCAAGAGTCTGTCTACACTATCCCAAAACCACCTGCTCGCGCACGAGCTACAAATACCCTGAGCCTAGTATGAAAGGAAAAAAGCAAGAAACATGGTTTCTCCTAAGTCAAGTCCAACATGATAGTGTAGCAGAAAAAGGTGGCCTACCTAAATGACCATACAAGCATGCAAATGTCCCAAGATGATAAAAAGAAAACAGGTGTCGATATTCTTACATTTATTAGAGCATGCTATTCCAAAATATTGATAATTGCATAAGAACATTAAGTGCAACATAGCCTATCCTGACTATACCACATACACGATGCTCACAGGTATAAATTGGCCTTTTCTTTCTAACATGATATGCTTTGATCTCAACCAAGCCTGCAAATTTTATCCACGATGCGCAATCAACATTCTAACCCAAGTGTCACTCATAATCAACATCACATAAGGTAATACAACGCTTGTCAAACCTCGCATTCACACATGAATATTCTTAGGATCATTTAACATTACTTAATCATAGACATTCAATCATGTATCACCAATGAATAGTCGAAGGCCCCACAACCTTTATTGATCTCACATAGGATGAACATAGGATCAACCAACAACATCCAATCTTATTTGGAGGAATTAGGAGTCATGTATCACCAACGATGCGCATCCAACAAGCTTAGTCTCATAAGGAATAGGCCTCAACTCGCAATGATATCCATCTTATCATGAATGAATTAGAAATCAAAAGCATAGGTCATTCTCACATCAACTAGATCAATAACCAACCTTGACACCCATTTTCACACAAGCTAGATCAAAGATCAATCAGCTAATTATTCTCACATGGATATGTTATGAATCAACATCTATGCCCAACATCACACATTATAGGATAAGAATCGACAACTATAATTCATATCACCAAGTGGGGACTAAGAATCACCAAACCAACTACTCTCACATAAACCATTCTCAAATAAATCAACCAAGTCCTTCTCACATAAGCAACCGGGCACTTGTCACATAATCCCATCAAGTCCTCACATAAATCAAACAACCATTCACATATAACTATCACCATCATTCTCACATAATTATGTTAACCATTCATCACAAGGTGTAGGTTGAAGATTAATTTCCCAATTACCCTCACATAGCATAGGTTTAAGGATGATCACTTATAATCAACTTCATATGAGATGATGCAACATCAATCAAACTATTCATTCACTTATGTATACAATGAGGATCAATTAACTTAATCTAAACATGGATATTCAAACATATCACACCAAGGGGAAGAGAACAACAATCAACTATGCCATGGGGAAAAACCAATAGTCCGAGTGGGTAAATCGTTGTTTTCGGCAAAGCACAACCACCCACCTGAAACTTGATGATCCGCTGCCCGCTGTAGCTGAAATTTGGCATGAGTAATCCTTATCCTCCCAGAAGTCCGATGCCACGAAAATAATCCAAATCCGCCTCACGGATTGGGCACAATCACTAAAACAATGCACACCGCGCAATCAAATTTCAGAATTTCAGCAATTGAAATTAAGTTTAAGAAGATGTAAGTGCAGCCCCAAATACCTCAAGATGAAGTTCCAAGCAGTAAATCAACGATGCCCTCTTTCATACAACCATCTTCAAGTCCTCAAAAATCCACCATCAATTTCCCTTAACATTCAAATGAAGCAAAATCACAATGCTGTCCAAAAACTGCTAACATAAACTTGCTAGTATTTCCAAGCTTAATTAGGGGCTTATCCAAAGGGATTTATCCACAGATTACAAAAGGGAATTTGCTCACCTTGAAGTTAAGAAGAAGTCCAAACTTGAATTTCTGAAAAAGACCTTGTATCCACAAAGTTATCTGCATTCTAAGGTGCATTGCTCTAATTAAAACTAAAACAGGGACTGCAGTAATCCATAAAACAACACTTGGAAAGATTATTAATGTTACCTAACCAATTGAACTCCAAATCCTGCAAGAGAGGTACCATAGTATTCCTTGTCGAGAGTAGATACAAATTGAGCTAAAGAACTCCAAATTTCATGCTCGGATGGAGGAGAAAACCCATAAACACTTTGAACTATCCACCAAGTTCCATCTGTGCATGAATGCAGCAAGGTGTTCCAAAGATTATACATAAACCCCAACATAAGCTCAGATCTAGGGAAAATGGTACCTACCAATATTGTAGATCTTCGAGTCCTGGAATTTTCCCCGCAAAAATCATCCAAAAATTCCACTCCTACAATTCAGAAAAGCCAAAATACTAAAGGCTACCCAAAAATCCAGACTGAAACAAAGGGTCCCAAAGATGGCCTTAAAACTCTGTAAAAACATGAGATATGAGGGGAGAATTGAATACAAAGATTGTAGACTTACCTCTTGTGAAAACGTAGAACGAAGAATGAGCTCGAAATTCCAAGAAATGAAGCCTGGGGAATTTTCGCACTGAAATGCGACGGGAAGGTCCACCAACAGCAACAATGGTGGAGCTTGCCTCAAGGAGAAGATGATGGTGATGAAGCCTCTAAAACCCAACTCTTTGCTGAAGAAAATGAAGGAGAGTTGCATATGAGTCCCCTGCAGAAGTCCCCAAAGTTGGTAGCATCAAAAGAGGGAGAAGGAGGAGGAGGAAGAAGAAGAAAGGAAGAAGAAGAAGAAGAAAACACAAAATAATCCCCTCCCCCTCTCCCCTGCAGCTACAGGACGGGCCCGGCCCGCTCGGCCTGGCGGGCCGGACACGTGGCGGCCATCCGGGCCGCCACGTCGCCCGGGACGAGCAGCCCAGATCAAGCCACGTGGCTTGATCCGGGTGGCCGCGACGCCACCAATGGGCGCGCGCCGCGTGTCCCCACGCGCGGGACCGCGCAGCGCGCCCACGTGCGCGTGGCGGCGGGCCCAACCATGGCCCGCCACGCGTCCTCCCGCAACGGCCGCTGGACCGCGCTCCAACACCGGACCAATGGGGTGCCGACACGTGGCACCCCGGTCCACGGCCTTCCCCCTGCGCCAGAAAGATCCCCGAACTTCCGGTTGCCCGTTTTTGCTCATCCGGACTCCAAAAAAACAACCAAATAGCTGATTTCCAACGTTTTTCTGTGCTGAATCCAAATACGAAGTCCTTTTTGCAAGAATCCAGTTCTAATTTTCGGCGAAACTCCCCATTAGACAATCTTGATCCATTTCTCACACTGAATCCGTTTCTCGGGTCCGATTTGCGCGCAACCAACACGATCCACTGAAATAGGCCTCCACAAGCTGTCGATCACACTGTAATAACCATGAAGATCTGGGTCTTCACATCCTCCCCCACTAAAAGAAAGTTTCGTCCTCGAAACTAACACAACTCAAACAAGAGTCACAATTACCAAGGATAAGTACTCAAAATCACCGTCTCCAGCTCCTAAGTCACCACTCACTCCCCGTGATTACTCCTCAACAACAGCAACAACAACGACCAGTACGGCATAGCCCGGTTGCGTAAACCTCCAATCACACGAGCCAGAATTCGCAACGGGCGTCCCTCGTACTTCAAACATTCCTAAATCTCAAATGGGGCGAGTCAATCACGGGCGAGGGATCCAAAAACATAACCTTCCTGAGCTGAGACATGAAACACAACAGGGGTTCCATCAAAAGTTGGGGGGGAAAACAAAATAACCGCCAGTGCAACACGCACCAAACCACAACTTGTGTCAACTCAACCAAGGCAACCCTCAGGGGCACAACCACAAGCCATGTTTGCCTCAACAGTCCATATAGCGCTAGCTGTGGAATCATCCAACTCGACCCCAGACAGCTTTCCTGCTCCAGGTATCCGCCAACACAGTGGCCCTGTCGGGGTGATCCAGAATGCTCAAAAGTAAACCAACGGTAAGTCCACCGCCACCATGGGAGGCATCGCTATAACTCGCATGTCCATCACCCCGCACTAGCAATGCAAAGGTCGTTGCTGATATCAGTGTCATTATCCATTAGCTAGGCTCTCCTGGCACTGCCAAGTCCAAGAAGCTCCTCACATTGGCAATAATTGTCGACCTCGGCCAATTCCCAAATGGTATCTATATTGGCCGGATTTCCGCTGCCGCCCCTACGGCTAACACAATGTGACCCACGAAGGTAAGCTTCAGAAGCTAAAACTTGTATCTCAATATCTTGGCATACAGCTTCATCCACACAGGCACGGTTGCACATCCCCAAGTGCCCCTCGTGCTCCAAGTCGCTCTGGGAGTAAATCAAATATCCTCGGGGAACACCACTCCCAATCTGTCCAAGTACATCTGGAACACACAATTCCTCAGATCTTGAAGACAACAGGGCATTAATTATTCCATTTGGCCCACTGTGCGCTCATAATGCCCCTACCCGACCCTGAATGCCATCTAAGCCAAGTCCTTGGCTGTCTGATTCCAAGTAGGTACTCGCATCATACAATAACTATCGGAGTATGACCCCATCAAAAGGTTCTAGATACCGCCCGGACCTGTCTACACTCGAACCATCAGATCCTGCAACTGCGCCATCAGCTCTCTCAGCTGCACTGGGCATGATCCACAAGCCTCCTCCACATGCACAACACTAACAGGAACCTGTACCTCAAGTGCACGTGGTAACAAATCTGCCTCTAGTCCATGCAGGAATGCAACATGCTCTAACTCCGACTGCTGTGATGAAATCACACCTGCGACAACTCAATCCACTACCGTGGCGCTCTCCAACCGGGCGGCACAGATTCATCCGTTCGATGCAAATGGTCGTCGCTCAGTCTGCCAGAAAAATCACGACTAATCACAAAGGGAGCACGACCTCTGTCTTTGCTCACACTGAGGCGACGGATACAGTCCTCCGCAGATAACAAATCCACGCTACCGCTGCGCTACTCTGATATAGATGCTGATACTGCCATCGGGGCCTACCCGATCTCTGGCATCACGGGAACTCGTTATCCTGGAAAAAGAAATTAGAAATGCCTCTGCTGGCCAATCTGTCCTCCATCACCCGGCGCCAAGCACCAATATCCAGAACTCACCTCTGGCGGCAGATCCCTATCCAAAGGAACTGCCGTGCCATGCTCCATACACAACGCCTACTCTATCGAGGCATTCAAGACCCAAAATCTGTATAGAAGGGACCGAATAAACTGAAAGGTATTTGGCGCAATCCACTCTCAGACACACACACCCTATGCGCCTCATCCCTCGAAACCTGGAGCACGCAGTTCAACAACTGCAAAACTCTCTAGCACAGTGAGGCTCTCACTTGATCACTCCATCACCACCAACCACGACTCTGACTCCAAAGGCTCCGACTCAATCTTACGAGTCGGGGTGGTTCATCTGCCAAATTTGGCTGAATAGGTCGATCATGTCCCCTCAGCTCACCAGCTGTCAACTATCTACCCTGCCCCGGTGCCTCGACACTAAACATTAGCACAGAGGGGGCTACTCGCTCCATCGGTGCCACAGAAATCCCTACCACTGAGGATACTGCAACCGGTGGTCTCAGAAGGAAACATTGTCGAGCTGCCCGCTGCTCTGACAACTGTATCACCCAAACCAGCTGCTCACTCTGCTGCTGAAAGGCCTCAAACAATCCTGTCATCTAGGTCCGGAGTTCTCTGACCTCAATCCAGGTATCCGGCCCAAAACCAACCGCTCAAGCTCAACTGCTATGACAGGATGCACACGGGTCAACACTGTGACGCCCCACTTCCCAGGGGGTCACCCATCCTAGAACTACTCTAGCTCTAGCACGCTTAACTCTCATGTTCCTCTTGGATCTTGCTACCATCCAAAATGCTATAGCCGGGTTAGAGATTTAGTCCTATTATATCATTTATATAGAGGACTAATCCAAATTCTAGGGGTGTCACATTCTTCCCCCCTTTAAGCCCTGACGTCCACGTCAGGCTCAAGCACACTCACAAGCACCAGGCGATGTGAGACTCGTCTCGCTAGCCTTAGCCGACCTTGTGAGGAGCTGCACTCCACTCACAACGGTCATTAGCCGGGGAGCCTCGCTCTGCCCGCTATATAACCCTGGCTCAGCCGAGACTCATCTCACATTTCCGGCTGGTGAATGGCTCTGATACCAACTGTGACGCCCCACTTCCCAGGGGGTCACCCATCCTAGAACTACTCTAGCTCTAGCACGCTTAACTCTCATGTTTCTCTTGGATCTTGCTACCATCCAAAATGCTATAGCCGGGTTAGAGATTTAGTCCTATTATATCATTTATATAGAGGACTAATCCAAATTCTAGGGGTGTCACAAACACCCAGCGTCGCGGAGACACCGCTCGCCACGACGAAACCACAAAACAGCACACAACAACGCTCGACCCAATCCAGCGAAAGTCTAAAGCACGTCACCCGTTCCACAGCATTATGTTGTCTGCAGCCAACATAATCACTTAGGGGAATAAACATGACAATCACTCTTCCCGTCCCTTGGGAGAGGTATAAAACTCAATCAGGACTCTCGCTAAAAAAAAAAATCACGACTCTCACGAAGTCAACCAAGGGTCAAGCCATAAGCCTAGGGTTTCTAAGTCCACCATGACCTATAACCTAGGCTCTGATACCACTCTAATCTGTCACGCCCCGGGGTCGAAACTGCGACCCGGGCTCGCCAACAGATCCGCCACCTATGCGAAACCCCGCATAGGCGAAGCCTCCAACCTGCAATAGTACCCTCTAACCACTAAACAGATATCAGAGCTGAAGAAAAATTGCTGTAATAAAAACCTGAATCACTGTACAACTGAAAAATAAAAGTACAATATCCATCTCCCAAAAAAATAATGATACAATAATCCGATCCACCAAAAACTGTAATACAAGTAAAAGCCACCTATACAACATCTATAAATCCAAAATGGGAGATAAACTAAAATAATAAAATACAACTGTGTACAGTGAAACCCACAATCCGGGTTGGTACATCTATCCCACTGTAGAAATCAACACTGGTAGGGGATCTATCTCGCGACTACCCTCGCCTCGAACCGTCAACTGAAGGATCAGCAACTCCCGCAGCAGACACTGCAAAACAATGGGAGGAAAGGGGGAAAAAACAACGATGGGGGTGAGAACCACTAGTAAAACCAGTAGCCTCCCCCTGTGGGTAAAGCCTCAAACCCCGACGTACCCACAAAGTCTACCAGAGGCAAGAGAAGGAGTAAGAGAGGTGGTAAGCTATAAACAGAAATACTGATAAGAGGAAGCTACCACTAGTATGCCTCTAAATGCAGCATCGAAAGAAATGACTGTATGAATGCATCAGAAAACAGTATCTGACCAAATAAACCCAATCGAATGAACCGGTATAAAACCCGGTACTGCCTGCTCTGTCATCAATCTCACGAACTCAGTATCTCCACTGTCCAAATGACCGGAACCCAACACGGTCTGACCGGCACCCAACACGGTCTAAAGCCTACTCCGGAGCGGCACTCGAGGGGAGCGACCCACACGAGTAAAGTATCTCAGTAACAAGTAACATATGTATAAATCAGCAGGACTGGATCATGACTCTGTCAAAGTGGAAAAACCCATCCACTAAAGAAAACCCGATCCCTCGATCCCTCTCCCCCAATCTGATGCAATAACAACTGTCCGGTCAACCGCCCAAAATCCGCGGGTGTCGCAGTACCCTGCCCTCAAGCCAGCCTGTCCCAGATCCCAAGAGTCTGTCTACACTATCCCAAAACCACCTGCTCGCGCACGAGCTACAAATACCCTGAGCCTAGTATGAAAGGAAAAAAGCAAGAAACATGGTTTCTCCTAAGTCAAGTCCAACATGATAGTGTAGCAGAAAAAGGTGGCCTACCTAAATGACCATACAAGCATGCAAATGTCCCAAGATGATAAAAAGAAAACAGGTGTCGATATTCTTACATTTATTAGAGCATGCTATTCCAAAATATTGATAATTGCATAAGAACATTAAGTGCAACATAGCCTATCCCTGACTATACCACATACACGATGCTCACAGGTATAAATTGGCCTTTTCTTTCTAACATGATATGCTTTGATCTCAACCAAGCCTGCAAATTTTATCCACGATGCGCAATCAACATTCTAACCCAAGTGTCACTCATAATCAACATCACATAAGGTAATACAACGCTTGTCAAACCTCGCATTCACACATGAATATTCTTAGGATCATTTAACATTACTTAATCATAGACATTCAATCATGTATCACCAATGAATAGTCGAAGGCCCCACAACCTTTATTGATCTCACATAGGATGAACATAGGATCAACCAACAACATCCAATCTTATTTGGAGGAATTAGGAGTCATGTATCACCAAACGATGCGCATCCAACAAGCTTAGTCTCATAAGGAATAGGCCTCAACTCGCAATGATATCCATCTTATCATGAATGAATTAGAAATCAAAAGCATAGGTCATTCTCACATCAACTAGATCAATAACCAACCTTGACACCCATTTTCACACAAGCTAGATCAAGAGATCAATCAGCTAATTATTCTCACATGGATATGTTATGAATCAACATCTATGCCCAACATCACACATTATAGGATAAGAATCGACAACTATAATTCATATCACCAAGTGGGGACTAAGAATCACCAAACCAACTACTCTCACATAAACCATTCTCAAATAAATCAACCAAGTCCTTCTCACATAAGCAAACCGGGCACTTGTCACATAATCCCATCAAGTCCTCACATAAATCAAACAACCATTCACATATAACTATCACCATCATTCTCACATAATTATGTTAACCATTCATCACAAGGTGTAGGTTGAAGATTAATTTCCCAATTACCCTCACATAGCATAGGTTTAAGGATGATCACTTATAATCAACTTCATATGAGATGATGCAACATCAATCAAACTATTCATTCACTTATGTATACAATGAGGATCAATTAACTTAATCTAAACATGGATATTCAAACATATCACACCAAGGGGAAGAGAACAACAATCAACTATGCCATGGGGAAAAACCAATAGTCCGAGTGGGTAAATCGTTGTTTTCGGCAAAGCACAACCACCCACCTGAAACTTGACGATCCGCTGCCCGCTGTAGCTGAAATTTGGCATGAGTAATCCTTATCCTCCCAGAAGTCCGATGCCATGAAAATAATCCAAATCCGCCTCACGGATTGGGCACAATCACTAAAACAATGCACACCGTGCAATCAAATTTCAGAATTTCAGCAATTGAAATTAAGTTTAAGAAGATGTAAGTGCAGCCCCAAATACCTCAAGATGAAGTTACAAGCAGTAAATCAACGATGCCCTCTTTCATACAACCATCTTCAAGTCCTCAAAAATCCACCATCAATTTCCCTTAACATTCAAATGAAGAAAAATCACAATGCTGTCCAAAAACTGCTAACATAAACTTGCTAGTATTTCCAAGCTTAATTAGGGGCTTATCCAAAGGGATTTATCCACAGATTACAAAAGGGAATTTGCTCACCTTGAAGTTAAGAAGAAGTCCAAACTTGAATTTCTGAAAAAGACCTTGTATCCACAAAGTTATCTGCATTCTAAGGTGCATTGCTCTAATTAAAACTAAAACAGGGACTGCAGTAATCCATAAAACAACACTTGGAAAGATTATTAATGTTACCTAACCAATTGAACTCCAAATCCTGCAAGAGAGGTACAATAGGATTCCTTGTCGAGAGTAGATACAAATTGAGCTAAAGAACTCCAAATTTCATGCTCGGATGGAGGAGAAAACCCATAAACACTTTGAACTATCCACCAAGTTCCATCTGTGCACGAATGCAGCAAGGTGTTCCAAAGATTATACATAAACCCCAACGTAAGCTCAGATCTAGGGAAAATGGTACTTATCAATATTGTAGATCTTCGAGTCCTGGAATTTTCCCCACAAAAATCATCCAAAAAATTCCACTCCTACAATTCAGAAAAAGCCAAATACTAAAGGCTGCCCAAAAATCCAGACTGAAACAAAGGGTCCCAAAGATGGCCTTAAAACTCTGTAAAAACATGAGATCTGCGGGGAGAGTTGAATACAAAGATTGTAGCCTTACCTCTTGTGAAAACGTAGAACCAAGAATGAGCTCGAAATTCCAAGAATGAAGCCTGGGGAAGTTTCGCACTGAAACGCGACGGGAAGGTCCACCAACAGCAACAATGGTGGAGCTTGCCTCAAGGAGAAGATGATGGTGATGAAGCCTCTAAAACCCAACTCTTTGCTGAAGAAATGAAGTAGAGTTGCATATGAGTCCCATGCAGAAGTCCCCATGCAGAAGTCCCCAAGTTGGTAGCATCAAAAGAGGGAGAAGGAGGAGGAGGAAGAAGAAGAAAAGGAAGAAGAAGAAGAAGAAAACACAAAATAATACCCCTCCCCCTCTCCCCTGCATCTACAGGACGGCCCGGCCCGCTCGGACCTGGGGGCCGGACATGTGGCGGCCATCCGGGCCGCCACGTCGCCGGGACGAGCAGCCCGGATCAAGACCACGTGGCTTGATCCGGTGGCCGCGTGCGCCACCAACGGGCGCGCGCACGCGTGTCCCCACGCGCGGGACCGCGCAGCGCGCCCACGTTGCGCGTGGCGGCGGGCCCAACCATGGCCCGCCACGCATCCTTCCCCGCAAGCGGCCGCTGGACCCACGCTCCAACACCGGACCAATGGGGTGCCGACACGTGGACACCCGGTCCACTGCCTTCCCCCTGCGCCAGAAAGATCCCCGAACGTCCGGTTGCCCGTTTTGCTCCTCCGGACTCCGAAAAAAACAACCAAAATAGTCGATTTCCAACGTTTTTCTGCGCTGAATACAAAATACGAAGTCCTTTTTGCAAGAATCCATTTCTAATTTTCGGCGAAACTCCCCATTAGACAATCTTGATCCATATCTCGCACTGAATCCGTTTCTCGGGTCCGATTTGCGCGCAAACAACACTATCCACTGAAATTGTGATGATCCGAATTCTATAGGACTTTACAGTGTGATCGGCCGCTTCCGAGGCCTACGGGGCATGTCGGCGGTGTTCGTGCGCCAATTTGGACTCAAGTGATGAACTCCGGGCTTAAAATGGATCACGTGGGTAATCGGGGGACCCCGTCGGATGTTTAGAAGTGCTTTCCGCGCAAATCGGATATCAAATTTGGACTCGGCGCAAAATTCGGATTGAAAATACCTTTCCGGGAGCCTCCGGCGAATTATCGGGTTGGAATTTGGCGAAATGGACGTCGTATTTGGAATCAGCGCGCGAAAACGGTCAAAACGGACTACCCACTTGATATTTTTGGTGCTCGGGTACTGTTCACCGCCGGAACAGTAACTCCGGCGATCGCCGGCGGCACCGGCGGCGGCGGGCAGCGCCGGCGGGCGGCGGCGCGGCCTCGGGCAGGCGGCAAGCGGCGGCAAGCGGCGCGGGCAGGGCGCGGGCAGCGCGCGGGCGCGCGGGCAGGCGCGCGGTCCACGCGGCCGTCGTGCACCAAGGCGGGGACACGTGGCATCACCTCATAGGCCGGCTCACAGCTCCCGGTCTACGGAGCATGATGGTTGGGTATTGGTTCACGGTGCACCGGGATTGGACACGTGGCAGGTTACTATTGGATAGGTCCACAGTATTTCGTGCACCGGGTGCACTAGGCAGATGGCTTGACACGTGGCGCCTCCCTATTGGTCGGTCAACTGTGCGGGCAGGGGGGCAGCTGGCGCGTCTGGGCGCGCGGTCAGGCCGGTCGGTGCCACGTGGAGCGCTTTCATTGGGTGCAATTGGTGTTTCCTGTTCGGCGGGACGCAGAGGGAATTATTGGAATTGTTTTTCTGGTTTCTCCTATTAATTCCATCCGAGAAGACTTGGGAGGCCATTTTCACCATTTTTGAGGCCTCATCTTCCTGAGGGATGAGAAGATGAAATCTTCTCCAAGAAGAGAAGAATGCTCCTGTGAAGTTTCGGATTTTTCGGCGGCACGGATTACGAGATTTCCATTTCTCCGGCACGGCGCGACGTTCCTTCATCGGTGTATCCCTTTCGTCGCATTTCGATGCAAGAGCTCTCACAGCCTACCCCGATCACATTTTCTAGCGATTCTTGCGCCATTGGAATGGCGACTGACAGAGATTTAATGTTGGTATTTTCTGTTTCCCCTCGTTTCACGTTTTTCAAGGAGTTTTCCTGAGTTTACTGTGACACCATTTGCTGTGATGGAGTTTTGGACAGCGGTTCGATCTTTCAGCGATATCTCCGCAACTGGACATCGGATTGAGGTGATTCAAAAGGCATTTTGCATCTACACATCGCAAGGAACATCCTCAAATTTTCCTGGATTTTTCTGGATTTTCCCCGAAGGTGAAAAAGGCATTATTTTCAGTATTTGGTGCTGAAATTTTCAGTACAGAGTTCTTTGGGATAGTCCCCTTGCCGAATTTATATCACAGTGTAGGAAACTCGGATTTGAGCGTGCAGGTACTCGTTTCGACCGGCTCGTCGCGAGGATCGCGACGGTATATTTTTGGGAATTTTCTGTGCACAACTCGCAGGTGAAAAAGGCTCAACTCTGGACTGATTACTGGAATAGCATGTTTTGAGGATAATTGTATGTTTAATTGCATGTTTTGGGGTAATTGTGAACAGTGATCGCGGCGGCTTATCTGTTTGGACTTGTGGCGTGAAAAAGAGATTTTGGACAGCCTTGGGTTGCGCAATTCCAGGTGGGTGGTTGCTTTACTCCTCTTTTTCTGATGTACCCACTAGGAATATTAGAGTGATCCCCTTTATTGAACATGTTGAATGGTCACCTAATGGACATGCATGCTTAACTCTGGATAATTGTGAGCCTATCATATGGAAAATATTATATTGGAAACTTGACATGTTGGAACTTATACATGCTTCATGGACATCGTTTTAGCATTTAACCTTGCATGAGGGAGGGGGATGTACTCTCATATTGTGATATTGTGAGGCGTCTTGTGGGAGGGTACCACTTGAGGATTTTTGGATAGGCATAGGTGGATGATTCATGTGAGGTGATTAGCAGGTTATGGACATGTGTGGTTGGATTATGGTTTAGCATGATGATTACACCCAGGTGGAGTTATTACTTGGTACACATGGTGAACACTATTTGTCACTCCCCTTCTTTCTTCCATGAGGAGATAGGCTGATTTCAGGGATATCTAGTTAGACCATTTCTGATCGCTACACTATATGTTGGGACTGACTTAGGAGGAACCCTATTGTCTCTTCTTCCCTTATTCCTTAGGCAGGCGGCTATTGCTGCTCGGGTTTTGAGCAGGGATCGGCATAGTGTAGCCGGGGCTTGGATTTTAGCTTTTGGGGTATTGCAGCTATTGCGGATAGTAGGCGGTTGACCGGATGTCGGATCTGGGTCAGGATTGTCATTATGGGTGTGGTTGTTAACCCTTCTTCTTTTGATTACCCGCTAGGCATTTGAGTAGCTTCTTTGATTAAAAGGATAAATGAACTTTATGTGTGGCAATGGTAGGCATATTGTGATTAAACAGATATTGTTAGAACTGCTTGATTGGGGATTATGATTGTAGAACAGCAGCGTCATGTTAAAGGATAAGGCTAATTAATGATTTGTGGGCTCTGGGTATGTGGCATAGGCAGGCACAGGCTATCTCATATTTACTATTCTCATACTGTTCTCTACATGCTCTGACATTATGAAGGTTATCGGCATCTGTTTATCTTTATATCATCTTGGGACATTTGCATGCTTGTATGGTCACCTAGATAGGCCCCTTTTTCTGCTACACTATCATGCTGGAATTGACATAGGAGAAACTTTTTATTATTCTTTTCTACTTTCATTGAGGCTCTGTGTATTTGTAGCTCGTGCGCGAGCAGGGGTTTGGGATAGTGTAGTCAGGATCTTGGTTTTTGGGACAGGCAGGCTTGATGGCAGGGCATTGCGGCAACCGCGGACCCTGGGCGGTTGACCGGTGGTTACTTATGCATCAGATTGGGTATCAGGTCTCTAGTGGATGGAGTTTCCCACTATTTGTTTATCTTGCATCAGATTGAGATCGGGTCTCCCTTTAGTAGATGGGTTTTCCCACTTTGGTCATAGTCATGATCCAGTCCTGCTGACTTTGATACTTGTTACTGAGGCACTTGACTCGTGTGGGTCGCTCCCCTCGAGTGCCACTCCGGAGTGTGGCGGTTTTCAGACCTCGAGTCTTCGAGACTCTCATCCCCTATCGGTGTTATGCGTAGGCTGGCATACCCGATTTGGCAGGCAGAGCAGGCAGTACCAGCGTTTACTGTGGTCAGATTGGGTTTATTCAGGCATGCATTTGTATTCTGATGCATCCATTCAGCTATTCTTTAGCTCAGTTTTTAGAGGCATTCTAGTGGTAGCTTTTCATCAGGAGTAATACTCATTGCATACCACCTTTAGTTCCTTTGCCTCTGGTAGACCTAGTGGGCGTGTCAGAGTTGAGGTTTTACCCACTAGGGGAGGCTACTGGTTTACTAGTAGTTCTCACCCCCATTCTTCTTTCCTCTTTTTCTTCTCCTTGTTTTGCAGTGTCTTCTGCGGGTGCTACTCTGGGCTTTCAGGGGGGTCGAGGAGAGGAGGGACGGCTGAGTAAGTAGATCTCGAGGCAGATGAGCGTGTTACTGGACTGTTGGTGTACCCTGTTTCCTCAGACTGTAGTCTTGTTCCACGTTTGGGACTGGCTTTCGCCAGCAGGGTTTTAGTTAGTTTGTGAGCTGGGGAGAGACTGCTGTA
>CM055073.1:12445377-12489609 GCA_029204045.2 Tillandsia leiboldiana
AAAAATCTGGAACTCCACCACGAAGTAAAATCAACAGAGGAACAAACTTGCTTCAAGGCCCTCCCTCAGGTTCTCTCTCTATCTCTCGAAAAAAAGCAGGAAAAGGAGGGGAGGGGAGGCCTATTTATAGGCCACAAAACTTTTGCGAAAATGACCACTGGTCCCGGTTTCGGGAGCCCGAATCTTTCGGGCCTCGAACCGGGGCACACAGTAGCCCGGCCCAACTCGGCCCACTCCGCACGGGATCTGGTCGGACGCGCGGACGTCCGACCCGACCACGGGCGACACGTGTCCCCCGCACAGGGGACAGCGCGCCCGGCGAACCGGGCGCGGGCCACGTGCCCCCCATGCGGGGCGGCGGGGTGGGTGGCGCCAGCCAGTGGCGTGTCGCCACGTGCCACCCCCTTTCCCGGCGCACGCCGGACACCCCCAACACAACCCACCGGCACGCGCCTGCGCACTGCGCTCGCGTGCGTGTACGGCCGCAGGCGCGCGCCGCGGGTGCCGCGCGCACCTACGCCATCCAACCCGGGGCTGCCACGTGGCGCGCCCCGGTGCACCGTGCGCCGCGCCTCTGCCCCCCGCCTGCCCGGCTGCCCGCGGTGCCCGCGCTCGGTCCATGCGCCGCGCGCGCTGCATCGGGCCAACCGGCGCCAGCCACGTGGCCCGCGGTCCACCGTGCACCGGCGGCCACTCCATGGACCGAGAGTCGTGCGCCGGCCCAATGAGGGGGCTGCCACGTGTCCTAGGCTGGGCCACGGCTACCCCATGCACCGAAAAACACCAGGAAACTCCGGGTCTCCGTTTTGGGCGTCGGACTCCGAAAAAATCTAAGTAAATAGCCGTTTTTCACCGTTTTCCCACGCGAATCAAATACGGCCTCCATTTTGCCCAAAGCTCCTCCCAAAATTCGACGGGGATACCCGAATACACTCGGAATCATTCAATGCACTGAGTCCATTTCTTGAGCCCGATACACATCAAACACTCCCAACTCCCAAGAAAGTCCTCCGGAAGCCACTGATCAAGCATAAACCCCCAATAAAGATCCGGGTCATCACATGACGAGGTTGCGATGTGATTACTGAGATAGTCTTGAGGGAACACCCTACGTAAGACCAAGTCCTATTTGGGCGTAGTGGGAGTAGATGAGCGCAGGCTTGACTGGTCCAAAAAGTGGTGACAGTCATTGCGATTGGGTGATTTGTGTGAGTGAGTTTCATTGCATGTTCATAGATGAGTTTTTCTTTGGGCATAGTATTGAGGCATATTATTAGCAGTGAGAGTGTATGCATAGCAGGGTCTGAGTAGAGTTCCTTGAGCATGATGATACATGTTAGCTGTAGTTTCTTTCTGCTTCCCCCTTTTATCTATCTATCTGCATACCTATCTGTTTGCCTCCAGTGGACTTAGTGGGCATACGGTGGATATTGGGACGGTACCCACTGAGATCTGCCTTCTGCAGTAGATCTCACACCCGCTGCGGTGACAGATTGAGGCAGCTGTTCCGGCTTGGTTCGCGCGGAGACAGTAGATCGAGGTGAGGACGCGGCCGATTAGTTATACCAGCATTGAGAGTCTGAGGTAGATGTACCCGGTGTATTTTATGTTTCCACTTTTGTACTGGACATTCTGAGAGACTTGTGAGGATAGTATTTGTTTATTCCTGTGAGACTTTGTACTTGAGGATTTGTGTACTAGTGGAGATTTTACTTTTCCAGATGTTCAGTTTTATTCTATAGCTTTTGGTTTTAGTTTCAGCTTTACATGTTTTTAGCTATAGATCTGACTTGCAGGGTAGACGCTTCGTCTGTGCGGTAGTTTCCGTACAGATGGCGGATTTGTTGGCGAGCCCGGGTCGCAGTTTCGACCCCGGGCGTGATAGGTAGTCCGAGCGATGACCCGGAGAAGTGGAAATGCCACGTGTGAGCCTTGAGGCTGTTAGTACACTGAGAGTGTGATATGACCAGCCGTAGAGCTAGTGGTGATTGAGGTACTGTAGCTCCTAGTGGGAGTGTTGGTTTGTAGTGATCCTAAGTGTGGATCTACCCGTATGACGATTGGGTCGGTGGGCTAGCGAGAGCCGTTGCACAGTGTTGGACTAGTTTGGGCTATAGGCCCCTGTTGAACCGTGGTCTGTGACCTATTAGTAGTCCGAGATATCGGGTTAGCTGATAACCCGCGGAATTAGAGCACTAGCAGCGTGTGTGATAGCTGAGGACTTGTGGATTAGCCTTTGTTGGGTTATGATAGAATATGGATCTAAATAGGGAAAAAAACACCAAGAGGGGGGGTGAATAGGTGTAAACCATAAACACTCAAAAGTTGCGCAATAAAACCGATGCGGAAATGAAAAAAATAACACGCACGATTTTTACGTGGAAAAAACTCCAAACCGGAGTAAAAAACCACGGGACCGATAACACGGCGAAATCCACTAGAATTAACACACGTACAAGGTGATATTCCGTACTCACAGACGACTCAACCTTTTTCATACGCTCCTAGTAGATCTTCTCCGCTCGCTCCGCAACGCTTCTCGAATCCACGAATAGCGTCCAACGCCGAATCCACGGCGTCCAACCGAATCCACGGTCATCACCCAGTAGCACGTCTCGAATCCACGAACGTACCTCGCTCCGAATCCACGAGAGCGGTTGCACCTTGAATCCACAAGGCCACGCGAGTCCACGCGCCGATTTGGGAAAAATCGTTTGTTTTTTGGGTGGTGATGATCCGCCGAATACTTAGATCAAAGATAGATGGGAAATACCATCTAAGTATTCATTAATTGATTCTACTCAAAATCTGAGTATGAAAACCTAGAATCAAATTAATCAATATAGATGAAGAAACATAGATTAATCTCGTTATTTCCTTTCTTCTCTATATGTGGATTTTTCTCTTTATGACCGTATTTTGGATTACCCTAAAAAAAGAATCGTAGGGTCTATTTATAGGTTAGAAAACTGTTGGAAGAGGATGAGAATAAAAACACTAACCTTTTCTGGAATTTTACAGTACGACGGTCCGAACTGGAAATATGGCGGTCCGGACTGTCGTAACGAAACAGACTATTTCCAGAAAAACAGACGTTCGGGGTCCGGACTTAAATTTCCACGGTCCGGACTGTTCATGCAATTCCTGCAAATTCCACGTTCGGGGTCCGGACTGAAGTGACCAGGGTCCGTGTCCGCCCCGGGGTCGAAACTGCGACCCGGGCTCGCCAACAGATCCGCCGTCTGTGCGGAAACTGCCGCACAGACGAAGCGTCTAACCTGAAAAGAGATATCTAGCTGTACAAGTATCAGAGCAGAAAAGAAGCAACACTGAAGAAGAAATAAACTGTAATACAAGAGTCACTAAGTAAAAGTCAGGTACAACAGCCACTATCTCCCAAAATAAAGTACATCATCACTATCTAGTACAAAAGTGGGAAACTAAAATACCCGGGTAACTCTACCTCTGACTCTACAGAACCAGAAGCACTAGTCGGCCACGCCCTTACCACGGTCTGAAGACTCCGCACGTGGCCGGCCCAGGGACGCGGCCGCCCAGAAACACACTGTCACACACGGCCGGTGTGAGATCAACTGAAAAGTGTTGCGGGAATTTGAGTTGGCGTATTTCGTGAAATGGTAAGTCTTGAAGATTGAAGATGAAAAGTTGGATCATTTACCTCAATCTCAAGAAAGAAGAATTCAATGGATCGGTACGTTTTTTAGCTAAGAATTTTGATGATCCAAATACTTAGTATAGTGTAGAAACACTTGGATGAATTTTTGATTGCATAAAAATCAAAAACTGGGCATTTTACATGTTTAGAGTCCGGACCATGGGATCTCAGTCCGGACCCCGACCGTAGGTTTGTTCATGTGCAATTCCAGTCCGGACCTTGGAAATTTCCGTCCGGACCCCGAACGTGGGAATTGTTGAAATTGCAATGAACAGTCCGGACGTTGGATTGCAGTCCGGACCCCGAATGTCGTCTTTTTTCTGGAAAAAGTCTGTTCGCTGAAGCACAGTTCCGGAACCGTCATTCCAGTCCGGACTATCCGTCCTGTAAAATTCCAGAATTGGTTAGTTTTTTGATGCTTATCTTCTTCCAATGGTTTCTAACCTATAAATAGACCTATGATCATCTTTAGGGTATGCAAAAAAATACGACCGAAATAGAAAAATCACAATAGAGAAGGAAAGGAAATACATAGATTTAATTCTATGTTTCTTCATCTATATTATAATTGATTCTAGGTTTTTCCAAACTCAGATTTTGAGTAGAATCCAATTAAGAATACTTAGATGGTATTTCCGATCTATTTCTAATCTAAGTATTCGGCGGTCATCACCACCCAAAAACAACGATTTTTCAAAATCAGCGCGTGAACTCGCGTGGCCTTGTGGATTCAAGGTGCAACCGCTCTCGTGGATTCGAAGCGAGGTACGTTCGTGGATTTCGAAGCGTGCTACTGGGTGAAGAACGTGATTCGGTCGGACGTCGTGGACTCGACGTTGGGACGCCGTGGATTCGGCGTTGGGCGCTGATCGTGGATTCGAGAAGCGTTGCGGAGCGAGCGGAGAAGATCTACTAGGAGCGTATGGAAAAGGTTGAGTCGTCTGTGAGTACGGTATATCACCTTGTACGTGTTTAATTCTAGTGGATTTCGCCGTGTGATCGGTCCCCGTGGTTTTTTTACTCCGGTTTGGAGTTTTTCCAGGGTAAAAATCTTGCGTGTTGTTTTTATTTCCGCATTGGGTTTTATTGCGCAATGATTTTTGAGTGTTTAACGTTTACACCTATTCACCCCCCTCTAGGTGTTTTTTTCCCCTATTTAGATCCAATTATACATAACCCAACAAGTGGTATCGGAGCGGGAATAGGGTTGTAAACAATGGTTGAAGGTGGAAACATCAACAGACCTCCGTTATTCGATGGAACAAATTATGCCTACTGGAAAGTACGGATGAAAGCCTTTTTAATTTCCATCGACGAACGGGTGTGGCAATCAATTGAATTAGGATGGTCTAATCCAACTGAAATTATTGCTGATGTTCGCACCATCAAACCTAGGTCGAAATGGACCAAGGAAGAGATTGATTTATCTTCTTACAATGGCAAAGGAATTAATGCTTTATATAATGCCTTGTCACAAACTGAATTCTCTCGCGTCTCGGGCATGTGAGACTGCGAAAGAATCTGGGATGTTCTTCAAGTTACACATGAGGGAACTAACCTTGTGAAGATTCAAAAACTGCAAATGCTTACGAGCAAGTTTGACTCTATTTTCATGGCAGAAAATGAATCTTTCACAGACTACTATACACGATTGCAAGACATCGTAAACACATGTGCTAACTTGGGAGAGAAAATTTCAGAATTTAAAATTGTAAGAAAAATTTTAAGAACTTTTCCTGAAAGATTTCGATCCAAGGTTACGGCCATTGAAACTATTAAACACCCGGACGAAATCTGTGTAGAAGAATTAGTTGGTTCTTTACAAACATATGAAATGACATTTCCTACTAACTATTCTTCTGGAAAAGCATCCTCTTCTAAATCTTCAGGTTTTGCGTTGAAAACAACAAAAGAAGAAGACGCGGATTCATCCTCCTCAGACGATGACGAGAACCTATCTATGGAGGACTTTGAGAAGCAGCTTGCTCTCTTGACAAGAAATTTTCGCCGAAACTTCCGAAGGGGTAATTCAAGTAAAACTTCATCCTCCGGAAAGTGGAAAAAGGGCAAAGGTTTTTCAAGCCGAAAGTCAAGAAAGCAAGAAAGTTTTTCAAAGGATAAGAAAAGCTCAGAAGGACAAGTCCAATGCTTCAAGTGCCGAGGATACGGCCATATCTCAATGGAGTGTCCAAATAAGAATCCGTCCAAGAAGAAGGCGATGCAAGCCGTCACTTGGGATGACACCTCAACGTCAAATGAGTCATCTTCCAGTGATGAAGAGAACAACGCAACGGCATTCCACGCGTCCACATCTTCACCCTTCATGTGCTTAATGGCAAGTACATCCGACTCACTGTCCAACCTCACTGTTGAAAAGATTGCAACGGACGATGAATCGGATAATTCGGAAGGTGAAGACTTTGCTTTTGCCTACCATAAGCTTTTGAGGGATTCAAAGAAACTGGCAAAGCAAAACAAGAGTTTGAGAGGGAGATTGCAGGATCTCGAAGAAGAAGCAAAAAGGGCATCTTCTCTCTCAAACGCTCTTGAAGTGGAAAGGGATAATCTGATTAAAGTAAATATTTTCCTTCAAGAGTCCAATGAGCAATTCGAGAAGAATTATGTAGATATGGTGAACAAAGCGAATTACTTCTTGAAGCTCTACGGCGAGGCTCGACAGGAAAAATTGGAAATGACGGAGACCATTTTCCAACTCAAGGATGATCTAAAGCAATTTTCTTCTGGAAGGAGTAAGTTGGATAAGCTTCTTGGTCTTGGTCAAACAAATCGGTTCGGCCTCGGATACACTCAAACTGGAGACATTCCTAGTTCGAGTGGGACAGTCTTTGTGCCCCAGTCGGTATCTCCTCCTCGGACACCGGAATTGACGACAAACGACGACAACAAACCTACTTCCCCCTCTTCGGGATCGTCTAGAACAAAGGTATGTTTTCGTTGTGGTTATGCAGGGCACATAAGAAGAAATTGCAAGAATGGAGCACAAAGATCAAATCAAGCACATCTTGCAACTACTACCAATGAGTTTCATTTCCCGCAAATCAAAGAAGGATCTTTCAAAAGGAAAGAACATCGGTAGTTCATCAAACAAGACGACGACGTCAAGGAAAAGCGATGGATCAATCAAGACGCTTTCACCAAAGGTATCAACTTCACAATCATTTCCGACGTACACCAAAACTCGAAAGGTTTGGGTACGCAAAGGTGAAATCTTCCCTTGTCTTGTTACTAATATTTCCTTGCATGCATATGATAATTCGTCTTGGTATCTGGATAGCGGTTGTTCCCGTCACATGACCGGTGACAAAAAACTGCTTTCAAAATTTTGAGAAAATCTCCGAAGGACTTGTAGTTTTCGGAGACGGTCGGTCTTCCAAAATTGTTGGAAAAGGAACAGTAGCTATTCCAGATGGCCCGATTCTGAACAATGTGTTATTTGTTGATGGCCTTAAGACTAATCTCATTAGCATAAGTCAACTATGCGACAATGGTTTTTCAGTTAAGTTTCATCTGTTGAATGTGTTGTAACTGATAAGGACCATGTTTTCTTTTTAAAGGGGATTAGATCTGAAAACAATTGTTATGTTGTTCCCAATAAAATTTCTGAAAACTGTAACTTAGCCTCTTTGAATAATGAAACACTTTTGCATGAAAGGCTAGGTCACATAAATTTTAAGGAACTTGCTAGAATTTCAAACAAAGACGTGGTCAAGGGGGTTCCAAAACTTTCACTTAAACAAAACATTGTGTGTGGTGGTTGCCAAAAGGGAAAACAATCTAGGACTACACACAAGAACTTGAACCACGTTGGTACTAAACGGCCTTTGGAACTATTGCACATGGATTTAATGGGGCCAACACGTCAACCATCTTTGGGAGGTAAATGGTATATTTTCTTATTAGTTGATGATTTCTCTAGATACTCATGGGTAGCATTTTTAAAAGAGAAAGCTGATACTTTTGATTCTTTTCACGAGATTTGCCATCGTATTATGATTGAAAAGAATGAAAAGATCATTCGTGTTATAAGTGATAGAGGTGGAGAATTCATAAATTCTAAATTCATTGATTTTTGCACTTCCAACGGCATTAAACATAAATTCTCAGCACCCTATACACCTCAACAGAATGGTGTAGTCGAGCGCAAAAACAGGGTTGTACAAGAGATGGCACGTGTTATGCTTCATAGCCGGAATTTACCGTTATATTTTTGGGCTGAAGCTGTGAACACTGCAGTCTATGTTATTAATCGAGTTATTTGCGCCCGGGAACTTTAAATACACCAAATGAACTATGGTTTTGTAGAAAACCAAACATCAAATATTTTCGTATCTTTGGGAGTCGGTGTTACATTTTACGTGACCGCGAAAATCTTGGAAAATTTGACTCTCGAAGTGACGAAGGGATTTTTATGGGTTATTCTACAAACTGTAGAGCATATCGGGTATTTAACTTGGAATCTAAAACGATAGTTGAATCTATAAATGTTAAAGTAGATGAAGCTTTCCACTTTGCATCTGATAAATCTACCCTTGATATCTCTCTTGATGATGATGTTCCAGCAAATGCATCTTCTCATAACAATTCTTCCGATAATGATGATGCATCTAATGATTCTTCAAGTTTATCTGATGTGCAGGAATCATCTCATGTACCTCCGAGTACTCCGTTACCTCAAACATTACGCATCTCCAAGGATCATCCGGAATCTAACATTATTGGAGACCCACAAGAAGGAGTCAGGACTCGGAGACAGTTGGTTTGTGGATTCGCTTGTTACGTTTCCTTAATCGAACCAAAGAACGTCGATGAAGCTCTTCAGGATGACTACTGGATTGAAGCAATGCAGGAAGAGCTCCATTAGTTTGAACGGAACAAAGTCTAGGAATTAACGTCGCCTCCGAAGCAACACAATGTGATTGGTACTAAATGGATTTTCAAGAACAAGAAAAATGAGGATGGTACCATCATCAGGAACAAAGCACGTTTAGTTGCTCAAGGCTACTCTCAAATAGAAGGTATAGACTTTGATGAAACTTTCGCCCCTGTAGCTAGACTCGAGTCCATTCGTATCCTATTTGCAATTGCTTGTCATTTTAAAATAAAACTCTTTCAAATGGATGTTAAGAGCGCATTTTTAAATGGGTTTTTAAATGAGGAAGTTTATGTGGCTCAACCGAAAGGTTTTGTAGACCTTAAACTACCTAACCATGTTTTTCGTTTGAAAAAGGCTCTTTACGGTCTAAAACAAGCACCGCGAGCATGGTACGAAAGGTTAACGAAGCACCTTTTGGAGAAGGGCTATACTCGAGGGGGAGCAGACAGGACTCTCTTTGTGAAGCATTACCAAAATAACTTCATTGTAGCACAAATCTATGTCGATGACATCGTATTTGGTGCAACAAGAGATAATGATGCTTCTAGATTCGCTGAAACCATGGAAAGCAAATTTGAGATGTCCATGATGGGCGAACTGACATATTTTCTTGGATTACAAGTGAAACAAAGTGACGATGGCATCCATCTGTGTCAATCCAAGTATGCAATGGAGTTGGTCAAAAAGTTTGGTTTAGAAAATTCTAAAGATTTTCCGACTCCAATGGGAACTAGCAATAAGGGATTAGGAAGTGAATCTCTTAGTGAGAATGTAGACGAGTAACTCTATCGCAGCATGATTGGAAGTCTACTTTACCTCACGGCTAGTCGCCCGGACATATCCTTTAGTGTTGGGATTTGCGCGAGATATCAATCAGCACCAAAGGAGGTTCACCTGAAAGCGGTGAAACGGATCATCCGGTACATCAAAGGGACAATAAATTTCAGAATTTGGTATCCTATGGGAACAAGTCTAGATATTGTAGGATACTCAGATGCCGATTGGGCAGGATCAGTGGATTATCGGAAGAGTACGAGTGGTGCATGTTTTTATCTTGGCCATTGCCTTGTTGCGTGGCATAGTAAAAAGCAAAACTGCATTGCACTCTCGACTGCCGAAGCGGAATATATCTCAGTGGGTAGTTGTTCAACCCAACTCATTTGGATGAAAAGTGTGTTGAGCGACTTCCGAATTTCAGCAACTTCGGTAACGATTCTCTGTGACAACACCAGTGCTATAAACTTTTCCAAAAACCCTGTGTTGCACTCAAGAACAAAATACATTGAACTTAGATATCATTTTCTTAGAGAGCTAGTTGAATCAAATATTCTTCAACTTTCATATATTTCAACTGAAGATCAATTAGCTGACATTTTAACAAAACCTTTGGATCAAAAACGTTTTATTCATTTGCGTAAGGCAATTGGAATGCTTTCCTTGAAATAATTTCTTTTTGAAACCAATCCTTAGGTTAGGTTTTGTTTTTGTGTTTTTGTTCTTTACCTATGCTTGTACATAGAACATTAATTGAGCATTAGTTATATTGACTTTAACTGCATCCTTTTATATATTTAGAAATTTATTATGCTTTAGATATCATAATATTTCAGTTGATGCAATGATCATTTATGTCAATTAAGTCATTTCTTAAAGTGATCAAAGTCAATTTCTCTCTCAATGATCTCTTGGTATAGTTTTTATCTTATTTGACTATTTAGTCGAGTATGAAATCGAGATCAATCTTTGGTTGAGTTCTTTATATCTTAAATAATTGATAGCCAATTGAGGGGGAGTCAAAAGAAAAAAATGTTATGCTCAAAAGATGTGGAAAGAGTTACATCCCAATGAGGAGTGTGAAAACTACCACCACATGGAGGAAAGAGCTACCACCTCGGTCGTCCGAGTACTGTGTGCAGCTACCACATGTATACAAAGCATGATTTTTCAAGTTGTCTAGATAAAATGCTTTTTGGAATACTTGACTCTGTCAAATTCCAAGGTTGGTATAAGGTGGGATTTTTATTGAAAAGATGCTCATAGAGCCACTCCTTACAATAAATTGACTAGATATATTATCTAACTTATCTGGGATTTCAAACATCTTTGATCTTGATATTTCATTTTCTTTACCAAATTGATGATTTGATAAAGGCATTACTCATAAGATCATGTTAGATGTAATTGAAGTTGTTCAACTTTAAGGGATTTAATTTTTATAAATTTTCGTTTCGTTATTTGAATATTTTTGATAGATTTGGCATAATCTATTTCTTGTTGTATGAAACGATGATTTTTATTTAAAGTTGATACACAAAAGTGCTTACAATCTTTTTCTGGAATTTCTGGAATTTTTCTGGATTTTTCTGAAGAAAAAGTTTGGAGCCGGTCCGGACTGGACAAGCTGATCCGAACCCCGAACGCAGGAAAATCCTGCGAGTAGCCGATCCGGACTGGACTCTTCGGGCAGTCCGGACCGCGGCTAGGGTTTATATGAAACGAAGAGGATTTTGATTTTATTTCATCACAAGCTTTCGTTTCTAAGCCTCCAAACTTTCTCTCTCTAAAAAGCAAGGATCTTGGAGCCCTCTAAACTCATTCTCTTCACCTCAAAGTAAGTTTTCTTGATCAAAATCTCGGTTTTTCACAGTTTTTCATATTTTTGCTCAGAACGTGAGGAAATTTCATATCTTTTTCGTTTATGAATGATTTTTGATCAAACTTCTTTTGAAATAAGAACTCTGGGAACATTAGTTTTGGTTATATGCTAGGTTTTCTCATGATAAATGAATTTTTGGGGTTGGATTTCTAAAAATTCGGTTTTAGGGCATATTTTCAGAATTTTTGAAAATCATGGGATTGATCTATTTTTAAAATTCTTTTTGCAAAACTAATTTGATTCCTAGTCTCTCTACACGATAATGATTGTTTAGGTACAATTTTTAAAATTTTTGAAAATAAACAATTTTTTTCGTGTTTTTGAGGTATTGCTCACAGGACACTTCCTTCTTAAAGCACAAAGAGCAATGGAGTTTTCATGGATCATCTTTCTGCTAGTCGCAATGGTGCACACACGTGCGACTGTTAAAAAGGAACAAGGTGACTCACCTCGAGACAAGACAAGAACTGTTGGTCACGACAGCTCTGAATCCGAAGAAGAAGACTGGGAAGACTTCCTGAAACAAGTTCAACAAAAAGTTGATAAGGACGACAGATTGTATTTCAAGAACAAAAAGCTCAAGAAGTCTATGTCAACGTCCAAACATTCTACTAGACGGGAAAATACCAAGGGAAGTGGAATTCAAATCGCTGAATCCCTCTCTGGAGCACACTCAGTTCCAAGAGAATCCCCATGGGATGAAGGCCAGCATGCATTATCTGCTTCTCCACCTCGGCCATCGACTTCAAGGAGAAACACTCCAGAAGCTACCGTATTGGCCTCCGTTCATCAGGAACAAAGAAGACTATCTGCTGACCAAGAGAGATTGGCGACAGATCTCCAGCAAATTGCCGCTGAACAACAACAAATGAGAAAGAAATGTTCCAAAATATCACGAATGCTGAAAGGAATTTTGAACAAGCTGGATCATACCAGCTCAGACAGTTCGGATTTAGCTTGATCTCATGGCTAATCTTTTCTTTTGCAGGTTTTTAAGTTTTTTTTAGTTTTAGCTCTCAAACTTTTGGTTCTTGAACTTGTTAACTATTCTCTCCATTTTGTAATTTTGGCTAAGTTTTGTGACAAAAAGGGGGAGAGAGTATAGGACAATGCACAATGCTCTGTGATTGGAACTTTGAACAATGCACAATGCTCTGTGATTGGCCATGACTATACTTGTGTGAGAACAATGCTGAAACTAAGGTAAGTATAACTTTCAACTTTGGTTTTATATGTGTTTTGATGCATGCCTCCGCTAACTATTCGACTAACTATTTGGGCATGTAATATAACTAACAAGTTGCTTGTTGACTAACCTTTCTAAGTCATGTGTAGGGTAATTTCTCTCATAATCCTTTAACTGGCGCGAAGCATAGGCAATTACCCTACCATGCTGCATCAACACACATCCAAGGCCGCTGTGGGAGGCATCACTGTAAATCACGAACCCCTCTCCCATGACCGGTAGTGCAAGGACTGGCGCTGTAATCAATCTCTGCTTCAACTCCTCGAAGCTCTATTGGCATTGCTCTGTCCATACAAATTTTACCCCCTTCTTGGTCAATCTAGTGAGGGGGGTAGAGAGCTTCGCAAAGCCCTCAACAAATCGACGGTAGTAGCCCGCAAGGCCCAAGAAGCTCCGAATCTCCGTCACCGTCGTAGGTCTAGGCCAATCCCGAACTGAATCAATCTTCGTCGGGTCCACTGACACTCCTGCGGCTGAGACAATGTGGCCTAGAAAAGAAACCTCCCGTAGCCAAAAGGCGCACTTCTTCAACTTGGCATACAGCTTCTTCTCCCTCAGAAGCTGTAGCACTAACCTCAAGTGCTCCTCGTGCTCAAAGTCGCTACGGGAATAAATCAAAATGTCATCGATGAAAACCACCACAAAACGGTCCAAGTAAGGCTGAAAGAATCGGTCATCAGATCCATAAACGCAGCCGGGGCATTCGTCAAACCAAAAGGTAACACTGTAAACTCGTAATGCCCATACCGAGTCCTAAACGCCGTCTTGGACACGTCCTCGGCCCTCACCCTCAGCTGGTGGTAACCGGACTGAAGATCTATCTTCGAGAAAACCGTAGCTCCCTGAAGCTGATCAAATAAATCATCAATCCGAGGAAGTGGATACTTGTTCCTGACGGTCACTTTATTCAACTCTCTGTAGTCCACACAAAGCCTAAGTGACCCGTCTTTCTTCTTTACAAATAGAATCGGGGCTCCCCAAGGAGAAACACTAGGTCGAACAAACCCGCGATCCAACAGATCCTGAAGCTGAGCCTTTAACTCCCTCAATTCTGCAGGGGCCATCCTGTAGGGTGCCTTAGAGATTGGCGTAGTTCCAGGAACCACGTCAATCACAAACTCAATCTCTCGATCCGGCGGCATAGACGATAGCTCAGTAGGGAACACATCTGGATACTCTCGGACGATAGGAATGTCCTCGAGCCCAGGCATCGCCGTAGGCACCTCTACAACAGTAGCTAAGAAAGCAACACAACCACGACTCATCAGCTGTCGTGCTCTAGCAGAAGAGATCGTCGCTGCAAACAGCGTACTCTGACAACCTCTGAAGACATACTCCGCCTGACCCGGCTCCCGGAGGGTCACAGTCCTCTCTCGACAATCAATAGTAGCGTAATACTGAGTCAACCAATCCATACCCAATACTACGTCAAAATCCCGGAGCTGACGAAGGACCAAAAGGTCAACAGGCATAATCCAAGGCCCTAACTGCACTGGGTAGGACCGACAACACTTATCAACGTGTAGAACATGATCGGGTATCTGAACCTCACGAGCACAAGACAACGGCCCTAACTCTAGCCCATGCATGGATGCAAATGTCCTACTGATGAATGAATGAGATGCTCCGGTATCAAATAAAGCTCTGGTGCGAGTAAAGGAGATAAGGATAATACCTGCCACCACGTGGCTAGCTGCCCCCGAATCCTCGACCTGTGCGGTATACACCCTGCCGCTCGGGGGTGGTCGCCTGTCAGACTGCCGCGACGAAGTGGCCCTATCCCCCTGGCCAAAACCTGTCGAAGATCCGCCCGTCTGAAAGGGCGGTGGAGGAAGAGCCGAAGCTGCCGATGCTGCTGATGACCCCGCTCTAGGACAAGACCATGCTCTGTGCCCTGCCTGCCCACACCGGTAACATCGGCCCTGCCGCTGATCACACTGCTGGGGGGCGTGGGGTCCGCGCAAATCACACAACTATCAGTGCGGCTCTGCTGCTGCTGCTGCTGCTGCCTAGGAGGCCGGGAGCCCCCCGATCTCGGCCTCCTCTGTGCCCCGCGGCCTTGAGGCTGGATCTGTGGCGGCCTCGGGGGCCTCGGTCTGCTCGTCTGCCCAAAATCCTGCGGTGCGGGGCGCTTCTCCCCGGAGCTAGTCCCTGGCGGCCCGCCCCTCTCTGCCATGATCACCGTCCCTCGAGAGACCCACCATGCACGCTCCATGGCTGCGTCCAGAGTCGGTGATCGGTGTGAATGAACAAGGTGATAAATATCCGGGTGCATCCCTCGCTCAAACAAATCCACCCTCTGAGCCTCATCAGGGGCAACATGCGGCACACTGCTCAATAATCGCTGGAACTCTCGAATGTAGTCGGGAAGGGGTTGACTACCCTGCTGCAGTCGACGAAGATCCCCCTCTAGCTTCTGCTTTGCACTATCGGGGAAATAGGCCCCGAGTAGCAAAGCTCGAAACTCCTGCCAAGACATCACCTGAGCTCGTGGCGGTCCAACGGGGCGGACTCGACGACACCAAGTCTCAGCGTCTCCCTCCAGGAAGTGTGTAGCCAAATACACCTGATGCTTTTCCTTAATAAACAGGTTCTCAAATAACTTTTCTATTGCTGAAATCCAGTTTTCTACTTCCCATGGCTCTGAACTCTGCCCAGCGAATCGCAGAGGATGGAACTGGGTGACATAAGATAATCGATCCGTGAGCTCCCTCTGCTCCGACTCTGTCAACGGGGCGATCTGTGATGAGGTCGACGAAGTCGCTGCTGGCGGTGCCGCAGATTGTTGGGTTATATGTAATAATGGATCTAAATAGGGGAAAAAACACCTAGAGGGGGGTGAATAGGTGTAAACAATAAACACTCAAAAAATCATTGCGCAATTAAAAACCCAATGCGGAAATATAAATGAACACGCAAGATTTTTACGTGGAAAACTCCAAACCGGAGTAAAAAAAACCACGGGACCGATAACACAGTGAAATCCACTAGAATTGAACACGTACAAGGTGATATACCGTACTCACAGACGACTCAACCTTTTCCATACGCTCCTAGTTGATCTTCTCCGCTCGCTCCACAACGCTTCACGAATCCACGATCTGCGTCCAACGCCGAATCCACGGCGTCCAACGTCGAGTCCACGACGTCTGACCGAATCCACGGTCTTCACCCAGTAGCACGCTTCGAATCCACGAACGTACCTCGCTCCGAATCCACGAGAGCGGTTGCACCTTGAATCCACAAGGCCACGCGAGTCCACGCGCCGATTTTGGGGTAAATCGTTATTTTTGGGTGGTGATGATCCGCCGAATACTTAGATCAAAGATAGATAGGAAATACCATCTAAGTATTCATTAGTTTGATTCAACTCAAGATGTGAGTATGAAAACCTAGAATCAAACTAATCAATATAGATGAAGAAACATAGGGTAATATCTAATGATTTCCTTTCTTCTCTATATGTGGATCTTAGGCCGCATAAAAGATGACGGCTTGTATGTGGATTAACCCTAGAAAAAGAATCATAGGGTCTATATATAGGTTAGAAACCCTAGGAAGAAGATAAGGATCAAAAACTGTTCATTTCTGAAAATTTTCACGACGGCGATCCGGATCGGATTAACTGTGATCCGGATCGTCGTAACGAGTCAGGCAATTCCAGTAAAACAGGGTTCGGGATTCGGATCGAAATGGACTTTGATCCGGATCGGATTTGCCAATGAACAAGCCCCCTTCGGGATCCGGATTGGACTGACTGATCCGGATCCTGAACATGTCCCATGTTCAGTTCTTGATTTTTATGCAGTAAAAAATTCTTCCAAGTGTTTCTACACTACAAGAAGTATTCGGATCACCAAAAATACTTAGTTAAACTTACCTGATCCTTTTGAATTCTTCTTTCTTGAGATTGAGGTATAAGATCCAAACTTCATTCATCTTCAATCTTCAAGACTTAACACTTTCACGAAATGCGCCAAAACAAAATCCGTAACACAGATGTCCTCTGCTCAAGTAACCTCATCATCCGCTCCATATTTTCCTCCTGGCGCTTGGCTGCCTCCTCCTGGCGCCGCAACGCCTCTAACATCTGGGCCACCTGGGCCCGTAGCTCCTGAACCTCCCCCTGTGTGGCCTCCTCCTGCTCGGGCCTGTCCTCAGACGTGGAGTGCGCCCTCGTCGTCGCACGACGTCTCGGAGGCATCTCGGGCAACTGCGACAAGGAAAACAGGGTGTCAGAGAACCAAAACCTCACGACCCAAAACAAGCGAAAGTCTAAAACATGCTTCCAACTCTAA
This sequence comes from Tillandsia leiboldiana, assembly GCA_029204045.2. NCBI lineage: Eukaryota > Viridiplantae > Streptophyta > Magnoliopsida > Poales > Bromeliaceae > Tillandsia > Tillandsia leiboldiana. Next base: position 12,462,148 of record CM055073.1, read on the forward strand.
AGTGTTGTGTTGTCTGCAGCCAACAGAACCACTTTAGAGAGCTAACATGTAAAGTCACTCGCCCGAAATCCCGGGGGAGTACAACACAAACAAGACTCTCGCTACAAATTCGCCTCACACGACAGTCATCCTACTGTCCAACCAACAGCCTAGGGTCTCTAAGTCCCCAATGACCTATACACCTAGGCTCTGATACCACCTAAATCTGTCACGCCCCGGGGTCGAAACTACGACCCGGGCTCGCCAACAGATCCGCCGTCTATGCGGAAACTGCCGCACAGACGAAGCGTCTAACCTGAAAAGAGATCTAGCTGTACAAGTATCAGAGCAGAAAAGAAGCAACACTGAAGAAATAAACTGTAATACAAGAGTCACTAAGTAAAAGTCCAGGTACAACAGCCACTATCTCCCAAAATAAAGTACATCATCACTATCTAGTACAAAAGTGGGAAACAAAAATACCCGGGCAACTCTACCTCTGACTCTACAGACCCAGAAGGCACTAGTCGGCCACGCCCTTGCCATGGTCTGAAGACTCCGCACGTGCCGGCCCAGGGACGGCCGCCTCAGAAACACCTGTCACACACGGCGGGTGTGAGATCAACTGAAAAGTCAGATCTCAGTGGGTACCGGTGTCCGATCCACGGTATGCCCACTAAGTCCACTGGAGGAAAAGACAGATAGATAGATAGATAGATACTGAAATGAAAGCTGAAAATAAATCTATCACTATATGCCTCAATGCAATGCTGTACTAAATGACATCTAGACTCATATGAAATAACCACCCGCTCATGTCATCCCCGCAGCCACCCGGTAACTCGGCCGGGGGCGAAATCCCACCTGGTATCTCGGCCAGGGGAAAGTGTCCTCCTGGTATCTCGGCCAGGGAAAATACCCTCCTGGTAACTCGGCCAGGGAAAATGCCCTCCTGGTAAATCGGCCAGGGAAAATACCCTCCTAGTAACTTGGCCAGGGAAAATACCCTCCTGGTAACTCGGCCAGGGAAAATACCCTCCTGGTAACTCGGCCAGGGAAAATGCCCTCCTGGTAACTCGGCCAGGGGTATCTAATACAGCTGTGTATTCGGAGCGAATACCCAAGAGCATAGTACGTGTCTTAGTCGGAAACAATAACCCACGACTTACACGGCTGTCCCGGACTTACCTGATAGCACAAGGACATAGTACCTTTGCATTCGGAAGCAAAAAGGGCATTCCGTAATTCTTTCGGAAGAAACCAACCCACCTGCGAAAATCGGCAAAATCCGCGCGCCGACAAGGGGTTCCGCCGCTATCCCACAGCTCCACGCGGCAAAACAAGTACCACCCACCACGTAGAAAGTCAACAATGAGTCACCACTGCGGGAACAGGAAATAAATCGGATCAGAAAACCCGCGGTCGAAACCCGTGCTCTCAAACGGCGAAAGAAAACCATCTGGCGACGAAAAACGCCGCTCGCTGCGCGGAAAACCCATCGCGCACAAGCCGCGGCGCGTCGTCGAGCCGTGGCCTGGGTGGCAACAGCGCGGCACAAAGCTGGCCACGCGGCGCCCCAGAGTGCCGCACGCCTAGCGCGCGGCCTGCCGCCCCCGCGGCCCAAGAGGCAGCGCGCGCGGGGCCCTACAGCGCCGCGCGCCTAGCGCGCGGCCCAAGGGGCCGCCCGCGCGGGGCCCTACAGCGCCGCGCGCCTAGCGCGCGGCCCAAGGGGCCGCCCGCGCGGGGCCCTGCAGCGCCGCGCGCCTAGCGCGCGGCTTGCAGCCCGCGCGGGGCCCAACAGCCCGCGCAGCCCATGGGGCCACCCTCGCGGGGGTCTAGAACGCTGCGCGCCTCGAGCGCGGCCTGCAACCTGCGCGGGGCCCAACGGGCCGCCCGCGCGGGGCCCTGCAGCGCCGCGCGCCTAGTGCGCGGCCTGCAGCCCGCGCGGGGCTCAACAGCCCGCGCAGCCCAGGGGGCCACCCGCGCGGGGGTCTGCAACGCTGCGCGCCTAGCGCGCGGCCTGCAACCCGCGCGGGGCCCAAGGGGCCGCCCGCGCGGGGCCCTGCAGCGCCGCGTGCCTAGCGCGTGGCCTGCAGCCCGCGCGGCCCAAGGGGCCACCCGCGCGAGGGTCTGCAATGCCGCGCGCCTAGCGCGCGGCCTGCAACCCGCGCGGGGCCCAGCAACCCGCGCGGGGGTCTGCAGTGCCGCGCGCCTAGCGCGCGGCCTGCAGACCGCGTGGGGTCCAGCAGGGCCACCCGCTCGCCTAGCGCGCGGCCCGCAGTGCGCGGGGCCCGCGCGCGGCCCGCGCGGCCCCGCGGCACTGCGCTTGCACCGCAGTGCCGCGCGTGTGCCTGCGGTGCTGCGCGCCTTGCGGGCAGTCCGCCGCGCGCGCCTGCGGCGCTGCGCGCCTTGCGCGCAGCCCGCAGCTCGCGCCCGCCCTGGCGATGCTGCCGGCGGCCCGGCGCCATGCTGCACAACAACAGCAGCAGGGCGCCTGCTGCACGCGGCGCCCATGCGCGCCCCCGCAGCGGCCCGCCCTCCTAGCCGCGCGCTGCTCAAAATGCACGCGCGCGGCCCGCACAGCCTCGTCACGCCTCGTACAGCCAGTCCGCAGCCCTCCAATAGGAAAAGAAAAAAAAAAAAAGAAGGAAGTAGCCAAAATCCTCAATGCTGCTAATAAAAAAGTAAAAATAATACACCAACCTCGACGAGTCTCGCCGTGCGCACACTCGGCTCCGCGCCCTCGCAGCGAAGAAAAAACCCAAGAAACACCTTCCTTCTACTCTTCTTCTATCCTCTGCTTCAGACAAGGGCCAAGAGGTTACTTGCTTTCCTTTTCTTCTTTTTGGAGAAGAAGGTGGGTGAGGTGGCAGTTAAATGGAAAAGCTACAGCATGAGCTTAATTAAGGCCTAATTAAAAACTAACACTTTTCCTTAGCTAAAGAAAAAAGCAAAAGCTCAATTAAGCTTCAACAATACCTTAATTAAGCTCTCCCATAATCTCTGCCAACTCCTCACTCTACAGCAACTCCAAAAAAAGTAAAAGCAACATCAAAAACCTTAATTAGCACAATTAAATGATTAAAATAATCCCAAAAGTGCCACGATAACTCACTTTTCGACTTCGGCACCTCCGCCGCTGCCCGGAACCTCCCGAACTCCGCTGTAATCTGAAAATACACATGCTCACGGCTTTTTTTCACCCAAAATGCCCATCTGCAGAGTCGGTAAGCTCAACCAAGAATCCGGTACACTACAGTCCGGACTGGAATTGCGCATGAACTATCCTATGTTCGGGGTCCGGACTGTCATGTCAGGTCCGGACTCTGAACATGTAGTATGTCCAATTTTTGATTTTTATGCAATTAAAAATTCATCCAAGTGTTTCTACACTATAAGAAGTATTCGGATCACCAAAAATATTTAGTTAAACATACCTGATCCTTTTGAATTATTCTTTCTTGAGATTGAGGTATATGATCCAAACTTCTTCATCTTCAATCTTCAAGACTTAAATAATTTCACGAAATACGCCAACACAAATTCCTTAACAGCCTTTGCCCTCCACATTACACAGCGGAGCGACCGGAAAAAAATGTGGTAAATGTAATTGGTTGCAGATGCAGCCTCATTATGAAAAGATGATGGCGGAATTAAAGTGAAAATTTCGCAAGAAAAGACTTGGTCATTCGTGGCAATTGAGAGAGCAAGTGCTCAAATGTGTCTCTCACCTACTTGGTGAAAGTGGCCAGACACCAGGTCTGAGTTTGTCTCTGGATTGAGATAGGGATTCATGAACAAGTTGCTCGTGTGGTTTTGGCGAGCAGGCAATATGATGCCGGTGACGAGATACAGTAAGCCCAGTAGTGAGGGCAAGTTACCTCCCTCTCGATCGAGTAGGAGTCAAGATGTGATTCAAGTTTCGAGGACGAAACTTATTTTAAGGGGGGTAGAATGTAATGAAATACTATTTTTATTGAGTTTGGAAAAGTAAAGTATGACCTGGGAAGGAATCGGGCCCAAATCGGGATTCAAAATAAGATATCTAGAATCTTATGTGAGAAAGTGGGCCCAGATTGTAAGTGGAAAATTCACAGTCTCGGAAAATTCTGAGAAAATTACGGGAGCTCCGTAAATATGTTTTAAAGCCACAGTAAAAGTTTCGCGTTGATCGGACACCCGGATAGTGAGAACGGGCTCCGCCGGCAAATTTGAATACAGTGGGACTTTTGGTGACCCAGAGGTGGTCCAAACTGAAAAATTAAAGTGCCATGTGGTAAATTAAGTTAAACTGTGGCTGCCCGGCAAATTTGAGCGAAAACGGGGGAGAAACGGGCGAGAACGAACGAAAACGGGCGAAACTGGGCTTGGGCCCAAGTTTCGGGCGCCCGAAAATGAGTTCCGGGCGCCCAGAAAGTACTGTAGCGAACCGGCTTTTATGGGCTGCAGCGAATTGGGCTGCACTGTAGCGAACCCGGTTCACTGTAGCAGCCCGGTCCAAATGAGGTGCGCCCGAAAGTTACTGTAGCGCGCCCGAAAATTTCTGTTGGCACGGATCACGAGGCAGTGGAACGGATCCCGATGTTGTGGGCACGGATCCCGAGGCGCGGGCGCGAATCCCGAGGCATAGGCGCGCGCGCGGCGCGCTGTGGCGCGCGTCACGAGGCGCTCGTGGTAGGTGGGGGAACGCCACGTGGCGTCTCCTCATTGGACGCACTGGCCGAGAGAGCGGGGGCGCGTCGGGAAGGCGCGGCGGCCCTAGCGCTGTGTCAGCGGGCGTGACCACGTGTCGGCCTCCCATTGGACGATCAGCGCGACGTGACGCGCTGACGTGACGCGACGCACCTACTGCGGGCTTGGGTGCGGTCCAAGTGGCGACCGTTGATTGGCCGCCGCAGTTCCGTGGTCGCGGTGCACGGGTCCAGGGACACGTGTCGTCCTCTGGTTGGTCGAGCGGTGCCGACGTGGCGCCTAGCTGGCATGGCGTGGACCCGTGGACCTTGGCGGGACGGTTACTATAGCCGCCCGGAAGTTTTCGGGCGCCCGAAAAGTTGCGCCCGAAAGTTCGGATTCGGCCTATATAGGCCCGAATGGCCCCATTTTCCTCCTTTTCTCCTTTTTGGCTTCACCCGAGCGTACCAGGAGGGGAGCGGGCGACTTCGAGGCGGGGTTTTCAAGGGCGCACGAGCGCGCCGTGGACTCCGTGGAGCGCGCAAGGTGCTCCAAAGAGGTAATGGACGCGATGGACGTCACGACGCTGTCGACGTAGGCCCCCGTGTGTCGTTTTTGTGGTATTTTTGGCACAGATTTGTGGTTTCCTTTTGGATTTTCGATTTGACTCCATGCCCACGTGCGTGTTAGGGACCCAACTTTTTCTGTGCCGTTTTGCTGCGCGATTGTCGAGGGCGTTTTTGGCACGCCTCGTTTTGCGTGCAAGCTCGTGGGTAATGTGCCTCGTTTTGCGTGCGGATTCGGTGAATGTGTGCAGTTTTGGACGCAAACTCGGAAAACGTGCACCATTTTGCGTGCAATGTTGAGAAAGGAACATGCACCGTTTTGCGTGCCAATACGAGGTATGTTCACCGTTTTGCGTGCAGGTTGGACTAACGGGGCACCGTTTTGCGTTTAGACTCTAACGTTGCGTCTCGTTTTTCGTGCAGGGCTGGAAAAATGTGCACCGTTTGGCGTGCAACCCTACAGTAGAATGTGCACCGTTTTGCATGCCAATACGGGGTACGTGCTCCGTTTTGCATGCGGGTTGGACCAATGCGCACCGTTTTACGTGTAGATTCTAATGTGTTGCATCATTTTTCGTGCAGGGCTAGAAAAAAATATGCACCGTTTTTTGCGTGCAACCCTACAGTCAGGCGTGCACCATTTTGCGTGCAGATTCGAGGTACGTGCACCGTTTCGCATGCAGTTCGTGTTGTCGCGCACCGTTTTGCGTGCTGACCCTAATGTATGCATCGTTTCTCGTGCAGGGTTAGAAAAGACGTGCACTGTTATGCGTGCAACCTTAAGAGAAGCATGCTCTGTTTTGCCTACAAACCGGAGGTATGTGCACCGTTCTGTGTGCAGGTTGTGTTGTTGCGCACCACTTTGCGTGCTGGTTAAAATGGCGCGCACCACTTTGCGTGCAGATTTTAATGTCGTGCACCGTTTTGCCTGCAGGGTTGGTGGACGTGCACCGTTTTGTGTGTGGACTCGAGGGATGTGCATCGTTTTGCGTGCAAGCTCGAGGAAACAAGTGGAATCACGCGGAGACCAATTGCAAGTGTCTACAAGCAATTGGGGACACTACAGGTGGGGGATTCTGCCGAAATTGGGTGACCTCTCCTCTTGCTCCTTTGCTTTTCGATTTCGAAGCATGATAGTAGCCTGTTAGAGGCGTTAGGTAATCATGATTAAGATCGCCTGCGTAGATGGATACAGATGTAAAAGTATAACTGTTGGTTGCCAGAGATAGAGGAATAAATGTGCATGTGTAGATGGACACAGAGGAAAAGTGCGACTGTTGGTTGCCAAAGATATATGATGATTATGCATGCGTAGAAGTAATTACTATTTTATGAATGAGATGAAAATAATTGCATGCATGAAAAAGGATTAGCTATTTATGATTTGTGATCATGTTAGGGTATAACCCTAGGAATCATGGGACATCAGGAAAAGAACATGTTGGTAGTAAGATTAGGAGAAAACCTAGATTCAGGGTTTAATGAGTGGCATCAAACTTAGGAGTTATCATAGGATTGGACGAGTGGCATTGTCTTAGGAGATAACCTAAGGAACCTGGATAGAGTGATCAACATAGAGTCAAGGAACTCTAGGATGAGTATGACATGGAACTTAGGTAAAGGTAACCTAAGGTGAACTAGTGAACAAGATAGAGTCAAGGAACACTAGGATGAGTATCACATGGAACTTAGGTAAAGGTAACCTAAGGTGAACTAGTGAATAAGATAGAGTCAAGGAACTCTAGGATGAGTATCACATGGAACTTAGGTAAAGGAAACCTGAGGTGATCTAGAGGAGATTAAACTCACAGACAGGAAATTAGAGTCAGTGTAACTCTAAGATAAAGTGGAACAGGAAAATAGAGTTAAGTTAACTCTAGGATTCAATAAGGAATCAGGAAAATGGGAAAAATGGATCAAGTGTGGAGACATGAAAGGGAAAATAGGAAATTAGAGTCAGTATAACTCTAAGTTAAAAGTGAAATCGGAAAATAGAGTTAAGTTAACCCTAGGATTCAGTGAGGAATCAGGAAAGTGGGACGAGATCTCAAAGTTAAAGAATTAAACAAATATAACCCTAGAAAGTCATAGGGTGTCTGGGCAAATGGACAATAACTTTAACTTCAATTTGAGTTAAATAAATAAAAGAGAAATGTTTAAGAGTCCAGGAGACTCTCTAGTTACCCGTGAGGCAAGACCTAGGGTAAGGGATGAATTAATGAAAAAGATAAAGCTTAAAAGAAAGCTAAAAGTGGCTTAATAAGCCAGCCAAGCAAATTGTTAAAAGAAAGAAAATGCAGATGGTGCATTGTGATGAGACTCGTCAGTTGGGAGCAGGACTCCTTGGGCAGTGACCCGTTGGACGAGATGCTTTTGGAAAACTAAAGAAAAAGTGAAAGAGATTGCCAGTGGCAATGTGAGCTGAAGGCTCGAGTGAGAAAGAAAAGAAAAGGCAAGTGCTTAAGTGTAAAGACAAGGACAGATGCATAAAGTGCAAAAAGGGCTGAGTGCCAAGAGAAAAGAAAATAAAAGATAAGAAAAGATAATAAAACGGGCGGACCTACGGGGGTGAAACGTAGCCCTTGTTGGAGTGCAGGCAGTGTCCCGCTCCCGGGCGGAGACCCGTCTGGCACGTTGCTCCCGTAGGACGGGGTAACACTTGCGGGTGTTATCGGCAACCTTAGAAATCTTATCTTATGGTAGCAGGACTACCGGGCTGGGGCCCGTTGGATAAGAAATTCTGAGGGTTAACTTGAACTAAAGCACCAGAAGTTAAAGAAAAGGAGAAAAAAAAATAGAGTGGCCAAGGTGGCCGGGTTAGTTGAACCCTGTATATAGCGGCATAGTTGCCGAGTGGGTGCTTAGTAGCCTAGTATGGCTAGACAGAGTAGTGCTGGGTCGATGAGTTTACACAGTTAGTGTAGTGATATATTATATTGCATAGCCGCATTTTGGTATTGAGGATTTTAGTTTCCTAGCACTATTATTATTGCTTCCATTGGACCAAGTGGTGTAGGACAGTTTTTCTCGGTGGTTGAACCCACTGGGAACTCAGTTGTAGTTCTGTCACGCCCCGGGGGTTTCATTAAGCGGAAGACGACCACTGAAAATGGTTTGAATTTGCGTATACTTTTTTTTTTTTTTTTTGAAATCAACTCTCTCGGTGCGTGCCCATACCCGCCGCATATACAAATTCACTCTGCGAACGGGCAGAGTCTCCTTTGTATATGCACGGCGTCCTGACTACAACAACCATACAACTATCGCTTTAACCACACTAGTTCAACAGTCGGATACATACAGCCATTTCTCATAAGTATTAAAAGGGCCAACAAATTTTGAAAGGATAAATCCACAAGTTTTAAAAACGGCGCCCACACGGCGCCCAGGTTTTTCAAAACGGTTTTCGCAATCCATAAATCCACAGGGTTTTTAAAATGGTGCCCACACGACACCCAGATTTTTCAAAACGGTTTTCTAAATGCTTTCTTTTCTTTTGTAGTTTGAAAGCGGCCAAACGTGAAAAGCAAAACAACCACTCACAAAGATAATAACGACATTCCAACATCCACATCGACCCCACAAGGGTATCGCAATCCACACAGTAAACTACTAACAGATAATAAAATAAGCAAAATAAGAAGTACATACAGTCTATGGCCTCGAAGGACCAAAAGTACTCCTGCCACGGCCTCACCGTCGTCCTAGCACTCGTCCCTGGACGAACCTGTCACAGAGTGGGAAGTCAGTGACCAGAAAATAAGGCACGAAAGCAACAAGGGCTATAAATAAAGCAAACCGCAGTAAAACCAGAGCAACCGCCCTCCTCATCGTGCACTCGACAATATCCCTGCATAACCTGTCCCGGGCACCTGCCCCGGCAACCCGAACCGAGCACCAACCTCGGGAAACCAAACCGAGCACTCGCACCGCTCACAAAGAGCCACCGCTCATACAGAGCCACCGCTCATAAAGAGCCACCGCTCATAAAGAGCCACCGCTCATACAGAGCCACCGCTCATACAGAGCCACCGCTCGCACCTTGGCGCCTCAAACCCCCCACCTACGGGGGCCCCCACTACGTCACCTCGTGGGTATACACGGGTCATAGACCACTTTTTCGGAAAAGCACACCCTTTGCGGTGGCCAAACCGCGGGTGCGCGTGCTGCAGCCTCGAGCATAATAACCAAAAGTACCACGTATACTCAAATATATGAACCGTAACGACTGTCATGTTAGCACCATTAGACAAATAATCAAAAGTAAATACCCCTGTCGGAAACCCGACGCTAAGCCCCAAAATAAAACCCACAACATGATAAACATGAAAATAACGATAGTGTGCATAAAAGGGATTCTAAGAGTGTACCCGCTAGTAAAACTCGATAGTATCATCAATAAAGATCACTCATATTAGCACAGTTAGACGAGTCATAAAAACTTGAGCACAATTTACGAAAGTCCCACACTAAGTCTTAGGATGAGCACCCACCTGAAACGCGAATAAGAAGATGTGCAGAAACTCCAATTAAAACACCCCCCTTGTGCCCGAAAAGAATTACAGTAAAAATTATCGTTAAAAACATCATCGCGATTAAAAACACTAAAAAACGGGGCGAAACGGGCCAAAAACGGAGCTTCTGGGCTCCTTTCCTGAATGCTGGTGCACGAAACCAGGCGTGGACCGGGTCCACGACAGCAGGCGGCCGCGGCGCGGGCCGGGAGCACACTGCAGCGGTGGACCCGTGCGGCTTGGGCCGGGCCGTGCACGGGCTCGGGCGCGCACCGGGTTCACCGCTCCCCGCTGCGGTGCCGAGAACCGGGTGCACGCCTAGGGCGTGCACCGAGCGGCCTGGCGCACGCTTTCCGTGCACCGGGTCTGCGGCCCCGGGTCGCGGAGGCGTGCGCCGGGTGCACGCCGGTCCGGTGGACCCGCGGCCTGGCGCACGCGTCCGTGCACCGGGTCTGCGCCCCCGGGTCGCGGGAGCGTGCGCCGGGTGCACGCGGGCGCGGTGGACCGCGGGCCTGAAATCCCTGTTGTGAACAGTTCCGTCCCCCGTTTTCGGCTCCGGTTGCAACCACGCGATCACGGCGGCTGCGGCGATGACTTCGTGAACACGGTAACGGCGGCGGCGGCCTCCCGTTTAACCACGGCGGCGGCGGCCTCCCGTTTAGTACCAAACTTGACTCGCACGCGACCCGACAAAAGGGAAAACTCATACCGTAAGACAACGGGAAGATCCAAAACGCTCACCTCGTTTCGCCGGATTTCGTAGGAAGTGCGATCGTCCTTCCTGTCGCCAACGTAGAACCCCATGAGAGATGGATCCCTTTTTTCCTTCTCCTTTCCTCGGTTCTATACGCCAATACTTGAATTGAGAAAGGGGGATTGGGGCTTTTTCCTCTTTTTTTTTGTACGCCCCCGAAACCCTAACGCACGATCCAAAGAGATGAGAACAGAAAAATAAAAATCCTAGTCCCCAAACTCAACACTTAACGATCGGGTGCGGACCAGGGGTCCAATCTTACCTCGAAAAGCGTGCCGATCGCCCGCACGCTTTTTGATGCACTCGAAACTGCTGGTTACCTTCAGAAATTTATCCTGGGAGATCCCGGGGTCGGAATTCGAATCCGACTTCGCCGCCATTCTCCGTTTCGTGAGCTCTAACACCTAAAAATATCCGCGAGTCCCGACGGTCTGCCTAGAAGTTCTCGAACTTTCAACCCCCCCTAACACTAAAAAAATTCAATTAAAACCAAAACGGAAAACCGGGAGGTCGAGGTATTACAAAAATAATTAAAATAAACCAATAACATAAATAAGATCAAAGAAACTGATCAGGGACAGATCCTGTCCGACCGCCTCGAAAAGCGTGCCGGCCACTTAGCACGGATTCCGATGCACCACTCAAAGGCAAACGCTTTGACCCCCATTCCGGGAGATCCGTAAGTCGGAATCCGAATCCGTTCGCTTTGCCGTCCTCCGTTTTTCGAGCTCAGTCGCAGAAAAATACTCGCGGTCCAGGCCAGTCCATTGCAGAAAACACAGTGAAAAGTTGTCCTAATAATCCCATCATAAAAAAAAGGTATACAAAGGCATTGGAATGCCAGGACTCTACAAGTTCTCACACCCCTTGGGTGACCCCCCCCCCCCTACAGGTTTAGGTATGGACGCAGCGGTCGAGACGGATCAGGTGCAGTCAGCGAGGCATACGACAGGGGCAAGGGCCCAACAGCATAGAGACATAGAGAGTCTAGCAGAGGTATCCCTTTTTATATATTTCTTGAGTGAACCTTGTATGGTGAGGAAATTATGTAAAAGAGTTGTAATAATTTTATTTGCAAGTTCAGAAATGTAAAGTGTAATAAATTTAATTTATGGTTCACTCTTGTATGCTTTCATTTCCGCTTTAACTGTTTGTTATTGAATGAAAGTTTTAAATTAGTAGTGATTTTTAGTACTCTGATATTTAGCTTCCGCATACACTGGTTGTGTTATTATGGATGTTACCGTTCCTTTCGGGTAGTGAAAGGTCATACCCGATTGGCGGGTCTGTTGGCGTGCCCGAACCGTATAAATTGGCGGACTCGGGGTGTGACACGAGTGGACAACCGACTTTCAAACCTATGGGTTTATGCTATAGTCTGAATATGATAAATGTGACTGTATGGTTAAGTGTAATCTCTCCTCGTTGTCGTTCAATGTTTGCATGGTTAAAGTATTTGTCGTGCTCGGAACGCCGTGCATATACAAAGGAGGCTCCGCCCGTTTGGAGAGTGAATTTGTATATGTGGCGGGTCTGGTACGCACCGGAGGCGAGGTTCATTTAAGAAAAAAAATGGATACGTTTTCCGCTCTTTTAGAACCTCCGGGGCGTGACAGATTATATGGTATCAGAGAAAACGACTTTAACCACGGTGGGCAATGACCAACATCCACAGAGTGTAATACCACAAGTAACTAACCAAATTGATAACCAAGGTGTAGGAGTGTAATGTACGAGCGTGAGCGCGGGGAAAGAGGGATAGAGTCCCAGAGTTTGTAGGTCAAGGTGCTAGGCCATTTTTAAACATAGGGTTGACGCAGTTACTTTGTATGCACAGATAACAGCCGGACGCGATCATTTATCGGCAACGCCGAAACGACGGAATGGACTCAGCAGCCGCGGCAACTCGCTTACTTCGGAACCAGTTGCGCGACGTGGCTGGTCAACTGCTTACCCTGACCGAGCGGTTATGCTTACTGACGCAGGACATAGGGGGTACTGACCTTATTCAGTACGGTTCCAGAGGGGACACACTGCGTGGGATGCCGACTACGGGATTTCCCACCTTTCGTGAGGCGGTGGACACGGCCACGTGGGTAGAGCGGGAGCTCGCCGATGCATGCGCACAGCAGGGGAAACCCGGATTGTATTAGGGCCAGAGATGTGCCCACCCCCGTCTTGAGGAAGACCACTTTCAGAGTGGTCGGGCAACCAAACGCCCAAGGACAGTACGGGAAATTGGACAGGCACCGATGGGAGGACCGGGACCACTAGGAAAGCCTTGCGTCATTTGTGGGAGGGTGCACCAAGTCACGGGTTGAGCATGGAGGTACAACCACTGTTTTCGTTGTGGAAAACTAGGCCACTCTCGCGCCTCATGCCCCCAGGGGCCGACCACTACCGCCGCGGCACCGCAACAAGAGGAACGAGGAAAGGCTGCAACCCCCATCCTGCAGAAGGACCTACCCGGCAGTTAGCTCAAGGAGGATCACGACGATTCCAGATCCCTGCCCAGTTATGCCGTGCGTCGTTGGCCCGAAGGATGCGGCCGAACTCCCCGAGCTACCCAGATAGAGGACGCGATGTCCCGAAAAGAGTGATAACAGGTAATGCTTTTACCGTCGTCTTCGATTTAGGGTTTCCTATCGCACCTGAGCATCCCACTCTTTTCCGACCCAATTACCCTCTCCTATTGTTTTTCGTTTTTCCCTACGTAGTTAGGGAGGATGGGGGGGGGGGGGGGGGGATAGTTCTTTCCCCACTTATTCTTGTCTTTCTCCTGTTTTCTGCCTTAGGGGTAGATGTACTCTAGCTATGAGGAGAAACCCTCCTAAGTTTTTAGTCGAACCCTCCCCAGCCTGCACGGGCGAGGAAGTTTCCAATGCCTTAAGGCAGGGGGTGTAACGACCCGACCCACTAGCAATAATAACTCGTTGGGCCCAACCCACAGCCCAAAATGCTTAAGCCCAGTTATTATTACTAGTGTCCAAGTCTCATATAAACCCAATCACAATTCCATCCACATCTGATGTGGGACTATTGGGGGTGTCACAGACTCCCCCCGTTTAAGCCTGACGTCCTCGTCAGCCCAAACACACACACACAAGCCCAAGATCACCAGGCGATGTGAGACTCGTCTCGCTAGCCCTGTCATCTAGACCCAGGCTCAGCCGAGACTCGTAACACACTTCCGGCTGGTTATTGGCTCTGATACCAAATGTAACGACCCGGCCCACTAGCAATAATAACTTGTTGGGCCCAAACCACAGCCCAAAATGCTTAAGCCCAGTTATTATTACTAGTGTCCAAGTCTCATATAAACCCAATCACAATTCCATCCACATCCGATGTGGGACTATTGGGGGTGTCACAGACTCCCCCCGTTTAGGCCTGACGTCCTCGTCAGCCCAAACACACACACACAAGCCCAAGATCACCAGGCGATGTGAGACTCGTCTCGCTAGCCCTGTCTCTGATACCATCTTAATCTGTCACGCCCCGGGGGTTTCTTTTAGCGGAAACAGTTCACAAAAGGTATACATTTGGCGCGTAAATTTTTTTGAAAAACCTTCTTCCCCGGTGCGTGCCCAGACCCGCCGCATACACAGGATCACTCTGCAAACGGACAGAGTTTCCCCTGTATATGCACGACGTCGCGGCTAGTACAACATCCAACTACAGTCAACAATCCAATCACAACAGTTTCTAACACACATACAAGCACAGAACTGAATCAATCTCATGGCCGATCAGTTTGAAAGGATAAATCCACAATTTTAAAAGCGGTGCCCACCCGGCACCCAGATTTCTAAAACAGTTCGAAATCCATAAATCCACGGAGTTTTTAAAACAGTGCCCACACGACACTCAAGTTTTGAAAACGGTTTTTCGCAGTTCTTTTTCTTTTCTTTTTTTCTTTTGAAAATCGGCCGAACAAAGATAAGAACTCAAACATCCACATATCCAAGGAGTAAAGTTCCGACATCCACACCGACCCCACGAGGGTATCGAGAACCACACAACAGTCTACAAGTAGTAATGAAATGCGATAGAAAAGGAAAATACAGCCTGGGATCTCAAAGGACCCGAAAGCTCCTGACTCGGCCTCACCGTCGCCTAGCCCTCACCCCTGAAGGAACCTGTCACGGAGTGGGAAATCAGCGACACGATAACATAATAATAAAGCAGGAAACAGTAGTAAAGCCAACCGTAAAGCTATCCGGAGCAACCACCCTCCCGAGAGGGAAGAGATAACACGAACACCTGCAACACCTGTAATACCTACACACCTGTAACACCTACACACCTGACCTCGTCGGGCACCTACCCCGATGGATCGCACCGCTCACACCTTGGGGCACCTGACCTCGTCGGGCACCTATCCCGACAGATCGCACCGCTCCCCCCCCTTTGATGCCTCAAACCCTACACCTACGGGAGCCCCCACTACCTCACCTCGTGGGTTTACACGGGTCGGAGACCGCTTTCCCGGAAAAGAGCACCCTTTGCGGTGGCCAGACCGCGGGTGCGCGTGTCGCAACTACGAGCATAAGTAACCATAGTACCACATATACGAGCAAAGTAACCATAGCACCAAATACGAATAGAGTAACCATAGCACCAAACATATTCCACGATAAAATCCACAAGGCTACCATGTTAGCACGATTAATTACTTATATTAAACAAGGTACAAATGCCGGAAACCCGACGCTAAGTCCCAAAGCAAAAACCCACCTGAATGTAGGCTGATCCCGAGCTCTCGCTAGACTACTGGGCGGCTGGTGCTGAACAGCTGGGGCCTACGATAACATCACGTGTCAATAGAGATCGTCAAAGTCACAGAAACGTGTATTTAGCGCGAACCGCCGATAAACCGACAATTTTGCCGATTTACGATTCGTTAAGCAATTTCCACTCAACGAAAAACCTCGGAACCTAAACGGAAGGTCCATAAATCATATAAATATTAATTACAACTTTCCACTTTGTTACAATTGCAGTAAGCCCCCTAGACTTTTCAAAATTGCATAATAAACAGGTAATTTTTCACTAATTAATTTATAACTTTTAATCCAGAGCATCTTAAATCAAAATATTTTACCAGAAATTATATTTCGATGTGCTGGACCTCGTGCTCACAGTCTGGACTCAGATTGGGCAACAAAAACACACATTGGCCCATAATTATAGTATATTAAGGCTCCATTTTGTAATAATTATTTAGACAAGGGCTCTTTCTCAACTTCAGTGTGAGCATCATGCTCAGGGGTCCTCAAATGTGTAGAGGTTCACCTCTGAGCCTCAGCAAATCCACCAAACACAAGTGTAGTAATAACATGATCAAACAAGAGCTCGACATTGGAAATTTTATACATTCGGAATTTCTGGGCAGCAACCAAGATGAGCATCACTAGAGAACATCATAAAAGCTTGAGGGCTCACCTGTGGTTGGTAGAAACACAGCCGGTTTAGTGGCTGGAGCAAGACGATCCCACACTTCTCTTGATGGAGCTCGAGTTGGCCGAGCTTAATAACCTCTCGGTCAAGCTTCAAATAAAGGTGAGCACCACCTATCTTGGACCTCCAGATGTGGAAAGAACCTCAGCCGCGCAAGCCTGGGCTTCCCTGTGAACCCAACCCGAGGAAGGAGATAATGAAGCTTTTCAAAACCCATTAATGGCCAATTTGTAACAACTCAGCATGGCTTGCATGCAACTGGTCTAGAGGCAAGCTTAAGGTGTCAGGGCACTTACCAGGGTTGGCCGGCGCCGGAATAAGCGACGGCAGCGGCGTGCGGCCAAGTTCAAGAACCCAAGATTTAGGGTTTGCTCCCCCGCACTCCACACTGCACCAGAGCCTCCCAAACTTCTTGGAGATCTTCCTGGGAACCAGCATGTAGTAACCATGATTTTAAAATCCAGAATTCAGATTTAAATAAATTCCAGAATTATTTAAATAGCAAAAATTGGTAGATAGTAGTGCAACAGTGGCCCTAAAATGTCGACTTTTGATCGGGGTCTGATCTGGAAAATCCGAGATCACCATTGCGATCGTCTCGTCGAAACATAGAAGTTTCATATTCATATGTTTTCGATCCGACGGTCGGATCTTCCAGAAATCAGAAATCAAAAAGCGGGCCCCGCGACTTAAAGTGAATAGTAACCCTCGGTTTTTAATCCCTCGCTTTCACTAATGGCCGAACCACTATCTAGAGTTTTAACCTAGAGGTATGAGTAATGGATCCTAGCTATTTTCGACGTTCTGAGCGCAATGGCACTGACGGATTTCGCGTTTGGCGACCCGGGTGCATCGAAGTGCGTGCCACGCGCTATATTGAGTCGAACTTTATGGAACGACTTTTAATCCGGGCGTCGAACGAACCAAACAGATACGCTACCTGACAGGTCTCGACGAGCCGGACGTCGTGGCGAAGTCCATTTCGTAATTCGTCGAACGAATTTTCTTGAAATGCGTGAAATGCACCAAAAATGGAGTGTTTTCAATAAAATGTTAGTATTTTATGTATCTAAATTTAAGGGGCTTATAGGATAAGGTGTTGGGTGCAATTTGCACCTACTGTGCAGACCCCGGATGAGTGGGTTATGTGTGAACCCGGTTTGAGAAGAGAATCTAAAAGAAAATTTGCATTAAATCCAAAGTGACTCTTGGTCTTCTTTGGTGTGTACACGAGGAGTTGGTTGGGGAATCCTAGGCTTTTCTTGATCCTTTGTATCTCCCAGACCTGGCTTCGGATGCTGGGAACACTAAGGACCAAACACCATTAGAGTTTAAGCCGAGAGAGAGAGAGAGGAGGGTGAAGGATTGGAGCAACTTGCTTCTGAACTTTCTGGAGGATCTTCTCGCAATCTGGGGAGCCTCTGATACTTCCTGAACCAGCCCGAGGTGCTGATGACCACAGGAACACCATCACCATTAGAGTAAACCAAGTAAGGGAGAGAAAGAAGAAGTTGGAACCAGCTTCCATCAAGTTGGGTTTTGAAGTGCTCTTTGGCTTCCTCTGGATCCGTGGAGTAGTTCTGGAGGTTGCTGAGGTTGCGCGTGGAGAAAGAACCCAGATTCCGGCTTCATCCCTTCTTCCCCGAGCTCGGCCAAGGTAAGAGTCCCTAACCGTTAGTTGTTAGCACCCTAGACCATATGCAGTAGAATTCCTAGGCCCTAAGAATGCTCCCTGCACAAGCCCGAGCTCCCATGCATAGCCGGTTGCCGGCGAGAGAATAATCTCGCCGGAAACCTAATATTGCTCCGCCTCATCACAGCCCTGCAACCAGTGGACCGAATTGGGCCAAACTTGGTAGGCTCGGACTGTAGTGGATGAGGATGAACTCCACCAAATTTAGTGGAGTTTGATCAAGCAGGGAAGTGGCAGTTTGAAGCCCTAGCTTTCGGGATTTTTGCATGTTGGCCGAACTTTCAGCTCCGGCGCCGGCGGGCTTCTCCGACGCCGGCCACATGCCCAGAACTCTTCTAGGGACCTAGGGGAGTCCGTCCATGCACTTGCATGGCAACCATGCAGCGCGGTTGAAGCGCGGCCAAGATGGGTTCGAAATGGGATCAAATCTCGGCCGCCGGCGTTCCTGCCATCTCCGGCCGGGGAGGATTGTTCGGGAAGCTTCCTGTGGACCCAAAGAACATTTCCATCCAAGTTAGAGAGCTTCCAAGTGCCTTGGTTGAAATTCGCCATTAGAGGTGGAAGAGCTCGAAAATGGAGCTTGCTCCGCCGCGCCGTCGCCGTGTCCTATCGCCGGGCACGGGTCCAGAAAGTTTCACTTTGAGTTTTGGGGAAGTTCTGTGCAAAAGGTTTGGGCCCAGAACCTCTGGTTTGTTGGTCACGATTTTCCATGCATTTGGCTCATCTTTTTCCTTGAGCCCGGCCAACCTAGGAGTTTTGGCATGCTCCAACTTGAGGGGAATTGCTCCAGAATCTTTGTAGATCAATTTGATCCATCTTGGAAGCCCTCAGGTGCCCTGGTTGCAGAGAACCAAGTTTCCCATGGTGTTGTGTGTATGTGTTGCAAATGTGCATGCCACCTGTTTGTAAAAATGCCTCAAAGAACTTTGAATTAAAATTTGATAAAACTGTAAATATGAAACTTGCTCCAAATAGTCCCCTGAGCTCTGTGCTCACTTCAGTTCAAACAGAAACTGAGTGGATTAAAGTTTGGTGCATTGTGAATTAGGGTGTAAGCTTGACCTTGGTTCTGCTTGAACCAGCACCCCTGGGTCTCAACCAGGGTGAGCACTGAGGTCCTGGCAGTGCCCAGACCAACTTTGATATACAAAATGTTCTTGTTTGAAGTTTAAATTAAAAGATATAGTAGAAACAACATAAAACAATAATGTTGGAGCAAAACCTTATTCTAGGCTGTTAGCGAAGCCGCGACAGTGCATTCCTAGCTAATTTGGGGTCACTGAACGCGATGCTCGCGTTAGAAACAGTGTTTGAAGTCTCGGAGAAACAAAAATTCATTTTGGGCTATGTTAGAGAGGGTTTTCATGACCCAAAGTTTTCCTCGGGCACCGTGCTGCTGCAAATTGGTGAGCACGGTGTTCAGCAAGACATAAGTAACCTGCTGGAAGTGACGGAATGTTAAAATGATTTTCCAGTTGAAAGAACGAGCGAAAACAGTGCTAAAAAGGCACTAAAGTGTAATTTTTGGAAACTTTAGGGGTTTTAATGCAAAATAGACAATGTGTACTGGTTAGTAAAATGTTTAAATGATTCCTAAGCTTTTCGTTGGGAATCCATCGGCTTTCGTTGAGCGGAAATCGGATAACAGTTCGAGAATCGGCAAAATCGTCGATTTAACGGTATCCGGGTGACAATTAAAATAACTAAGAGGGTTTCAAATTGATCTGGGTTTAGGTTAGAGTTAGCGGGACTGAATTGATCCCTGATTGGTGATTTTTGATCCAGGTTGATTCAGTTTGCCCCTGGAGTTGAGCATTTAGAGAATTACAGATTAATTGCCTGCGCATTGACAGGTGGGTTTAACTTCGGTCCGAGATCTTTTCGGCCCTCGGTGTACGGTATTGGTTGGACTCCTGTTTTTGATAACCTAGTTTATCTTGAGCCTGTCTGCCTTTGGTTACAATATATATTACTGTTAGTTGCTTTGACTGATTGGCCATTTCGTAGTTGCACTCCTATGCTTGATTATTATATTGATCTACCAATGCTTGAGCCTACCTTCCTTTGATTCAGTTATTTGCTACGTCATACCTGCTTTATGCCTGATTATGATCTTCTTTAGTGATCTTTACCATATCTGCTGATTAGTTGTTTCCAGTGGTTATATTATTGCTCTACATATTGCCATGCCTGTTTGGTCATCTGATAGTTGAGCTACGCCTGTTATCAGTTCTATTCTGCCTTACATGATTATTCTTAGTGCCTCTGGTATTTATATCTTATCTTGGAACATTTCCATGGTTGATGAGTAAGCCTGTTTGTCCTGTCGATCAAATGATACACTGCTGAGCACATAGATTTGTTTAACTGATGTTTTTACCGAGCTTCGTAGGGTCGCCGGAGTCTGTTCTTGTTTGATAGGACGAAGGCAATTGCTCTGCGAGGTTTGGAAACCCAAGCTTCGTAGTGTCGCCTGAGTCTGTTCTTGTTTGATAGGACGAGGGCAATGCTCTTCGGGGTGTGGACTTTTCAAAATAGTTTTCTTAAAAATATGTGTTTAAGTTTTGTATTATTTGGTTGGTCTGCATGATTGAGTTGTGTTTTTCGGTTGAGCTTATGCTGAGTTGAGATTTGCCTTGGTCTTGCATATGAGTTGAGATTCAGTTGATTTGGTTATTGCATCCCAGTGGGGATTTCCCGGCTTGTTGCCGATTACCCGGTCAGTGGACCGCCAGTTTGAGCATTTGCACATGATTCGCCCGCACCGTTGTTCTTCACGTACACTAGCGGACTGATCCCCCGTAGCGGTGTACTTTACCGGTAAAGTGGTTAGCTGAGGCAACCCGTGACCCTAGTTTGGGGAATGTCAACCAGGTGGTGCCAAGAGGGCAGCCTCGCCTGAGGTCTTTGCGAAGACCAAAATGGTAGCTTGTGATTGGGTCTTTGCGTTTTCATCTATTTGATGCATGTGTTGATTCTTTGATTCTTTGATCTGGCTTCTAGTTATCTACCTTTATATGATTCTATGTGATGCCTCTGATTATAGTTTCATTGTTATCTTGCTGATTGTCCTAACTCCTTGATGTGTTGATTATCCTGATACATGTTTTCAATTCTGCTAAAAATTATCTCCTATGCTTGTACCCAGATTATGAGTTTTGCCTTCTTTACAGCACCAGTTATATATATCTGCTTTACCCTAACCCGTGGTCTATTGCATATGTTGCCTGTTCAGCCTGCTTTTATCATAACTCATGATTTTGCTATCCTCGAATTAAATACAGTTCCATGATTATATTTCTGCACAACCTAACTGGGATTATATATCTGTTGATCTTCATGATTGCCTATCTGATTATTCTAACCCCTGATTATTACTATCCTCTAGTATTGTATACCAGTAGGTACGATCTGCTATTTCTCGGCTCGTCGTGCCCACTGGGATACACTCCGGTGTATCTCACACCCTCGGGTGACTGTGTTTCAGGCCGAGCGGGTGCTGGGATGTCGGGACGTGTTGGTGAGATTCCGTGTTAGATGTTGACCCTGGACAGCCGAAAGTTCATGTATTATTTGATGTTAAAGGAAAGAGTTGTAATTCAGATGTAAATAATTGTAAAGTTAATTGTAACTTTTGCATGTAGTTGTACGTAGTTAGTACTCTGATGATTGTTGCCAAGCTAGCCGTGCATATATAGAAAAGGCTCAATTCCATTGGGGATTGGGACTCTTCTATATATGTGGCGGTCTGTCATTGCCCTGGTTGTTTTTGCAACTCTGATTTAAAAAAAAAAAAAAAAAAAAAAAATTTATACACTAGTTTTTGGACTCGGGGCGTGACAGATTAGATGGTATCAGAGAAATAGGAATACGATGCCTAGGTTTGGTTAGGAACGAACCCTAGGATGACTTGTGTTCACGAGAGAGCGCTGGGTTTTGGCATAGTGACTGTGTAGGGAGGTATGTAATGTACCTTCAGATGTGAGTTGTGTCCCCAACTAGTGGTTGGCGACAGATCTATGGTATTTCGCCTTTCTTTTGGTAAGCACGTTGGGCGGCCGACAACGTACTTCCGAAAGAACCGAGAAATACTCTGCCCTGTAAAAGGGGAATATTCAGATTGGGTCTAAATGAGTAATCTGAGAGTTGTCAATATTTTGTGACTGATTGTCACTACTGTGAACCTGTTAGAGGCGTAATAGTGGATTAGTTAAGTTTAAGTTTCGGGGACGAAACTTCTTAAAGTGGTGAGTGATGTAGTAACCATGATTTTAAAATCCAGAATTCAGATTTAAATAAATTCCAGAATTATTTAAATAGCAAAAATTGGTAGATAGTAGTGCAACAGTGGCCCTAAAATGTCGACTTTTGATCGGGGTCTGATCTGGAAAATCCGAGATCACCATTGCGATCGTCTCGTCGAAACATAGAAGTTTCATATTCATATGTTTTCGATCCGACGGTCGGATCTTCCAGAAATCAGAAATCAAAAAGCGGGCCCCGCGACTTAAAGTGAATAGTAACCCTCGGTTTTTAATCCCTCGCTTTCACTAATGGCCGAACCACTATCTAGAGTTTTAACCTAGAGGTATGAGTAATGGATCCTAGCTATTTTCGACGTTCTGAGCGCAATGGCACTGACGGATTTCGCGTTTGGCGACCCGGGTGCATCGAAGTGCGTGCCACGCGCTATATTGAGTCGAACTTTATGGAACGACTTTTAATCCGGGCGTCGAACGAACCAAACAGATACGCTACCTGACAGGTCTCGACGAGCCGGACGTCGTGGCGAAGTCCATTTCGCAATTCGTCGAACGAATTTTCTTGAAATGCGTGAAATGCACCAAAAATGGAGTGTTTTCAATAAAATGTTAGTATTTTATGTATCTAAATTTAAGGGGCTTATAGGATAAGGTGTTGGGTGCAATTTGCACCTACTGTGCAGACCCCGGATGAGTGGGTTATGTGTGAACCCGGTTTGAGAAGAGAATCTAAAAGAAAATTTGCATTAAATCCAAAGTGACTCTTGGTCTTCTTTGGTGTGTACACGAGGAGTTGGTTGGGGAATCCTAGGCTTTTCTTGATCCTTTGTATCTCCCAGACCTGGCTTCGGATGCTGGGAACACTAAGGACCAAACACCATTAGAGTTTAAGCCGAGAGAGAGAGAGAGGAGGGTGAAGGATTGGAGCAACTTGCTTCTGAACTTTCTGGAGGATCTTCTCGCAATCTGGGGAGCCTCTGATACTTCCTGAACCAGCCCGAGGTGCTGATGACCACAGGAACACCATCACCATTAGAGTAAACCAAGTAAGGGAGAGAAAGAAGAAGTTGGAACCAGCTTCCATCAAGTTGGGTTTTGAAGTGCTCTTTGGCTTCCTCTGGATCCGTGGAGTAGTTCTGGAGGTTGCTGAGGTTGCGCGTGGAGAAAGAACCCAGATTCCGGCTTCATCCCTTCTTCCCCGAGCTCGGCCAAGGTAAGAGTCCCTAACCGTTAGTTGTTAGCACCCTAGACCATATGCAGTAGAATTCCTAGGCCCTAAGAATGCTCCCTGCACAAGCCCGAGCTCCCATGCATAGCCGGTTGCCGGCGAGAGAATAATCTCGCCGGAAACCTAATATTGCTCCGCCTCATCACAGCCCTGCAACCAGTGGACCGAATTGGGCCAAACTTGGTAGGCTCGGACTGTAGTGGATGAGGATGAACTCCACCAAATTTAGTGGAGTTTGATCAAGCAGGGAAGTGGCAGTTTGAAGCCCTAGCTTTCGGGATTTTTGCATGTTGGCCGAACTTTCAGCTCCGGCGCCGGCGGGCTTCTCCGACGCCGGCCACATGCCCAGAACTCTTCTAGGGACCTAGGGGAGTCCGTCCATGCACTTGCATGGCAACCATGCAGCGCGGTTGAAGCGCGGCCAAGATGGGTTCGAAATGGGATCAAATCTCGGCCGCCGGCGTTCCTGCCATCTCCGGCCGGGGAGGATTGTTCGGGAAGCTTCCTGTGGACCCAAAGAACATTTCCATCCAAGTTAGAGAGCTTCCAAGTGCCTTGGTTGAAATTCGCCATTAGAGGTGGAAGAGCTCGGAAAATGGAGCTTGCTCCGCCGCGCGTCGCCGTGTCCTATCGCCGGGCACGGGTCCAGAAAGTTTCACTTTGAGTTTTGGGGAAGTTCTGTGCAAAAGGTTTGGGCCCAGAACCTCTGGTTTGTTGGTCACGATTTTCCATGCATTTGGCTCATCTTTTTCCTTGAGCCCGGCCAACCTAGGAGTTTTGGCATGCTCCAACTTGAGGGGAATTGCTCCAGAATCTTGTAGATCAATTTGATCCATCTTGGAAGCCCTCAGGTGCCCTGGTTGCAGAGAACCAAGTTTCCCCATGGTGTTGTGTGTATGTGTTGCAAATGTGCATGCCACCTGTTTGTAAAAATGCCTCAAAGAACTTTGAATTAAAATTTGATAAAACTGTAAATATGAAACTTGCTCCAAATAGTCCCCTGAGCTCTGTGCTCACTTCAGTTCAAACAGAAACTGAGTGGATTAAAGTTTGGTGCATTGGTGAATTAGGGTGTAAGCTTGACCTTGGTTCTGCTTGAACCAGCACCCCTGGGCCTCAACCAGGGTGAGCACTGAGGTCCTGGCAGTGCCCAGACCAACTTTGATATACAAAATGTTCTTGTTTGAAGTTTAAATTAAAAGATATAGTAGAAACAACATAAAAAACAATAATGTTGGAGCAAAACCTATTCTAGGCTGTTAGCGAAGCCGCGACAGTGCATTCCTAGCTAATTTGGGTCACTGAACGCGATGCTCGCGTTAGAACAGTGTTTGAGTCTCGGAGAAACAAAAATTCATTTTGGGCTATGTTAGAGAGGGTTTTCATGACCCAAAGTTTTCCTCGGGCACCGTGCTGCTGCAAATTGGTGAGCACGGTGTTCAGCAAGACATAAGTAACCTGCTGGAAGTGACGGAATGTTAAAATGATTTTCCAGTTGAAAGAACGAGCGAAAACAGTGCTAAAAAGGCACTAAAGTGTAATTTTTGGAAACTTTAGGGGTTTAATGCAAAATAGACAATGTGTACTGGTTAGTAAAATGTTTAAATGATTCCTAAGCTTTCGTTGGGAATCCATCGGCTTTCGTTGAGCGGAAATCGGATAACAGTTCGAGAATCGGCAAAATCGTCGATTTAACGGTATCCGGGTGAAATTAAAAAACTAAGAGGGTTTCAAATTGATCTGGGTTTAGGTTAGAGTTAGCGGGACTGAATTGATCCCTGATGGTGATTTTTGATCCAGGTTGATTCAGTTTGCCCCTGGAGTTGAGCATTTAGAGAATTACAGATTAATTGCCTGCGCATTGACAGGTGGGTTTAACTTCGGTCCGAGATCTTTCGGCCCTCGGTGTACGGTATTGGTTGGACTCCTGTTTTTGATAACCTAGTTTATCTTGAGCCTGTCTGCCTTTGGTTACCAATATATATTACTGTTAGTTGCTTTGACTGATTGGCCATTTCGTAGTTGCACTCCTATGCTTGATTATTATATGATCTACCAATGCTTGAGCCTACTTCCTTTGATTCAGTTATTTGCTACGTCATACCTACTTTATGCCTGATTATGATCTTCTTTAGTGATCTGTACCATATCTGCTGATTAGTTGTTTCCAGTGGTTATATTTTGTCTCTACATATTGCCATGCTGTTTGGTCATCTGATAGTTGAGCTACGCCTGTTATCAGTTCTATTCTGCCTTACATGATTATTCTTAGTGCCTCTGGTATTTATATCTATCTTGGAACATTTCCATGGTTGATGAGTAAGCCTGTTGTCCTGTCGATCAAATGATACAGCTGAGCACATAGATTTGTTTAACTGATGTTTTTACCGAGCTTCGTAGGGTCGCCGGAGTCTGTTCTTGTTTGATAGGACGAAGGCAATTGCTCTGCGAGGTTTGGAAACCCAAGCGTAGTAGTGTGCCGTCTGTTCTTGTTTGATAGGACGAGGGCAATGCTCTTCGGGGTGTGGACTTTTCAAAATAGTTTTCTTAAAAATATGTGTTTAAGTTTTGTATTATTTGGTTGGTCTGCATGATTGAGTTGTGTTTTTCGGTTGAGCTTATGCTGAGTTGAGATTTGCTTGGTCTTGCATATGAGTTGAGATTCAGTTGATTTGGTTATTGCATCCCAGTGGGGATTTCCCGGCTTGTGCCGATTACCCGGTCAGTGGACCGCCAGTTTGAGCATTTGCACATGATTCGCCCGCACCGTTGTTCTTCACGTACACTAGCGGACTGATCCCCCGTAGCGGTGTACTTTACGGGTAAAGTGGTTAGCTGAGGCAACCCGTGACCTAGTTTGGGGAATGTCAAACAGGTGGTGCAAGAGGGCAGCCTCGCCTGAGGTCTTGCGAAGACCAAAATGGTAGCTTGTGATTGGGTCTTTGCGTTTTCATCTATTGATGCATGTGTTGATTCTTTGATTCTTGATCTGGCTTCTAGTTATCTACCTTATATGATTCTATGTGATGCCTCTGATTATAGTTTCATTGTTATCTGCTGATTGTCCTAACTCCTTGATGTGTTGATTATCCTGATACATGTTTTCAATTCTGCTAAAAATTATCTCCTATGCTTGTACCCAGATTATGAGTTTTGCCTTCTTTACAGCACCAGTATATATATCGCTTTACCCTACCCGTGGTCTATTGCATATGTTGCCTGTTCAGCCTGCTTTTATCATAACTCATGATTTTGCATCCTCGAATTAAATACAGTTCCATGATTATATTTCTGCACAACCTAATGGGATTATATCTGTTGATCTTCATGATTGCCTATCTGATCTTCTAACCCTGATTATTACTATCCTCTAGTATTGTATACCAGTAGGTACGATCTGCTATTTCTCGGCTCGTCGTGCCCACGGGATACACTCCGGTGTATCTCACACCCTCGGGTGACTGTGTTTCAGGCCGAGCGGGTGCTGGGATGTCGGGACGTGTTTGGTGAGATTCCGTGTTAGATGTTGACCCTGGACAGCCGAAAGTTCATGTATTATTGATGTTAAAGGAAAGAGTTGTAATTCAGATGTAAATAATTGTAAAGTTAATTATAACTTTGCATGTAGTGTACGTAGTGAGTACTCTGATGATTGTTGCCAAGCTAGCGTGCATATTAGAAAAGGCTCAATTCCATTGGGGATTGGGAGACTTTCTATAGATGGTGGTCTGTCATTGCCCTGGTGTTTTTGCAACTCTGATTTAAAAAAAAAAAAAAAAAAAAAAATTTATACACTAGTTTTTGGACTCGGGCGTGACACAGCAGAACTTTTGGGTCAAGTTGGATTCAATGCCGGAGCCTCCCGGAGTAGCGCGTGCAATTTCGGCCAAGAAACAAAAAACTTGGGTTCCGGCGTCCCTTCTCCACCCGACGGCCACCACAGGTCCAGGGTTTCTGGGTTACCTGGATCACCCTCTCGAGGTCAGACGATGACTGCAAGTGTCCAGGTTGCAAAGAGAAACACCAGAAAGGAGAGGCTCACCTTGCCGGACCCGAGGAAGAGAAGATGTTGGGCCGGCGGCGGCGGCGGTCCAGGGCGCCGGGGCTCTCGGATCTGGCTCTCTGGTGGCGAGGATGATCTCAGATGTAAATGGAGAGATCCCAAGCCCTAAGAGAGACCTCCCCAACCCACTCGAAAACAAGGTTGGTTTCTTGCTTTTCCGGCAAGGGCGGTGGCAGGCCGGCGGCGTGCGGGTCCGGGATCCAGAGGAGAAGGAGAGGGGTCTTGGGGGCTGCGGTTTCACAGAGAAGCCGCCCGGGTTCGGTTAGGGTACT
>CM055073.1:12489709-12528356 GCA_029204045.2 Tillandsia leiboldiana
GTGTCGCAACTACGAGCATAAGTAACCATAGTACCACATATACGAGCAAAGTAACCATAGCACAAATACGAATAGAGTAACCATAGCACCAAACTATTCCACGATAAAATCCACAAGGCTACCATGTTAGCACGATTAATTACTTATATATAAACAGGTACAAATGCCGGAAACCCGACGCTAAGTCCCAAAGCAAAAACCACCTGAATGTAGGCTGATCCCGAGCTCTCGCTAGATACTGGGCGGCTGGTGCTGAACAGTGGGGCCTACGATAACATCACGTGTCAATAGGATCGTCAAAGTCACAGAAACGTGTTTTTAGCGCGAACCGCGATAAACCGACAATTTTGCCGATTTACGATTCGTTAGCAATTTCCACTCAACGAAAAACCTCGGAACCTAAACGGAAGGTCCATAAATCATATAATATTAATTAAACTTTCCACTTTGTTACAATTGCAGTAAAGCCCCTAGACTTTTCAAAATTGCATAATAAACAGGTAATTTTTCCTAATTACTTTATAATTTTAATCCAGAGCATCTTAAATCAAAATATTTTACCAGAAATTTAATTTCGATGTGCTGGACCTCGTGCTCACAGTCTGGACTCAGATTGGGCAACAAAAACACACATTGGCCCATAATTATAGTATATAAGGCTCCATTTGTAATAATATTTAGACAAGGGCTCTTTCTCAACTTCAGTGTGAGCATCATGCTCAGGGGGTCCTCAATGTGTAGAGGTTCACCTCTGAGCCTCAGCAAATCCACCAAACACAAGTGTAGTAATAACATGATCAAACAAGAGCTCGACATTGGAAATTTTATACATTCGGAATTTCTGGGCAAGCAACAAGATGAGCACACTAGAGAAACATATAAAGCTTGAGGGCTCACCTGTGGTTGGTAGAAACACAGCCGGTTTTAGTGGCTGGAGCAAGACGACCCACACTTCTCTTGATGGAGCTCGAGTGGCCGAGCTTAATACACCTCTCGGTCAAGCTTCAAATAAAGGTGAGCACCACCTATCTTGGACTCCAGATGTGGAAGACCTCAGCCGCGCAAGCCTGGGCTTCCCTGTGAACCCAACCCGAGGAAGGAGATAATGAGCTTTTCAAAACCATTAATGGCCAATTTTAACAAACTCAAGCATGGCTTGCATGCAACTGGTCTAGGGCAAGCTTAAGGTGTCAGGGCACTTACCAGGTGGCCGGCGCGGAATAAGCGACGGCAGCGGGAGGGCCAAGTTCAAGAACAAGATTTAGGGTTTGCTCCCCCGCACTCCACACTGCACCAGAGCCTCCCAAACTTCTTGAGATCTTCCTGGAACCAGCATGTAGTACCATGATTTAAAATCCAGAATTCAGATTTAAATAAATTCCAGATTATTTAAATAGCAAAAATTGGTAGATAGTAGTGCAACAGTGGCCCTAAAATGTCGACTTTGATCGGGGTTGATCTGGAAAATCCGAGATCACCATTGCGATCGTCTCGTCGAAACATAGAAGTTTCATATTCATATGTTTTCGATCCGACGGTGGATCTTCCAGAAATCAGAAATCAAAAAGCGGGCCCCGCGATTTAAAGTGAATAGTAACCCTCGGTTTTTAATCCCTCGCTTTCACTAATGGCCGAACCACTATCTAGAGTTTTAACCTAGAGGTATGAGTAATGGATCCTAGCTATATTTCGACGTTCTGAGCGCAATGGCACTGACGGATTTCGCGTTTGGCGACCCGGGTGCATCGAAGTGCGTGCCACGCGCTATATTGAGTCGAACTTTATGGAACGACTTTTAATCCGGGCGTCGAACGAAACCAACAGATACGCTACCTGACAGGTCTCGACGAGCGGACGTCGTGGCGAAGTCCATTTCGTAATTCGTCGAACGAATTTTCTTGAAATGCGTGAAATGCACCAAAAATGGAGTGTTTTCAATAAAATGTTAGTATTTTATGTATCTAAATTTAAGGGGCTTATAGGATAAGGTGTTGGGTGCAATTTGCACCTACTGTGCAGACCCCGGATGAGTGGGTTATGTGTGAACCCGGTTTGAGAAGAGAATAAAAGAAAATTTGCATTAAATCCAAAGTGACTCTTGGTCTTCTTTGGTGTGTACACGAGGAGTTGGTTGGGGAATCCTAGGCTTTTCTTGATCCTTTGTATCTCCCAGACTGGCTTCGGATGCTGGGAACACTAAGGACCAAACACCATTAGAGTTTAAGCCGAGAGAGAGAGAGAGGGGTGAAGGATTGGAGCAACTTGCTTCTGAACTTTCTGGAGGATCTTCTCGCAATCTGGGGAGCCTCTGATACTTCCTGAACCAGCCCGAGGTGCTGATGACCACAGGAACACCATCACCATTAGAGTAAACCAAGTAAGGGAGAGAAAGAAGAAGTTGGAACCAGCTTCCATCAAGTTGGGTTTTGAAGTGCTCTTTGGCTTCTCTGGATCCGTGGAGTAGTTCTGGAGGTTGCTGAGGTTGCGCGTGGAGAAAGAACCCAGATTCCGGCTTCATCCCTTCTTCCCCGAGCTCGGCCAAGGTAAGAGTCCCTAAGTTAGTTGTTAGCACCCTAGACCATATGCAGTAGAATTCCTAGGCCCTAAGAATGCTCCCTGCACAAGCCCGAGCTCCCATGCATAGCCGGTTGCGGCGAGAGAATAATCTCGCCGGAAACCTAATATTGCTCCGCCTCATCACAGCCCTGCAACCAGTGGACCGAATTGGGCCAAACTTGGTAGGCTCGGACTGTAGTGGATGAGGATGAACTCCACCAAATTTAGTGGAGTTTGATCAAGCAGGGAAGTGGCAGTTTGAAGCCCTAGCTTTCGGGATTTTTGCATGTTGGCCGAACTTTCAGCTCCGGCGCCGGCGGGCTTCTCCGACGCCGGCCACATGCCCAGAACTCTTCTAGGGACCTAGGGGAGTCCGTCCATGCACTTGCATGGCAACCATGCAGCGCGGTTGAAGCGCGGCCAAGATGGGTTCGAAATGGGATCAAATCTCGGCCGCCGGCGTTCCTGCCATCTCCGGCGGGGAGGATTGTTCGGGAAGCTTCCTGTGGACCCAAAGAACATTTCCATCCAAGTTAGAGAGCTTCCAAGTGCCTTGGTTGAAATTCGCCATTAGAGGGGAAGAGCTCGAAAATGGAGCTTGCTCCGCCGCGCCGTCGCCGTGTCCTATCGCCGGCACGGGTCCAGAAAGTTTCACTTTGAGTTTTGGGGAAGTTCTGTGCAAAAGGTTTGGGCCCAGACCTCTGGTTTGTTGGTCACGATTTTCCATGCATTTGGCTCATCTTTTTCCTTGAGCCGGCCAACCTAGGGTTTTGGCATGCTCCAACTTGAGGGGAATTGCTCCAGAATCTTTGTAGATCAATTTGATCCATCTTGGAAGCCCTCAGGTGCCCTGGTTGCAGAGAACCAAGTTTCCCATGGTGTTGTGTGTATGTGTTGCAAATGTGCATGCCACCTGTTTGTAAAATGCCTCAAAGAACTTTGAATTAAAATTTGATAAAACTGTAAATATGAAACTTGCTCCAAATAGTCCCCTGAGCTCTGTGCTCACTTCAGTTCAAACAGAAACTGAGTGGATTAAAGTTTGGTGCATTGTGAATTAGGGTGTAAGCTTGACCTTGGTTCTGCTTGAACCAGCACCCTGGGTCTCAACCAGGGTGAGCACTGAGGTCCTGGCAGTGCCCAGACCAACTTTGATATACAAAATGTTCTTGTTTGAAGTTTAAATTAAAAGATATAGTAGAAACAACATAAAAATAAATGTTGGAGCAAAACCTTATTCTAGGCTGTTAGCGAAGCCGCGACAGTGCATTCCTAGCTAATTTGGGGTCACTGAACGCGATGCTCGCGTTAGAAACAGTGTTTGAAGTCTCGGAGAAACAAAAATTCATTTGGGCTATGTTAGAGAGGGTTTCATGACCCAAAGTTTTCTCGGGCACCGTGCTGCTGCAAATTGGTGAGCACGGTGTTCAGCAAGACATAAGTAACCTGCTGGAAGTGACGGAATGTTAAAATGATTTTCCAGTTGAAAGAACGAGCGAAAACAGTGCTAAAAAGGCACTAAAGTGTAATTTTTGGAAACTTTAGGGGTTTTAATGCAAAATAGACAATGTGTACTGGTTAGTAAAATGTTTAAATGATTCCTAAGCTTTTCGTTGGGAATCCATCGGCTTTCGTTGAGCGGAAATCGGATAACAGTTCGAGAATCGGCAAAATCGTCGATTTAACGGTATCCGGGTGACAATTAAAATAACTAAGAGGTTTCAATTGATCTGGGTTTAGGTAGAGTTAGCGGGACTGAATTGATCCCTGATTGGTGATTTTTGATCCAGGTTGATTCAGTTTGCCCCTGGAGTTGAGCATTTAGAGAATACAGATTAATTGCCTGCGCATTGACAGGTGGGTTTAACTTCGGTCCGAGATCTTTTCGGCCCTCGGTGTACGGTATTGGTTGGACTCCTGTTTTTGATAACCTAGTTTATCTTGAGCCTGTCTGCCTTGGTTACAATATATATTACTGTTAGTTGCTTGACTGATTGGCCATTTCGTAGTTGCACTCCTATGCTTGATTATTATATTGATCTACCAATGCTTGAGCCTACCTTCCTTTGATTCAGTTATTTGCTACGTCATACCTGCTTTATGCCTGATTATGATCTTCTTTAGTGATCTTTACCATATCTGCTGATTAGTTGTTTCCAGTGGTTATATTATTGCTCTACATATTGCCATGCCTGTTTGGTCATCTGATAGTTGAGCTACGCCTGTTATCAGTTCTATTCTGCCTTACATGATTATTCTTAGTGCCTCTGGTATTTATATCTTATCTTGGAACATTTCCATGGTTGATGAGTAAGCCTGTTTGTCCTGTCGATCAAATGATACACTGCTGAGCACATAGATTTGTTTAACTGATGTTTTTACCGAGCTTCGTAGGGTCGCGGAGTCTGTTTGTTTGATAGGACGAAGGCAATTGCTCTGCGAGGTTTGGAAACCAAGCTTCGTAGTGTCGCCTGAGTCTGTTCTTGTTTGATAGGACGAGGGCAATGCTCTTCGGGGTGTGGACTTTTCAAAATAGTTTTCTTAAAAATATGTGTTTAAGTTTTGTATTATTTGGTTGGTCTGCATGATTGAGTTGTGGTTTTTCGGTTGAGCTTATGCTGAGTTGAGATTTGCCTTGGTCTTGCATATGAGTTGAGATTCAGTTGATTTGGTTATTGCATCCCAGTGGGGATTTCCCGGCTTGTTGCCGATTACCCGGTCAGTGGACCGCCAGTTTGAGCATTTGCACATGATTCGCCCGCACCGTTGTTCTTCACGTACACTAGCGGACTGATCCCCGTAGCGGTGTACTTTACCGGTAAAGTGGTTAGCTGAGGCAACCCGTGACCCTAGTTTGGGGAATGTCAACCAGGTGGTGCCAAGAGGGCAGCCTCGCCTGAGGTCTTTGCGAAGACCAAAATGGTAGCTTGTGATTGGGTCTTTGCGTTTTCATCTATTTGATGCATGTGTTGATTCTTTGATTCTTTGATCTGGCTTCTAGTTATCTACCTTATATGATTCTATGTGATGCCTCTGATTATAGTTTCATTGTTATCTTGCTGATTGTCCTAACTCCTTGATGTGTTGATTATCCTGATACATGTTTTCAATTCTGCTAAAAATTATCTCCTATGCTTGTACCCAGATTATGAGTTTTGCCTTCTTTACAGCACCAGTTATATATATCTGCTTTACCCTAACCCGTGGTCTATTGCATATGTTGCCTGTTCAGCCTGCTTTTATCATAACTCATGATTTTGCTATCCTCGAATTAAATACAGTTCCATGATTATATTTCTGCACAACCTAACTGGGATATATATCTGTTGATCTTCATGATTGCCTATCTGATTATTCTAACCCTGATTATTACTATCCTCTAGTATTGTATACCAGTAGGTACGATCTGCTATTTTCGGCTCGTCGTGCC
Source organism: Tillandsia leiboldiana (assembly GCA_029204045.2). Taxonomy (NCBI): domain Eukaryota; kingdom Viridiplantae; phylum Streptophyta; class Magnoliopsida; order Poales; family Bromeliaceae; genus Tillandsia; species Tillandsia leiboldiana. Next base: position 12,495,696 of record CM055073.1, read on the forward strand.
CACTGGGATACACTCGGTGTATCTCACACCCTCGGGTGACTGTGTTTCAGGCCGAGCGGGTGCTGGGATGTCGGGACGTGTTGGTGAGATTCCGTGTTAGATGTTGACCCTGGACAGCCGAAAGTTCATGTATTATTTGATGTTAAAGGAAAGAGTTGTAATTCAGATGTAAATAATTGTAAAGTTAATTGTAACTTTTGCATGTAGTTGTACGTAGTTAGTACTCTGATGATTGTTGCCAAGCTAGCGTGCATATATAGAAAAGGCTCAATTCCATTGGGGATTGGGACTCTTCTATATATGTGGCGGTCTGTCATTGCCCTGGTTGTTTTTGCAACTCTGATTTAAAAAAAAAAAAAAAAAAAAAAAAATTTATACACTAGTTTTTGGACTCGGGGCGTGACAGATTAGATGGTATCAGAGAAATAGGAATACGATGCCTAGGTTTGGTTAGGAACGAACCCTAGGATGACTTGTGTTCACGAGAGAGCGCTGGGTTTTGGCATAGTGACTGTGTAGGGAGGTATGTAATGTACCTTCAGATGTGAGTTGTGTCCCCAACTAGTGGTTGGCGACAGATCTATGGTATTTCGCCTTTCTTTTGGTAAGCACGTTGGGCGGCCGACAACGTACTTCCGAAAGAACCGAGAAATACTCTGCCCTGTAAAAGGGGAATATTCAGATTGGGTCTAAATGAGTAATCTGAGAGTTGTCAATATTTTGTGACTGATTGTCACTACTGTGAACCTGTTAGAGGCGTAATAGTGGATTAGTTAAGTTTAAGTTTCGGGGACGAAACTTCTTAAAGTGGTGAGTGATGTAGTAACCATGATTTTAAAATCCAGAATTCAGATTTAAATAAATTCCAGAATTATTTAAATAGCAAAATTGGTAGATAGTAGTGCAACAGTGGCCCTAAAATGTCGACTTTTGATCGGGGTCTGATCTGGAAAATCCGAGATCACCATTGCGATCGTCTCGTCGAAACATAGAAGTTTCATATCATATGTTTTCGATCCGACGGTCGGATCTTCCAGAAATCAGAAATCAAAAAAGCGGGCCCCGCGACTTAAAGTGAATAGTAACCCTCGGTTTTTAATCCCTCGCTTTCACTAATGGCCGAACCACTATCTAGAGTTTTAACCTAGAGGTATGAGTAATGGATCCTAGCTATTTTCGACGTTCTGAGCGCAATGGCACTGACGGATTTCGCGTTTTGGCGACCGGGTGCATCGAAGTGCGTGCCACGCGCTATATTGAGTCGAACTTTATGGAACGACTTTTAATCCGGGCGCGAACGAACCAAACAGATACGCTACCTGACAGGTCTCGACGAGCCGGACGTCGTGGCGAAGTCCATTTCGCAATTCGTCGAACGAATTTTCTTGAAATGCGTGAAATGCACCAAAAATGGAGTGTTTTCAATAAAATGTTAGTATTTTATGTATCTAAATTTAAGGGGCTTATAGGATAAGGTGTTGGGTGCAATTTGCACCTACTGTGCAGCCCGGATGAGTGGGTTATGTGTGAACCGGTTTGAGAAGAGAATCTAAAAGAAAATTTGCATTAAATCCAAAGTGACTCTTGGTCTTCTTTGGTGTGTACACGAGGAGTTGGTTGGGGAATCCTAGGCTTTTCTTGATCCTTTGTATCTCCCAGACCTGGCTTCGGATGCTGGGAACACTAAGGACCAAACACCATTAGAGTTTAAGCCGAGAGAGAGAGAGAGGAGGGTGAAGGATTGGAGCAACTTGCTTCTGAACTTTCTGGAGGATCTTCTCGCAATCTGGGGAGCCTCTGATACTTCCTGAACCAGCCCGAGGTGCTGATGACCACAGGAACACCATCACCATTAGAGTAAACCAAGTAAGGGAGAGAAAGAAGAAGTTGGAACCAGCTTCCATCAAGTTGGGTTTTGAAGTGCTCTTTGGCTTCCTCTGGATCCGTGGAGTAGTTCTGGAGGTTGCTGAGGTTGCGCGTGGAGAAAGAACCCAGATTCCGGCTTCATCCCTTCTTCCCCGAGCTCGGCCAAGGTAAGAGTCCCTAACCGTTAGTTGTTAGCACCCTAGACCATATGCAGTAGAATTCCTAGGCCCTAAGAATGCTCCCTGCACAAGCCCGAGCTCCCATGCATAGCCGGTTGCCGGCGAGAGAATAATCTCGCCGGAAACCTAATATTGCTCCGCCTCATCACAGCCCTGCAAACAGTGGACCGAATTGGGCCAAACTTGGTAGGCTCGGACTGTAGTGGATGAGGATGAACTCCACCAAATTTAGTGGAGTTTGATCAAGCAGGGAAGTGGCAGTTTGAAGCCCTAGCTTTCGGGATTTTTGCATGTTGGCGAACTTTCAGCTCCGGCGCGGCGGGCTTCTCCGACGCCGGCCACATGCCAGAACTCTTCTAGGGACCTAGGGGAGTCCGTCCATGCACTTGCATGGCAACCATGCAGCGCGGTTGAAGCGCGGCCAAGATGGGTTCGAAATGGGATCAAATCTCGGCCGCCGGCGTTCCTGCCATCTCCGGCCGGGGAGGATTGTTCGGGAAGCTTCCTGTGGACCCAAAGAACATTTCCATCCAAGTTAGAGAGCTTCAAGTGCCTTGGTTGAAATTCGCCATTAGAGGTGGAAGAGCTCGAAAATGGAGCTTGCTCCGCCGCGCCGTCGCCGTGTCCTATCGCCGGGCACGGGTCCAGAAAGTTTCACTTTGAGTTTTGGGGAAGTTCTGTGCAAAAGGTTTGGGCCCAGAACCTCTGGTTTGTTGGTCACGATTTTCCATGCATTTGGCTCATCTTTTTCCTTGAGCCCGGCCAACCTAGGAGTTTTGGCATGCTCCAACTTGAGGGGAATTGCTCCAGAATCTTTGTAGATCAATTGATCCATCTTGGAAGCCCTCAGGTGCCCTGGTTGCAGAGAACCAAGTTTCCCATGGTGTTGTGTGTATGTGTTGCAAATGTGCATGCCACCTGTTTGTAAAAATGCCTCAAAGAACTTTGAATTAAAATTTGATAAAACTGTAAATATGAAACTTGCTCCAAATAGTCCCCTGAGCTCTGTGCTCACTTCAGTTCAAACAGAAACTGAGTGGATTAAAGTTTGGTGCATTGTGAATTAGGGTGTAAGCTTGACCTTGGTTCTGCTTGAACCAGCACCCCTGGGCCTCAACCAGGGTGAGCACTGAGGTCCTGGCAGTGCCCAGACCAACTTTGATATACAAAATGTTCTTGTTTGAAGTTAAATTTAAAAGATATAGTAGAAACAACATAAAACAATAATGTTGGAGCAAAACCTTATTCTAGGCTGTTAGCGAAGCCGCGACAGTGCATTCCTAGCTAATTTGGGGTCACTGAACGCGATGCTCGCGTTAGAAACAGTGTTTGAAGTCTCGGAGAAACAAAAATTCATTTTGGGCTATGTTAGAGAGGGTTTTCATGACCCAAAGTTTCCTCGGGCACCGTGCTGCTGCAAATGGTGAGCACGGTGTTCAGCAAGACATAAGTAACTGCGGAAGTGACGGAATGTTAAAATGATTTTCCAGTTGAAAGAACGAGCGAAAACAGTGCTAAAAAGGCACTAAAGTGTAATTTTTGGAAACTTTAGGGGTTTTTAATGCAAAATAGACAATGTGTACTGGTTAGTAAAATGTTTTAAATGATTCCTAAGCTTTTCGTTGGGAATCCATCGGCTTTCGTTGAGCGGAAATCGGATAACAGTTCGAGAATCGGCAAAATCGTCGATTTAACGGTATCCGGGTGACAATTAAAATAACTAAGAGGGTTTCAAATTGATCTGGGTTAGGTTAGAGTTAGCGGGACTGAATTGATCCCTGATTGGTGATTTTTGATCCAGGTTGATTCAGTTTGCCCCTGGAGTTGAGCATTTAGAGAATTACAGATTAATTGCCTGCGCATTGACAGGTGGGTTTAACTTCGGTCCGAGATCTTTTCGGCCCTCGGTGTACGGTATTGGTTGGACTCCTGTTTTTGATAACCTAGTTATCTTGAGCCTGTCTGCCTTTGGTTACAATATATATTACTGTTAGTTGCTTGACTGATTGGGCCATTTCGTAGTTGCACTCCTATGCTTGATTATTATATTGATCTACCAATGCTTGAGCCTACCTTCCTTTGATTCAGTTATTTGCTACGTCATTACCTACTTTATGCCTGATTATGATCTTCTTTAGTGATCTTTACCATATCTGCTGATTAGTTGTTTCCAGTGGTTATATTATTGCTCTACATATTGCCATGCCTGTTTGGTCATCTGATAGTGAGCTACGCCTGTTATCAGTTCTATTCTGCCTTACATGATTATTCTTAGTGCCTCTGGTATTTATATCTTATCTTGGAACATTTCCATGGTTGATGAGTAAGCCTGTTTGTCCTGTCGATCAAATGATACACTGCTGAGCACATAGATTGTTTAACTGATGTTTTTACCGAGCTTCGTAGGGTCGCCGGAGTCTGTTCTTGTTTGATAGGACGAAGGCAATTGCTCTGCGAGGTTTGGAAACCCAAGCTTCGTAGTGTCGCCTGAGTCTGTTCTTGTTTGATAGGACGAGGGCAATGCTCTTCGGGGTGTGGACTTTTCAAAATAGTTTTCTTAAAAATATGTGTTTTAAGTTTGTATTATTTGGTTGGTCTGCATGATTGAGTTGTGTTTTCGGTTGAGCTTATGCTGAGTTGAGATTTGCCTTGGTCTTGCATATGAGTTGAGATTCAGTTGATTTGGTTATTGCATCCCAGTGGGATTTCCCGGCTTGTTGCCGATTACCCGGTCAGTGGACCGCCAGTGTTGAGCATTTGCACATGATTCGCCCGCACCGTTGTTCTTCACGTACACTAGCGGACTGATCCCCGTAGCGGTGTACTTTACCGGTAAAGTGGTTAGCTGAGGCAACCCGTGACCCTAGTTTGGGGAATGTCAACCAGGTGGTGCCAAGAGGGCAGCCTCGCCTGAGGTCTTTGCGAAGACCAAAATGGTAGCTTGTGATTGGGTCTTTGCGTTTTCATCTATTGATGCATGTGTTGATTCTTTGATTCTTTGATCTGGCTTCTAGTATATCTACCTTTATATGATTCTATGTGATGCCTCTGATTATAGTTTCATTGTTATCTTGCTGATTGTCCTAACTCCTTGATGTGTTGATTATCCTGATACATGTTTTCAATTCTGCTAAAAATTATCTCCTATGCTTGTACCCAGATTATGAGTTTTGCCTTCTTTTACCAGCACCAGTTATATATATCTGCTTTACCTAACCCGTGGTCTATTGCATATGTTGCCTGTTCAGCCTGCTTTTATCATAACTCATGATTTTGCTATCCTCGAATTAAATACAGTTCCCATGATTATATTTCTGCACAACCTAACTGGGATTATATATCTGTTGATCTTCATGATTGCCTATCTGATTATTCTAACCCCTGATTATTACTATCCTCTAGTATTGTATACCAGTAGGTACGATCTGCTATTTCTCGGCTCGTCGTGCCCACTGGGATACACTCCGGTGTATCTCACACCCTCGGGTGACTGTGTTTCAGGCCGAGCGGGTGCTGGGATGTCGGGACGTGTTGGTGAGATTCCGTGTTAGATGTTGACCCTGGACAGCCGAAAGTTCATGTATTATTTGATGTTAAAGGAAAGAGTTGTAATTCAGATGTAAATAATTGTAAAGTTAATTATAACTTTTGCATGTAGTTGTACGTAGTTAGTACTCTGATGATTGTTGCCAAGCTAGCCGTGCATATATAGAAAAGGCTCAATTCCATTGGGGATTGGGACTCTTCTATATATGTGGCGGTCTGTCATTGCCCTGGTTGTTTTTGCAACTCTGATTTAAAAAAAAAAAAAAAAAAAAAAAATTTATACACTAGTTTTTGGACTCGGGGCGTGACACAGCAGAACTTTTGGGTCAAGTTGGATCCAATGCCGGAGCTCCGGAGTAGCGCGTGCAATTTCCGGCCAAGAAACTAGGGTTCCGGCGTCCCTTCTCCACCCGACGGCCACCACAGGTCCAGAGGTTTCTGGGCTTCACCTGGATCACCCTCTCGAGGTCAGACGATGACTGCAAGTGTCCAGGTTGCAAGAGAAACACCAGAAAAGAGAGGCTCACCTTGCCGGACCCGAGGAAGAGAAGATGGTGGCCCGGCGGCGCGCGGCGGTCCAGGGCGCCGGGGCTCTCGGATCTGGCTCTCTGGTGGCCGAGGATGATCTCAGATGTAAATTGGAGAGATCCCAAGCCCTAAGATGATACCTCCCCAACCCACTCGAAAACAAGGTTGTTTCTTGCTTTTTCCGGCAAAGGGGGGTGGCGGCCGGCGGCGTGCGGTCCGGGAATCACAGAGGAGAAGGAGAGGGGTCGTGGGGGCTGCGGTTTCCACAGAGAAGCCGCCCGGGTTCGGTTAGGGTTACTCGACTAATATTTAGGGTAAAATTGTAACAAAAATGCTAATTAACCCCTCACCTAGCCTCAGTTAGAGTTAGGTCCTTCAATGTAGTAAAAACATGCATAGAACACCCTCTCTAAGAATTATCTCGCCATTTGATACATAAAATATAAGAGCTTTTCGCAAAATAGTGTGAATTTCTAAGTATTTCACGCTTTTCGAGACGATCGAGTCGTCAAACAGAAATTTCATCAGCGTCATTGCGTTCAGAATGTCGAAGCCGTTAAAATCGACTATCTGGACCACTATATTCAGGCTCCAGAACGCGAATCGGCCGACATTGCTCGAGAGGGGAATTAGTTCAGAGGGTTACTATTCAAAACACTATTCACTTAAGTCGCGGGCCCCACTAGTTTTCTCGCTGATTTTCGGAAGATCCGACCGTCGGATCAGCAAACGGTCTATACCATTTCCACTCGATTCGGTGAGACGGTCGCACTGGCGACCTCAGATTTTCGGGATCAGACTCGGACCGAAAAGCAGAATTTGTGCATCGAAAACTGTGAAATTCGCGCACCGGTGTGCAAATCACTAAGGTTTAGATCTGCTTCCTCGCCCGCAACCACACTTGAATTTCTCGAGTGCTACATCACTCACACCTTAAAGAAGTTTCGTCCCCGAAACTTAAATGCCCTAGGAATCCCATAAATAGGGAAAGTGCCCAAACATGTCCGACTTGCGCTCCCAAAAGGCTTCGCACCCCTCCTGATCCGCTCGTTTCTCTCTGGCACTAGGAGAGATTGCAGTTTCCCAGCCGGGCGTTGACGTTCGGCCTTTATTCGATGACCGACCCAGTAGCGAGCCACGCGTTATGCTACATCCCTTGTCAAATTAAGCCACCAACAGTCTGCTGTTGGTCTGTCCTGCTACGTAATCGCGGTTACCGATATGTCTCCCGTCTGACTCTTACCGCTCTAAGCATTGACTGCTCCACTCGTCTTTCCGGGGTGATCTTGATTGGATGAATCGTCTCCATGAGTCCCTTGGTCGTATAGGCCTTAACTCTCCTGACATCTAGCCGTCCCAAAAAGCCTACTTCGCGAGGCCCAAACTCACACCTTTGGAGTTTGGCCTACCCTCACTGGTCCCTGAGGGTCTGTAAGGTCACCCGAAGACGCGGGTCGTTACACACGCAAGTTAACCCAAAAAGGGTTTGGAAATTTTTGATCATCACACCCACGAATGCCGTTGGGGCGCTCAATAATCCATCCCTGAAGCGATGACACGCGAAACGCCATATATCTCTGGGCGAAACCCGGTGGTAACCCTGAACGAAAAACTACCGGACCGAACCGCCCTAAGATTTCAGGCAGACGACGGGCTCGACCCGCCCGGCAACCCTACTGTTCCGTCCATCTTGATCGAAACTAACATGAGTAAGCCTGCTCCTCGACTTGGAGTTCCGTGTTATGATGCCACTGGTTTGCGGACCACCTCTGACGGTGTTGAGCAGTCAGCAACCAAAGTCTTGCGATGCGTCGAGGTACCCCGGTCCTACTACCAAACCCGGACCGACGGCCCTTAAATGCCCAAACTAATCCGACAACAAAGGGGGAGGCCACACTAATACCCTTACAAAAACTCCGGGATGTGCCAATCCAACTAGCCGGGTCACCGCCTACAAGTAATCCTCCTTTGAAAACGATGAACCCACCCGTCGCCAACACGGACTACTTCCGCCCGTCACCAACACGGGCTACTAGCTCGGAGTATAACCACCATCCCGGATTGTCCGCTCCGACTGTCCGTCCTACCGAGGCGACGGTCAAAACTAAAGCTAGGTTTCAGCTCTAAGACCTACCGCAAGGTCTACCCCACAGAGAAAGCTGAAAGCAGGGCATCCTAGCCGAAAGTAACCGATGCCAGAGCGCCATGCAGTCAACAACCCTTCGCCGATCTGTACTGCTTCACAATCACAACACTCGCAACCCAAAACCTCAAGACTATGCCTTGGTCATGGGAAGCTGACGACAAAGCCCACGCGGTCCTACTTTCGTCTTGGCACCCAAGGGGGTGCGACACTCTGATTAACCTCTACCGCTCGGTCCCAAACCATTGCCCTTCCAAGCACCATGCACTGAGCCGAGCTGCATACCCCCAGACCAAACGATCACATTCCCAACTAGGAGTATTCTAAGCTCTAGGTTCGCTCAACTAAAAGAAAGAATCGAGCCCAAACGAACAAGATTTGCTAGCCCCGGTGGTCTCCTTTCTCAACCCAAAGGAGAACCCCAAGACCCCATCTCGACGATTTCTACCACCATCGCAGTGTCCACAGTAAAAAGCCGAACTATCGGTAACAACCGTAGGGGAAAAATCCTCATTCCCACCCATACCTTGTCCAAGATGCAAAAGAATCGGTTGACTATCTGCTGTAACCTAAAACCAGTAGCCCTAGAAGGTACAATCTTAGGCAAAGAGACTACCCAGCTGCTCACGACCGACAAAACCACCTATTCACAAACAAACACCGGCGGATTACTCTACCACCCGTCGCCGTTACTAACGACGACCAGAACGTTGGCAGAGGGAGGGGTTCGAAAAAAAAAACAACACCCGACGCAACGATATGTTGTGATAACAGCCGCACCAAGTGCATAAACACCGTCAACAGGCCCACCGTGTCCCGCGCTGGTTGCTTACTCCATTGATTCCAAGCAACCATCGATTCCCCGGTGGTAGCCGGCCTCGACCCCAGCCTCCATAACAACACTACTACACGAGCCAAAACAACACGACTACTCAAGCACGACAACCGAGCTAAACCGGGAAACGAAACTTAACCCGCACACACACACAACACAAGTCAGTTCCAGACTCCGCTAGCATAGCACTCAACCATCCATCGAGAAACGGGACCTATACTTTCCCCCCCTTCCCCCGATCACTCACGTTCTCCGCTTCTATGCCTTATTCATTTCATTCATTCATTTGTAGCTAAGTGTGGTATCTTTGTGGATGTCGGGCACAAACTGTTGTGATTGAAGAAAGTCTCTGATACCATCTTAATCTGTCACGCCCCGGGGGTTTCTTTTAGCGGAAACAGTTCACAAAAGGTATACATTTGGCGCGTAAATTTTTTTGAAAAACCTTCTTCCCCGGTGCGTGCCCAGACCCGCCGCATACACAGGATCACTCTGCAAACGGACAGAGTTTCCCCTGTATATGCACGGCGTCGCGACTAGTACAACATCCAACTACAGTCAACAATCCAATCACAACAGTTTCTAACACACATACAAGCACAGAACTGAATCAATCTCACGGCCGATCAGTTTGAAAGGATAAATCCACAATTTTAAAAGCGGTGCCCACCCGGCACCCAGATTTCTAAAACAGTTCGAAATCCATAAATCCACGGAGTTTTTAAAACAGTGCCCACACGACACTCAAGTTTTGAAAACGGTTTTTCGCAGTTCTTTTTATTTTCTTTTTTTCTTTTGAAAATCGGCCGAACAAAGATAAGAACTCAAACATCCACATATCCAAGGAGTAAAGTTCCGACATCCACACCGACCCCACGAGGGTATCGAGAACCACACAACAGTCTACAAGTAGTAATGAAATGCGACAAAAAAGGAAAATACAGCCTGGGATCTCAAAGGACCCGAAAGCTCCTGACTCGGCCTCACCGTCGCCTAGCCCTCACCCCTGAAGGAACCTGTCACGGAGTGGGAAATCAGCGACACGATAACATAATAATAAAGCAGGAAACAGTAGTAAAGCCAACCGTAAAGCTATCCGGAGCAACCACCCTCCCGAGAGGGAAGAGATAACACGAACACCTGCAACACCTGTAATACCTACACACCTGACCTCGTCGGGCACCTACCCCGATGGATCGCACCGCTCACACCTTGGGGCACCTGACCTCGTCGGGCACCTATCCCGACAGATCGCACCGCTCCCCCCCTTTGATGCCTCAAACCCCACACCTACGGGAGCTCCCACTACCTCACCTCGTGGGTTTACACGGGTCGGAGACCGCTTTCCCGAAAAAGAGCACCCTTTGCGGTGGCCAGACCGCGGGTGCGCGTGTCGCAACTACGAGCATAAGTAACCATAGTACCACATATACGAGCAAAGTAACCATAGCACCAAATACGAATAGAGTAACCATAGCACCAAACATATTCCACGATAAAATCCACAAGGCTACCATGTTAGCACGATTAATTACTTATATTAAACAAGGTACAAATGCCGGAAACCCGACGCTAAGTCCCAAAGCAAAAACCCACCTGAATGTAGGCTGATCCCGAGCTCTCGCTAGACTACTGGGCGGCTGGTGCTGAACAGCTGGGGCCTACGATAACATCACGTGTCAATAGAGTTCGTCAAAGTCACAGAAACGTGTATTTAGCGCGAACCGCCGATAAACCGACAATTTTGCCGATTTACGATTCGTTAAGCAATTTCCACTCAACGAAAAACCTCGGAACCTAAACGGAAGGTCCATAAATCATATAAATATTAATTACAACTTTCCACTTTGTTACAATTGCAATAAGCCCCCTAGACTTTTCAAAATTGCATAATAAACAGGTAATTTTTCACTAATTAATTTATAACTTTTAATCCAGAGCATCTTAAATCAAAATATTTTACCAGAAATTATATTTCGATGTGCTGGACCTCGTGCTCACAGTCTGGACTCAGATTGGGCAACAAAAACACACATTGGCCCATAATTATAGTATATTAAGGCTCCATTTTGTAATAATTATTTAGACAAGGGTTCTTTCTCAACTTCAGTGTGAGCATCATGCTCAGGGGTCCTCAAATGTGTAGAGGTTCACCTCTGAGCCTCAGCAAATCCACCAAACACAAGTGTAGTAATAACATGATCAAACAAGAGCTCGACATTGGACATTTTATACATTCGGAATTTCTGGGCAGCAACCAAGATGAGCATCACTAGAGAACATCATAAAAGCTTGAGGGCTCACCTGTGGTTGGTAGAAACACAGCCGGTTTAGTGGCTGGAGCAAGACGATCCCACACTTCTCTTGATGGAGCTCGAGTTGGCCGAGCTTAATAACCTCTCGGTCAAGCTTCAAATAAAGGTGAGCACCACCTATCTTGGACCTCCAGATGTGGAAAGAACCTCAGCCGCGCAAGCCTGGGCTTCCCTGTGAACCCCCAACCCGAGGAAGGAGATAATGAAGCTTTTCAAAACCCATTAATGGCAAATTTGTAACAACTCAGCATGGCTTGCATGCAACTGGTCTAGAGGCAAGCTTAAGGTGTCTGGGCACTTACCAGGGCTGGCCGGCGCCGGAATAAGCGACGGCGGCGGCGTGCGGCCAAGTTCAAGAACCCAAGATTTAGGGTTTGCTCCCCCGCACTCCACACTGCACCAGAGCCTCCCAAACTTCTTGGAGATCTTCCTGGGAACCAGCAGAACTTTTGGGTCAAGTTGGATCCAATGCCGGAGCTCTGGAGCAGCGCGTGTAATTTCCGGCCAAGAAACTAGGGTTCCGGCGTCCCTTCTCCACCCGACGGCCACCACAGGTCCAGAGGTTTCTGGGCTTCACCTGGATCACCCTCTCGAGGTCAGACGATGACTGCAAGTGTCCAGGTTGCAAGAGAAACGCCAGAAAAGAGAGGCTCACCTTGCCGGACCCGAGGAAGAGAAGATGGTGGCCCGGCGGCGCGCGGCGGTCCAGGGCGCCGGGGCTCTCAGATCTGGCTCTCTGGTGGCTGAGGATGATCTCAGATGTAAATTGGAGAGATCCCAAGCCCTAAGATGATACCTCCCCAACCCACTCGAAAACAAGGTTGGTTTCTTGCTTTTTCCGGCAAAGGGGGGTGGCGGCCGGCGGCGTGCGGTCCGGGAATCACAGAGGAGAAGGAGAGGGGTCGTAGGGGCTGCGGTTTCCACAGAGAAGCCGCCCGGGTTCGGTTAGGGTTACTCGACTATAGTTTAGGGTAAAATTGTAACAAAAATGCTAATTAACCCCTCACATAGCCTCAGTTAGAGTTGGGTCCTTCACTGTAGTAAAAACATGCATAGAACACCCTCTCTAAGAATTATCTCGCCATTTGATACATAAAATATAAGAGCTTTTCACAAAATAGTGCGAATTTCTAAGTATTTCACGCTTTTCGAGACGATCGAGTTGTCAAACAGAAATTTCGTCAGCGTCATTGCGTTCAGAATGTCGAAGCCGTTAAAATCGACTATCTGGACCACTATATTCAGGCTCCAGACCGCGAATCGGCCGACGTTGCTCGAGAGGGGAATTAGTTCAGAGGGTTACTATTCAAAACACTATTCACTTAAGTCGCGGGCCCCACTAGTTTTCTCGCTGATTTTCGGAATATCCGACCGTCGGATCAGCAAATGGTCTATACCATTTCCACTCGATTCGGTGAGACGGTCGCACTGGCGACCTCAGATTTCCGGGATCAGACTCGGACCGAAAAGCAGAATTTGTGCATCGAAAACTGTGAAATTCGCGCACCGGTGTGCAAATCACTAAGGTTTAGATCTGCTTCCTCGCCCGCAACCACACTTGAATTTCTCGAGTGCTACAGGGGGGACCCAGTTAGCCTTGGTGATGGCTATCTATTTAATCACGGTTAAATAGGTTTCATTCCCTGCCACGTGACAATAGGCCCAGGGGACTATTAAGTTGAGTTGGCTGACCCAATAGGTCGAGTGGGGCTGAGGCCCAACAATAGACCTAACGTCCAGGTGAGTTGAGTCCGCTCGAGACCCGTGGGCGCTATGTTGGAACCCCATAAGTAAAGGGGGTTGCGTATTTCCAACAGCTCGAGCTTTTGGGATTAAGGGTTGGCGCCAACGATCCGACTTTTGGGACTTAGTGGGGTCACCGCTGGAGGAATTCGAGGAAATACTCGGAAGGGTTTGGTTACGAGGTATCAGGTGCTAGTCGATTGTGAGAAATCGATCGTGCCGTTTTAGGGCACACCCGTTCTATTCGTACGGAAGAAGGACGGGAGTCTGCGATTGTGCATCAACAATCGGGGAGTAGATAAGATCATAGTAAAAGAACTGAAGGCGCAACTGGAGGACCTCCTGGACAAGGGTTTCATCAAATCGAGTGTGTCGCCGTGGGGTGCGCCTGTTCTTTTTGTTAGGAGGAAGGATGGTAGCTTACGTTTGTGTATAGATTATCGAGAGATTAACAAGGTCACGGTGAAGAACAAGTACCCCCTACCACGTATTGACGATCTGTTCGATCAGTTGCAAGGGGCGACGGTGTTCTCGAAGATCGACCTCCAGTCTGGCTATCACCAGCTCAGAATCAGGGGCGAGGATGTACCGAAAACAGCGTTTCGAACTCGTTACGGCCACTACGAGTTCACGGTAATGCCGTTTGGGCTTACTAACGCCCCAGCGGTGTTTATGGACATGTTGAACAGGATCTTTAAACCGTTCCTGGACCAATTTGTAGTGGTCTTTATCGATGATATCCTCATCTACTCTCGCACCGATAAGGAGCACGATGAGCACCTGCGAGTGATCCTCCAGACCCTTCGGGATAAAAAATTGTTTGCCAAACTCAAAAAGTGTGAGTTTTGGCTCCGCGAGGTTGACATCCTGGGACACATAGTCTCAGCCTCGGGAATTGCGGTGGATCCGAGGAAGATAGAGTCCGTAACCAACTGGGCTCGGCCAACAACGGTGACGGAAATCCGAAGCTTCCTAGGACTGGCAGGGTACTACAGACGTTTCGTGGAAGGCTTCTCAAAGATAGCCACTCCCCTGAATCGACTGACCCAGAAAGGGGAGAAGTTCGTCTGGACGGCCCAGTGCCAGAAAAGCTTCGAGGAACTTAAAGACAGACTCACACGGGCGCTAGTACTCACATTGCCAAAGCCCGGAGAGGACTACGAGATTTATTGTGATGCATCTCGAAGCGGTCTTGGAAGCGTATTGATGTAGCAAGGAAAGGTCATAGCATACGCATCAAGACAGCTCAAGGATTACGAACAGAACTACCCTACGCACGACTTGGAACTCGCGGCAGTCGTGTTTGCCTTGAAGCTTTGGAGACATTATCTCTACGGGGCACACTGTAACGTGTTCTCCGATCACCAGAGCCTCAAATATCTGTTCACACAGAAGGAACTGAACTTACGGCAAAGGCGATTGCTGGAACTACTAAAGGACTACGATTTGTCCATCCATTACCACCCCGGGAAGGCAAATGTGGTGGCCGACGCCTTGAGCCGGAAGGGACAGACGGGGGAAACGGCGTTGAGCGCTCTTACCCAACAGGACCGACTCATTACCGAGTTCTCGCAATTGAGGCTGGAGGTAGTACCAGCAGGTGCGGTTGCGGAACTCCTGTCCTTGGTGGTGAAGCCTACACTGATCGAGAGGATCTTGGAAGGCCAAACAACGGACACGCAACTACAACTGGTGCGGGACAGAATATCCTCAGAGCAAGGTGGGGATTTCAAGATTGGCTCTGATAAGGTGATAAGGTTCCGGGGACGAATTTGCGTACCTGATGTGCCAGAAATGAGGAAGGAAATTCTGACGGAGGCGCCTAATGCCCTCTACACTGCGCATCCTGGAGGTACAAAGATGTACAAAGACCTGAGGCAGACTTTTTGGTGGCCCAAATTGAAGAGTGATGTAATGCAGTTCGTGGCACATTGTTTGGTGTGCCAACAGGTGAAAGCAGAATATCAGCGACCGGCGGGGAAACTACAACCATTGCCCATACCAGAGTGGAAATGGGAATGAATTACCATGGACTTCGCAACTGGTTTTCCGCGATCGCAACATGGACATGACGCGATATGGGTCATAGTGGACCGTTTGACGAAATCGGCCCATTTTCTGCCTATCCACACGACGTGGACCCGAGACCGGCTAGCTCAAACCTACATCGACGAAGTGGTAAGATTGCATGGAGTACCATCGTCGATAACTTCTGATAGGGACACGTGCTTTGTGTCAAATTTCTGGCGGAGCCTGCAACAGGCACTGGGGACCAAACTACAGTTCAGCACGGCCTTCCACCCGCAGACGGATGGGCAATCGGAACGTGTGATCCAGATTCTCGAGGATATGCTTCGAGCGTGTGTGCTAGATCTGGGTGAGGGATGGTCGCGTTACCTACCCCTCGTGGAATTCGCCTACAATAATAGCTATCAAGCTAGTATTCAGATGGCGTCGTACGAAGCCTTGTACGGGCGTCGATGTCGATCGCCTATTTGCTGGGACGACTTGGGGGAGCGAAAGCATTTGGGGTCGGACCTAGTAGAGGAAACGGAGGCAAAGGTGCGCCTTATCAGGCAGCGGCTGTTGACCGCCCAGAGCCGGCAGAAGAGCTATGCGGATCAGAGGCGACGTGATTTGGAATTCATGGCGGGGGAACACGTGTTGCTTCGTGTATCACCGTCTAAGGGGACCAGACGGTTCGGTTTACGGGGGAAACTGAGCCCACGGTATGTGGGACCGTTCGAGATCTTAGATCGCGTAGGCCCGGTGGCATACCGGTTGGCCTTACCGCCAAACCTCGAACGGGTACACAACGTGTTTCACGTCTCGATGCTCCGAAAGTATCTTTCCGACCCGTCTCACGTCCTTGACACCTCTACTGTCGAGTTGCGTGAGGACTTGAGCTTCGAGGAAACGCCGATACGGATATTGGCACGAGAGGAGAAGAAGCTTCGCAACCGGACGATCCCCTACGTAAAGGTGCAATGGAGTAACCATGAGGAGCGCGAGGCGACCTGGAAACTTGAGACAAAAATGAGAGAGTGCTTTCCTAGGTTATTTAGCGAGGGTTGAGGTTAAGTTTCGAGGACGGAACTTCTTTTAAGGGGTGTGTGGTGTAACATCACAACTTTTCATGTAACGTTTTACCCTCCTGCTAATAAAGTATAAGTTAGAGGAAACTGAGTAATGGGTTTTCTTAAGTTGATTTTCTCAAGGTGCGGGTATTTTTCTGTAATAGAGCTCAGAAAACGGTGAACGGTGGTGCGACCAGATTCGAATTCCGACTTACGGATCCCCCAGAAAGGGGTTATTAGGATCGCGGTAACCGTGGTGTACATCGGAATCCATGCAAGAGATCGTGCACGCTTTTCGAGGAGATAAGGAATTATCTCTAAGGAAGTAATTAAATATTTGAGTTAATATTAAATACCCGATGTGGATTTCTATGGTACGTACCAAGAAAAGAGAAATCATAATTCCCAAAATGAAACCCTAGCCGGAGATAAAGGAAAGAAAAGAGGAAAAAGCGAAACCCTGTAGGTTTTTATATATAAGGATCCACACGGATCTAAATAGGTACTATCAAACAACTAGAGGGGGGGTGAATAGGTGTAATACTTAAAAACAAATCTCAGTGCAAAACAAAAACTAATGCGGAAAATAAAAACAGCACACCGAGATTTACGTGGAAACTTCAATCCAGGAGAAAAACCACGGGACCAACATGCAATAACAATCCACTAAGAATAGAAGAATAACAAGGTGATTACCGACTCCACGGACTCAAACCCCTCCTTCAACTTCTTCGGATCTTGCGCTCCACCGATTGCACGTCCACTGCACACGTTCGAATCCACGAGCGCCACTCGAATCCACGAGCACACATTTCAAATCCACGAAACGCCTTCAACACACCGAATCCACGGTGCTACGTCGAATCCACGACGCAAACTCAGCCGATACAAAATATAGGCTTCGATGGTGATCCTTTGCTTAGATTAACATTGAAGAACCATAGATAGAATCTGTCACGCCCCGAGCCCGCCAATTTGGTCGGTTCGGGCACGCCAACAGACCCGCCAATCGGGCACGACCTTTCGCTACCCGATAGGAACGGTCACAACCATCTCGAATCAAAACAATGTGTATGATGAGATATAATATCAGAGTAAGATCACTACTAATTTAAACTTTCATTCAATAAACAAATAGTTTAAGCAGATATGAAAGCATGATAAGAATGAACCACAAGGATCTAAATAGGTACTATCAAACAACTAGAGGGGGGGTGAATAGGTGTAATACTTAAAAAATAAATCTCAGTGCAAAATAAAAACCAATGCGGAAAATAAAAACAGCACACCGAGATTTACGTGGAAACTCCAATCCAGGAGAAAAACCACGGGGCCAACACGCAATAACAATCCACTAAGAATAGAAGAATAACAAGGTGATTACCGACTCCACGGACTCAAACCCCTCCTTCAACTTCT
Organism: Tillandsia leiboldiana; assembly: GCA_029204045.2. Taxonomy (NCBI): domain Eukaryota; kingdom Viridiplantae; phylum Streptophyta; class Magnoliopsida; order Poales; family Bromeliaceae; genus Tillandsia; species Tillandsia leiboldiana. The sequence goes on from CM055073.1 coordinate 12,513,347, forward strand.
TCGGATCTTGCGCTCCACCGATTGCACGTCAACTGCACACGTTCGAATCCACGAACGCCACTCGAATCCACGAGCACACGTTTCGAATCCACGAAACGCCTTCAGCACACCGAATCCACGATGCCACGTCGAATCCACGACGCAAACTCAGCCGGTAAGAATATTGGCTTCGATGGTGATCCTTTGCTTAGATTATCATTGAGGGACCGTAGAAGGAATCTCTAAGCAAAGACTAGATCAATTCGACAAAAGATAGATCTTGGAAGAATCGTCGAATTGACCTAAAAGAGGCTAAAGAGAAGAACGATAAAAACCTAGCCTCTAGGGTTGCTCTCGAGTGTTTCTGAAATTTATCGGTAGTTCTTGAGAAACCCTAAGTGTCTATTTATAGGTTAGAAACCTTTGGAAAGAGATTAGCATCAAAAACTGACTTAACAGAAATTTTCCCGCACGACGGTCCGGACTGGATTAGGCTCGTTCCGGACTGTCGTTGTTTTTCAGAGAATTCCTGAAAAAACAAGGTTCGGGGTCCTGAACAGAATTTTCTGATCCGGACTGGATTTCCTGAAAAAACAGTTTTTTGATTTTTATGCAATGAAAACTTATCCAAGTGTTTCTAAACTACACAAATGTATTCGGATCACCAAAATTATTTAGTTAAACGTACCTTATCATTCCGAATCCATTTTCCTTGAGATTGATGTATATGATCCACAATTCTTCAACTTCAATCATCAAGACTCAACACACTGAGTGTCAACTTGAGCTCTTGTTGAATCTACTCTGAGTCTTCAATTACTGATTGACAATTTGATCACTTCAAGACTCCGACTGAACTCACGAAATATGCCAACACAAAAAGCCGTAACTGTCACGCCCCGGGGTCGCAACTACGACCCGGGCTCGCCAACAGATCCGCCGCCCATACGGGAAACCCCGTATAGACGTAGCGACTAACCTGCAAAAGAATCATCTACACTAACAGATATCAGAGCTGAAAAGAGAAGTGCTGGAATAAAAGATAAATAAATACAACTACAACTCCAATAATACAAACCAACCTCACCAAAATACATAAGTCTCTCTCTCAGCTGTAAAGGAAAGGTACAACTCGATACCTCACTACAAGTGTCACTCAATCATGAACTCTCAAAAACTGGTAAGGGTACATCTACTCTCTCTCTCAGAGGAAGACTGGAAGGAATCTATCTCGCGACTCCCTTACCTCGGTCAGCCGGATCAGCAGCTGGAGCAGAGGAACAGGAGTAGAAGTCCCCGGGGAAAAGACACCACGACGGGTGTGAGAACTACATCCCACAGTAGTTCTCAGTGGGTGCCGCCAACAAGCCCGACGGTCTGCCCACTAAGTCTACTAGAGGCATAAAGTAACATATGTATTGCTGTAAGGAAAAGCTGGAAAAGTAAACTCTACAGCTACTATGCCTCTATCTAGATGCTCAAGAGTGGAACAGAAAGAACACAATGCTACAACTAGCTCTCAACTCAGATCACCCAATCTAAACTGACTGCCTCCTCGGGTCCAGTCAAACCTGCGCCTACCTACTGCCGTTATGTTGGGTTATGATAGAATATGGATCTAAATAGGGGAAAAAACACCTAGAGGGGGGGTGAATAGGTGTAAACCATAAACACTCAAAAATCGTTGCGCAATAAAATCCGATGCGGAAATGAAAAAATAACACGCATGATTTTTACGTGGAAAAACTCCAAACCGGAGTAAAAAACCACGGGACCGATAACACGGCGAAATCCACTAGAATTAACACACGTACAAGGTGATATACCGTACTCACAGACGACTCAACCTTTTTCATACGCTCCTAGTAGATCTTTTCCGCTCGCTCCACAAAGCTTCTCGAATCCACGAATAGCGTCCAACGCCGAATCCACGGCGTCCAACCGAATCCACGGTCTTCACCCAGTAGCACGTCTCGAATCCACGAAAGTACCTCGCTCCGAATCCACGAGAGCGGTTGCACCTTGAATCCACAAGGCCACGCGAGTCCACGCGCCGATTTTGGGAAAATCGTTGTTTTTTGGGTGGTGATGATCCGCCGAATACTTAGATCAAAGATAGATCGGAAATACCATCTAAGTATTCATTAATTTGATTCTACTCAAAATCTGTGTATGAAAACCTAGAATCAAATTAATCAATATAGATGAAGAAACATAGATTTAATCTCGTTATTTCTTTTCTTCTCTATATGTGGAATTTTCTCTTTATGACCGTATTTTGGATTACCCTAAAAAAAGAATCGTAGGGTCTATTTATAGGTTAGAAACTGTTGGAAGAGGATAAGAATAAAAAACTAACCTTTTCTGGAATTTTACAGTACGACGGTCCGGACTGTCGTAACGAAACAGACTATTTCCAGAAGAACAGACGTTCGGGGTCCGGACTGTAATTTCCACGGTCCGGACTGTTCATGCAATTCCTGCAAATTCCACGTTCGGGGTCCGGACTGAAGTGACCAGGGTCCGGACTGGAATTGCGCATGAACTATCCTATGTTCGGGGTCCGGACTATAATGTCAGGTCCGGACTCTGAACATGTAGAATGTCCAGTTTTTGATTTTTATGCAATTAAAAATCCATCCAAGTGTTTCTACACTATAAGAAGTATTCGGATCACCAAAAATATTTAGTTAAACATACCTGATCCTTTTGAATTCTTCTTTCTTGAGATTGAGGTATATGATCCAAACTTCTTCATCTTCAATCTTCAAGACTTAAATAGTTTCACGAAATACGCCAACACAAATTCCTTAACAATCTCCCACTTTGGCGGTTTCGTGACAAAACACAAATCCACTCAAGAAAATTCAAAAAAGATATTTTTGTTGCTATCACCATACAACAAAAATTTACAATGAAGAACCAAATGAGATAAACTCCTAGAACAGACTCTAAACTTAGACATCTGTAATCTCTGCAAAAGAAGAACATTCTTGACAAAAGAGATCGTTAGATACCTCAAGAATTTTTGCATATAAAACCAAGCACAGAGATAGAGTTTATACTCATCATGACATTTATGAATTCAGATATGTAATAAGATCACAATCAAAATTAGACATATCTTCTAAGCATTAAAAACCAAATGTCATATGTAAGTTAGTTAACAAACAACTTGTTAGAAATATTACATGCCCAAATAGTTAGTCGAATAGTTAGTAGAGCCATGCATGCAAAACCCAATTCAAACCAAAAGTTGATGTCATACTTACCTCTTTCATAGTTCAGTTCACAGTATACTTACCTTTCATAGTTTTCAATTTGTTCGATCATATCATTGTTCATTGTTCATTGTTCTCTCTCTCTCCCCCTTTTTGTCACAAAATAAGTCAGAAATTACAAAAATAAAAAGGGCGAGTTAAAAGTTCAACAATAAAAGGTAAGAACTAAAACTTAAAAACCTGCAAAAGAAACATGATTAGAAGGATAACGATTACTCAGATTCATCCGAACTAATGCATCCGAGTTTTTGGAAAATTTTCTTTATTCGCTTGTTCATGGATGACTGCTTCGTTTTGACCTCTTTTATTTCTTCCTTCATTTCAATAAATTCATTTGACATCCGTTCCTGTTCAGAGGAAAGTCGTTGTTGCTCTTTATAAATAGAGGTAACAGAAGCATCATCCTCTGTAGTTGAAGCTGCTGGAGGTGGAGCTGAAGCTGTTGCTTGTGGTGCTGAAGCTGTGGCTGCTGGCTGTGCTCTTCGTCGGCTAGGAGGTGATGGAGGCTCATCTTGTTTATTAGAGAGAGACTTCACAATAGTCGTCTCATTGATCGTTCCTAGACTGTGCATGTAGGAGCTCGTACTTGTGTCGACCTTAAACTTTCAAAAAATACGCATAATGATCATAGGATAGGGCAGTCTCTCTGTAGGGTGAGCATGTTCCACATACCGTGCCATCCTCGACCAGATGATATAAGGAATGTTTAAATTCGCTCCCATAGCCACTGCTGGGTTGCCAAGAAGATAAAGAAATAACATTCTATCCCATCGAAGAACTTTTGTTTGCATGTTAGGAAGAATATTGTAGCAAACAATAAAGTTCAAGAAGCGATACTCCGGGCGAAGTTCTTTTGAAAACACTGAATTTCCCGTCGACAGAGTATTGGGAATACAAATTCCATCCACGACCACTCTCCAGGAGGCGGTGGAGAAGATTTGACTTTGCAGGTAATGTCTTCCTTCAGCCCTGGCCTTCATTCCTCCACCTCTCCAATCAGTTGAGGTGCGACTTTAATCTTAATATTTCTAACCATTGTTAGAAATTCTCGATGTCCGTCATCCTGATTAAGTAAGCTTGAAGCATTCTGATAAAATATTCTCACCGAATGAAGACAATACCCAGTGGACTCAGGGAAATGGCAAATGGGGGCAAGACCCGCATGGTCAAACAGAGTCCCAAAGAGTGCAGACCGCTCCTTCAGAGCCTTGACATTTACATGTCTTTCGCCAATGCACTCTCTTTTCTCAAAATCTTTGATTCTATCAGAACTGATAAAGTCTTGTGGAGGAGGCTGGCTAGCTAGTGGCTCCTCAATTGATATACCTCGAGCACTCCCTCTCTTCCTGGCAACACTTTTCCTTTTTGTCTTAATCGGACTTGTTTCCATAGGCACTTTCCCTTTTTTAGCGGCGGTAGGCGGAGTCTTCGCCTTTGAAGTTTCTGCAGGGGCTTTCCTCTTCGAGGCAGTGGGAGCAGTTGCTTCAACCAGAAGCTCATCCCAGTCTATAGATTCAGTTTCCGATTCTGTCTCGGAATCATCTTTAGTTCTCTTGCTTTTCCTAGCTCTCTTAGGCTTGTCAGTTGATTTTGCATGGACCATAGCAACCAGTAGAACTATTATCAGTGAGAACACCATTGTCGCTATTCAACTATTAAGAACCTGCGAGCAACAACTCAAGAATACGACAAAAATTGTTTATTTTCAAAAATTTGAAAAATTGTACCTAAATAATCATTATCATGTAGAGAGACTAGGATTCAAACAAGTTTTGCAAAAAGAATTTTAAAAATAGATCAATCCCATGATTTTCAAAAATTCCTATTATATGCCCTAAAACCGAATTTTCAGAAATCGAAGCCTAAAAATCCGTTAATCAAGAGAATACCTAGCATATAATCAAAACTAATCTACCCAGAGTTCTTATTTCAAAAGAAATTTGATTAAAAACCAATCTCAAACGAAAAAGATACAAGATTTCGAACACGTTTTGAGCAAAAAGATGAAAAATAGTGAAAAACCGAGATTTCGATCATGAAAACTTACTTGGAATCGTAGAACCTGAGTTGAAAAGGCTCCAAAACAGTTGATTTCTAGAGAGAGAAGCTCTGGAGACTTTGGAACAAAAGATTGTAGTAAAAAGAAATCAAAACCCTTTTGTTCTATATAAAACCCTAGCCGCGGTCCGGATCGGATCGTGAATCCAGTCCGGATCGGCTACCCGCAGGAAATTCCTGCGTTCGGGATCCAGATCGGATTGTCCAGTCCGGATCGGCTCCAAACTTTTTCTTCAGAAAAATTCCGAAAAATTCTAGGAAATCCAGAAAAAGATTGTAAGCACTTATACATGTCAACTTTAAATAAAAATCATCGTTTCATATTAAAAGAAATAGATTATGCAAAATCTATCAATAATATCCAACAAATGAAACAAAAATTTATAAAAATTAAATCCCTTAAAGTTGAACAACTTCAATCACATCTAACATGATCTTATGAGTAATGCCTTTATCAAATCATCAATTTGATAAAGAAAATGAAATACCAAGATCAATAGATGTTTGAAAATCCCAAATATGTTAGATAATGTATCTAGTCAATCTATTGAAGAGAGTGGCTCTTTGAGCATCTTTCATTAAAAATCCCACCTTATACCAACCTTGGAATTTGACAGAGTCAAGTATTCCAAAAAGCATTTTATCTAATCAACTTGAAGAAACCATGCTTGATATACATGTGGTAGTTGCACACAGTACTCGGACGACCGAGGTGGTAGCTCTTTCCTCCATGTGGTGGTAGTTTTCACACTCCTCATTGGGATGTAACTCTTTCCACATCTTTTGAGCATAACATTCTGCATTAACTCCCCCTCAATTGGCTATCAATTATATAATATATAAGGTATTCAACCAAAAATTGATCTCCATTTCATACTCGACTCAATTGTCAAATAAGATAAAAACTATACCAAGAGATCATTTGAGAGAGAAATTGACTTTGATCAAAACAAAGATGACTTAATTGACATAAATGATCATTGCATCAAATGAATTATTATAATATCCAAAGCATAATAAATTTCAAATCATATAAAAGGATGCAGTTAAAGTTAATAATACTAGTGCTCAATTTATGTTCTATGTACAAACATAGATGATGAACAAAAACACAAAACAAAACCTAACCTAAGCAAAAGTTTCAAAAAGAAGTTATTTCAAGGAAAGCATTCCAATTGCTTTACGCAAATGAATAAAACGTTTTTGATCCAAAGGTTTTGTTAAAAAGTCAGCTAATTGATCCTCTGTTGAAATGTAGGAAAGTTGAAGAATATTTGATTCAACTAGCTCTCTTAGAAAATGATATATAAGTTCAATGTGTTTTGTTCTTGAGTGCAACACAGGGTTTTTGGAAATATTTATAGCACTTGTGTTGTCACAAAGAATAGTTACCGAAGTTGCTGAAATTCGGAAGTCCCTCAACATTCTTTTCATCCAAATGAGTTGAGTTGAACAACTACCCGCTGAGATATATTCCGCTTTGGAAGTCGAGAGTGCTATGCAATTTTGCTTTTTACTATGCCATGCAACAAGGTAGTGGCCAAGATAGAAGAATGCACCACTCGTACTCTTCCGATCATCCATAGATCCTGCCCAATTGGCATCTGAATATCCTATAATATCAAGCGTTGTTCCCATAGGATACCAAATTCCGAAATTCAATGTTCCTTTGATGTACCGGATGATCCTTTTCACCGCTTTCAGGTGAACCTCCTTTGGTGCTGACTGATATCTCGCGCAGATCCCAACACTAAAGGATATATCCGGGCGAGTAGCCGTGAGATAGAGTAGACTTCCAATCATGCTGCGATAAAGCTTCTCGTCTACACTTTCACTAAGAGATTCACTTCCTAATCCCTTATTGCTAGTTCCCATAGGAGTCGGAAAATCTTTAGAGTCTTCTAATCCGAATTTCTTTACCAACTCCTTTGCATACTTGGATTGGCATAGATGAATACCTTCTTCATTTTGTTTTACTTGCAATCCAAGAAAGTATGTCAGTTCGCCCATCATGGACATCTCAAATTCGCTTTCCATGGTTTCAGCGAATTTAGAAGCATCATTGTCTCTAGTTGCACCAAATACAATGTCATCGACATAGATTTGTGCTACAATGAAATTATCCTGATAATGCTTCACAAAGAGAGTCCGGTCTGCTCCCCCTCGAGTGTAGCCCTTTTCCAATAGGTGCTTTGTTAGCCTTTCGTACCATGCTCCCGGTGCTTGTTTTAGACCGTAAAGAGCCTTTTTCAAACGAAAAACATGGTTAGGTTATTTATAGTCTACAAAACCTTTCGGTTGAGCCACATAAACTTCCTCGTTTAAATACCCATTTAAAAACGCGCTCTTAACGTCCATTTGAAAGAGTTTTATTTTAAAGTGACAAGCAATTGCGAATAAGATACGAATTGACTCGAGTCGAGCAACTGGGGCGAACGTCTCATCAAAGTCTATTCCTTCAATTTGCGAGTAGCCCTGAGCAACTAATCGTGCTTTGTTCCTGATGATGGTACCATCCTCATTTTTCTTATTCTTGAAAATCCACTTAGTACCAATCACGTTGTGTTGCTTCGGTGACTTCGTTAATTCCCAGACTTTGTTTCTTTCGAACTGATGGAGCTCTTCCTGCATTGCTTCAATCCAGTAGTCATCCTGAAGAGCTTCATCGACGTTCTTTGGTTCTATCATGGAGACATAATGTCACGCCCCGGGGTCGAAACTGCGACCCGGGCCCGCTAACAGATCCGCCATCTGTACGGAAACTGCCGTACAGACGCAGCGTCTAGCCTGCAAAAGACAAAACTACAGCTACACAGATATCAGAGCGGATAAAAAGCTGTACTATAAAATTTTTCTCAACTACAAGATGCTACAACTCATAGCCTATCTCCCAAAAATCAGCCGATACAAAAGGAAGTGCACCTATACAACATCTACAAATCCAAATGGGAGATAGCTAAACAGGAAACATAACCAACTCCCACAATCCGGGATGGTACATCTACCTCTCTCTAAAGTAACAATGCTGGTAGGGAACTATCACGCGACTCCCTGTCCTCGGTCCGTCCAGTCAAGCACAGCAGGAACGGAAGAAAGCCTCAGCAACCTGTCACCGACAGAGGGTGTGAGAACTACATCCTACAGTAGTTCTCAGTGGGTACCGTCTCCAAGAACCACGGTCTGCCCACTAAGTCTACCAGAGGCATAAGATAGAGAAAAGACTGATGATAAGATAAATAAGCTGGAAAAGAATCTACAGCTATCATGCCTCTATCTACTATGCTCAAAAAGAAGAGACTATGGATGATGGTATGCAATCACTCACTGCTGACAATATGTCACAAGTACTAAGCCCACGACGCTCTACTATGACACAAGCTACGCCATCACTCTCTCAGAGTATCTCAAATCTCAGCGACTGCCCCACAGGGTCCAGTCGAGTGAAGCCTGCGCCCCCTGGTGTATCAACCAGGGTGTCCCAACGGACAAACTCGATATCTCACACAGTGACCCCATGGTAGCACGGCCAGGGGTATCAAGCGACCACTAGTATATGAACTAGGCGCATCATCGCAGCCTCGTCAGGCTCGGTATCATCATCGCAGCCTCATCAGGCTCGGAATCATCAACGCACCCGGGGCGTGGTTCGAGGGGTGCGACCCCACCGAACTCAAGTATCTCATCAGTATCACTGTCTCACAAGTGGCTCCTGCAGGCTGTGGTCCTCGATCAAACAGATCGGTATCTCGATGCTCAAAGCACAAACTCAGTCGGAGAACCCTCCACGACTCAATCTCACATCACAGACCCACTCAACGAAGGTACTACACAGCTGGGACCACCGTCTCTCACACGGCTCCCACAACACAACTCCACTGAACTCAACACTCAACTCACGGCCGGAGCTACTCCACGGCCAGATCTACGAAGGGTCCGAAACCCAGGGAGACTAACATCTACGTCCCCAAGAGAGAAAGCAGCCCTTAGAACCCAGATCACTCGAATCCGCTCGGGTGGATAAGTTTCTAAGAAACCATGTCATTTATTTCAGAAAATCATTCGATCTGAGAGAAAGCCATCTTTATAATGATTTTTAGTCCTTTTAGGAAAACCCTTTGAAATCAAGTTTTATGCCCAAGCCTCGAAGAGCTGATGCCTTCGTCCCAACGGACGAGAACAGACTCAGACAACCTTGCGAGGCTTGGAAGAAACAATGGCTGACTAAAATCATGTATTTATCCAAAAAGGTTCTGGGTTCAAGGTCCTGCTAACACACGTACACCATGATCCCAACCTGGTGGTGACGAGAAGAACAGTGGAAAGGAAAACCCCCGGGACCACCGTTTATCTGAAACGGTTCCCCAAAACACTAACACTGGCCTAACCCAGCCACCAGACCCCACTCGGCCCCCCGGGCCCGAGTGCAACACCCGTCCCACACACTCTGACCACTCAGCCCACTACCCGGGCGAGGAAACTCTAAGTCCCGAAGGATAAGAAAAGTGCGGGATGTCTAAAGCATAAAGGAACCTAGCCCAAATTAAGGTTCACAAATGGTCTGGTCAAACTAATGCACATTTGACGGGGGTGCTAGTTAAGTTCCAAGAAAACACTTAAACTAGCATGCAATCCTAACACATTAGAATTAGAAGGAAGTCCGTAGACTTGGAGAGAAAACCAACCCACCTCAGAAAGCCACCAATTGCTCGTCGACACTTGCAATTGGCTCAGCGGCTTACCTGGCCTCCAAGGGGTCCGCACGCAACACGAAGCCCGATGCCAGAAACCGCACGCGAAACGGAGCACGCGGCGACCAAGCACACGACCGCGCGCTCCGCGGAAGCTAAAACCGCACCGCAAGCTGCCAGAAGCGAAGAAATCACAAAATCAATTAAATGGTCAAAGCCGAGCATCCGACGGTGAAAAACAGCCTCCGTCGGCGAAAACAGCCTCCGTCAGCGAAAAATCAGCGCCCGACGGCGAAAAACAGCCCGTCGGCGAAAACCAGCGCCCGACGGCGAAAACAGCCCCGTCGGCGCAAAAACTGCTCAAAAACAGCTTGCGAAAAACCAGCGAAAACTGCACAAACTGCTCGCGAAAAACGGCGAAAACCTACGCGAAAACCTGCGCGAAACTGCGCGAAATCTGCGAGCGAAAACAGCGAAACCGCTTGCGAAACTGCTCGCAACCTGCTCGCGAAAAACGGCGAAAAACTGCGCAAAAACAGCGAGCGAAACAGCGGAACCGCTTGCGAAACTGCTCGCAACCTGCTCGCGAAAAACGGCGAAAAACTGCGCAAAAACAGCGAGCGAAACAGCGGAACCGCTTGCGAAACTGCTCGCAACCTGCTCGCGAAAAACGGCGAAAAAACTGCGCAAAATAGCGAGCAAAAACAGCGGCCGACGGCGGCCCACGGCTCCGACGGCGAAAACACGGCGAAAACCCGCGAAAGACAGCGGCCGACGGTGGGAAACAACGGTTGACGGCGAAAAACGGTGCCGGCACGCAAACCGAGGCGCCACGGCTGTCCCGGGAGCACGCCGAGCGGCGAAAATCCAGCCGCGCGACGAGGGAGGCCCGCCGCACGGCGCCCAACCAAGCAGCGCCGCGCGGCGACCCGCTGCGCGGTGCCGTAGCGCACCGCGCAGCGCCCAGCGGCGCTGCGCGCGGCGCCCAGCGGCGCTGCGCGCGGCGCCCAGCGGCGCTGCGCGCGGGCCCGCGCGTAGCCCACTGCGCTGCGCGCGGCCGCGCGCCTGCGCAGGCCCGCGCGCGGCCCGCGCGGCCCGCGCAGGCCCGCGCGCTGCCCTGCCGCGCGCGCCCGCGTGCGGCCAGGGGGGTGCCGCGCGCACGCGCGCGGCCAGGAGGTGCCGCGCACACGCGCGCGGCCCTGCCGCGCGCCCCTGCGCGCGGCCAGGAGGTGCCGCGCGCACCTGCGCGCGGCCCTGCCGCGCGCCCCTGCGCGCGGCCCGGCAGCGCCGCGTGCCGCTCTTTGCTGCACGCGGCGCCGCGCCCAGCGGCAAGTCGCCGCAGGGTGCTGCCAACAGCAGCACCCTGGCGCCGCGCGTGCGCCGTTGCGCGCGCGCGCGGCCGCCGGCGACGGCAACATCCAAAAAAAAACCCAATAAATCCGATTAAATCCGAAAATCCCAAAAATCCAAGAATCCATATTTTTCATGATTTTTAAACACCAATTAAAAATCCTCAAAGCTCCAAAACACCGAAAAAACCCCAAAAACTGAAATTACTTACCTCGTTGTCGCACGTCGCACGCCCACGAGCTTCGCACGGCCTCCAACGGCGAGTCCAAAAATCCAAGAAGCTCCAATCCCTTTTCTTTCTTTTCTTTTTCCTTTTCCTCTCTTTTCTTTTCCTTTCTTTCTTTCTCTTTTTCTTTCTTTCTCTTTTCCTGCTGCAGAGGGTGGAGGTGGAGCCTGCTTTTATAAAGCAAAAGCTTTATAATTAATTAACTTAATTAATTAATTCCAAATCTCCAACTCCAACTCACTTTTTGCCTTCGGGCTCTCCGCCGCTGCCCGGAACTTCCCGAACTCCGCTGTAAATCGAAAATACACGTGTCCACAGCTTTTTCTCTTCAAAAAGCTCGTCCGTTGAGTCGGGGTGCTCAGATCAATTACCGGCTCCAAAATTGCCAGTTCCGACTCACTTTTTGACTCCGGGTCCTCCGCGTCAGTCCGGAACCGCCCGAACCTCGCTGTAATCTGAAAGTACACCTGTTCCAAGTGTTCCTGAATTTCCCGCGCTCCACGGTGAAGTCTGAAATTCCCAATCTCATCCTCAATCGGCCTACAAAGCCCGGAAAAACCCCGAATCGAGCTGGAGCTTCCGCGTTGATCCGAATCAACCCGGCATCAACTGTAACCTCAGATACAACATGCTCAAGGCATTCTCTCTGCTCCAAGCCATCTGTGTGGTCGGCGCGCTATCCAAAGCCCCGGTACTCTACATCCTCCCCTCCTTCAAAAGGTTTCGTCCTCGAAACCAAAACACACACCCTACCACAAGAAACCCACATCAGGAATATTATCAACTCCAACTCTCTCTCAAAAGAAAAGCAACCGAAAATAGCGAAAAGTCCGAAATTTCCAAAGGACCGATGCCTTCACCCCGATCAACAAGAACCGGTTCCCGCATCGCCTCCATTTCTGGAGTAGTCCTTCGAAATTTTTCATTCCGCTGCTATTTCGGCGTTAAAACGGGGAAAACAAGGAGAGAGAGATGTTGAAGCTGCCCCTGCTGTGGCCCGCCACCCCAAAACCACAATCCACCAACTCAACCATGTAGGGGTGGCAAAACTCTGATCTCAACCACTAGGAAAGGAAGTCATACCAAGTACCAAGCGATCCGCTAACCTGGCGCCCACCAATCCGCAACCCAAACTCATCCTCTTGGCTCTCAGGTGGTCGCTCTAACTCAACATACAGGCACCACCGAACCCTCACTGGGTAAACTCAACCGTAGATTCCATAACTTCACAAGCAAGAATTTCTTCGGTTGCTTCAGATAGCTCAAATCCTTGTTCGACTCCAACGAAGAAAAGCCGATAAAGCGCGAGGATTCCATTACACCTCCTTCTATCAGACGAAAATCACGGTCCAAACTCCCCACGTAAACTCAAGTCTATAAACATAAACCTTTGCGGCTGGTGGCTTCCAAAAATCGAAGTTTCCAAAAGGCAAAACTCCTCCGTTGCTCCTTAGCAACCAAAACAATCAAGTCTCGCAGGTACATCCCTCGATTAGGCAACCAACATCTCCCCTCTTGGGAGTTGCTGCACAATCCTCCAGTGATCTTGAAGCTCTAAGCCACTTCGGAAACAATCCAAATGTCCACGACGGGTCCGGCTGCTAACCCGTTCAAACACAGCTGGAGAACTCGATTCTTCAAATACTAACAATCGCAGGCCTCAGTCAATCCACTTGACCGCAAGGCAAGCTCAAAAAGCCCCTACCGGGTTCTGAACACTAACCGGGCACAGTCCCGGCTGCAAGGTTCCATAACCATGCCGACCACTAACCCGGTCTCCACCCAGTATCCTGGCGCCTCGACTGCCGAGAACCTCCAGGTCTCTGTCTCCTCTAAGACACATGATCCTGAGGCTGGCACCATGGCAACCTCGATCCACTCCACTATCCCGAAATCAGGCAATACTGGAAGACTCTCTCTCTGGAGCTGGTCCCTCGATCTCCGTCCCTCCTGGACGTGATCAGTGATCCCCGGTCAATCCATCGCACATGCCCAATCGCTGCATCAACGGTCGCACTCGCCGAGAATACACAATGAGATAGAATATCCAGGTGCAGTCCCCTCTCGACAAAATCAACCTCTAAACCTCAACCTGGTGGACGAGGGGCCCACTGCTCAACCATCGCGGAAACTCGCTCTCGGTGGTCCAACAGGACGAACCCGACGCCACCAACTCTCGGCGTCCAAACAAAAGGCGCAAGATCAAGCGCCCTGATGCTTCTTCTTGGATGAACAATCCTGGAACAGCTTTTCCCTAGCAGCGATCCAGTTCTCGGCCTCCCAAGACCCCCAACTTAAATCCCAAAATCTGCAGGGGATGGGGACTGGATGAAGTAGAATAACCGGTTGGCAACCTCTCGCTACTCCTGCACCATCAGTGGTGTGGACCAGGGTCGGAATCGACAATGTCGTGGCTGGAGTACTACTGGCGATACCCCGGGAGATGCTCTCAGCTCAAACATGCGCAACACACAGCTCCCATGTGCTTCTCCTGGGCCCGCAACGCCTCCGACATCTGGGTCCCTGAGCCCGCAAGATCCTTACCTCACCCTGCCTAGCCTGCTCGGCAGCCCGCCGTCCGGCTCCTCAGCTGTGGTCCAACGCCCGCTCGCGCTGCACGACGTCTCGGCGGCATCGCAAGTAACTGAAACAAACAAACATCAGGACACAACAACCATACGACCCAATCCAGCGAGAGTCTAAAATTTGTTATCCTTCCTAAAGTATTATGTTGTCTGCAGCCAACATAATCACTTTGAGAGAATAAATATCAAATCACTCGTCCCAACCCGAGGGAGAGGTAAAACCCAATCTGGACTCTCGCTAAAAGTCACGACTCTCTCGTAGTCATCTAATGTCCAACCACAAGCCTAGGGTTTCTAAGTCCTCAATGACCTATAACCTAGGCTCTGATACCACTCTAATCTATCACGCCCCGGGGTCGAAACTGCAACCCGGGCCCGCTAACAGATCCTCCATCTGTACGGAAACTGCCGGTACAGACGCAGCGTCTAGCCTGCAAAAGACAAAACTACAGCTACACAGATATCAGAGCGGATAAAAAGCTGTACTATAAATTTTTCTCCAACTACAAGATGCTACACTCATAGCCTATCTCCCAAAAATCAGCCATACAAAAGGAAGTGCACCTATACAACATCTACAAATCCAAATGGGAGATAGCTAAACAGGAAACATAACCAACTCCCACAATCCGGGATGGTAATCTACCTCTCTACTAAAGTAACAATTGCTGTAGGGAACTATCACGCGACTCCCTGTCCTCGGTCGTCCAGTCAAGCACCCGAAGAAGGACCCGGAAAGAACAGCTCAGAACCTGTCACCGACAGAGTGTGTGAGAATAATCATACAGTAGTTCTCATCGTGGGTACCGTCTCCAAGAAACACGGTCTGCCCACTAAGTTACC
>CM055073.1:12528456-12667839 GCA_029204045.2 Tillandsia leiboldiana
CGTGTAGAACACCTAGTGTTGTGTGTGTCTGGCCCATGGTGCATCGAAGGGTGCCACAGATGGGCCTTGTGTGAGACTTTGATAGCGGAATTGGCCTTCGGCTGCATTTGCCGAATTTTAGAAAGGGTTTTGGGCCAATCTGAGGTTGGATTTGGATTCAGCGCGGAAAAAACGCTTGAAAACAGCTATTTGCTTGTTAAATTTGGAGTCCGGATGACCAAACGGGCTTCCGGAAGTTTTCGGGGATTTTGGTGCATGGGGGAGACTCGTGGACCGGCCTGAGCCACGTGGCGGCCTATTATTGGCCGGCTCACGCAGCTCGTCCACGGGGTGGCGCGCGGTGCATGGACCGCGGGCGGGGACGCGTGGCGTGCCCTGATAGGCCGGCGCACGCGGCACGGCTCACCGGTTTTGCGGGGTTGCGGTGGACCGGGCGCATGACACGTGGCGGCTTCGGATTCGTTGGCTCACGTGGCGCGGTCCACGGTGCGCGAGGGGGCGCCTCGGGACAGCGCGCGCACAGTGGCGCCAGGCGGGCGGTCGGCCGCACTCGAGTGCGCCACGTGTCGCCTCGCGTTGGGCGGCGTACCTACCCCCGCTGACCGCGAGGGACACGCGGCGCATAGCGGGCCGCCGGATTTGCTGTCCCCTGTTTGGGGTGACGTGGCCGCCCCTGGGACTTTCGGGCGCGTCGGACGGGAGGTGTACAACCGGTTTTCCGGGCGCAGTGCGCCCGAAACTGCGCCCGAAAACCCGGCCCAACAGCTAATGGGCTGGGCCTATAAATAGGATTCCCTGTTCGTTCCTTAGGCTTTTTGGACCCCTTTTCGCAGAGCATTCTTCAGAGAAGTTTTCCTCCTCAGTGCACTACCCATTGGAGAACTTTGAGGATTTTTGGAGGCACTCTTCCCGAGGTTCACCATTTTACGGCGCGGCGCGACGCTTGTTTCCCCGGCGATCTTCTTCGCCCCTTCTCAGTGTTTGGACTCCTCCGACTCACCCCGACATCGGATTTCGCCGATTCTTGCGCCGTTGGACTCACGACAGGTAGGACTTCAACTCCTGTGTTTTGAGGTTCCTCGATTTCCGTGCTGATCTTGGAGTTTTCTGAGCACCCATTTGACCCATTTTTCTTCGCGGACTTTTGGACAGCACCGCGGTGTTCTTGCCGTATCTTTTCGCTCAGACGTCGGATTGAGGCGATTCAAAAGGCAATCTTCATCTACTCTTCGCAAGGAGTCTCCTGGATTTTTCTCAGATTTTTCTGGATTTACACGAGGGTGAGAATCTCCTTTCTCTGTGGTTCTTTGTTACAGAAATTTGGTACAGTTTGGATTGGGGTGTACCCCTTGCCGGATTTTATCTCAGCGTAGGAAACTCCGATTTGGGCGTGCAGGTACTCGTTTCGACGGGCTCGTCGCAAGGATCGCGATAGTATTTTTCTTGGATTTTTCTGGGCATTATTCGCAGGTAAAAATTGGAGAATTCTGGACTGTGGATTTAGGGGACAGATTTTGGAAATTGTGAATGAATAGCTTATGTACTTTCCTTTGGGGTATTTTGTACAGATTGGTGGTGAGTTTTGGACTGATCTTGGACTTCGCTTTTGGGAACTTGGAATAGCGCTCGAGGTGGGTGATGTTGTGAACCTCCTACTTGTGAATGTCACTAGGCCTATTAGAATGCCTTGATCATGTGCTATTAATTGTGAATGTATCTAGCATGCTTGTATGAGATTAAGGTTCCTTTGTTAATACTTGCATTGTTAGCAGGCTACAAGTTAGTAAGT
This sequence comes from Tillandsia leiboldiana, assembly GCA_029204045.2. Lineage (NCBI taxonomy): Eukaryota > Viridiplantae > Streptophyta > Magnoliopsida > Poales > Bromeliaceae > Tillandsia > Tillandsia leiboldiana. The sequence goes on from CM055073.1 coordinate 12,530,246, forward strand.
GGTGTTTCCATGTTTAGATATGCAATTTAATTAGTTGGAAAGAATGCTAAAGCCATATCATGTATATGTTAAGGGAAGGTTTGGGCATGTGGTTAGAATGCATGTTGAAAAAGGGTACTTGCTAGTAGATTGTGCATCTAAATTGTATCATGTATCATATGTCCTGCCACATGTACATCGGGAGTTCCAAACATTTAATGTTGCATATGTTAGAATAATTGAAATGATTTTATCAAATGAAGGACTTTGCATGCTTGAATGGTCATCTAGCTAGGCCACCTTTTTCTGCTACACAAACATATTGGATTTGACTTAGGAGAAACCATGCTTTTATTCGTTCTCCTGCGTCTAGTCTTAGGGGATTGTGTAGTCAGATGTTCAGAGTTGGGACAGTCGGGGATCGATGTTTGGGTGTTGCGGCGACCGCGGACTGTGGGCGGTTGACCGGATTATTATTATTATTATTACTTTTGCATCAGATTGGAGGTAGGGGATCGAGTTTCCCTTTAGTGGATGGGTTTTCCCACTTTGATCAGAGTCGTGACCCCGTCCTGCTATTTTATGATACTGATGATACTAGTGACAGTGATACTATGCTCGTGTGGGGTCGCTCCCCTCGAGTGCCACTCCGGAGTAGGTTTCAGACCGTGTTGGGTGCCGGTCAGACCGTGTTGGGTTCCGGTCATTTGGACAGGGGAGATACTGAGTTGTGAGGTTGACAGCAGAGCAGGCAGTACCAGTGTTTACTGGTGTTTTGATTGGGTTGGTCTGTCAGTCTTTGACGTTCTGGTGCATGCTTTCAGCTATTCTTTAGTTAGGCATCTTAGAGGCATGTTAGTGGTAGCTCTTCATCAGTAGTGTACTTGTAGCTTACCACCTCTGTTTCCATTTTCGCCTCTGATAGTCCTAGTGGGCATGTCTGAGTTTGAGGTCTACCCACTAGGGGAGGCTACTGTTTTTATAGTAGTTCTCACCCCCCACTGCTTTCTCTTTTCTTTTCCCCTTGTTTTGCAGAGTCCTCTGCGGGAGTTGCGGGACCCTCTTCCCTGGATCGAGGTAAGAGGATCGCTGATTAGATAGCTGCTGCCCCGAGTTCGAGTTTTGTAGTTTTGATGTATCCCCAGTACACTCAGACGGTTGTATTTCCTTTTATTTTGGGTCTGGCTGCGGCCAGCTGGTTGTATTTATTTCGTGAGCTGGGAGAGACACTTGTATATTTGTGAGAGCTTATTGTACTTTTATTTCCTGCATTTGTCTGAGTTGTATTAGTTTTAGTTTAGCTCTGTTTTATGCTCCTTTATTATATATTTTATATCTGAGCAGGTTACCAGCGCTTCGTGTACACGGAAAATTCCGTGTGCACGGCGGATCTGTGGACGGGCCCGGGTTCTGGTTTACACCCGGGGCGTGACAGATTAGTTGGTATCAGAGCTTAGGGATAGGTCAGTTGGGACTTAGGAAACCCTAGGCTTTTGGCAGACCCTAGGAAGGCAGAGCGTGAGTGACGTGATATTGTGCGAAAGTCGGCAATTGGTTGTTAACTTCCTGTGAGTGGAGGGGATTGGCATAGCCTATTTCTGGTGGACTATTATCGTTGGCTGCCGACAACATAAGGTTACAGAAATAGGGGAATGTCCATGACTTTCGCTGGATTGGGTCGAGAGTGGTTTGGTTTACCTGACCCGTGGATTCTTTTGTGGCAGGGGATGCCTACCTAGGCGGCAGATTCCCTACTCTGGGGTACTCCTACACCACCCGGAGGAGCCGGTGCAGTCCGGGCCTTCTGAGATCAGTGAGCTGAGTGGCCATGGTGGCCCAGTTGGCGGAGGAGCCACCGCCGACAGGAGCAGAGGTTCGAGCAGTTATTTGCCCAGGTTGCGGGCACCATCCACCTACTCACCTGCAGAGGCCCCAGTACCACCTGTTGTACCACCGACTATTCCACCTGCCCCTACAGCGCCGTCGTCGAGAAGTGGGGCCCAGAGGATGTGTCAGGCCTTTGACCCCAGAGGAGGAGCGGGAGTTTTCTGATAAACTCACGCAGTTCTGTAAGCGAGGACCCCCTAAGTTCTCGGGCGGAGCACTCACCCTTGGGAGATTGGATCGTGGCTAGCGTCAATGGAGAAGTTGTTTCGGGACTTCTTCATTGACCAGAGGTTCAGAGCACATTTGGCAGTACACTGTCTAGAGGGGGATGCAGATGCTTGGTGGCGTCGGGTCGAGCCCTTAGAGTTTCAGGTCACCCGACAGCTACCCTGGTCGGAGTTCAGGAGGATGATCCTTGACACTTACTTCTCCACGAGCGTGAAGAAGAAGATAGAAGATGAATTGAAGAACCTGCAGCAGGGTGATCGCCCAGTGTGGGATTATTTCCAGGAGTTTACGCAGTTGCTCACCTGCGTACCCTATGTTGCCAGGGATGGGCTGCACCAGGTGGAGCTGTTTGAGACAGGTTGCGCCCCGAGATCTATACCTTGTACACGCCCAGAGGCTTCAGACTTTATCAGAGGCATGGATCATGCACAGTGGGTCGAGAGGGGAGATCATGTTGTTTCTAGACGCGGAGGTCTGGTCCGCTCAGAGTTCTGAGAGGAAGCGACCAGCATCGGATGAGGGGGGACAGGCCAGTTCCTGGAGGCCGCCCCGACCGCCACCGCCTCAGTTTGCGGGCCGGGGGCGTTCGGAGCGGCGAGGGCCTGGGGGATCCCAGAGGCCCCCACAGCATCAGCAGCCCCAGCGACAGCAGCAGCACTCGCAGCAGCAGAGGTCGCAGTCGCGACAGTAGGGATCTCAGCGGCAGTCGCACAGGCAGCAGCAGCAGCAGTCACGGCAGTTTCGGGCCCCTGGCAGTTGCATTTTCTGCGGGGGTCAGCATTTCCCTGGCACTTGTGATCAGAGGTGGGGGCGTTGTTATGGCTGTGGTCAGGCCGGGCACATACGATCTTCATGCCCTTTTTCGGCATCAGTGGCGCCTTCTTCGGCCTCAGTTTCTCTTCCACCTCAGCAGCGACCGCCAGCTCAGCGGCCCGTATGCTCCTGCGAGCAGGGCACCTTCCTCCCACCCTGCAGACTACCGACCACCAGCTCAGAGCGGGCGAGTCTACGCCGCTCAAGTAGGGGACTCCACGGCAGCCGACCACGTGGTTGGCAGGTATCACTTTACTTTTTGGTATTAGAGCTCGCACTTTATTTGATACCGGTGCAATCACATTCTATTATCAGTAGATCATTTGCATCATCTCATGGACTAGAGTTAGGTCGGTTGCCACATGCATTAGAGGTACAGATTCCCGATCACATATTGCATGTAGAGGAGTGTTGTTGGTCTTGCCCGGTACAGCTTGAGTCTTGGATTTTGCCAGCGGACCTGATGGTCCTTAGTCAGCTGCGAGATTTTGACATTGTACTGGGGATGGATTGGCTGGCTCGCTATTTTCGCGACGATCGATTGCGCCGCGAGGACTGTTACCTTTAGCGAGCCAGGCCAGGAGGTGTTCGTTTTCGGGGGGTGCCAGAGTGCTTTCTTTGCCTCTGTGTTTCGACTTCACGTGCGAGGCAGATGATGCGCAGTGGATGCGTAGCCTTTATGGCATCTGTGGTTAAGGAGCCTACGGCGGCTCCGGGACTCGCGGATATCCCGATTGCCCGCGAGTTCCCGGATGTGTGTCCTCCAGAGCTGATTAGTATGCCGCCGGATAGGGAGGTTGAGTTTTGATTGACGTAGTTCCAGGAACTGCGCCAATATCTAAGGCTCCTTACCGAATGGCACCGGCTTGAGCTGCGAGAATTAAAGGCACAACTCCAGGATTTAATGGACAAGGGTTTTGTGAGACCGAGTGTATCGCCTGGGGAGCGTCGGTGCTATTTGTAAAGAAGAAAGATGGTTCGCTTCGACTGTGCGTTGATTACCGGGAGCTGAATAAAGCGACCATCAAGAACAAGTACCCTTTGCCGCGCATTGATGACTTATTTGATGAGCTGCAAGGGTCTTGTGTCTTCTCCAAGATTGACTTACAGTCTGGTTACCACCAATTGAAGGTGAAGGCCGAGGACATCCCAAAGACGGCATTCAGGTCGCGGTACGGGCATTATGAGTTCACCGTCATGCCTTTTGGATTGACAAATGCCCCTGCTGCTTTTATGGATTTAATGAACAGGATTTTTCGACCCTACCTGGATCGGTTCGTCGTTGTTTTTATTGATGACATCTAGTTTATTCCCGAAGCGATGTGGAGCACGAGGAGCACCTGAGGATTGTGCTACAACTTCTGAGAGAGAGGAAGTTGTATGCCAAGTTATCTAGTGTGATTTCTGGCTTCGGGAGGTTGTCTTTTTGGGCCACGTGATTTCAGCCGCTGGAGTGGCAGAAGACCCGGCGAAGATCGAGGCAATCCGGGATTGGCCCCGACCGACGACGGTATCAGAGGTCTGCAGTTTCATGGGCTTAGCAGGATATTACCGTCGGTTTGTGGAAGGTTTTGCGAAACTTTCCACACCCCTCACTCGTTTGACGCGAAAAGGGATTAAGTTTACTTGGAGTGAGGATTGCCAGAGGAGCTTTGAGGAATTAAAGAACAGATTGATGTCGGCTCCTGTCCTTTCCCTCCCCGTTATGGGGAAAGGATACGTGATATACAGCGACGCATCGCACAGTGGACTTGGTTGCGTGCTGATGCAGGAGGGAAGGGTAATCGCTTATGCCTCTCGGCAACTGAAAGATTATGAAAAGAATTACCCTACCCATGATTTGGAGCTAGCTGCAGTGATTTTTGCACTAAAGTTGTGGCGCCACTACCTGTATGGGGAGCACTGCGAGATTTACACCGACCACAAGAGCTTGAAATACCTGTTCACACAGAAGGAGCTCAACTTGAGGCAGCGCAGATGGTTGGAATTGTTGAAAGATTATGATGTAGACATATTATACCATCCTGGCAAGGCCAACGTGGTTGCTGATGCCCTGAGCAGGAGAGCAGTACAGAGTCTATCTTTGATGATCACCGATCAGGCGCCATTACTTGAGCAGATGAGGCGGTTAGAGCTCGAGGTTGTGTCCCCTGGGGTCTCTGCTAGACTTATGTCTCTAGTCGTGCAGCCCACTCTGTTGGACAAGATTCGGGAGAGACAGAGTGAGGACCCCCACCTGATGAAGATTCGAGAGCAGATCTTGAGGGAGGCCCACTATACACCTTATACCATCCATCCTGGTGGGACTAAGATGTATAGGGATCTTAAGACACAGTTTTGGTGGAATGGGATGAAAAGAGACATTGGGAGATTCGTAGCACACTGTCTAACTTGTCAGCAAGTAAAGGCTGAGCATCGTGTACCTGCTGGCAAGTTGCAGAGTCTCCCAATCCCTGAATGGAAATGGGAACATGTTACGATGGATTTTGTTACTAGTTTGCTGAGAGCACAGACAGGAGCGGATGCTATCTGGGTGGTCGTGGACAGGCTTACAAAGTCCGCTCACTTTTTGCCGGTTCAGATGACATGGCCGATGGAGCGACTTGCACAGGTGTACTTGGCTGAGGTGGTTAGATTGCACGGGGTACCCGTTTCCATCGTATCAGATAGAGACCCGAGGTTTGTCTCGCATTTCTGGAGGAGTTTACAGACAGCCTTGGGGACGCAGCTCCGATTCAATACAACATTCCACCCACAGACCGATGGGCAGTCAGAGCGCACTATTCAGACCCTCGAGGATATGTTGAGAGCATGCGTTCTGGACTTTGGAGGAGGATGGTACCGACACTTGGGATTAATTGAGTTTGCGTACAACAACAGCTATCAAGCGAGCATTCAGATGGCTCCGTTTGAAGCGTTGTATGGACGCAAGTGTCGGTCACCCCTATATTGGAGTGACGTGGGTGAGAAGAAGACTTTGGGTCCTGATCTACTTTTAGAGGCAGAGGAAAAGGTCAGATTGATACGACGACATCTCGAGACCGCCCAGAGTCGACAGAGGAGTTATGCTGATACTCGACGGCGAGACTTAGAGTTTTAGGTGGGTGACCATGTTTTTCTGAAAGTCTCGCCTTCGAAGGGGATTCGGAGATTTGGCAATCGTGGGAAACTGAGCCCTCGTTATATTGGACCTTTTGAGGTATTGGAGCGCTTAGGGCCAGTTGCCTACAGGCTTGCCCTTCCTCCCAGGCTTTCAGGTGTTCACAATGTTTTTCATGTATCGACACTGAGGAGGTATGTTCATGACCCGTCCCATATCATCGATTTCACCCCATTGGAGGTTGCTGAGAACCTGAGCTATGTTGAGCGGCCGTTGAGGATCTTGGACCGTGAGGTTAGGGAGTTGCGCAGTCGGGCCATCCCGTATGTGAAGGTCCTCTGGAGCAGTCATGATGAGCGCGAGGCTACCTGGGAGCTGGAGTCAGCGATGATGGATGCTTACCCCCACTTGTTTGAGGCCCCTGCTTGAGGTATGATTTTTGTTTCGAGGACGAAACTTTTTCTTGTGGGGGAGGATGTAGTGTACTGGTTTTTTTTCCCATGCGACTTTCCGGTGAATCCACTGTGTAGAACACCTAGTGTTGATGTGTCTGGCCCATGGTGCATCAAAGGGGTGCCACAGATGGGCCTTGTGAGACTTTGATAGCGGAATTGGCCTTCGGCTGCATTTGCCGAATTTTAGAAAGGGTTTTGGGCCAATCTGAGGTTGGATTTGGATTTAGCGCGGAAAAATGCTTGAAAACGGCTATTTGCTTGTTAAATTTGGAGTCCGGATGACCAAAAGCGGGCTTTCGGAAGTTTTCGGGGATTTTCGGTGCATGGGGGAGACTCGTGGACCGGCCTGTGCCACTTGGCGGCCTATTATTGGCCGGTTCACGCAGCTCGGTCCACGGGGTGGCGCGACGGTGCATGGACCGCGGGCGGGAGACGCGTGGCGTGCCCTGATAGGCCGGCGCACGCGGCACGGCTCACCGGTTTTGCAGGGTTGCGGTGGACCGGGCGCATGACACGTGGCGGCTTCGGATTCGTTGGCTCACGTGGGCGCGGTCCACGGTGTGCGCGGGGGGGCGCCTCGGCACAGCGCGCGCACAGTGGCGCCAGGCGGGCGGTCGGCCGCACTCGAGTGCGCCACGTGTCGCCTCGCGGTTGGGCGGCCGTACCTACCCCCGCTGACCGCGAGGGGACACGCGGCGCATAGCGGGCCGCCGGGATTTGCTGTCCCCTGTTTGGGGTGACGTGGCCGCCCCTGGGACTTTCGGGCGCGTCGGACGGGAGGTGTACAACCCGGTTTCCGGGCGCAGTGCGCCCGAAAACTGCGCCCGAAAACCCGGCCCAACAGCTAATGGGGTGGGCCTATAAATAGGATTCCCTGTTCGTACCTTAGGCTTTTTGGACCCCTTTTCGCAGAGCATTCTTCAGAGAAGTTTTCCCTCCCTCAGTGCACTACCCATTGGAGAACTTTGAGGATTTTTGGAGGCACTCTTCCCGAGGTTCACCATTTTACGGCGCGGCGCGACGCTTGTTTCCCGGCGATCTTCTTCGCGCCTTCTCAGTGTTTGGACTCCTCCGACTCACCCCGACATCGGATTTCGCCGATTCTTGCGCCGTTGGACTCACGACAGGTAGGACTCAACTCCTGTGTTTTGAGGTTCCTCGATTTCCGTGCTGATCTTGGAGTTTTCTGAGCACCCATTTGACCCATTTTTCTTCGCGGACTTTTGGACAGCAACGCGGTGTTCTGGCCGTATCTTTTCGCTCAGACATCGGATTGAGGCGATTCAAAAGGCAATCTTCATCTACTCTTCGCAAGGAGTCTCCTGGATTTTTCTCAGATTTTCTGGATTTTACACGAGGGTGAGAATCTCCTTTCTCTGTGGTTCTTTGTTACAGAAATTTGGTACAGTTTGGATTGGGGTGTACCCCTTACCGGATTTTTATCTCAGCGTAGGAAACTCCGATTTGGGCGTGCAGGTACTCGTTTCGACGGGCTCGTCGCAAGGATCGCGATAGTATTTTTCTTGTATTTTTCTGGGCATTATTCGCAGGTAAAAATTGGAGAATTCTGGACTGTGGATTTAGGGGACAGATTTTGGAAATTGTGAATGAATAGCTTATGTACTTTCCTTTGGGGTATTTTGTACAGATTGGTGGTGAGTTTTGGACTGATCTTGGACTTCGCTTGTGGGAACTTGGAATAGCGCTCGAGGTGGGTGATGTTGTGAACCTCCTACTTGTGAATGTCACTAGGCCTATTAGAATGCCTTGATCATGTGCTATTAATTGTGAATGTATCTAGCATGCTTGTATGAGATTAAGGTTCCTTTGTTAATACTTGCATTGTTAGCAGGCTACAAGTTAGTAAGTGGTGTTTCCATGTTTAGATATGCAATTTAATTAGTTGGAAAGAATGCTAAAGCCATATCATGTTATATGTTAAGGGAAGGTTTGGGCATGTGGTTAGAATGCATGTTGAAAAAGGGGTACTTGCTAGTACATTGTGCATCTAAATTGTATCATGTATCATATGTCCTGCCACATGTACATCGGGAGTTCCAAACATTTAATGTTGCATATGTTAGAATAATTGAAATGATTTTATCAAATGAAGGACTTTGCATGCTTGAATGGTCATCTAGCTAGGCCACCTTTTTCTGCTACACAAACATATTGGATTTGACTTAGGAGAAACCATGCTTTTATTCGTTCTCCTGTCGTCTAGTCTTAGGGGATTGTGTAGTCAGATGTTCAGAGTTGGGACAGTCGGGGATCGATGTTTGGGTGTTGCGGCGACCGCGGACTGTGGGCGGTTGACCGGATTATTATTATTATTATTACTTTTGCATCAGATTGGAGGTAGTGGATCGAGTTTCCTTTAGTGGATGGGTTTTCCCACTTTGATCAGAGTCGTGACCCCGTCCTGCTATTTTATGATACTGATGATACTAGTGACAGTGTTACTATGCTCGTGTGGGGTCGCTCCCCTCGAGTGCCACTCCGGAGTAGGTTTCAGACCGTGTTGGGTGCCGGTCAGACCGTGTTGGGTTCCGGTCATTTGGACAGGGGAGATACTAAGTTGTGAGGTTGACAGCAGAGCAGGCAGTACCAGTGTTTACTGGTGTTTTGATTGGGTTGGTCTGTCAGTCTTTGACGTTCTGGTGCATGCTTTCAGCTATTCTTTAGTTAGGCATCTTAGAGGCATGTTAGTGGTAGCGCTTCATCTGTAGTGTACTTGTAGCTTACCACCTCTGTTTCCATTTTCGCCTCTGATAGTCCTAGTGGGCATGTTTGAGTTTGAGGTCTACCCACTAGGGGAGGCTACTGTTTTTATAGTAGTTCTCACCCCCCACTGCTTTCTCTTTTCTTTTCCCCTTTGTTTTGCAGAGTCCTCTGCGGGAGTTGCGGGACCCTCTTCCCTGGATCGAGGTAAGAGGATCGCTGATTAGATAGCTGCTGCCCCGAGTTCGAGTTTTGTAGTTTTGATGTACCCCCAGTACACTCAGACGGTTGTATTTCCTTTTATTTTGGGTCTGGCTGCGGCCAGCTGGTTGTATTTATTTCGTGAGCTGGGAGAGACACTTGTATACTTGTGAGAGCTTATTGTACTTTTATTTCCTGCATTTGTCTGAGTTGTATTAGTTTTAGTTTAGCTCTGTTTTATGCTCCTTTATTATATATTTTATATCTGAGCAGGTTACCAGCGCTTCGTGTACGCGGAAAATTTCGTGTGCACGGCGGATCTGTGGACGGGCCCGGGTTCTGGTTTACACCCGGGGCGTGACACCATATCACTCCGGGAGTAAATCAAAATGTCGTCGATGAATACAACCACAAACTTGTCCAAGTACGGCTGAAACACCTGGTTCATCAAATCCATAAATACAGCAGGGGCATTAGTCAAACCAAAAGGCATGACAGTGAACTCATAATGCCCATACCGGGATCTAAAAGCCGTCTTGGAGATGTCCTCGGCCCTCACCCGCAGCTGGTGGTAACCTGACTGGAGATCAATCTTCGAGAACACTGACGCTCCCTGCAACTGATCGAACAAATCATCTATCCGTGGTAGGGGATACTTGTTCCGGATGGTCACTTTGTTCAGCTCCCTGTAATCAACACATAATCGAAGCGACCCATCCTTCTTCTTCACGAATAACACCGGCGCTCCCCACGGAGATACACTGGGCCTCACAAAACCCACGTCCATCAAATCCTGAAGCTAGGCCTTCAACTCCCTCAACTCGGCAGGGGCCATCCTATAAAGTGCCTTTGAGATTGGTGCGGTTCCGGGAACCACATCAATCACAAACTCTATCTCCCTTTCCGGCGGCATAGTCGTCAACTCCAGGGGAAACACATCTGAGATCTCACAGACAATAGGGATATCCTCGAGCCCCAGTGCCGCCGTAGACACCTCCACAATCGTCGCCAGGAAAGCGGTGCAGCCTCTGCTCATCATCCGCCTAGCCCTCGCCGAAGAAACAGTCATCGCAAAGAAGGTGCTCTGGCAGCCTCTGAAAACGAACTCCTCCTGCCCAGGCTCGCGGAGGGTCACCGTCCTCTCTCTGCAGTCTGTAGTAGAGAAATATTGCGACAACCAGTCCATGCCGAGTACAACATCGAAATCCTAGAGCTGCCACAAGACAAGCAAGTCTGCCGGCAAGATCCAGGATCCCAACTGTACAGGGCAATCCCTACAATACTCCTCGATATGCAAGACATGGTCTGGAATCTGAACCTCTAATGCATGCGATAAAGAAACTACCTCTAAACCATGTAGGGATGCAAATGCTCTACTAATGAATGAATGCGATGCACCAGTATCAAAAAGAGCACGAGAACGAACTGCAGAAATCAAAATAATACCTGCGACGACATGATCAGCTACTGAAGCATCCTCAACCTGAGCGGCATAGACTCGCCCGCTCGGCGCCGGGGGACGTCGCTCTGGCTGTCGCGAATAGGAAGAAGCATGATCGGGCCTACCATAGGCCGCAGAAGGCCCTGCCGTCAGATAAGGAACAGAAGGTGCTGAAGCTGAGGAAGGAGCTGGATGACCAGCTCTGGGGCACGAACTCTGAAAGTGACCGGTCTGCCCGCAACGGAAGCAACGGCCCTGCCTCTGAGAACACTGAATCGGTGAGTGCGGCCCTCCACAAATGACACATCGGTCTCGGCATGTCTGCCGCGAGGTCTGCTGCTGCTGCGAAGGCTGCTGCTGCCGAGGCGGTCGATGCTGCTGCTGCTGCTGCGAAGACTGACGAGATGCTCCAGATCTCTGGCGCCCCTGATACCCACGACCCTAAGGGTGGAATTGTGGAGGTCTCGGGGGTCCCTGCCGACTCGACTGCCTCTCATCCATCGGTGCCGGGCGCTTCACCCCAGGAGTCACTACGGGGGCAGGAGTCACCTCTGCCATCACTGCCTCTCGACACTCAACATATAATGCCTGCTCCATCGAGCCCTCCAAAGTCTGCAATCTGCAGGAGCGAACAAGCTGATAAATGTCCCGGCGCAACCCTCGCTCAAACATGTAAATCTGGTGAGCCTCATCCCTGGCCACATGAGGCACACATGCCAACAGCTGATTGAAGTCAGCTATGTACATATGCACGGGCCTATCTCCCTGGCGGAGATTCTTTAGCTGCTCCTCCAATCTCTGACGAACACTCTCAGGAAAGAAGGCCCCTAGAAGAAGACTGCGAAACTCCGCCCAAGTGAGAAGCTGCGTCCCAGGCGGACCAGTTGGTCGCACACGTCGCCACCAAGCCTCGGCGTTGCTCTCCAAGAAGTGTGTAGCCAAGAGGACCCGAAACCGATCCTCAATGAACAAACTCTCAAAATGACGCTCCATGGCCGTGATCCAAGACTCGGCCTCCCACGGCTCAGCACTCATACCAGAAAAATGGGGTGGATCGAACTGGCGGAACCTCATCAATAGATCCACCACCTCCCGCTGCTCTGCTGAAGTCAACGGTCCCGTCGACCCAGACGGTGGTCTGCTAGAAACCGGCTCGACAGGAACTGCCGGTGCTGACGGAATAATAGGGGGCGCCACAGCTGGCGAAGAAGGCACAGGCGAACTCTCAGGGGGTGCTACCACTGGCTGCGCCCTCTGCTGTCACGCCCCGGGTCGAAACTGCGACCCGGGCTCGCCAACAGATCCGCCGCCCATACGGGAAGCCCCGTATAGACGTAGCGACTAACCTGCAAAAGAGATCTACACTAAACAGATATCAGAGCTGATAAAATAAAAGCTGGATAAAATAAATACAACTCTAACAAAATATACAACCAGAGTCCTCACCAAAATACAAATATCTCTCAAAATAAGAAGAGTACAACTCAATCCTCACTACAAGGTCAGTCGACAAGAACTCTCAAAAAGTAGGGAGGTACATCTACTCTCAAGCGACAACTGGTAGGGATCTATCTCGCGACTCCCTTACCTCGATCAGTCGGGTCAGCAACAGGTGCGGCAGGAACTGGAGCAGAAGAAGAAGTCCCTGGGGAAAAACACCACGACGGGTGTGAGAACTACATCCTAAGTAGTTCTCAGTGGGTGCCGCCAACAAGCCCGACGGTCTGCCCACTAAGTCCACTATTGGCAAAAAGTAACAATGCAGTGCGGAAAGGGAAAAGCTGGTAAAGTAATCTCTACAGCTACTATGCCTCTATCTAGATGCTCAAAAGTGGGACAGAAAGAACATGATGCTACAACTAGCTCTCGACTCAAATCACCCAATCTCAACTGACTACCGCATAGGGTCTAGTCAAACCTGCGCCTACCTACTGCCGTCACGTCCCGGGGGACCGGACTTACGTAGGGCGTCCGTGACTGCCACTAACTGGCCCAGCCAGAGGGACTGTGTCCGTGACTGCCACTAACTGGCCCAGCCAGAGGGAACACTGCGTCGACAAGTCGCGATAGAAGAACAGGCCCAACTCCGGAGTGGCTCTCGAGGGGAGCGACCCCACCGAGGAAAGTATCCGCGCATCTCTGTCGAGCTCAAATGTGGCTAATGCAGGCTATAATCCAAATCCTCGATCAACAAGATCGACTGAAACCAAAGGAACACTGTCTCACACACAGGCTGGAAAACTGCACAGCCGAGACTCACTGTCACTCAAAATAGCTCTCAAGATCTCAAATCTACAACCCAAGTCACTTTCCCAAGGAAACCTGGTCTACAGACTGCTAACAACTCCACTCGGTCCCCAGACACGAGTGTAAAAGCATCCCACAATAATCCGACCTCTCGGCCCACTACTTGGGCGAGGATAACTCTAAGTCCAGAGTGATATACAGAAAAGTGATGTGGGAATGTCTAGAGCAATAAAACCTAGCCCAAGTTGAGGTTTTCTACAGTCTGGCTGAACATGCATCATATGGCAGTGGTGCTAGGTCAAGTTCCAAGATAAATAATAAACAACAGCTTGAAGGGAGCAAGATAATAATAATCAACAGCTTAGGGGAGAAAAATAATCACAGGATCATCTAACTACAACAGGAACATCAATTCACACATTCTAGCATGCTGGACATCAAACATTAAAATATGCAAGTCCCTAAAGTTAGAATTAGTCCACAGTCCGCTGATCTTGAAAAGAGGTCACCCACCTGAAGCGCTGAACTGCCCGAAGCTCTACAGCTAAAAATACCAGGAAAACTGCAACTCCAAATCTAACAGGTCCAGCACAGTCCAACAACCCCTGGGTACAACACAAGGTTACTAAAACACTTAACTCCCAAAATCTGCCAAGAAATACCATGCTGAAAATTCAGCCGCAGAGATGCCAATAATTCACCTGCAGAAAGTGCTCAATAAATTCCAGATAAAATACCCCGGTGTTCTACGCGTCGATAGCTTCGAAACAAGTACCTGCACGTCCAAAACGGAGTCCTCTACGCTGAGATAAAAATCCGGCAAGGGAAGCACCCCAAACCAAACTGTACCAAATCTCTGTAGCAACGAACCGCAGAAAAAGGAGATTCTCACCTTCGTGCAAAATCCAGAAAAATCACAGAAAAATCCAGGAGATTCCTTGCGAAGAGTAGATGAATTTTGCCTTTTGAATCGTCTTGATCCGATGCCTGTGCGCAAAGCTACAGCAAGAACACCGCAGTGCTGTCCAAATATCCGCGAAGAAAAAGGGGTCAAAAGGGAGCTCGGAAAACTCTAAGATCAACATGGAAATCGAGGAAGCTCAAAACACAGGAGTTGAAGTCCTACCTGTCAAGAGTCCGATGGCACAAAAATCGTCGAAAAAGGAGGTCGGGGTGAGTCGGGAGAGCCCAAACACTGCAGAGGGACGAAGCGGGTCGAAGATGAACAAGCGTCGCGCCGCGCCGAAAAATAGTTAGCCTCGAGATGCGTGCCTCCGAAAATCCTCAAATTCCTCCAAAGGGTAGTGCTCGGTGTGGGGAAGAACTCCACTGAAGGCTTCACAGGGAAAAGGAGAGTAAAAAGGCAGAAAAAGAACCCAGGAAGCCTATTTATAGGCACAGCCCAAAGGCTGAAGTGGGCCGGGTTTTCGGGCGCAAGATCCGGGCGCCTTGCGCCCGGAAATCTGGTCGGACAATCCCCGTCCGACGCGCCCGGAAGTCCCAGGTGACGCCACGTCACCCCACAATAGGGAACAGCGGTGCAGAGGTCCCGCAGCGCGCCACGTGTCCGTCCCGCGGTCAGCGGGGTAGGCACGGACCACCAACCGCGCGCTGACGCGTGGCGCACTCGAATACGGCCACCGCTCGCGTTGCGACGCGTGGCGCACTCGAGTGCGGCCGACAGCCGCGTCAGCGCCCCCCTGTGCGCCCTCTGTCCCGAGGCGGGTCCCCACACATCCCGTGCGTCGCGCAAACTGAGCCCGCCACTCAGCTGCCGCCACGTGTCCCTGCGCCGGGTCTATGCACCCGCGCGGGGAACTCCGTGGACCGAGCCCCCAGCGCCCGCCAATCGGAGACCGAAACATGGTCCCGCCCAGAATTCCTGCACCGGCGCTCAAACAGTGCACCCGCCGGCCAAATTCAGTGAACCGCGCATCACAGGCCAGCCAATCCCCGCCTGCCACGTGTCCTGCGCCGGGCTCATGCACCCAGCCGTGCCGCTCCGTGGACCGAACGTCGCGAACCGGCAAATTACAGGCCGCCACGTGGCAGCCGGCGGTCCACCGACACCCCCGTGCATCTAAAAGTTCCGAAAACTTCCGGAAGCCCGTTTTTGGTCATCCGGACTCCAAATTTAACAAGCAAATAGCCGTTTTCAAGCGTTTTTCCATGCTGAATCCAATTCCAACCTCTGTTTGGCCTAGATCCTTATAAAAATTTCGGCAAATGCAGCCGAAAGCCAACACAGTAAAAGATAACACACTGGGTCCATCTGTGGCATCCCCTTGATGCACCATGGACCAGATACAACAACACTAGGTGTTGTAAACAGTGGATTCACCAGGAAAGCTGCACGGGGTTTAGGGTCTCTACATCCTCCCCCATTAAAAGGAAGTTTCGTCCCCGAAACAAGGAAAGAACAACAGACGTACCTCAACCGGAAGTCTCGAACAGGAAAGGGTATGAATCTCGCATCACCGTCTCCAGCTCCCAAGTAGCCTCTCGCTCCTCGTGATTGCTCCACAGGATCTTCACATACGGAATGGCCCGGTTGTGCAATTCCCTCTCCTCACGAGCAAGAATTCGTAACGGGCGCTCCTCATAACCAAGATCCTCGCCAAACTCCAAGGACGTGAAGTCGATCACGTGCGAAGGGTCGAAAACATACCTCCTCAAAGCCGAGACGTGGAAGACGTCATGAACTCCGGCCAGGCGTGGTGGAAGGGCAACCCTATAAGCCACTGGGCCAATCCTCTCAAGTACCTCGAAGGGTCCAATGAAGCGCGGACTGAGCTTCCCCCGAACTCCGAATCTCCTGACCCCTTTCGAAGGCGAGACCTTCAAAAAAGACATGATCCCCAATCTGAAACTCTAGGTCTCGCCGTCGAGTATCAGCGTAGCTCCTCTGACGACTCTGGGCTATCTCAAGGTGTCGGCGAACTGATCGGACCTTCTCCTCTGCCTCCAACAATAATTCCGGTCCTAAAGTCCTCCTCTCACCCACGTCACTCCAATGCAAGGGCGACCGGCACTTGCGTCCATACAACGCCTCAAACGGAGCCATCTGAATGCTCGCTTGATAGCTGTTGTTGTACGCAAACTCAACCAGTGCTAAGTGCCGATACCACCCTCCACCAAAATCCATCACGCACGCTCTCAACATGTCCTCGAGAGTCTGTATGGTGCGCTCCGACTGTCCATCGGTCTGTGGGTGGAAAGCAGTGCTAAATCTGAGCTGGGTCCCCAAGGCTGAATGTAGACTCCCCCAGAAACGTGATACAAACCTCGGGTCCCTGTCTGATACGATCGAGGCGGGTATACCGTGAAGTCTCACTATCTCATCCAAATATAACTGTGCCAGACGCTCCAACGACCAAGTCATCTATACAGGCAAGAAGTGTGCAGACTTGATGAGTCTATCCACGACAACCCAAATAGCGTCGGCCCCACTCTGTGCCCTCGGCAGTCCAGTGACGAAGTCCATGGTGATGTGGTCCCACTTCCACTCAGGAATTGGAAGACTCTATAACTTGCCAGCAGGAACCCGATGCTCTGCCTTCACTTGCTGACAAGTTAATGTCACGCCCCCGGGGGTTTTTGAGTCTATCAAAGCGGAAAATCGTGTGTATCCTTTTTTTTTCTTAATAAGGTAAATTAAACCTCATCCCCGGTGCGTGCCAGACCGCCACATACAGAAAATTCTCCCTGTCCGCGGACAGAGTCTCCTTTGTATATGCACGGCGTCTCATTTACAACAACATACATCAACCACCAACCATCAACCATACAATAGACATTCAACATCAAGCGGAATATTAAAGCGGCATCAATGTTTAGAAAGGATAAAGCCAGCAATTGCAAAACCCGTGCCCACACGGCACTTCGTTTTGAGAAAACCATTTCGAAGTCATTTGGTTTTTCATGAAAACATGCCGCATAAGAAAACATCACCCAAAAGAACCAAACTATAAGAGTACAACTCATCCACAGTGCCAAGTAATACATGTCCACGAATATTACTACTCACAAGCAAATTAACTTAAATGCGTAAGAGAAATGAGATAATGATAATAACCAAGTGTTCTGACTACGGCCCTCGCGACGCAGTCTCAACAATCTCCCGGCTAACGCCCCTCGTAGCGCCTGTCACGGAGTGGGTAATGTCAGTGACAAACAAAGTAGATGTCTAACAACAATAAGGAATAAGGAGCAAACCGGAAACACCGGAACCAATTCGCTAAAACCCTGCACATATTAAGCTGGGCCCCAACCCCAGATTTATCAATTTAATTGGGCACCAACCCCAGATTATTTATCGGAGAGACCAAAGTCTCCCCTCGTGCGCAAACACTTCTTTGATGCATTTAACCCCTTCCACGGTGCTGGTGTGCTATTCCCAGCGGGCGCGAAGGGGTCCTCACGGCTCCCACCCCTTTGTGAGGAACACGGGTCATACAAGACCACTCTTCCCGAAAAGTACACCCATGCGGAGGCCAATCCGCCTGTGTACGTGCAGCATCCCAAAACGGATTTGCCGAGATCGGCGTGTCATGAACATTGCGACCGCAGCCGCTTCAATTGTTAGATAATAACACAATTATGCGAAAGGTTAAACTGTCCATCTACTTTGTTAGATAAATTGAGAGCACTTTAATGACGATAGATGCACTTACTGTACTGGTTGTATTTACAGCAACCGTACCCACCTATTTAGAGAGAGATCGGAACACCCGAATCTTTCGCGCACCCCCGCTGCGCGTCTGGACCTAAAGAAAGTCCGCAAGGATAACTATAGTCAAAAGCGTGTACTTACATCCGAAAACACAAGACCCAATTTACTCTTTTTGACGGAAAAGTCCAACAATGTCCGGTTGATGAAACGGAATTCCCGAGCCGCCGTCGCCGTCTGCCGGAGCCCCGCGTGGTTCAGAACCGCGCGGCGTATCTCCGCGGACGATGCCCTCGCGGCGCGGTGCCCCGCGCGGGTTGCCCGTGCGACGGCCGCACGGTGCCCGCGCGGGTGCGGCCCGGCACGGCGCCCGCGCGGTTGCGGGTCCGTGCGGGTCCCGCCCGCGCGGTGCCCGCACGGGTGCGGGCCCGCGTGGGTGCCTCCCGCGCGGCAGCCGAGCGGCGCCCGCGCGGTGCCCGCATGGATGCGGGCCCGCGCGGGGGCCGCCCGCGCGGCAGCCGCACGGCGCCCGCGCGGTGCCCGCAAGGTTGCGGGCCCGCGCGGGTGCCTCCCGCGCGGCAGCCGTGCGGCGCCCGCGCGGTGCCCGCATGGATGCGGGCCCGCGCGGCAGCCGCAAGGCGCCCGCGCGGTGCCCGCAAGGTTGCGGGCCCGCGCGGGTGCCTCCCGCGCGGCAGCCGCGCGGCGTCTGCGCGGTACCCGCACGGTTGCGGGTCCGCGCGGTGGCCGCGCGGCGCCCGTGCGGTGCCGTCCGTGACCCTCCTCCGCGCGATGCCCTAGCGGCACCGCGCGCCTCCGCCGTCCATTCCGCGCCTTTTCAAGAAGACGATGTCGGCGACGGTGACGGATACGACGGAGAAAACAAGAAACCAAGAACTCAACGAAAGAGACAACGAACAAAATCCCAAATAATTTAAATAAATTATTTTACTAACCGAAGATCGACGGGAAGGTTGTCCGGTCGCGTTCTTGTCTTCGGTTCGGCGTCCGGGAAGATCGGGCTCCTTCTCTTTCTCCTTTCCCTTTCTTCCGGCTAGGGTTCCGTCTTTTCCTTTTTCCCTTCTCTCCGATTAGGGTTTTATTATTTTCTTTTCTTTTCCTTTCCGATAATCGGGATCCCTTATATAGTCATACTTTACCTTTAATTAATTCCTCTTTAATTCGTACGTAAGAGAATTAATTAATTTTTCGTCTGGGATAATTAATTAACTAATTAATTATCCCCCGCGAGATAAACCACCTTATCTCTAACGGGTGCAAGATATTTAGCACGGATTCCGATGCACGACTAATTACCGTATCACTTTGAATCCCGTTCAGGGGGTTCCCGATTTCGGATTTCAGATCCGATCGCGCCGTCGGCTTTCTTTTTCCGCGCACAATTGCGGAAAAATACTAGCGTCCCACAATGGCCAACTTCAAGAATTGAATAATTCTATTTCACTTAAAGGCTTAATTGACTACACGTAAGTCACAAATACCCCGAAAGGCCGGATAGCTACACTACTCACACTTTATAAAAAGTTTCATCCCGAAACTTAAATACAAACCCCACTAATCAATTCGGGAAAACATTCTCTCATCTTCGATTCTAGTTCCCACGTCGCCTCGCGCTCTTCGTGGTTGCTCCACTGGACCTTCACATAGGGGATAGTTCGATTGCGCAACTTCTTGTCCTCTCTTGCCAAAATCCGCACCGGCGTCTCCTCGACGCTTAAATCCTCTCGCAACTCGATGGTGGAGGCATCCAAGGCATGAGAGGGGTCAGCTAAGTATTTCCGGAGCATTGAGACATGGAATACGTTATGCACTCCTTCGAGATTCGGCGGCAAGGCTAATCGGTACGCCACCGGTCCTATGCGTTCTAGGATCTCGAACGGTCCTACGTACCTCGGGCTTAACTTTCCCTTTATGCCGAAGCGTCGGTTCCCCTTGGAGGGCGAAACTCGGAGTAACGCGTGCTCGCCCACCATGAACTCTAAGTCTCGATGTCTGTTGTCCGCGTAGCTTTTCTGTCTGCTCTGGGCGGTTAGTAGCCTTTGTCTAATCAATCGCACTTTTGCTTTGGTCTCCTCCACCAAATCTGGGCCCAGAAACTTACGCTCACCCAGGTCGTCCCAGCATATTGGAGACCGACAGCGGCGCCCGTACAGGGCCTTGTATGGTGCCATCTGAATGCTGGCCTGGTAACTATTATTGTAGGCAAATTCCACTAGGGGCAAGCACCGTGCCCATCCTTCGCCCAGGTCTAAAACGCATGCCCGAAGCATGTCCTCCACAATTTGTATCACCCGCTCTGATTGTCCATCGGTCTGCGGGTGAAAAGCCGTACTGAAGTGCAACTTGGTTCCCATTGCTCGCAGCAGGCTCTTCCAAAAGTTTGACACAAATTGCGTGTCCCTGTCCGACGTGATGGACGTCGGCACCCCATGCAGCCTTACTATCTCGTTGATGTAGGTTTGCGCCAGTCGTTCCCGCGCCCACGTCGTGTGTATGGGCAGAAAGTGGGCCGATTTCGTCAGACGGTCCACGATTACCCATATTGCATCGTGTCCCTGTGACGATCTCGGGAACCCGGTCACAAAATCCATGGTAATCATGTCCCACTTCCACACGGGCACCGGTAAGGGTTGC
Source organism: Tillandsia leiboldiana (assembly GCA_029204045.2). Taxonomy (NCBI): domain Eukaryota; kingdom Viridiplantae; phylum Streptophyta; class Magnoliopsida; order Poales; family Bromeliaceae; genus Tillandsia; species Tillandsia leiboldiana. The sequence goes on from CM055073.1 coordinate 12,550,639, forward strand.
AATTTTCCTGCTGGACGCTGGTGCTCGGCCTTCACTCGTTGGCACACCAGGCAGTGTGCCACAAATCGAGTCACGTCTCCCTTCATTTTGGGCCACCAGAAGGTCTGTTTGGCGTCCTTGTACGTCTTTGTTCCCCCGGGGTGCGCTGTATATGGAGCGGTATGCGCCTCCCGCAGGATTTCCTCTTTGAGTTCTGGTAGATCCGGCACGCAGATTCGTCCCCGAAATCGTATCGTGCCGTCGGAGTTTACTGTGAAATCACTTTCTGGGTCGGTAGTTACTCTACCTCGCACCAGCTGGAGTTGGTCATCAGTCGACTGCCCCTCAAGAATTTTGTCAAGCAGGGTAGGTCTGACCACCAGTGTCAGAAGTTGTTCGACTGTACCCGCTGGTACTACTTCTAGTCTTAATCGCGAAAATTCCGCAATCAGACTATCTTGCTGGGTGATGGCACTTACCCCTGCCTTCTCGGCCTGACCCTTACGGCTCAGGGCGTCGGCCACCACGTTTGCCTTTCCCGGGTGGTAGTGGATCGTTAAATCGTAATCCTTCAATAGCTCGAGCCACCGTCTTTGTCGCAAATTTAACTCCTTTTGGGTGAAAAGGTACTTAAGACTTTTATGATCTGAGTACACATTGCAGTGTGCCCCATACAGGTAGTGTCTCCAAAGCTTGAGGATGAACACAACCGCTGCGAGTTCCAAATCGTGCACGGGGTAGTTTCGCTCGTATTCTTTGAGCTGCCTTGACGCATAGGCTATAACCTTCCCCCGTTGCATGAGCACTCCACCCAGTCCGTTTTGCGATGCATCGCAATACACTTCATAATCCTCCCCTGGTTCCGGCAGGGCGAGAATCGGAGCTCGCGTCAATCTATCCTTGAGCTCCTCGAAGCTCCTCTGACATTTGTCCGTCCAGATGAACTTTTCCCCCTTTTTAGTCAAGCGGTTTAAGGGGGTGGCTATCTTGGAGAAACCCTCCACGAAGCGCCGGTAGTACCCGGCTAATCCTAGAAAGCTTCGAACCTCCGTTACCGTCGTCGGTGAGGACCAGTCCGTCACCGAATCTATCTTCTTCGGATCGACTGCGAACCCAGCCGCCGAGATTACGTGCCCTAAGAAGCCAACCTCTCGGAGCCAGAACTCACACTTTTTGAGTTTGGTGTAGAGTTTCTGTTCCCGTAGGGTCTGGAGGACTGTGCGCAGATGTTCTTCATGTTCCTCGTCTGTACGGGAATAGATGAGGATATCGTCGATGAAGACCACCACGAATAAATCCAGGAAGGGTTTGAATACCCTGTTCATCATGTCCATGAACACTGCCGGGGCATTCGTGAGCCCGAACGGCATTACAGTAAATTCGTAATGACCGTAGCGAGTCTGAAAAGCCGTTTTGGGGATGTCCTCCCCCTTGACCTGGACCTGATGATAGCCCGACTGCAGGTCAATCTTTGAAAACACCGTCGCCCCCTGTAGTTGGTCGAAGAGGTCGTCGATCCTTGGCAGGGGGTACTTGTTCTTAACGGTGACCTTATTTATCTCCCGGTAGTCGATGCACAACCGAAGACTTCCGTCCTTCTTTCTCACAAACAGGACGGGCGCGCCCCAGGGTGACGCGCTAGGTCTGATGAAGCCTTTATCCAAAAGGTCCTCCAACTGTGCCTTGAGTTCCTTCAACTCTGCGAAGGCCATCCTGTACGGTGCCTTGGTGATGGGTTTGGTGCCGGGAAGTAGTTCAATGGGAAAGTTGACTTCTCGTTCCGGCGGCGCTCCGGGGAGCTCTGCCGGAAATACGTCCAGAAATTCCCTTACCACGGGACCGCTGATCCTTATCAGGGGAGCGGCCCTGAACTACCTATCGGCCCATTGGGTTCTCGGCTGCAAGGCATAGGGTGGAGCCTATTTATTCCTTGCATGGCCCTTAACGGGCCCCGAGTACACAAGGTTCTCCTATGCTTCGAAGCTCGCCCGCGCACATCGGCCGGGGGAGGCTTCGCCTAATACTTAAGGATTCTAGAGAGAGAGAGCGTCTAATAGTGGTAGCAGGCTAAGGTGTGACCGGTGCTCCTAATCTAAGAAGGAGAAGTGAAACCAAAAGTTCACCTGCCGTCACTAGGTCTGGGACGTAGCATCCTCCACTGAAGCGTCCCGGGAAGCCCGTCCACAGCCCTTGGGCCAGCGTCGTACGGCGTGCTGGGGAAGGGACTTGACGTCTGAGGAGTCTGCAGATTGCTGGTCGTCAGGCGAATCCTTTGGCTGAACGGGGGCCGCGTCATTCTCTGGTCCTTCCTGCTGTGGTGGCGCGGCGGCGGCGGAAGTGGGCCTCTGAGGGCAGAAGGCACGGGAGTGGTCCGGTAAGCCGCACTGATTGCAGTAGTGGTACCTCCACGTACATTCTGCCACCGGGTGAGCTCCCTTGCAGATTACGCACGGTCCCTAAGGTGGTTTCGCGTCCCTTGCTAGTGTCGGTTCGTCCTTCCGCGCTTTCTCCGATCGTCTTCCTCCATTGCCCTCTGGGGCGGGGCCACCTCGTGGAACGGGTGCAGCAGTCTTCCCCGTCCTCTCCGCTCGCGGTGCCGAAGGCCTGGTGGTGCCCGGTTTCCGTGGGCACTCGAAGCGTGCGTGTCCTGGCTTGCCACACCGGTAGCAGTGGTCGTGACTCCATGGACAGTCAGTCACCTGATGCGCCCCACTGCATATGGGACACGGCTTCCCCTGCGGTTTGGATCCTCCTCTCCTTACCTTTTCAAAGGTTCCCTCTGTCCTCGGACGTTTGAGTGCCGGGCCCTGCTGGAAAGGGTTCTCTGCTGGTCTGGGATAGGGATAACTCTGCCGAGCGCGTGTCTCGGCCAGTTCTTGCTCTGCCCGCTGGGCCAATATAACCGCTTCATTAAAAGTAGGGAATCCTGCCGGCGGCATTCCCCGATAGGCGCCGTTCCTGGCGTCTTGCCGGATGCGGTCGACACCCTCAAAATCCTGAGTCAGTATGCCTAGGCGCTCTGTGAGAGTTAGCATTTGCCCCGCTATGTCGCGTAGCTGGTTGCGGAGTATGCGGTTGGCTGCAGCTACGGAATCCATCCCGTCCATTGAGAATGGTTAGCACTCGGTGGCCGGATCCTGGCCGTTGTCTGCTGTAATACAAAGAAACCACGTTAACCCTAAGGTTATAACCCTAACACCCTGTCTTACGATTACACCTACATTACGTTCCCCTTTTTCCCCGTACTCTCACGTACTACGCACCTATACCTTGGTTATCTCATGTCTAATTTGCTTGTGGTACCCTACACTGTGGATGTGGATCACGTCTACTATGGTTATGGTTGTTTTTCTCTGATACCATTTAATCTGTCACGCCCCCGGGGGTTTTTGAGTCTATCAAAGCGAAAAATCGTGTGTATCCTTTTTTTTTCTTAACAAGGTAAATTAAACCTCATCCCCGGTGCGTGCCAGACCGCCACATACACAAAATTCTCCCTGTCCGCGGACAGAGTCTCCTTTGTATATGCACGGCGTCTCATTTACAACAACATACATCAACCACCAACCATCAACCATACAATAGACATTCAACATCAAGCGGAATATTAAAGCGGCATCAATGTTTAGAAAGGATAAAGCCAGCAATTACAAAACCCGTGCCCACACGGCACTTCGTTTTGAGAAAACCTTTTCGAAGTCATTTGGTTTATCATGAAAACATGCCGCATAAGAAAACATCTCCCAAAAGAACCAAACTATAAGAGTACAACTCATCCACAGTGCCAAGTAATACATGTCCACGAATATTACTACTCACAAGCAAATTAACTAAAATGCGTAAGAGAAATGAGATAATGATAATAACCAAGTGTTCTGACTACGGCCCTCGCGACGCAGTCTCAACAATCTCCCGGCTAACGCCCCTCGTAGCGCCTGTCACGGAGTGGGTAATGTCAGTGACAAACAAAGTAGATGTCTAACAACAATAAGGAATAAGGAGCAAACCGGAAACACCGGAACCATTTCGCTAAAACCCTGCACATATTAAGCTGGGCCCCAACCCCAGATTTATCAATTTAATTGGGCACCAACCCCAGATTATTTATCGGAGAGACCAAAGTCTCCCCTCGTGCGCAAACACTTCTTTGATGCATTTAACCCCTTCCACGGTGCTGGTGTGCTATTCCCAGCGGGCGCGAAGGGGTCCTCACGGCTCCCACCCCTTTGTGAGGAACACGGGTCATACAAGACCACTCTTCCGGAAAAGTACACCCATGCGGAGGCCAATCCGCCTGTGTACGTGCAGCATCCCAAAACGGATTTGCCGAGATCGGCGTGTCATGAACATTGCGACCGCAGCCGCTTCAATTGTTAGATAATAACACAATTATGCGAAAGGTTAAACTGTCCATCTACTTTGTTAGATAAATTGAGATCACTTTAATGACGATAGATGCACTTACTGCACTGGTTGTATTTACAGCAACCGTACCCACCTATTTGGAGAGAGATCGGAACACCCGAATCTTTCGCGCACCCCCGCTGCGCGTCTGGACCTAAAGAAAGTCCGCAAGGATAACTATAGTCAAAAGCGTGTACTTACATCCGAAAACACAAGACCCAATTTACTCTTTTTGACGGAAAAGTCCAACAATGTCCGGTTGACGAAACGGAATTCCCGAGCCGCCGTCGCCGTCTGCCGGAGCCCCGCGCGGTTCAGAACTGCGCGGCATATCTCCGCGGATGATGCCCTCGCGGCGCGGTGCCCCGCGCGGGTTGCCCGTGCGACGGCCGCACGGTGCCCGCGCGGGTGCGGCCCGGCACGGCGCCCGCGCGGTTGCGGGTCCGTGCGGGTGCCGCCCGCGCGGCGCCCGCGCGGTGCCCGCACGGGTGCGGGACCGTGCGGGTGACTCCCGCGCGGCGCCCGCGTCGTGCCCGCACGGGTGGGGGCCCGCGCGGGTGCCTCCCGCGCGGCAGCCGTGCGGCGCCCGCGCGGTGCCCGCATGGATGCGGGCCCGCGCGAGGGCCGCCCGTGCGGCTGGCGCACGGTGCCCGAAAGGTTGCGGGCCCGCGCGGGTGCCTCCCGCGCGGCAGCCGTGCGGCGCCTGCGCGGTGCCCGCATGGATGCGGGCCCGCGCGGGGGCCGCCCGCGCGGCAGCCGAACGGCGCCCGCGCAGTGCCCGCAAGGTTCCGGGCCCGCGCGGGTGCCTCCCGCGCGGCAGCCGCGCGGCGTCCGCGCGGTACCCGCACGGTTGCGGGTCCGCGCGGTGGCCGCGCGGCGCCCGTGCGGTGCCATCCGTGACCCTCCTCCGCGCGATGCCCTAGCGGCACCGCGTGCCTCCGCCGTCCGTTCCGCGCCTTTTCAAGAAGACGATGTCGGCGACGGTGACGGATACGACGGAGAAAACAAGAAACCAAGAACTCAACGAAAGAGACAACGAACAAAATCCCAAATAATTTAAATAAATTATTTTACTAACCGAAGATCGACGGGAAGGTTGTCCGGTCGCGTTCTTGTCTTCGGTTCGGCGTCCGGGAAGATCGGGCTCCTTCTCTTACTCCTTTCCCTTTCTTCCGGCTAGGGTTCCGTCTTTTCCTTTTTCCCTTCTCTCCGATTAGGTTTTTATTATTTTCTTTTCTTTTCCTTTCCGATAATCGGGATCCCTTATATAGTCGTACTTTACCTTTAATTAATTCCTCTTTAATTCGTACGTAAGAGAATTAATTAATTTTCCGTCTGGGATAATTAATTAACTAATTAATTATCCCCCACGAGATAAACCACCTTATCTCTAACGGGTGCAAGATATTTAGCACGGATTCCGATGCACAACTAATTACCGTATCACTTTGAATCCCGTTCAGGGGGTTCCCGATTTCGGATTTCAGATCCGATCGCGCCGTCGGCTTTCTTTTTCCGCGCACAATCGCGAAAAAATACTAGCGTCCCACAATGGCCAACTTCAAGAATTGAATAATTCTATTTCACTTAAAGGCTTAAATGACTACACGTAAGTCACAAATACCCCGAAAGGCCGGATCACTACAGTTAAACAATGTGCCACGAATCTTCCAATATCCCGCTTCATTCCAGGCCACCAAAAATGTGCCTTGAGGTCCTTATACATCTTAGTTCCACCTGGATGAATGGTATAAGGTGTATAATGGGCCTCTCTCAAAATCTGATCTCTGAGCTCAGTGTCCAAAGGCACACATACCCGGTCCCTGTACCGCAGTACTCCCGAGCTATCCTCTGCAAAATCCCCTATCTGATCAGCCTGAACCTGCGATCTAATCCTCGTCAAGTGGGGGTCCTCACTCTGTGTCTCTCTAATCCTGTCCAACGGAGTGGGCTGCAAGACCATGGACATGAGTCTAGCAGAGACCCCAGGGGATACTACCTCAATCTGAAGGCGCCTCAACTGCTCAACAAGCGGTGGCTGCTGTGTGATCAACATACTCAAGCTCTGCGCTGACCTCCTACTCAAAGCATCTGCTACTACATTGGCCTTGCCGGGATGATAAAGGATGCTCACATCATAGTCCTTTAATAACTCCAACCACCGGCGTTGCCTCAAATTCAGCTCCTTTTGAGTAAACAAGTACTTTAAACTCTTATGGTCCGTGTAGATCTCGCAGTGCTCCCCGTAGAGGTAATGCCGCCATAACTTCAGCGCGAACACCACGGCTGCAAGCTCCAAGTCATGAGTAGGGTAATTCTTCTCATAATCCTTTAATTGCCGTGAAGCATAAGCAATTACCCTACCATGCTGCATCAAAACACATCCCAAGCCGCTGTGAGAGGCGTCACTATAAATCACGAATCCATCGCCCATCACCGGTAGTGCTAGAACTGGTGCCGAGATCAATCTCCTCTTGAGCTCCTCAAAACTCTCTTGGCACTGCTCAGTCCACACAAACTTAATCCCCTTCCTGGTCAAACTGGTAAGGGGGGTAGAGAGCTTCGCAAAGCCCTCTACAAACCGACGGTAATAACCTGCTAATCCAAGAAAGCTACGGACCTCAGTAACCGTCGTCGGTCTAGGCCAATCCCGAACTGCATCAATCTTCGTCGGGTCCACTGCCACTCCTGCGGCTGATACAATGTGGCCTAGAAATGCAACCTCCCGAAGCCAAAATTCGCACTTTTTTAACTTGGCATACAGCTCCTTCTCTCGCAGAAGCTGCAGCACTATCCTCAAGTGCTCCTCATGCTCTATATCACTTCGGGAGTAAATCAGGATGTCGTCAATGAACACAACGACAAACCGGTCCAAGTACGGCTGAAATACCCGGTTCATTAAATCCATAAATGCAGCAGGGGCATTAGTTAGACCAAAAGGCATAACAGTAAACTCATAATGCCCATACCGGGATCTAAAAGCCGTCTTGGAGATGTCCTCGGCCCTCACCCTCAACTGGTGGTAACCTGACTGGAGATCAATCTTGGAGAACACAGACGCTCCCTGCAACTGATCAAACAGATCATCAATTCGTGGAAGGGGGTACTTGTTCCGGATGGTCACTTTATTCAGCTCTCTGTAGTCGACACATAATCGAAGCGACCCATCCTTCTTCTTCACAAATAAAACAGGCGCTCCCCACGGAGATACACTGGGCCTCACAAAGCCCACATCCATCAAGTCCTGCAACTGGGCCTTCAGCTCTCTCAGCTCGGCAGGTGCCATCCTATAGGGCGCCTTCGAGATAGGTGCGGTTCCTGGAACCACATCAATCACAAACTCAATCTCCCTCTCCGGCGGCATGGTCGACAACTCTGAGGGAAACACATCTGGGAACTCGCGGACAATAGGGATATCCTCGAGTCCCAGTGCCGCCGTAGGAACCTCCACAATCGTCGCTAGGAAGGCGGTACAACCCCTACTCATCATCCGTCGGGCTCTCGCCGAAGAAATAGTCATGGCAAATAAGGTACTCTGGCAGCCTCTGTAAACGAACTCCTCCTGTCCAGGCTCACGGAGGGTCACCGTCCTCTCTCTGCAGTCAATGGTGGTGAAATACCGAGCTAACCAATCCATGCCAAGTACCACGTCGAAATCCTGGAGCTGCCGCAAGACGAGCAAGTCTGCCGGCAGGACCCAGGGTCCCAACTGTACCGGGCAATCCCTACAACACTCCTCGACATGCAAGACATGGTCTGGAATCTGAACCTCTAATGCATGCGATAATGAAACTACCTCTATACCATGTAGGGATGCAAATGCTCTACTAATAAATGAATGCGATGCACCAGTATCAAAAAGAGCATGAGTACGAACTGCAGAAATCAAAATAGTACCTGCGACGACATGATCGGCTGCTGAAGCATCCTCAACCTGGGCGGCATAGACTCGCCCGCTCTGCGCCGGGGGACGTCGCTCTGACTGTCGCGAAGAGGAAGAAGCCTGATCAGGCCTACCATAGGCCACAGAAGGCCCTGCTGTCATGTGAGGAGCAGAAGGTGGTGAGGCCGCGGAAGGAGCTGGAGGACCTGCCCTGGGGCATGAACTCTGAATGTGACCGGCCTGTCCACAACGGAAACAACGGCCGTGTCTCTGCTGACAATGCATCGGTAAGTGCGGCCCTCCACAAAAGACACATCGCTCCTGACGGGGCTGCCGCGAAGTCTGCTGCTGCTGAGATGACTGCTGAGGTCGAGGCGGTCGACGCTGCTGCGAAGACTGATGAGATGATCCAGATCTCTGGCGCCCCTGGCGTCCACGACCCTGAGGATGGAATCGTGGGGGTCTCGGGGGTCCCTGCCTACTCGACTGCCCCTCATCCACCGGCGCCGGGCGCTTCGCCCCAGGAGTCCCTACGGGGGCTGGAGCCACTTCATCCATAACTACCTCTCCAGACTCTACATATAACGCCTGCTCCATCGAGGCCTCTAATGTCTGCAATCTGCGGGAGCGAACAAGCTGATAAATGTCCCGGCGCAGCCCCCGCTCAAACATGTAAACCTGGTGAGCCTCATCCCTGGCCACGTGAGGCATACTAGCCAACAGCTGATTGAAGTTAGCTATGTACACATGCACGGGCCTATCTCCCTAGCGGAGATTCCTCAGCTGCTGCTCCAGTCTCTGACGTACACTCTCAGGAAAGAAGGCCCCCAGAAGAAGTCTGCGGAACTCCGCCGAAGGAAGAATCTGTGTCCCAGGCGGACCAGCAGGCCGCACACGCCGCCACCAAGCCTCGGCGTTGCCCTCCAGATAATGCGCTGCCAAGAAGACCCGAAACCGATCGTCGACGAATAAACTCTCAAAGTGACGCTCCATGGCCGTAACCCAAATCTCGGCCTCCCATGGCTCAGCACCCAGACCAGAGAAATGGGATGGATCGAACCGACGGAACCTCATCAAGAGATCTACCGCTGCCTGCTGCTCAGAAGAAGTAAAAGGGCCCGACGACTCAGACGGTGGTCTGCAGGAAACCGTCTCGACAGGAACAGCTGGTGCTGACGGAATCACAGGGGGCGCTGCAGCTGGCGAAGAGGGCACAGGCGAACTCTCAGGGGGTGCTACCACAGGCTGTGACCTCTGCTCTAACATAAGCATCATCCGACCCAAGGCCTCCTCCTGGCGTCGGGAAGCCTCCTCCTGGCGCTGCGAGGCCTCCTCCTGGCGTCGCAAGGTCTCCTCCTGACGCTGAGAAGTCTCCTCCTGGCGCTGAACAGCCTCAGACATCTGTGCCAACTGGGCACGAAGCTCCAAAACCTCTCTCTGCTGTCCCTGCCCCGAGTCCTCCGGCTCGGGCTCAGAGGAAGAAGGCTGCGAATGCGTCGACATCGTGCGTCGCGGAGGCATCACTCGCTTGAGGGAAGAAGAGAAACAGTCAGAACCCCAAACAAAACACGACCCAATCTAGCGAAAGTCAAAGGGCATGTCCCCCTTCCCATAGTACTATGTTGTCTGCAGCCAACATAGTTGCCACCGAAGGAAGACATGTCGATCACTCATCCCATCCACTGGGAGAGTTGGGAACCCAATAAAGACTCTCGCTAAAAGATTACGGCTCTCACGTAAGTCATCCTAGGGTCCAACCACAAGCCTAGGGTTTCTAAGTCCGCAATGACCTACATCCTAGGCTCTGATACCACTCTAATCTGTCACGCCCCGGGTCGAAACTGCGACCCGGGCTCGCCAACAGATCCGCCGCCCATACGGGAAGCCCCGTATAGACGTAGCGACTAACCTGCAAAAGAGATCTACACTAAACAGATATCAGAGCTGATAAAGTAAAAGCTGGATAAAATAAATACAACTCTAACAAAATATACAACCAGAGTCCTCACCAAAATACAAATATCTCTCAAAATAAGAAGAGTACAACTCAATCCTCACTACAAGGTCACTCGACAAGAACTCTCAAAAAGTAGGGAGGTACATCTACTCTCAAGCGACAACTGGTAGGGATCTATCTCGCGACTCCCTTACCTCGATCAGTCGGGTCAGCAACAGGTGCGGCAGGAACTAGAGCAGAAGAAGAAGTCCCTGGGGAAAAACACCACGACGGGTGTGAGAACTACGTCCCAAGTAGTTCTCAGTGGGTGCCGCCAACAAGCCCGACGGTCTGCCCACTAAGTCCACTAGAGGCAAAAAGTAACAATGCAGTGCGGAAAGGGAAAAGCTGGTAAAGTAATCTCTACAGCTACTATGCCTCTATCTAGATGCTCAAAAGTGGGACAGAAAGAACATGATGCTACAACTAGCTCTCGACTCAAATCACCCAATCTCAACTGACTGCCGCATAGGGTCCAGTCAAACCTGCGCCTACCTAATGCCGTCACGTCCCGGGGGACCGGACTTACGTAGGGCGTCCGTGACTGCCACTAACTGTCCCAGCAAGAGGGACTGTGTCCGTGACTGCCACTAACTGGCCCAGCCAAAGGGAACACTGCGTCGACAAGTCGCGATAGAAGAACAGGCCCAACTCCGGAGTGGCTCTCGAGGGGAGCGACCCCACCGAGGAAAGTATCCGCGCATCTCTGTCGAGCTCAAATGTGGCTCATGCAGGCTATAATCCAAATCCTCGATCAACAAGATCGACTGAAACCAAAGGAACACTGTCTCACACACAGGCTGGAAAACTGCACAGCCGAGACTCACTGTCACTCAAAATAGCTCTCAAGATCTCAAATCTACAACCCAAGTCACTTTCCCAAGGAAACCTCGTCTACAGACTGCTAACAACACCACTCGGTCCCCAGACACGAGTGTAAAAGCATCCCACAATAATCCGACCTCTCGGCCCACTACTTGGGCGAGGAGAACTCTAAGTCCAGAGTGATATACAGAAAAGTGATGTGGGAATGTCTAGAGCAATAAAACCTAGCCCAAGTTGAGGTTTTCTACAGTCTGGCTGAACATGCATCATATGGCAGTGGTGCTAGGACAAGTTCCAAGATAAATAATAAACAACAGCTTGAAGGGAGCAAGATAATAATAATCAATAGCTTAGGGGAGAAAAATAATCACAGGATCATCTAACTACAACAGGAACATCAATTCACACATTCTAGCATGCTGGACATCAAACATTAAAATATGCAAGTCCCTAAAGTTAGAATTAGTCCACAGTCCGCTGATCTTGAAAAGAGGTCACCCACCTGAAGCGCTGAACTGCCCGAAGCTCTACAGCTGAAAATACCAGGAAAACTGCAACTCCAAATCTAACAGGTCCAGCACAGTCCAACAACCCCTGGGTACAACACAAGGTTACTAAAACACTTAACTCCCAAAATCTGCCAAGAAATACCATGCTGAAAATTCAGCCGCAGAGATGCCAATAATTAACCTGCAGAAAGTGCTCAATAAATTCCTTATAAAATACCCCGGTGTTCTACGCGTCAATAGCTTCGAAACAAGTACCTGCACGTCCAAAACGGAGTCCTCTACGCTGAGATAAAAATCCGGCAAGGGAAGCACCCCAAACCAAACTGTACCAAATTTCTGTAACAACGAACCGCAGAAAAAGGAGATTCTCACCTTCGTTCAAAATCCAAAAAAATCACAGAAAAATCCAGGAGATTCCTTGCGAAGAGTAGATGAATTTTGCCTTTTGAATCGTCTTGATCCGATGCCTGTGCGCAAAGCTACAGCAAGAACACCGCAGTGCTGTCCAAATATCCGTGAAGAAAAAGGGGTCAAAAGGGAGCTCGGAAAACTCTAAGATCAACACGGAAATAGAGGAAGCTCAAAACATAGGAGTTGAAGTCCTACCTGTCAAGAGTCTGATGACGCAAAAATCGTCGAAAAAGGAGGTCGGGGTGAGTCGGGAGAGCCCAAACACTGCAGAGGGACGAAGCGGGTCGAAGATGAACAAGCGTCGCGCCGCGCCGAAAAATAGTTAGCCTCGGGATGCGTGCCTCCGAAAATCCTCAAATTCCTCCAAAGGGTAGTGCTCGGTGTGGGGAAGAACTCCTCTGAAGGCTTCACAGGGAAAAGGAGAGTAAAAAGGCAGAAAAATAACCCAGGAAGCCTATTTATAGGCACAGCCCAAAGGCTGAAGTGGGCCGGGTTTTCGGGCGCAAGATCCGGGCGCCTTGCGCCCGGAAATCCGGTCGGACAATCCCCGTCCGACGCGCCCGGAAGTCCCAGGTGACGCCACGTCACCCCACAACAGGGAACAGCGGTGCAGAGGTCCCGCAGCGCGCCACGTGTCCATCCCGCGGTCAGCGGGGTAGGCACGGACCACCAACCACGCGCTGACGCGTGGCGCACTCGAGTACGGCTACCGCTCGCGTTGCGACGCGTGGCGCACTCGAGTGCGGCCGACAGCCGCGTCAGCGCCCCCCTGTGCGCCCTCTGTCCCGAGGCGGGTCCCCACGCATCCCGTGCGCCGCGCGAACTGAGCCCGCCACTCAGCTGCCGCCACGTGTCCCTGCGCCGGGTCTATGCACCCGCGCGAGGAACTCCGTGGACCGAGCCCCCAGTGCCCGCCAATCGGAGACCGAAACGTGGTCCCGCCCAGAATTCCTGCACCGGCGCTCAAACAGTGCACCCGTCGGTGAAATTCAGTGAACCGCGCACCACAGGCCAGCCAATCCCCGCCTGCCACGTGTCCTACGCCGGGCTCATGCACCCAGCCGCGCCGCTCCGTGGACCGAACGTCGCGAACCGGCCAATTACAGGCCGCCACGTGGCAGCCGGCGGTCCACCGACACCCCCGTGCATCTAAAAGTTCCGAAAACTTCCGGAAGCCCGTTTTTGGTCATTCGGACTCCAAATTTAACAAGCAAATAGCCGTTTTCAAGCGTTTTTCCGTGCTGAATCCAATTCCAACCTCTGTTTGGCCTAGATCCTTATAAAAATTTCGGCAAATGCAGCCGAAAGCCAACACAGTAAAAGATAACACACTGGGTCCATCTGCGGCATCCCCTTGATTCACCATGGACCAGATACACCAACACTAGGTGTTGTAAATAGTGGATTCACCAGGAAAGCTGCACGGGATTTAGGGTCTCTACATCTGCTCTAACAGAAGCATCATCCGACCCATGGCCTCCTCCTGGCGCCGAGAAGCCTCCTCCTGGCGCCGAGAAGCCTCCTCCTGGCGCTGAGATGTCTCCTCCTGACGCCGAACCGCCTCAGACAAATGTGCCATCTGGGCACGGAGCTCCAGAACCTCTCTCTGCTGTCCCTGCCCCGTGTCCTCCTGCTCGGGCTCAGAGAAAGAAGGCTGCGAACGCGTCGACATCGTGCGTCGCGGAGGCATCACTCACCTGAGGGGAAAAAGAAGAACAGTCAGTACCCCAAATAACACTCGACCCAATCTAGCGAAAGTCAAAAGGCATGTCCCCCTTCCCATAGTACTATGTTGTCTGCAGCCAACATAGTTGCCACCGAAGGAAGACATGTCGATCACTCGTCCCATCCCTAGGGAGAGTTTGGAACCCAATCAAGACTCTCGCCAAAAATTACGGCTCTCACGTAAGTCGTCCTAGGGTCCATCCACAAGCCTAGGGTTTCTAAGTCCTCAATGACCTACATCCTAGGCTCTGATACCACTCTAATCTGTCACGCCCCGGGGTCGAAACTGCGACCCGGGCTCGCCAACAGATCTGCGGCCCATACGGGAAGCCCCGTATAGACGTAGCGACTAACCTGCAAAAGAATCATCTACACTAACAGATATCAGAGCTGAAAAGAAAAGTGCTGAAATAAAAGATAAATAAATACAACTACAACTCCAATAATACAAACCAACCTCACCAAAATACATAAGTCTCTCTCTCAGCAGTAAAGGAAAGGTACAACTCGATACCTCACTACAAGTGTCACTCAATCATGAACACTTAAAAACTGGTAAGGGTACATCTACTCTCTCTCTCAGAGGAAGACTGGAAGGAATCTATCTCGCGACTCCCTTACCTCGGTTAGCCGGATCAGCAGCTGGAGCAGCTAGAACAGGAGTAGAAGTCCCTGGGGAAAAGACACCACGACGGGTGTGAGAACTACATCCCACAGTAGTTCTCAGTGGGTGCCGCCAACAAGCCCGACGGTCTGCCCACTAAGTCTACTAGAGGCATAAAGTAACATATGCAGTGCTGTCACGCCCCGGAGGTTCTAAAGGAGCGGAAAACGTACCCATTTTTTTTTCTTAAATAATTGCATGAACCTTGCCTCCGGTGCGTATCAGACCCGCCGCATATACAAATTCACTCCCCAAACGGGCGGAGTCTCCTTTGTATATGCACGGCGTCACCAACAAGTCCAATACTTTAACCATTCCAATCATGACATGCAACGAGGAGAGGATATATCAAACCATCACCGCTATCTTATACAGTCTATAGCATAAACCCATGGGTTTTGAAAATCGGTGCCCACACGACACCCAGTTTTCCAAATCGTTTTCGCAAACTCTTTGTGCGGCCATTAACTTGAAAGGATAAATCCACGGGTTTTAAAATCGGTGCCCACACGGCACTTGCTTTGAAAACATCTTTGAAACCGGTTTGTATTTGAAAGCAAGCCACAATTACACGTCCTATCATTCACCAGTTAATTATCAGAAAGTCCTCCACCCAACATCCATCAGAAGCCACAGTATATGAAACACAGTTGAACTAAACATAGTTATGCCATAACCAAAGATAACTAAATTAAAGTATCGTTTTACTAGCCCTCTTGGCTAGTGTCCTCTAACTGATGCCTCACCGTCGTCCCGAATTCCACCCCTACTCGAACCTGTCATAGTGTGGGTTGTCAGTGACTGATAAAGTAGAAAATATGCAAGTAAACGTAATAATAGAATGAACACACCGAATCACCGGAGCATTTACATTTCCCCTCCCCCTAATGTATCGCCAAATCCCTGTTGAAAGTCCCGCTGGGCACCTACCCCAGCTTTCAGAATATTTGGGCACCAACCCCAATACCGTACTCATCTTCTCGGTGCCTCCAACCCCTCGACTGCCCAAGTAGCAGCCGCCTCCCCTTGAGGGGTCCCCACTAACCTCCCCTTGTGGGGTACACGGGTAAATGACTTACCATCTTTCCGGAAAAATACACTCTCTGCAGTGGCCAAACTGCCGGTGTGCATGTAAGCAATATGAGTAATTTTAATGGCTTGCGACCTCAGCCGCTATAACCAGAACAGTATAACGCACCTGCGACCGCAGCCGCTTGATTGAAATAGTAAAGGGATTCACATGCTAGGGGGTTAGTCAAATTATAACCATATCTACTTTATTACTACGAGTATTCGGAAACGACACCTCACCGGTAATAACCTACACCTACCCACCTTGATTATGCGAAACGCGTATTCCGGAGACTGAACCTTGCTCTCTGTTGACGCCCGGACCTAGAAGTAGTCCCCAAAAGAGCCATGGTCAGATCAACAATATAGTAGTGGATAAACCGAGCCCAAACAACTCAAAACACTAAGGACAACTTGACTCGGCGGTGGCGCCCGTGTGCGTCGAGCGACGCGGTCGCCCCCGCGGTATCACGGGTCGTACGGCCGCGCGGGCACCAGCCCCGCGCGGCGTTTGGCGTGACCGCACGGGCCCTAGCTCCGTGCGGTGCAAGCCGCGGCCACACGGGCACCAACCCCGCGCGGCACCTTCCGCGGTCGTGCGGACCTCGGCCTCGCATGGCGCAAACCGCGGCCGCGCGGGCACCGGCCCCGCGCGGTAACCGCCGCGGCCGCGCGGGCACCAACCCCGCGTGCCGCAACCGCCGCCGCCGCGCGGGCACCCGCCCCGCGCGGCACGCGCCGCGGCCGCCGCGCGGGCATGGCCCCGCGCGGCGTGCGATACCTCCGCCGCGGGCTGCCGCGCGGGCATGGCCCCGCGCGGCGTGCGATGCCGCCGCCACGCGGGCACCCGCCCCGCGCCACGGCCGCCGCGCGGGCATGGCCCCGCGCGGCATGCCACGCCGCCGCCGCGCGGGCACCCGCCCCGCGCGGCGTTTACCCTAGCCGCGGCCATGCGGGGAGCTCGATCCCGCGCGACTCTAGCCGCGGCCGTACGGGCACCGTCCCCGCGCGGCGCGCATTATGGTCGCGCGGCGACGCCCTAGGGCTTCGCGGCGCGACACGTTGGGTAGCAAACGGCTACTCCTAGACCTCATGAAAGACCGATACCCAAAAACCGAGCGAAACTATACCAAAATAAAAATAGTTTACCTCTAATCGTAGGAGACGGCTCTCCGTTCTCGCTCCCGGTTTTGGCGCGTTCGTCGGGAGGGTTTGGATCCTTTAGCTTTCACCTTCTTCTCCACCGTTCTCTTTCGATTAGGGTTTCGCCTTTCTTCTTATTTCCTCCGGTTAGGGTTTCATCTTTCGTTTTCTTTTTCTCTCTTTCTTTCGGGAGAAGATAACGAAATATCTTTTCGTACGACATAACCACTTTGGGTATTTAAAGTTCCCAATTAATTAATTCCTTAATTAATTAATTCCACAATTAATTAATTCTCCAATTAATTAATTCCGCATTTTTGATTCTTCAGGATAATTCCTTAAAGATAATTCTATCCTTTTTCCTTGGAAAGCGTGCCAAATCACTTACGCGGATTTCGATGCACCCCTGGCCATTGCGATCACTTTCTACCCCTTTCCGGGAGTTCCGTAAGTCAGAATCCGGATCCGGTCACACTGCCATTCTCCATTTTCCGAGCTCTATCGCAGAAAAATACCCGCACCTCCGAATTAATGACTTAAGTAAACCCGTTACGTTAATTACATTAAACGGAAACTTCATTAGCAGGAGGTATTAAGTGTCACAAAATCGATGATATTACAAGTGCTGTAAGGAAAAGCTGGAAAAGTAAACTCTACAGCTACTATGCCTCTATCTAGATGCCCAAGAGTGGAACAGAAAGAACACAATGCTACAACTAGCTCTCAACTCAGATCACCCAATCTAAACTGACTGCCTCCTCGGGTCCAGTCAAACCTGCGCCTACCTACTGCCGTTACATCCCGGAGGACCGGACTTACGTAGGGCGTCCGTGACTGCCAAAATTGGCCCAGCCAAAGGGACTGCGTCGACAAGTCGCGATAGAAGTAACTGGCCCAACTCCGGAGTGGCACTCGAGGGGCGCGACCCCAACGAGTAAATTATCCGCGCATCTCTATCGAGCTCAAATGTGGCTCATGCAGGCTATAATCCAAATCCTCGATCAACAAGATCGGCTGTAACCAACAAAACACTGTCTCACTCACAGGCTGGAAAACTGCACAGCCGAGACCCACTATCACTCTGACGGCTCCCACTGTACCCAGATCTACAGACTGCTATCAGACTCCACTCGGTCCCCAGACACGAGTGTAAATGCATCCCACAACAACCCGACCCCTCGGCCCACTACTCGGGCGAGGAAAACTCTAAGTCCAGAGTGCTATATAGAACATTGATGTGGGGATGTCTAGAGCAGTAAAAACCTAGCCCAAGTTGGAGTTTTCTACAGTATGGCTGAACATGCTGCATATGGCGGGGGTGCTAGGTCAAGTCCCAAAGATATCAATAAATGACAAGTTGTAGGAAATAAAGGATCACAAGGTCATCAGATATTAACAGGGATATCAACATTCACAGAAAGGCATGCTAACAACACACTATTCCTATCATGCTTGTTCCTACACATATAGAATTAATGTGCAATCCGAAGATCTTGGAAACGGGCCACCCACCTGAAGAGCTGAACTGTCCAAGTCCCACAGCTGAAAATACCAGGAAATCACTAACTCCCAATCCAACAGGTCCAGCAATAGCAACAAACTCTCCTGGGTACAACACAAGGTTCACAGTTACACTTAAATTCCCAAAATCAACCACGCACAAACACACTGAAAATCAATCCCAAAGACACACTTATTTCACCTGCTGAAAGTTCCCAGAAAAATCCAATAAAAATATCACGGCGATCCTCGCGTTGAGACCTTCGAAACGGGTACCTGCACGCCCAATTCGGAGCCTCGTAGGCCAAGTTACAAATTCCACAGTACAGGCGCGCAAAAACATACAACCACACAACATTAAAATCTGGGACAGATAAAAGGGGAAAGGTATACCTCTGGGAAGGTCTCAGAAAAATCCAAGAAAAATACAGTGATGATCCTCGCGTCGAGTAGATGAAAAAAGTGTATAGGCTCGCCTTGATCCGACGCTCGTGCGCGGAGATCTCCTCGAATGAACCTGCTGTCCTCACAAATCCTCATAGAAAACCAGTGTCCCAGTGAGCATGGAACAACTCCATGAAAAGAGCGAAATGAGGAAAAGCGGAACAAACCAAAATCGTAGCCTTAGCTGTCGCGGATCCAACGGCGAGGAAATCGCTCGAAAAGATGGTCGGAGTGGGCCGGGGGAGCTCGTGCACCAAAACGCGGCGGAAGAAACACCGGCGAAAGAACGTCGCGACGCGCCAAGAAAATGGGAATCTCGAAAACCGTGCCACGTAAAATCTCCAAACTCCGCAGATGGGTGCAGCACAACTCGGGGATGAACTCCTCTAAAGAAATCGCAGTGAAAAGAAGCCCAGAAATGCCAAAAAGTCCAAGGTGAAACGGGCTCGGGCTATTTATAGGCCCCAGAAAACAATTCAAATAATACCGAGTGGGTCCCCACTTTCGAGCGCAGGAGATGTTTCGGGCGGCTACAGTGTTGGGCCTGGCCCAACACTGTGCCCGCCCGAAACCTCCCCGTGCTGCCACGCGGCCCAGCAAACAGGCAACAGCCGTATAGGCCGCTCCGCTGTGGCCACGTGGCCCCCACCCGGTCAAAGGGGTGGTTGGCGCCCGCCAATGAGCGGGCGCCACGTGTCCCTGCGACAGTGCCCACGTGCGGCACTGTCGCGCCGCCTGGAGCCCTGACGCGCACGCGCCCCGAGGCGGGGTCCCACGCCTCCGTGCGCCGCGTCCGATGAGCCAGCCAATGATGCTTCGACACGTGTCCCGTGCACCCTGTCCACGCACCCTAATTCGGGTTCCGTGGACCGCGCCGCGTGCACCGACCAACCGGGGGCTGCCACGCGTCCCCCGCCCCGGTCCATGCACCGCCGCGCCAATTCTGTAGACCGCGCATCAAGAGCCCACCAATCAGGCGGCGCCACGTGTCCCTGCGCCGGGTCCGTGCACCCCGCCGCGGCGCTCTGTGGACCGAGCGTCGTGAACCGGCCAATGATAGGCCGCCACGTGGCATGTCGGCGGTCCACGGCCCCTCCCATGCACCGAAATCCAATAAAAACTTCCGGGAGTCCGTTTTTGGGCATCCGGACTCAGAATCAAACAAGCAAATAGCCGTTTTCAAGCGTTTTTCCGTGCTGAATCCATTTCCAACCTCTGTTTGGCCTAAAACCTTTTCAAAATTTCGGCAAATGCAGCCGAAAGCCAACACAGCTAAAGATAACTCACAGGGTCCATCTGTGGCATCCCTTTGATGCACCATGGGCCAAATACACCAACAATAGGTGTTCAAAAGAGTGGATTCACTGGAAAAAGGGTGCATGGAAACCTGGGCCACCACAGTAACAATCTCCCAGTTTGGCAATTTCGTGACAAAACCCAAAAATACATAAAACGCTCAAGACACTCATCTTAAACCAAAAAATCGAAACTCAATGTCATCACCAAAACATTGACTTTCTTTGCGTGAAAGATCCAATAAACAAAAATTACATTTGAACCAGTCTTAGAACAAACTCTATGACTTAGGACTTGGAGTCTTAAAGTGATGTAGATCCTGCAAAACAAAACTCCAAACAAAATCAAAAGTCAGTCGTTAGGAATTAAATGTAAATCCTACATTTGATTCGTCCTTTTGGTTCTTTTTGTTTTTCGGCTCCTTTTTCATCATCTCCCCCTATCTCGACGATCTCATCTCCGTCTCCCCCTATCTCGATGATCTCATCTCCGTCTCCCCCTATTTCTCTTCTCCCTTTTTTTGTCACAAATTGTCAAACAGTGTGTCACGCCCCGGGGGTTTCATTAAGCGGAAGACGACCACTAAAAAGATTTGAATTTGCGTATAATAAATTTTTTTTTTTTTTGAAGCCAAACTCCCCCGGTGCGTGCCCAGACCCGCCGCATATACAAATTCACTCTGCGAACGGGCAGAGTCTCCTTTGTATATGCACGGCGTCCTGACTACAACAACCATACAATCATCACTTTAACCAAACTATCCTAACAGTCGAATACATACAACCATTTCCCATAAGTATTAAAGAGGCCGACTAGTTTTGAAAGGATAAATCCACAAGGTTTAGAAACGGTGCCCACACGGCACCCAGGTTTTTCAAAACAGTTTTCGAAATCCATAAATCCACAGAGTTTTGAAATGGTGCCCACACGACACCCAGATTTTCAAAACGGTTTTCGCAATCCATAAATCCACAGGGTTTTAAAATGGTGCCCACACGACACCCAGATTTTTAAAACAGTTTTCGAAATATTTTCTTCTTCTTTGCTTTGGTAGTTTAAAAACGGCCAATCGGGAAAAGCAATGCGACTATCCACATGGGTAATAAAAGGATATTCCAACATCCACATCGACCCCACAAGGGTATCGCAATCCACATAGTAAGCTACTAACAGGTAATGAACTGAGCAAGGTAAAAAGTAAATACCGTCCATGGCCTCGAAGGACCAAAAGTACTCCTGCCACGGCCTCACCGTCGCCCTAACTCTCACCCCCGAAGGAACCTGTCACGGAGTGGGAAGTCAGCGACACAAGGTATAAAAGATGAAATGCAGGAAAACTGTAACTAAAGCAAACCGTAAGAAAACCAGAGTAACCACCCTCCGCATCGTGCGATCGACGGTGTCCCCTCCCCCTGCAAAACCCGAACCAGGCACCTGCCCCGGCAACCCAGACCAAGCACTAACCTCAAGACAGAAAACCAAACCGAGCACCAACCTCGGGAAAAGAAAACCGAACCGAGCACCAACCTCGGTAACCTACGCCGAGCACCTACCTCGATGGGTCGCACCGCTCACACCTTGGCGCCTCAAACCCCCCACCTACGGGGGCCCCCACTACGTCACCTCGTGGGTATACACGGGTCATCGACCACTTTTCTGGAAAAGCACACCCTTTGCGGTGGCCAAACCGCGGGTGCGCGTGCTGCAGCCTCGAGCATCGTAACCAAAAACACGAAACCAAAACAATAATAAAAACCATAAACACTATCAACATTAGTACAGTTAAACGAACCATTGGATATCATCAACAGCTTTCGGAAAGTCCCACACTAAGGCTCGAACGAAAACCCACAACATGATAAACATGAAAATAACGATAGTGCGTATAAAGGGGTTCTAAGAGTGTACCCACCTCAAACGAGAAGAAGAAGATGCGCGGAACTCCAGCTAAAACACTCCCACCCTGTGCCCGAAACAGCTACAGTGAAAAATACTGTTAAAAACGTCGTCACGATCAAAAACAATCAAAAACGGGGCGAAACGGGCCAAAAACGAAGCTTCTGGACACTTTTTCTGAAGGCTGGTGCACGGGTCCAGGCGTGGACCGGGTCCACGACGCAGAGGAGGCGGCGGCGCAGACCGGGCTCACCCCGGGAGCGTGCACCAGGAGAAACGGGCCGGGCTGGTGCACGCGCAGGCGCGCACCGGGCTCACCCTCCCAGGCTGCACCGGCGCGCACCGGGTGCACGCTGGAGGCGTGCACCGCGGTAGGCGGGCCGGGCTGGCGCACGCGCCCGTGCGCCCGGCTCACCCCCACGTGCCGCGGCGACGCGCACCGGGTGCACGCTGGAGGCGTGCACCGTGGTAGGCGGGCCGGGCTGGTGCACGCGTCCGTGCGCCTGGTTCCGCGCCTTCGGGCTGCGGGACGTGCGTCGGGCGCACGCCCCTCCGGTGGACCGCGAGGGGTGTAGATGGCTGGAAATGAACAATAACCCTAAATCGTACCCCTTTTCCGGCTCCGGTTGCGACCACGCGACCCCGGCGGCTGCGGCGACGACCTCGTGACCGCGATAACGGCGGCGGCGGCCTCCCGTTTAACAACGGCGGCGGCGGCCTCCCGTTCAAAACCAAACCCGCGTCGCTCGCGACATCCGAACCACCAACCCCCGAAACGCCAATCCAAAAAAAATAAAAGCAACGATGCTAACCTTGATTTCACTGGAGGAGGAGGAAGAAGAAGGATCGCCCGTTCCTTGCTCGATCAATCCCGCAGAAAGGAAACCGTTTCTCCTTTCCTCTCCCCGCCTCCCAGTCTCGGTTTCCCCACGCCGTTCTTGAAAAGAGGGAAAAAATATGGTTTGGGGTTTTCCCCCGCACGCATCCCCACCCTGACTTACACGCTAACCCAAAAGTAAATTAATCATTCTGGCGTGAATGGGGAGTGGGATTGCACCTTAAACCCCAAATTCAACACTTAGCGATCGGATGCGGACCAGGGGTCCAACTTACCTCGAAAAGCATGCCGATCTCCCGCATGCTTTTTGATGCACCCGGAACCGCTGGTTTACCTCGAAAAGCATGCCGATCGCTCGCACGCTTTTTGATGCACCCGGAATCGCAGTAACCATTCAAAAATTTATTCTGGGAGATCCCGGGGTCGGAATTTGAATCCGATTGCGCTACCATTCTCCATTTCGCGAGCTCTAACACCTAAAAATACCCGCAAGCCCCGACGGTCTGCCCAGAAATTCTCGAATTTCAACCCCCCCTAACAACTGAAAATATTAATTAGGACCCAAAATGGAAAACCGGAAGGTCGAGGTACTACCAAAATAATTAAAATAAACCAATAACATAATTACGTGAAAAAGTCAGATCGTAGAAGAATCCCGTCCGATCACCTCGAAAAGCGTGCTGGCCACTTAGTACGGATTTCGATGCACCACTCAAAGGCAAACGCTTTGACCCCCATTCCGAGAGATCCGTGAATCAGAATTCGGATCCGTTCACTTTGGCGTCCTCCGCTTTCCGAGCTCAATCGTAGAAAAATACCCGCGGTCCAGGCCAGTCCATTGCAGAAAACACAGTGAAAAGTTTTCCTAACAATCCCGTCATAAAAAGGAGGTATGCAAAGGCATCGGAACGCCAGGACTCTACACAGTGAACATACTAGACAAAAGGAAATCACTAACAGCATTAGTTCGTAGAGAAAGAGAGATAAAAGCTCAGTTCCGGTATATAACAAAAACACAGATTGCATACCGGTACTCGAAAGCAAAAATCAAATAATTTCTTGAAACAAATCCAGATTTTGAAATCTTTGAATTACCGATTTGCGTGCAACCAAGAAAATCAATTTAAGTGCTTGAAAATTGTGAGATCACATAGATGTCATTCAATCCAATTAATTTTACCAAAATTAAAAAGATTTACTCCGAAATCATGAAAAACAAAGATAAAACATTATAAACCGTTTTTCATATTATATACGTCAAACACAAGTCATCAAAAGTAATCTAGAGATCCAAACTCTATCAAGATGTAACGGATTTACAAAGATGACTTACAGAGATTTCCAAATGACATCAATTTGATTTCTACCCTTTCAAATTTGAGATAATCACTAAAATACCTAAGGGTGGCTCTTTGAACATCTTTCAACTATCCCACCTTATACCAACCAGGAGATTGTTCAAAATATAAGAACTTTGAATATAAATCTCCAAATGCTTCAACTAAAGATTTTCTCATAAAATACTATCAAGCATCCATAACATATGGTAGCTTCACACACTAACTGGACGACCGGAGTGGCAGCTCTTTCCAACATGTGGTGGTAGTTTTCACACTCCTTTCGGATGTAACTCTTTCCACATCTTTTTCAACTCATTTATTTACCCTTGTAAGAATGCAATCTCTTACGTGAAAGAATTAAATCCCAAATTTTAGTCTATTGGTTGTCTCATGTTTATCACAATGAATTCACACAACCGAGATAGGTTACGCACCTTAAGATCACACATGATTTCTAAAATTTGATGAATATAAATATCAAACACTCCTATAATGGAATATCTTCAAAGATTATGATTATGGAGTAAAGTTGATAATTCATATAAAATTAAATTGGAGTGAGTGAAAGTAAATCCTTTTCAAATTCAATGCACTCGTTCGTTAAAAACCTTTTGTTTGAAAACAAAACATAAAAACGAAAAGCATTGAAATCATGTAATGCAAAGATCAAGAAAAATATGAAGGGAAAACCAATCAAAGCATTACATATAGTCAAAAGCTATTTAGAACTTAAGACAAGGAAAGATATCACCTTTCCAAATCCAAAATCGTCGGATTTTGGGTTGTCTTGATTCATTGTGGTCGTTAGTTAATAGCTTTGACTGCTGGTCCACCTTAGGTCTTTGTGTCGCAATGATCCACTTGTATTATTGATGTTGTGGCTCGGACCTTTGGTGGATTGAGTGAACTCTATTGAATTGATGTTGCTTTTGATTCCGTTGAGTCCGCTCCGTAGATGAAGTTGCCGAAGAATTCTTCTTTCTCCTTTTTGGGCACGTCTTCATCAAGTGTCCTTCAAGTCCACATTGGTGACAAGTTCTTCCTCTCAATTTAATTGTGGAACTTGAAGCCTTCACAGTTTGGTTCTTTTTGAATCCCAGACCAACCTTGCTTGTTTGACCTAATCCGGACATACAATCAAGTTTCTTGGAACCGGTTGAAAGCCTTTGTATGTCGGATTTAAGTTGATGAACTTGCTTGGTCAAAGCTTGGTTGGAGACATGAATTTCCTCAAAGTGCTTTTCAAGAAAATCAATCTTGTTAATATGGGAATTAATGACCGTTTCCGATTGATTTATCTTTTCTTGGAGGATTTTATTATTATCCAATAAACGTTCTCGTTCCTCCTCGAGATCATGAAGTTTTATCTTTAAAGCATGATTCTCGTCTTGAGCTTCAAGTCGTTGCTTCCTCAACTTCTTGATATGCTTGGCCATCTTCTTTGATTCCGCAAGAAGTTGTTGGTAAGCCTCAACGAGTTCTTCTTCGTCCGACTCCCCCTCACTTGATGACTCTCCATCGGATGTTGATTTTTCATATAAAATCAAAGGAGTAGAGTCAGTAACTAAAGATGACAAGCAAAAATTAGAAGAGGGAATTTGAGAGGCATGAAAAGCAACAACGTTTTCCTCTTTACTTGAGGTCGATTCATCGGAAATAGAATCGTCCCAAGTTTTCGCTTGCAAAGCCTTCTTTTTATATGATTTCTTAGAAAGACAATCCGTTGAAATATGGCCATAGCCTTTGCATCGATAACATTGGATTTCCCCTTCGAATTCGTCTTTTTCTTTAGAAGGTTTTGCAGAGCTTTTGAGATTAGAGGATTTAGAACCCGATGATCCTTTAGATGGTTTCGTGGATGAAGATACATCGGTTCGATTCTTCCAAAACTTCCGACGAAATTATTTCGTGATCCGCGCCAATTGTTCTTCAAACTCGGCAAAAGAGATTTCATCGTCGGAACTCGATTCGCCATCTTCTTCCCTTGTTGATTTGAATGCAATGCCTGTAAGCTTAGAAGAAGACTTGGAAGAAATTTGATTAGAAGGAAAAGTCATCTCATAAGTTTGTAAAGCACCTACTAATTCCTCTACTCTCATCTCATCCGGATGACTGACGGTTTCAATGGCGGCAACCTTTGCACTAAACCGTTCCGGAAGAGTCCGAAGTATCTTTCTTACAACTTTCGACTACGGGATCTTTTCTCCTAAATTAGCACATGTATTGATTATATCTTGAAGTCTAGTGTAATAATCAGTAAACAATTCATGCTCATCCATATGAATAGAGTCAAATTGACTTGTAAGCATCTGGAGCTTTTGAATTTTTACTAGATTAGTACCCTCATGTGTAATTTTGAGAATATCCCAAATCTCCTTTGCAGTTTCACACGCGGAAATTCGTGTGAACTCGGTCGAGGAAAGAGAATTAAATAAAGCATTCATACCTTTCCCATTGTAATAAGATCTTTCGAATTCCTCTTTGGACCATCTAGAGCGAGGTTTTGGGGTAGTAGAATTTCCTACTTCCTCAGTTGGATGTACCCAACCGTATTCAACGGTTTGCCATACACGCTCATCAATTGCGATGAGAAAGGCTCTCATCCGCACTTTCCAATACGCATAATTGGTCCCATCAAAAAGAGGAGGTCTATAAATATTACCACTTTCACCCGACATGATAGATAAACCTAAAACCCGCTCCGATACCACTTGTAGGTTTTTATATATATGGATCCACACGGATCTAAATAGGTACTATCAAACAATTAGAGGGGGGGTGAATAGGTGTAATACTTAAAAACAAATCTCAGTGCAAAATAAAAACCAATGCGAAAAATAAAAACAGCACACCGAGATTTACGTGGAAACTCCAATACAGGAGAAAAACCACGGGAACAACACGCAATAACAATCCACTAAGAATAGAAGAATAACAAGGTGATTACCGATTCCACGGACTCAAACCCCTCCTTCAACTTCTTCGGATCTTGCGCTCCACCGATTGCACGTCCACTGCACACGTTCGAATCCACGAACGCCACTCGAATCCACGAGCACACGTTTCGAATCCACGAAACGCCTTCAGCACACCGAATCCACGATGCCACGTCGAATCCACGACGCAAACTCAGCCGGTAAGAATATTGGCTTCGATGGTGATCCTTCGCTTAGATTATCATTGAGGAACCGTAGAAGGAATCTCTAAGCGAAGACTAGATCAATTCGACAAAAGATAGATCTTGAAAGAACCGTCGAATTGACCTAAAGGAGGCTAAAGAGAAGAACGATAAAAACCTAGCCTCTAGGGTTGCTCTCGAGTATTTCTGAAATTTATCGGTAGTTCTTCAGAAACCCTAAGTGTCTATTTATAGGTTAGAAACCTTTGGAAAGAGATAAGCATCAAAAACTGACTTAACAGAATTTTTCCCGCACGACGGTCCGGACTGTATTAGGCTCGTTCCGGACTGTGGTTGTTTTTCAGAGAATTCCTGAAAAAACAAGGTTCGGGGTCCTGAACAAAATTTTCTGATCCAGACTGGATTTCCTGAAAAAACAGTTTTTTGATTTTTATGCAATGAAAACTTATCCAAGTGTTTATAAACTACACAAATGTATTCGGATCACCAAAATTATTTAGTTAAACGTACCTGATCATTCCGAATCCATTTTCCTTGAGATTGATGTATATGATCCACAATTCTTCAACTTCAATCTTCAAGACTCAACACACTGAGTGTCAACTTGAGCTCTTGTTGAATCTACTCTGAGTCTTCAATTACTGATTGACAATTTGATCACTTCAAGACTCCAACTCAACTCACGAAATATGCCAACACAAAAAGCCGTAACAAACCCTAACCGGAAGAGAAAAGGAGGAAACAAGGAGAAAGCGGAAGGATCCGATCATCCTCGACGAACGTGCCGAGGCCGGGAGCGCGAACGGATCGCCTTCTCCGACGAATCGCGGTAAGCGATGCTCTTTCGGCTTCCGTTTTGGGGATTTTTGTCGTTGTTTGTAGTTTCCCCGCCGCCGCCGCCGTCCCGGGATTACCGTCGCACCCCGGACGGCGCCGCGCGGGAAAAAGCCGCGCGGCCGGGCTGCCCGCAGTGTCGCACGGGGTTGGCGCCCGCGCCGCGCTGCAGGCGGCGCCGCGCGGGGCAAGCTGTCACGCCCCGGGGGTTCGAATCGCGCGGAAGAGGAGCCACCGATGCCCCTGATTCAGCCATATATTTTTTTTTGTAAAACATTACTCCCCGGCGCGTGCACAGACCCGCCGCATACACAAATTCGCTCTGCAAATGAGCAGAGGCCCCTTTGTATATGCACGGCGTCTCAACTACAAAGTGTCTCACAAGGCGTAGTACATACAATCTCTAACCACATCAGTTGGGGTCTCGTACACATACAACCAAACAATTCACATGACATTCTGGCATTCACTTAGAGCATAGAGGCCGGTGTTTTGAAAGGATAAATAATCACAAGGTTTTGAAAGCGGCATCCACACGATGCCCTCGTTTGTGAAAACAGTTCGCAAACACATAAATCCCACAAGGTTTATAAAGCTCGGTGCCCGCACGACACCCACGTTTTAAAAATAGTTTTCGCAAACGGTTTTCTTTGTTTTTCATCGTTCAAAACGGCCAAGTAAGAGAGAACGTAGTATTCATTCAATTATTCAAAAAGAAAGGAAAGAAAAGGGCAACATCCACTTCGACCCCACGGGGGTGTCGCAATCCACAACTAGCTACCATGAATAATAAAGGAAAAGGGAAAGAAGAGTCACTGTAACCGAAGTCATCCAAAAATCAGATCAGCACCCTAACGTCCTCACCGGCGCCCTAGCACTCGCCCCTGGACGAACCTGTCACGGAGTGGGAAGTCAGTGACTAGAAATAAACATAATGAGCAAGAAACTATAATAAAACAAACCACTGTAACCAGAGCAACTGTCACCCCCCTCCCATATACCGTCAACAATGATCACAACCTGCACCAAACATAAACCGGGCACCCTCCCCGGACACCGCACCGGGCCCCTACCCCGGTGCCCCTCCCCTTTCTGCCGAGCACCTGCCTCGGCCGCCGAGCACCAACCCCGGCGTCACCGCTCACACCCTCCACCCATGAGGGCCCCCATCCCTAACGCCACCTCCGCGTGGGGTACACGGGTCAACGCACCACTTTTCCGGAAAAGCACACCCTTGCGGTGGCCAAACCGCTGGTGTGCGTGTAGTAAAACTTGAGCCTCAGATGATAAAGCGAATAGAATGAGATTCGGGGTCAGCGTTGCTCATAAGGACAACCAGAAGGGTGAACACCTATGCTCATGAGGAAATCTTAAGGAGGAAAACACCGTTGCTCAGTGAGAGCAACTTGAAGAGGAACACACCTTCGCTCACGAAGAGCATCTTAGAGAGAAACCCACCTTTGCTCACGAGGAGCAACTTAGAGAGAAACCCACCTTTGCTCACGAGGAGCAACTTAGAGAGAAGCACCTTTGCTCATGTCCGCCCTTACCCAATTAACCTCGGCGAATTTACCCACCTTTTGCGTGCGTCGTCCGGCGTTCGGTACGTCCGTGATCGTGCGCCCGTCGCCAACAATGTCCTGCACTCCTGAAGGAATAAGGGCAAGTCAAGACTAAGGATCCGACACTCACACCGACTCCCACCCATGTGCGGCGGAGTTTCCCGCCCGGCACTGGCCCGTGCGGCGCACACTCCGCCCGGGCACAGCATCGCGTGGCCCCAGCCCGCGCGGGCGCCCCTCCTGCGGCGGCCCCGCACGGCCAAGCGCCGCGCGAGTGCGTTGCCCGTGGTGCGGGGCGACCCCGCGCGGCACCAGCCCGCGCGGGCGCCCCACCTGCGGGCGGCCCCGCACGGCCAAGCGCCGCGCGGGTGCCTCGCCCGCGGTGCGGGGGCGACCCCGCGCGGCACCAGCCCGCGCGGGCGCCCCACCTGCGGGCGGCCCCGCGCGGCCAAGCGCCGCGCGGGTGCCTCGCCCGCGGTGCGGGGGCGACCCCGCGCGGCACCAGTCCGCGTGGGCGCCCCACCTGCGGGCGGCCCCGCGCGGCCAAGCGCCGCGCGGGTGCCTCGCCCGCGGTGCGGGGGCGACCCCGCGCGGCACCAGCCCGCGCGGGCGCCCCACCTGCGGGCGGCCCCGCGCGGCCAAGCGCCGCGCGGGTGCCTCGCCCGCGGTGCGGGGGGGCGACCCCGCGCGGCACCAGTCCGCGCGGGCGCCCCACCTGCGGGCGGCCCCGCGCGGCCAAGCGCCGCGCGGGTGCCTCGCCCGCGGTGCGGGGGCGACCCCGCGCGGCACCAGCCCGCGCGGGCGCCCCACCTGCGGGCGGCCCCGCGCGGCCAAGCGCCGCGCGGGTGCCTCGCCCGCGGTGCGGGGCGGCCCCGCGCGGCACCAAGCGCCGCGCGGCGCCCCGCCCGCGGCCGGTCCGGCGGCGGCGGCGGCGGTGTTCCCCGTGAAGACTCTACACAACAAAACTAATAAAAACTCACCTTTGATCCGCCGGAAAAGAGAGGAAGAGGATCGTCCTAACGTTGCCCGGTTGATCCCGCGAGCAAGAACCTCCGTCCTTTCCTCGAAAGCCCCGCCGTCGGTCGTACAAGAGCGAAAAAGGGTTGGGTCCCCGTTTTATTCTCCTCTTTTTCCCTCTCGTGGTGTCTCTTAAAGAGAAACCCTAGCCGTCCTTCCCTCTCTCTTTTTCCCTCTCGTGATGACTCTTAAAGGGAAACCCTAGCCGCCGAACGAAGGGACCTAGGAGGGAACACCTAAAACCCTAGGTTCCTCAAAGGGTAAGAGAATAATTAATTAATAGGGGCAGATCCAGCGGCTATAATTACCTCGAGAAACGTGCCGATCGTCCGCACGGATTCCGGGGCGCCTAAGTGGGGTCCGAACTTCGGAAAATTATTCCGGGTGAACCGGGAGTCGGAATCTGAAACCGATCGCGCCCCCGTTCTCCATTTCGCGAGCCCTTCGGCCTAAAAATGTCCGCGAGCCCCGACGGATTCTCGGGAAAAAACCAAAAATTGTCCCTCAGTCGGGCAGTCGAAGAAAAAAGGGGTAACGGGGAGGGTCACGGAAAAGTCAGGTCTTACATCACTCACTAATAAAAACAAGTTTCGTCCCCGAAACTTAACTCCCGCCTGCGGCGAAGGGGGTCCGGGTAGCACCCCTTCACCCTCGATTCGGGTTCTCAAGTTGTCTCACGTTCTTCCCGATTGCTCCAAAACGCCTTCACGTAGGGAAATGTCCGACTTCGTAGCTTTTCAGTCCTCCCGCGCTAGGGTCCGCACCGGCTCTTCCTCGTAGTTCACGTTTCCTTTGAACTTGATTTGCGGAGTCGTCAATCACTCGCGACGGGTTGGGGGATACTTTCGAGGCATGAAAGCGCGGACGCGACCAGAACTCGGTCGTGATTCGGTGGTAGGGCGAGGCGATGGGCCACGGGGCCGTCGCACTCCGGGATCCCAAAAAGTCCCACGTACTATGGCACTACTAGCCTCTCAACCCGACCCGCTTCGCCCCTGATCGTTCCAACAAATCGGGGGGGGGGGGGGTTGCAGCGCCTACCGTACGATGCTTTGTACGGTGTCATCCGGGTGCTTGTCTGGTAATCGACGTCGTAGACGAACTCGACGAGGGGTAGGTAGCGTGACCATCCGCCCATTCAAAACCAGGATGCATGCTCGGAGTATGTCCTCGAGGATCTGGATCGCCCGTTCGGATTGCCCATCCATCTGAGGTGATAGGCCGGGCCGAAGTGTAGCTTGGCCCGCAGTAGTAGGTGTCGGCGTCCCGTGTAGCCCCGCAACTCATCGATGTACACTTGGTCAGTCGGTCTCGTGTCCAGGTCGTAATCCTTCAATAGTCCTAACCACCGTCTTCGCCGTAGGTTCGGCCCCTTCTGGGTGGAGAGGCGCTTAAGGCTTTGGTGGTCCGTGGGTGCGTTACCGTGGGCCCCGAAGGGTTAGTACCTCAACAGTCTCAGAACGAGGACGACTGCGGTACACCCCAGGTCGTGTGTCGGTTAGTTCTACATGTAGTCCTTGAGTTGCCCTGTCGCATAGGCCACGACTCCTCCTTGCTGCCTTAGTACTTCCTCCAGTCCAATTCGCGATGCAGTGCAGCATACTTCGAAGTCTTTCCCGGGCGTTGGTACGGCGAGCACGGGCGCCCTTGTTAATCGCTTTTTAGGCTCTTCACAGCTTTCCTTAGCATTGGGCCGTCCAAAAGAACTTGGCTCCCTTCCGGGCCGAGCGGTTCAAGGAAGTGCACGCTCTTACAGGGCTTCATCTAATTCCGGGCAGTCAACGCGCAGCTGCAAGCTCCTCCCCTGTTCCCGCGCCGGTAGAATGGCCATGCACCCAGCCGGTGCCTTCCGCTCCTTACTTTTTGCTACTAAGTGCATGGTCCCCAAGTGGGATAAAACAAAAGAGTGCGTGCCTAAGGAGATCGAGGCCAAAACCGGTTGGTTTTGGATGGGAGAAAAGAAGGGATCTTCGGAAAGAGAAGGGAGTATCTGCGGACTACGCCAACGGCGGATTCCCGCAGTCCCTCTTAAAGGCGTTCGCCCCTCCCCAAAAGATCCGAGGGAAAAACGGACAGAAAAACAACGAAGCTATTACTAACGACGGGACATAGCCGAAACCCATAACAGATGAAGAAAGGATGGTATAACTCAGGTTCGACGGATGTCCCCAACTAAAAAGAAGTAGTTCAAGTATTACCTGTCGTCACTCGGTTCGGGACGTTGCTCCGTCTGCTGGGGCGGCTGGGGTAGCCCTCCCGCAACCCCTGGGCCAGCGTCGCACTGCGTGGTTGGGCAGGGTCCTGGTATCGTACGAGTCCGCCGACGGCGAGCCGTCGGGTCGGTCCTTCTGTGGGTTGGGAGCCGCGGTATCCTCTCGTCCCTCCCGTTGTGGCGTTGCGGCGGTAGCGGCCTGCTCTCGCGGACATGAAGCGCGGGTGTGATCTGATTTGCCGCAACCATTGCAGTGGGAGTACCTCCAGAGGCAGTTCGTCACTCGATGCGCCTTTCCGCAGATGACGCAGGGCCCTTGTGGCGACTCCGGGGTCCCTGTTGGTACCCGCCCACCCTTCCTTGCATTTTCCAGGTGTTGGTTCGCCCGGTACCTTGGTTTGGGGCTCCCCTGCAAGGCGGGGGTGGCGGCTTTCTCTGCTTCGACAGGTCCCGGCGCCGGGGGCCTAGTGACGCCTGGCTTCTGGGGGCACGTGTAACGCGTGTGACCCGGTCTACCACACCGGAAACAGTGACCATCCCGCCAGGGGCAGCCCATCATTCGATGTGCGCCGCCACAAATGACGCACGGCTTCGATGGGCCGGGCCCCTCCTTCTTCACCGGTCCAGACTCCGGTTCTACCTTCGGACGTTTGGTCGCGCGGCTCGCCAGATAGGGGTCCTCCGCCGGGTCAGGGTAGGGGCACCCTTGCCGGGCGTACTCTTGCTCCGCACGCATGGCCAAATTAACTGCATCGTGATAGGTGGGAAATCCCGCCGGTGGCATCCCGCGAGGGGTACCGTCCCATGGGCCGTGCTGGAAGTGGTCAACGCTCTCAAGGTCCCGCGTCAGCATGCACAGACGCTCCGTGAGAGTCAGTAGCTGTCCTGCCACATCGCGCAGTTGGTTGCGCAGCAAGCGGTTCGCTCCGGCTGCGGTGTCCATTTCCGTCGGTCGTCGCTCACTGTGTTGGACTGCTATTGTATCTGCGTACATAATGAAAGCATACCGATCATCACAAACATAGAGACATAACTGACAAGGCAACCCGGCTCCTAAAGGGTTCTACTAAATCTCTACCCTCCCCCACGTACACTCGTGTCCTATTTATTTATCCCGTGTTCACTTTATTACTCAGCAGCCAGAGTATTGCGCCCGTGGATGTTAGGCCCCGACTGTTGTGGTTAGAGTTTACCTCTCTGATACCATCTTAATCTGTCACGCCCCGGGGGTTCGAATCGCGCGGAAGAGGAGCCACCGATGCCCCTGATTCAGCCATATATTTTTTTTTGTAAAACATTACTCCCCGGCGCGTGCACAGACCCGCCGCATACACAAATTCGCTCTGCAAATGAGCAGAGGCCCCTTTGTATATGCACGGCGTCTCAACTACAAAATGTCTCACAAGGCGTAGTACATACAATCTCTAACCACATCAGTTGGGGTCTCGTACACATACAACCAAACAATTCACATGACATTCTGGCATTCACTTAGAGCATAGAGGCCGGTGTTTTGAAAGGATAAATAATCACAAGGTTTTGAAAGCGGCATCCACACGATGCCCTCGTTTGTGAAAACAGTTTGCAAACACATAAATCCCACAAGGTTTATAAAGCTCGGTGCCCACACGACACCCACGTTTTAAAAATAGTTTTCGCAAACGGTTTTCTTTGTTTTTCATCGTTCAAAACGGCCAAGTAAGAGAGAACGTAGTATTCATTCAATTATTCAAAAAGAAAGGAAAGAAAAGGGCAACATCCACTTCGACCCCACGGGGGTGTCGCAATCCACAACTAGCTACCATGAATAATAAAGGAAAAGGGAAAGAAGAGTCACTGTAACCGAAGTCATCCAAAAATCAGATCAGCACCCTAACGTCCTCACCGGCGCCCTAGCACTCGCCCCTGGACGAACCTGTCACGGAGTGGGAAGTCAGTGACTAGAAATAAACATAATGAGCAAGAAACTATAATAAAACAAACCACTGTAACCAGAGCAACTGTCACCCCCCTCCCATATACCGTCAACAATGATCACAACCTGCACCAAACATAAACCGGGCACCCTCCCCGGACACCGCACCGGGCCCCTACCCCGGTGCCCCTCCCCTTTCTGCCGAGCACCTGCCTCGGCCGCCGAGCACCAACCCCGGCGTCACCGCTCACACCCTCCACCCATGAGGGCCCCCATCCCTAACGCCACCTCCGCGTGGGGTACACGGGTCAACGTACCACTTTTCCGGAAAAGCACACCCTTGCGGTGGCCAAACCGCTGGTGTGCGTGTAGTAAAACTTGAGCCTCAGATGATAAAGCGAATAGAATGAGATTCGGGGTCAGCGTTGCTCATAAGGACAACCAGAAGGGTGAACACCTTTGCTCATGAGGAAATCTTAAGGAGGAAAACACCGTTGCTCAGTGAGAGCAACTTGAAGAGGAACACACCTTCGCTCACGAAGAGCATCTTAGAGAGAAACCCACCTTTGCTCACGAGGAGCAACTTAGAGAGAAACCCACCTTTGCTCACGAGGAGCAACTTAGAGAGAAGCACCTTTGCTCATGTCCGCCCTTACCCAATTAACCTCGGCGAATTTACCCACCTTTTGCGTGCGTCGTCCGGCGTTCGGTACGTCCGTGATCGTGCGCCCGTCGCCAACAATGTCCTGCACTCCTGAAGGAATAAGGGCAAGTCAAGACTAAGGATCCGACACTCACACCGACTCCCACCCATGTGCGGCGGAGTTTCCCGCCCGGCACTGGCCCGTGCGGCGCACACTCCGCCCGGGCACAGCATCGCGTGGCCCCAGCCCGCGCGGGCGCCCCTCCTGCGGCGGCCCCGCGCGGCCAAGCGCCGCGCGAGTGCGTTGCCCGTGGTGCGGGGCGACCCCGCGCGGCACCAGCCCGCGCGGGCGCCCCACCTGCGGGCGGCCCCGCACGGCCAAGCGCCGCGCGGGTGCCTCGCCCGCGGTGCGGGGGCGACCCCGCGCGGCACCAGCCCGCGCGGGCGCCCCACCTGCGGGCGGCCCCGCGCGGCCAAGCGCCGCGCGGGTGCCTCGCCCGCGGTGCGGGGGCGACCCCGCGCGGCACCAGTCCGCGCGGGCGCCCCACCTGCGGGCGGCCCCGCGCGGCCAAGCGCCGCGCGGGTGCCTCGCCCGCGGTGCGGGGGCGACCCCGCGCGGCACCAGCCCGCGCGGGCGCCCCACCTGCGGGCGGCCCCGCGCGGCCAAGCGCCGCGCGGGTGCCTCGCCCGCGGTGCGGGGCGGCCCCGCGCGGCACCAAGCGCCGCGCGGCGCCCCGCCCGCGGCCGGTCCGGCGGTGGCGGCGGCGGTGTTCCCCGTGAAGACTCTACACAACAAAACTAATAAAAACTCACCTTTGATCCGCCGGAAAAGAGAGGAAGAGGATCGTCCTAACGTTGCCCGGTTGATCCCGCGAGCAAGAACCTCCGTCCTTTCCTCGAAAGCCCCGCCGTCGGTCGTACAAGAGCGAAAAAGGGTTGGGTCCCCGTTTTATTCTCCTCTTTTTCCCTCTCGTGGTGTCTCTTAAAGAGAAACCCTAGCCGTCCTTCCCTCTCTCTTTTTCCCTCTCGTGATGACTCTTAAAGGGAAACCCTAGCCGCCGAACGAAGGGACATAGGAGGGAACACCTAAACCCCTAGGTTCCTCAAAGGGTAAGAGAATAATTAATTAATAGGGGCAGATCCAGCGGCTATAATTACCTCGAGAAACGTGCCGATCGTCCGCACGGATTCCGGGGCGCCTAAGTGCGGTCCGAACTTCGGAAAATTATTCCGGGTGAACCGGGAGTCGGAATCTGAAACCGATCGCGCCCCCGTTCTCCATTTCGCGAGCCCTTCGGCCTAAAAATGTCCGCGAGCCCCGACGGATTCTCGGGAAAAACACCAAAAATTGTCCCTCAGTCGGGCAGTCGAAGAAAAAAGGGGTAACGGGGAGGGTCACGGAAAAGTCAGGTCTTACACAAGCCCGCGTGGCCGGGCCGCCCGCAGCACCGCGCATGGCTGACGCCCGCGCCGTACTGCAGGCGGCATCGCGCGGGGCAAGCCCGCGTGCGGCCGGGCTGCCGCAGCGCCGCGCGGGGCTGGCGCCCGCGCGCGGCCGGGCTGCCACAGCGTCGTGCGGGGCTGGCGCCCGTGCCGCGCTGCAGGCAGCGCCGCGCAGGGCGAGCCCGCACGCGGCCGGGCTGCCGCAGAGCCGCGCGGGGCAGGCGCCCGTGCCGCGCTGTAGGCAGCGCCGCGCGGGGCTGGCGCCCGCGCCGCGCTGCAGGGCTCGCCGCGCGGGGCTGGCGCCCGCGCCGCGCTGCAGGGCGCGCCGCGCGGGGCTGGTGCCCGTGCGGTCGCGCCGCTGGTGGAGCCGCGCGGGGAGATTGCCCGCGCAGCCGAGCTGCATGCGGTGCCGCACGGGGTCGGTGCCCGCGCGGCCGCATGGCGTGCATCGACGCGGTGGTGGCCTCGTCGTCCGACGCGCGTTGTCTCCACCGCCGTGCGGAGTCGTCGTTAGTGTTTTTGGGTTTTGGACTCCGTTTATTTACAGATTATGTTTCTGATCTGACCGCGGTTCCTTTGGGGACTATTTTTAGGTCCGAGTGCCGATTGTGAGCGTTGTTCGGTCTCAGGTGTTCCGGTCAGCCCATTCGAGGTGGGTACCCTTTTCGGTATATACGGTGTATAGTCGTTCCCGTGTTTTGTGAAATAAAAGTAGATGTTTAGTAAATTATCTAACCCCATTGCATGTGAATCCCGTTTTATATTCTAACTGAGGCGGATGAGTTCGCAGTATTGTTTTTATGCTCGTATTGCTTACACGCACACTGGCGGTCTGGCCACCGCACATGGTGTATGTTTCCGGAAAGATGGTAAGATTACCCGTGTACCCCACAAGGAGAGGCTAGTTGGGGACCCCTCACGGTGAGGCGACTGCTACTTGGGCAGTAGAGGGGTTGGAGGCTCCAAGAATTGAGCACGGTATTTGGGGTTGGGGCCCAGTACGTTTTCTATTCTGGGGTAGGAGCCCAGCGTATTTGTGACTGGGATTTAGCGGTACATGATGGGGAAGTGAATGCTCTGGTGTATTCGGTTTGTCTTTCCAGTTTATTACATTTACTAGTTACATCTACATTATCAGTCACTGACTACCCACACTGTGACAGGTCTGAGCACGGGTGGGAACCGGGACGACGGTG
This sequence comes from Tillandsia leiboldiana, assembly GCA_029204045.2. Classification (NCBI taxonomy): domain Eukaryota; kingdom Viridiplantae; phylum Streptophyta; class Magnoliopsida; order Poales; family Bromeliaceae; genus Tillandsia; species Tillandsia leiboldiana. Next base: position 12,588,524 of record CM055073.1, read on the forward strand.
AGGCATCTGTTAGAGGACTTTAGCCATTGAGGCTAATTAACTAAAAAGTTTACGGTTATCTCTTTAACGTTTGGTGAGCATATCTGTTATTACTTGTGGATGGTTTGATGTGGATGTTGGATTGAGGACTTAGTGTAGGATTATCTCCTTATATCTGTGAATGTTGAGATGTATGAATGCGGCTCGTTTGCCAAAACAAACATGGTTTCAAAAGCATTTTCAGACCAAGTGTCGTGTGGGCAATGATTTCAAAACCCGTGGATTTATCCTTTCAAGTATGGTGGCCGCTTAAAAGAGTTTGCGAAAATGTTTGTAAAACCAGGTGTCGAGTGGACACCGACTTTCAAACCTATGGGTTTATGCTATAGTCTGAATATGATAAATGTGACTGTATGGTTAAGTGTAATCTCTCCTCGTTGTCGTTCAATGTTTGCATGGTTAAAGTATTTGTCGTGCTCGGAACGCCGTGCATATACAAAGGTGGCTCCGCCCGTTTGGGGAGTGAATTTGTATATGTGGCGGGTCTGGTACGCACCAGAGGCGAGGTTCATTTAAGAAAAAAAATGGATACGTTTTCCGCTCTTTTAGAACCTCCGGGGCGTGACACTATTTGAGGATTTGTATATTTTTATTTCAGCAGTTTACTTTCAGCTCTGATATCTGCATAGTGTAGCTGATCTTTTGCAGGTTAGTCGCTTCGTCTATACGGGGCTTCCAGTATGGGCGACTGATCTGTTGGCGAGCCCGGGTCACAGTTTCGACGCTGGGGCGTGACATAGTAGGTGCTTTACAAACATATGAAATGACTTTTCCTACTAATCAAGTTTCTTCCAAGTCTTCTTCTAAGCGTGCAGAAATTGGATTCAAATCAACAAAGGAAGGAGATAGCGACTCAAACTCCGACGATGAAATTTCTTTTGCCGATTTTGAAGAACTCGCGCAGATCACGAAGAAATTTCGTCGGAATTTTTGGAAGAATCGAACCGATAGATCTTTATCCTCGAAACCGAAAAGTTCATCTAAAGGATCATCGGGTTGTAAATCCTCTAAACTCAAAAGATTCGCAAAACCTTCTAAAGAAAAAGAAAAAGATGAATTCAAAGGGGAAATCCAATGCTAAAGATGCAAAGGCTTCGGCCATATTTCAACGGATTGTCCTTCTAAGAAATCATATAAAAAGAAGGCTTTGCAAGCAAAAACTTGGGACGATTCTACTTCCGATGAATCAACCTGAAGTAAAGAGGAAAAGGATAATGTTGTTGCTTTTCATACTTCTCAAGTTCCCTCCTCTATTGTTTGCTTGTCATCGTTAATTACTGATTCTACTTCTTTGATTTTGCATGAAGCATCTACATCCGACGGAGAGTCGTCAATTCAGGGGGAGTCAGACGAAGAAGAACTCGTTGAGGCTTATCAACAACTTCTCAAGGAATCAAAGAAGATGGCCAAGCACATCAAGAAGTTGAGGAAACAACGACTTGAGGTTGAAGATGAGAACCGTACTTTGAAGATCAAAATTGATGATCTCGAGAAGGATCGGGGATTTGCGTTGGATAACAATAAAATCCTCCAAGAAAAGCTTAACCAATCAGAAATGATCGTTAATTCTCATATGGACAAGATTGGTTTTCTGGAAAAGCAGTTTGAGGAAATTCATGACGCCAACCAAGTTTTGACCAAGCAAGTTCATCAACTCAAATCCGACATACAAACTCTTTCAACAGGTTCCAAGCAATTTGATGGTATGTCTGGATTAGGTCAAAAGAGCAAAATTGGTTTGGGATATAAAAGGAAACAAACTGAAAAGGCTTCAAGTTCTACAACTAATTTGAAAGGTAAAACATGCTACCAATGTGGAATTCAAGGACACATCATGAAGACGTGCCCGAAAAATAGAAAGAAGAATTCATCGGCATCTTCATCTACGGAGCGGACTCTACGGATTCAAAAGCCACAACAATTCAATGGAGTTCTCTCAATCCACCAAAGGTCCGAGCCACAACATCGGTTACTCAAGAGGACACTTGCAACGTGGGAACCTAAGGTGGATCAACAGTCAAAGCTAACATCCCCCGGCCACAACGAATCAAGACAACCCAAAATCCGACGGTTTTGGATTAGGAAAGGTGATATCTTTGCTTGTCTTAAGTTTTAAATAGCTTTTGACTGTATGTAATGCTTTGATCGATTTTCTCTTCATATATATCGTGATCTTTGTATTACATGATTTCAATGCTTGTCGTTTTTATTCATGTTTTGTTTTCAAACAAAAGGGTTTTAACGAACGAGTGCATTGAATATCAAAAGGGTTTACTTTCATTCACTCCTAATTAATTTCATATTAATTATCAACTTTACTCCATAATCATAATCTTTGAAGATATTCTATAATAGGAGTTTTTGATATTTATATTCATCGAATTTTAGTAATCATGTGTGATCTTAAGGTGCTTAACCTATCTCGGTTGTGTGAATTCATTGTGATAAACATGAGACAACAAATAGACTAAAATTTGGGATTTAATTCTTTCACGTAAGAGATTGCATTCTTACAAGGGTAATTAAAAGAGTTCAAAAAGATGTGGAAAGAGTTACATTCGTAAAGGAGGGTGAAAACTACCACCACATATTGGAAAGAGCTACCACATGTCTTGAATGCTTGATAATGTTTTTGGTAAAATTTTTAGTTTAAGCATTTGGAGATTTATATTCTAATTTCTTATATTTTTGGAAAAATCTCCTGGTTGGTATAAGGTGGGATAGTTGAAAGATGCTCAAAGAGCCACCCTTAAGTAATTTAGTGCTTATCTCAAATTTGAAAGGGTATTGATCAAATTGATGTTGTAGAGTCCCGAATCCCCTTGCAGCTTTTCCCGTGAATCCACGTTGTGAAACACCTGTTATTGGTGTGTCCGGCCCGTAATGCATTAAGTGGATGTGTTTGATGGACTTAGTAAGGTTCCTGGATCAAGCCTGTCACTCGGCTGCTTTTTCTGAATTTTAGAAGTGGTTTCAGGCTGATCGGGGGTCGGATTTGGACTCAGCGTGGAAAAACGCTTGAAAATGGCTATTTGCTTGTATTTTTCTGAGTCCGAATGCCCAAAAAGGGGCTCCCGGATGTTTACAGTGGATTCGGGTACATGGGGGAGGCCGTAGACCGGCCGGGTGCCACGTGGCGGCCTATTATTGGCAGGATCTTGATGCGCGGTCCACGAAGCGATGCGGGCTGGCGCATGGGCCCTGTGCGGGGACACGTGGCGCCCCAGGAGCGGCTGGCGCGCGATGCGCGGTTCACGGAACCCCGCGCGGGTGCATAGACCGGGCGCGGGGGACACGTGGCAGCCGTTGATTGGCGGGCTCACGCAGGCGGTCCACGAAGGCGCGTGCGGGTGCCTCGGGATGCATGCGCACGTGGTGTCAGCCGGAGCGGCCGGCGAGGCGCACGTGGGTGCGGCTGGCGTGTCGCGCGGGCGGGACACGTGGCGCCCGGCCATTGGCGGGCGCCACCTACCCGGTTGACCGGGCGCGGGACACACGTCGCAGCCCTGGCGCGCTTGCATTGCTGTCCCGTGTTCGGTGGACACGCGGCGGACGCAGGTGAATCCGGGCTCTCTTTTGCGGGCTATTGGGCGCGGATTTTTGCGCCCGAAAGATTCGGGCGCTCGAAATCCCGGATCCGAAAGCCCATTTGGGCTGGTGCTATAAATAGGCCCCTTCACTTGCCTTTTCTGGTTTTTTTGGACCTTTTTGCAGTGGGCTTCCTTCTGAGATGTTGTTCACCCTTTTGTTTTACACTTTGTGGAGAAGTTCCAAAATTTTTGGAAGACGCTACTTCGACGTCTACTGCGATTCGGCGCACTGCGATGCTCTTTCCTTGATAGCCTTTTTCGTCGCGTTTCGGTCTGCGGACTCTCCTGGGCTACCCGGAAAGAGTTTTTGGTTGATTTTTGTGCCCACGTTTTCACAACATGAAGGGCTACGACTTTTGTATTTTTAGCTTCTCCGCATTCCGAGGTTTTCTTGGGCTTTTCGGACCATTTTTATGACCCCTTTTCTGTGATGGACGTTTGGACAGCACCGGGGTTTTTATGGGTTTTCTCTGCACTCGAGAGTCGGAACGAAGAGTGCAAGTACTCGATTTACATCTACGCGTCGCAAGGAATATCGTCATATTTGTTATGCATTTTTCTAAGGTTGTCTCAAAGGTGAAAATTATACTTTTTCTGGACGCATTACTGCAGACTTTTGATCATATATTGGAAGTTTCGCGTTTACCGCGGTGATTAAATTGTATCTTGGCCTACAGGTGTCGGATCGGGACGAGTAAGTACTCATTTTTCATCTACTCGTCGCGAGGATCACAACGGCGATTTTTCCGGATTTTTCTTAGGACCACACTGAGGTGGAATTTTCTCATTTTCCGTGCTATTTTGCAAAATAGTAATTTCTGTTTAAAGATGCTTATTTACGCCGTGTGTGATCTATTTTATAGTAGTTCTCGCATTTTGGAGGTTTGCGGGGATAGAGGATCTTGGACAGCGAGGAGTCTCGTACAGTTGTGGTTTGCGCATTTCGAGGTGGGTGATTGTTGTGAACCTCACATTTTGACTTACTCACTAGGAATATTAGAGTGATTCTCGTTGTTGAATGCCAATTTGTACATTGTGGATAACATGCATACAGGTATAGATTGGACATGTACTATGTTAGTACTTAGTGTTCTTATGAGATTTATTATTATCCTGGAATAACATGCTTTAATCAATGTGAGAACAATGATATCTGTTTTTCTTTTATCATCATGAGGACACTTGCATGCATGTATGGACATCTAGATAGGCCATCCTCTACTGCTACACTATCATTGGGATTTGACTTAGGAGAAACCATATTGGCACCTTTTCTCCTTTTATCGAGGCACATGTGGTATATTGCTCAGGGTTTGAGCAAGGTTGTAGGATAGTGTAGCCGGGCTTATTGAGTCGGGATTTGTCCCATCAGATTGTGGATTGTGGGATATTAAGGCGACCGCGAACATTGGGCGGTTGACCGGATGTCTATTATTGCATCAGAATGGGGGATCGGGTTTTCTTTAGTGGATAGGTTTCCCTTTTCGATCATAGTCGTGATCCAGTCCTGCTATATCATGATACTTGTGACAGATATACTTTACTTGTGTGGGTCGCTCGCCTCGAGTGCCACTCCGAAGGTAGGCCTATGACCAAGCCATGTGTGCCGGTCTGATACTTATATTGGGATGCGAGCCATGTGTGCCGATCCCGCGGATTCGAGCCATGTGTGCAGATTCCGCTACTGAGTTCTTGAGTTCGACAGCAGAGCAGGCAGTGCCAGTTTTTACTGGTGGTTAGATTGGGTTTATTAGGCAGGCACATTTACTGATGCATTCATATAGTTACTCTTTTAGACACTACATATAGAGGCATAGTAGCGGTAGTTTCTTTTATCAGCAGTTATGTTCATAACTTACCGCCTTTCTTTCCCTTTCGCCTCTGGTAGACCTAATGGGCACGTCAGAGTTTGAGGCTTTACCCACTAAGGGGAGGCTACTGGTTTATAGTAGTTCTTATGTACCCCCATTCTTGTTGTCTTTTCTTCCCCCTTGTTTTGTAGAGTCGTCTGCGGGAGCTGCTGGGCCATCAGCAGCGGATCGAGGTAAGAGGATAGCAGACTAGATAGACCGTCCACCCGACAGTATGCTAGCTGGACTTTTGTTTTACCCTATCTTATCAGACAGTGTATTTGTACCTTTATTTTTGGGTTTGGCTTTAGCCAGCTGTTTGTATATTTGTGGTGAGCTGGGAGAGACACTTGTATTTAATTACAGTTGTACTTTATTTTATTTCTAGCTTCAGTCTGAGATGTAGTAGTTTTAGTTCAGCTCTGCTTTTATGCTCTTTTATTTTATCTCTTATATCTGAGCAGGTTACCGGCGCTTCGTGTACGCGGGAAATACCGTGTGCACGGCGGATCTGTAGACGGGCCCGGGTTCTGGTTTACACCCGAGGCGCGATAGATTAGGTGGTATCGGAGCTAGGTTATAGGTCAGTTGGGACTTAGGAAACCCTAGGCTTTTGGCAGACCCTAGGATGATAGGGCGTGAGTGGCGTGATATTTTACGAAAGTTGGTGATTTATTTATTCGACTCTTCCAGTGAGTGAAAGGGATCGACATATCCTATTTCTGTTGAACAGTTATGTTGGCTCCAGACAACATATGGTTGCAGAAATAGGAGGATGTCTTTGACCTTCGCTAGATTGAGTCGAGTGTGGTTATGTTACTGGCGTATGGTTTCTTGTGGCAGGATGCCTCCCCGACGTCATATTCCTACCCGGGGTACCCCTACACCCCCTGTTGAGCCGGAGCAGGCTGGATCTTCTGAGATTAGTGAGTTGAGGGCCTTGGTGGCCCAGTTAGCTGAGAGTACCCGCCGGCAGGAGCAGCGGATGGATCAGCTACTTGCCTAGAGAGAGGCACCGCCCCCGACTATTTTTTAGGCCCCAGCACCACCTGTGGTACCTCGTGTGCCGTCGGCACCATCATCGAGCAGCGGGGCTCAGGGAGCAGCCCAGCCTTTGACCCCAGCTGAGGAGCAGGATTTTGCTGACAAGCTCGCCAAGTTTTGTCAGCACGGACAGCCTAGATTTTCGGGGCGGGACACGCAGCCGTGGGAGATCGGGTCTTGGTTATCAGCGATGGAGAAGCTATTCAGGGATTTCTTCATCGATCCAAGGTACCGAGTGCATATGGCGGTGCACTGTTTGGACGGAGATGCAGATGCCTGGTGGCATCGGATAGAGCCACTGGAGTTTCAGGTTACCCGACAGCTACCCTGGCCCGAGTTTCGACGGATGATACTGATACTTACTTCTCGACTAGTGTTAAGCGAAAACTGGAGGATGACTTGAAGAACTTGCAGCGGGGCGACCGACCGGTCCAGGCTTACTATCAGGAGTTCACGCAGTTGCTCAACTGCGTGCTATTCGTCGCTCGTGATGGTCCCCATCAGGTGGAGTTATTCGAGGCAGGCCTCCGTACCGAGATATACACCTTAATGCATGCTCAGAGACTCTAGACTCTCGAGGAGGCCGCGGAGCATGCCCAGTGGGTAGAGAGAGGAGATCACGTGGTTGTTAGGCGAGGTGGTATGGTCGCGCAGAGCTTCGATAAGAAGCGACCAGTACCAGATAATGGGGGACAGGCCAGTTCATGGAGACCGCCACGACTGCCGCGGCCTCAGTTTTCTAGCCGTTGGCGTTCTGAGCGGCGAGGGCCTAGTGTATCCCAGAGGCCACTGCAGCAGCAGCAGCATCAGCAGCAGCACCAGCAGCAGCAGAGGTCGCAGCCGAGGCAGTAGAGGTCTCCGTAGAAGTCTCAGAGGCAGCAGCAGCAGTCGAGACAGACCCGGTTCTCTGACAGGTGTATCTTTTGCGAAGGTCAGCATTCCACTAATACTTGTGATCGGCGGTGGGGACGCTGCTATATTTGTAGGCAGTTTGGACATCTGCGAGCGTCATGCCCTCTTTCGACAGCAGCGGCACCTTCTTCGGCATCGGTTCCCTTCGCACGTCAGCAGCGGCCGTCAGCTCAGCGGCCCTATGCTTCAGCGAGCATGCCATCTTCTTCCTACCCCACCGACTACCGGCCTCCTTCTCAGAGCAGTCGAGTCTATGCCGCCCAGGTGGAGGACTCCTCAGCAGCCGACCATGTGGTGGCAGGAATTACCTTACTTTCTGGCATTAGGACTCGTAACTTGTTTGACACTCGAGCATCGCATTCTTTTATTAGTCGAGCATTTGCATCCCCATATGGCATAGAGATAGATTCCTTGTCGCATGCATTAGAGGTTTGGATTCCAGATCATGTTTTGCATGTTGAGGAGCATTGTGAGGCTTGCCCGGTGCAGTTGGGACCTTGGATCTTGCCAGCAGACTTGCTTGTCTTGCGGCAGCTCCAGGACTTTGACATTGTATTAGGTATGGATTGGTTGTCGTGGTACTTTGCCACTATTGACTGCAGAGAGAGGACGGTGACTCTCCGCGAGCCAGGACAGGAGGAGTTTATCTTCAGAGGTTGCAAGAGCACGTTGTTCACAGCGACTATTTCCTCGGTGAGGGCTAGGCGGATGATGAGCAGAGTTTCATTGCCTTTCTGCCTACTATCGTGGAGGTGCCTACGGTGGCACTAGGACTCGAGGATATCCCCATTGTCTACGAGTTTCCATATGTGTTTTCCCTTGAGTTGACAAATATGCCGCCGGAGAGGGAGATAGAGTTTGTGATTGACGTGGTTCCGGGAACCACGCCAATCTCGAAGGCACCTTATCGGATGGCGCCTGCCGAGTTAAGAGAGCTGAAGGCGCAGCTGCAGGATCTGATGGATAAGGGTTTTGTTAGACCCAGTGTATCGCCGTGGGGAGCGCCTGTCTTGTTTGTGAAAAAGAAGGATGGTTCGCTTAGATTGTGTGTGGATTATAGGGAGCTGAATAAAGTGACCATCCGGAACAAGTATCCGTTACCGCGGATTGACGATTTGTTTGATCAACTGCAGGGAGCTTCGGTGTTTTCGAAGATAGATCTCCAGCCCGGTTACCACCAGCTGAGGGTGAGGGCCGAGGATATCTCCAAGACGGCATTCAGATCTCGGTACAGGCATTATGAGTTCACAGTGATGCCATTTGGTTTGACTAATGCCCCTACAGCATTTATGGATTTGATGAACCGGATATTCCAGCCGTACTTGGACCGGTTTGTTATAGTATTTATTGACGATATTTTGATTTACTCCCGGAGTGATGGGGAGCATGAGGAGCACTTGAGGACAGTGCTACAGCTTCTACAAGAGAAGAAGCTGTATGCGAAGCTTAAGAAGTGCGAATTTTGGCTACGGGAGGTCGCCTTTTTGGGACATGTAGTTTCAGCTTCAAGAGTGGCGGTTGATCCGGCCAAGGTGGATGCTATTCGGGATTGGCCGAGGCCGACGACTATCACCGAGGTGCAGAGTTTTCTAGGTTTGGCTGGTTATTACCATCGTTTTGTGGAGGGCTTTGCGAAACTTTCCACTCCCCACACGCGTCTGACCAGGAAAGGGATTAAGTTTAATTGGAGTGAGGCTTGTCAGAGCAGCTTTGAGGAGCTGAAGCAGAGATTGATGACGGCTCCGATCCTTGCTCTCCCGGTCATGGGAGAGGGATTTATGATCTACAGCGACGCCTCTCACAGCGGTCTGGGCTGTGTACTGATGCAGCATGGTTGGGTAATTGCCTATGCTTCACGGCAATTGAAGGACTATGAGAAAAATTACCCTACTCATGATCTTGAGTTGGCAGCGGTTGTGTTTGCTCTGAAGCTGTGGCGGCATTATCTGTATGGCGAGCACTGCAAGATTTACACTGATCATAAAAGCTTGAAGTATCTGTTCACCCAGAAAGAGCTGAACCTGAGGCAACGCCGGTGGTTAGAGTTACTAAAGGATTATGACGTGAGTATCCTTTATCATCCCGGCAAAGCCAATGTCGTGGCAGATGCTTTGAGTAGGAGGACGAGTCTGAGTATGATGATTTCGCAGCAGGCACCGTTAGTGGAGCAGATGAGACGGTTGCAGATAGAGGTTGTATCCCCTGGGGTCGCTGCTAGACTTATGTCTTTGGTCGTGCAGCCCACTCTGTTGGACAGGATTAGAGAGAGATAGAGTGAGGACCCCCACTTGATGAGGATTAGAGGACAGATCCAGACTGAGCAGACAGGGGATTTTTCAGTTGATGCTTCGGGAGTACTACGGTACAGGGACCGAGCTTGTGTGCCTATGGATTTAGAGATTCGAGAGAAGATCTTGAGAGAGGCCCATTATACACCTTATACTATTCATCCTGGTGGGACTAAGATGTATAAGGACCTCAAGGCACATTTTTGGTCGAGTGGTATGAAGAGAGACATTGGGAGATTCGTGGCTCACTACTTAACTTGTCAGCAAGTAAAGGCTGAACATCGTGTACCTGCTGGCAAGTTGCAGAGTCTCCCAATCCCTGAATGGAAATGGGATCATATCACCATGGATTTCATCACCGGACTGCCGAGGGCACAGAGTGGGGCTGATGCGATCTAGGAAGTCGTGGATAGACTCACCAAGTCCGCTCACTTTCTACCGGTGCAGGTAACTTGGCCTTTAGAGCGACTGGCGCAGTTGTACCTAGCTGAGGTGTTGAGGTTGCATGGTGTACCCGTCTCGATTGTATCAAATAGAGACCCGAGGTTTGTCTCTCATTTCTGGAGGAGTCTACAGACAGCCTTGGGGACGCAGCTCCGATTTAGCACAGCATTCCACCCACAGACTGATGGACAGTCTGAGCGTACCATACAGACCCTCAAGGACATGTTGAGAGCGTGTGTCCTGGATTTTGGAGGAGGGTGGTACCGACACTTAGGATTGGTTGAGTTTGAGTACAATAACAGCTATCAAGCGAGCATTCAGATGGCTCTGTTTGAAGTGTTGTATGGACGCAAGTGTCGGTCACCCATATATTGGAGTGACGTGGGTGAGAGGAGGACTTTGGGTCCTGATCTACTATCCGAGGCAGAGAAAAAAGTCAGATTGATACGACGACATCTCGACACCGCCCAGAGTCGACAGAGGAGCTATGCTGATACCCGACGGCGAGACTTGGAGTTCTAGGTTGGTGATCATGTCATCTTAAAAGTCTCGCCTTCGAAGGGGGTCCGGCGATTTGGAGTTCGTGGGAAGCTTAGTCCCCAGTTTATTGGACCCTTTGAGGTACTTGAGAGAGTTGGCCCTGCTGATTACCGAGTTGCTCTACCACCGCGCCTTGCTGGAGTTCATGATGTTTTCCACGTCTCTGCTTTGAGGAGGTATGTGTTTGATCCCTCGCACGTGATTGACTTCACCCCACTGGAGATCGGGGAGGACCTTGGATACGAGGAGCACCCGTTGTGGATTCTGGCTCGCGAGGTGAGAAAATTGTGCAATCTGGTGATACAATATGTGAAGATTTTGTGGAGCAATCACGAGGAGCGTGTGTCACGCCCCAGGGTCGAATTGCGACCCGGGCTCGCCAACAGATCCGCCACCTATACGAAAACCCCGCATAGGCGAAGCGTCCAACCTGCAAAGAAAAACTACTACAGCTAAACAGATATCAGAGCTATAAAATAAAAAGCTGTAAAAGTCAAATCCAACCACTGTACAACTGAAAATAATGATACAATATCCATCTCCCAAAAAAAATCGAATCAAATATAAAATCCTCAGATACAATAACCCAGAACTCAACAGGGAGGGTAACCTGAAATAATACATCAGTGTACAGGCTCAGTACAAGCCATATCCTCACTATAATAATCTCTCAAAAGCAGAAATAAAACTAATCTACTAACGGTACTAGAAATCTCCAATGTGGGGGTACAGCTACTCTCCAAAGACAGGTAGGGATCTAGCTCGCGACTACCTCGCCTCGAACAGCAACAGCAGAATCAGCATCTCCCACAGATGACTCTGCAAAAAAAAAAGGAGAGGAAAGAAAAATGAGGGAGAGAACCCCCAACGGGTGTGAGAACTACATCAACACGTAGTTCTCAGTGGGTACTGCCACCAAGCCCGACGGTCTGCCCACTAAATCTACTAGAGGCATAAGGTAACAATGCAGCAAAAACTAAACAAGAAAAGCTAGTGATACTCTAGAGCTACCATGCCTCTATCTAAATGCTCAATGGGTGATACAGATGAAAAGATATGCAACTACTCGCACCCAAGGTGCTCAATCGACCCAATCGAACTTACTGCCTCATAGGGTCCAGTCAAGCCTGCGCCTACCTACTGCCAGTACATCCACGGAGGACTGGACTTACGTAGGGCGTCCGTGACTGCCAAAACTTGCCCAGCCAGAAGGACTGCGTCCATGACTGCCTAAAAAAGGCCCAGCTAGAGGAACAACATCGACAAGTCGCGATACGAAAATAACAGGCCCACTCCGGACGGGGCACTCGAGGGGCGCGACCCCACAGAGGAAAAAGGTATCCGTGCATCTCTGTCGAGCTCAAGGTGGCTCATGTAGGCTATAGTCAAAATCCATACTCACTCTCAGAACGGAAGACTCAGGATCCTCAAACATCTCGCACGACGGTCGGAGTACTCTCGACAACTCAGCTAACCAGCACTCACGAATCTTGAGACACTAGCGAACACCACCAACTCGTGGCACTAAACTCACTGGCTGGATATACTCCACAGCCGGGATCGACCCACAACTCAGGGCTAACAAAACTGGTCAGACGACACTCAACGACCAGGGACCACCGCCTACCCAAACGGTTCCCGACAACACTGACCGGAAGACACTCAACGGTCCGGGATCACCGTCTACCCAAACGGCTCCCAAAACACCAACACTGGTCTAAACTCAGCTATCAGACTCCACTCGGCCCCCAGGCACGAGTGCAACAATGTCCCACAATAACCTGACCACTCTGCCCACTACCCGGACGAGGCAACACTATGTCCAGAAAAGATGCAAAGTGTGGGATGTCTAAAGCATAAAAGAACCTAGCCCAAGTGAAGGTTCTCTTCCAGTCTGGTTAAACATGCATCATATGATGGGGTGCTAGGTCAACTTCCAATAATATTCTTTAAATAACTGAAATCATAAAATAGGGAACATTAATAGACATGATCTCTACATCCTCGAAAACATATACCCTAAATCGAGCAGGCATCAATCCACATGATCTAAATCATTTCACATGCTTACATCTCAATCTTATAGGTTGTACAATAAATCATGCATGCTATCAGTCACAGAGGGCAATACTCCCATAGGTAAGCTTCCATTGATCACAATCATAAATATTTATCCAAATCTTGCAAGTTTCCAATAGGCATAACATGAATAGCATAACTTGCAATTTCTCAAACAAATACTATTACTAAGCTTACATCTCAACCAAAAGTTGGTACACTATCATGCATGCATTCTATCGGATAGAATTAGAGAACCGTCCACCGGTTCTGGAGACGAAGCAACCCACCTGAATCGCTTTCCGCAGGCAAAGCCGAAGTCGGTGAAGTGTGCAGTCACTCACTAACAAAATCCGCCGAAACTGCACCCTCGACACTCAGTCGCACAAGCCTCTGCTCAAACCAACATCACATCCACAACACACTAATCAATACCCCACACATACAAAACAGCGCTTGCTGTTTTTACAGTCCAGCAAAGAGAAAGGGGATTTTCACCTACGTGCAGTCCTCTGAAAAATCCAAAAAAATCATGATTGCGATCCTCGCGACGAGTAGATCCAAATCGAACATTTATACTCCTCATTCCGACAACTGAAGGCCAAGATACAAATAGAACATCACGGTACGCCAATCAATCCACAAGTCGCATCTCTACAGAATTCAGTCCCAAAGAAGCTTAAATATCACCTTTGAGGAGTCCTCCAAAAATTCTGAAAAAAAATACGCGTGCATTCCTCTCGAAGTGTAGATGTCAATCGAGTCCTCATACGTCTCGTTCTGATGCTCGTAGGTCGAGAAATCCCAACAATACTCCACCGCTGTCCAAAACCTCGCAGTGGTACAAGGGGTCAAAAGATACCTCGGGAACTATGCCAAAAACCAAAAATAAGGCGAAGTGATCAACACGGAAATCGAAGGCGTACCTCTTGTGAACGCGTTGCCGCAAAAATCAGCTCAAAAGTCCGTCGGGGTAGCTCAGAGGGTCTCGCGCACTATAATGCAATGGTATAAGCCAAAATCGAAGGAGCATCGTAGTGCGCCGCGTCGCAGAAAACGCCGATGCTGCGGCCTCCAAAAAATCCGGGAATCCTTTAAGAGTTGCAGCACAAGATGAAGAACAAGTTATCTTAAGGGCTCTGTCACATGGGAGCTCGGAAAAAGGCTCAAAAGAACGGCCAAAGGGGGCTATATATAGCTAAAACAGAGCAATTCACTTAATTCCATCTGGGTCCCTACATTCGGGCGCCTGAAACAGTTTCGGGCACAAACAGTGCCGCACAATAGCCCAAAATGTACCCCGAACCATCAGTGCCCGAATCCTCCACCAGCGTCAACGCCTCGGTCGGCGCGCCCACGTGCGCGCATGCCGCGCTGCCGGCGTCCACGCCGCGCACGCAGCCCGAGGCACCTGCCACCCTGCTCCGTGGACCGCGCCGGTGCACCATCCAATCCAAAACTGCCATGTGTCCACACCGCACCAATAGGAAGACGCCACGTGGCACACCAACCTCGCTGCATCGTGCCAGCCGCTCCTCGCGTGGACCGAGGCCACGTGGACCGGCCAACCATCGGCCGCCATGTGGCCCCGCCTTGGTCCACGGCTCCCCGCGCGCTTCCGTAGACCGGGCCTCGCGAGCCTGCCAACCGGGAGCCGCCACGCGTCCTCCCTCCCGATGCACGCCAAGCCCGTGGACCGAGCGGCCCGCGCCTCTGCCCGCAGCCGCTGCCCGCCGCCATGCTCTGCCGCCTGCCCGTCGCCGTCGGCGCTGCCCCGGCCGCTGGAACAGTAACCCAAGCCTCGAAATCCGTATTAGGGCATCCGGGCTCCGAAAAAACAAGTAAATAGTCCATTTCCATTGTTTTCGCGCGCTGAGTCCAAATTCTATATCCGTTTTTCCCAATTCCACTTCTAAAATTTGTCGAAAGCATCCGGTTAAGCAAACTTGCTCCCGTTTTCCACACTGAGTCCAATTCTTGGGTCCGATTCGCGCGCAAACACCTCTAACACAAAGCAAAGGCCTCCAGAAGTTGCCAGACACACTGCAAAAGCTCTGAGGAGATCCAGGTCATCACATCCTCCCCCACTAAAAGAAAGTTTCGTCCTCGAAACTAACACAATTCAAAAAGGGAGTTTCCAATACAAAAGGGTAGGTACTCATCATCACCGTCTCCAGCTCCCACGTCACCACTCACTCTCCGTGATTACTCCTCAATAACAACAACAACCGGTACGGCATGGCCCAATTGTGCAATTCCCTCATCTCACAAGCTAGAATTCACATGTGCTTCCCTCGTACTCCAAACACTCACAGATCTCAAATGGGGCGAGTCAATCACGGGCGAGGGATCCAAAAGTATAACACTCGTGAGCTAAGACGTGGAAAAAAACATCAGGGACTCCAACAAAGAGACTGGGGGAAAGGAACGAACAACCAGTGCTACGCGCACCAACACCACACCCTTGTGCCAACTCAACAAGGGCGACCCGGAACACACCCCCACAAACATCCAAGAAGTAAAGAAGCCCTAACAAGCTGGGGTCTTCACTCAGTCACTCTCGGATCCTGTCCATCCGAGTGGACTGCCCAACCGCAGGCTACAATCAAAAAGGGACTCCGAGGGATACAACCTCAAGCCCTGTTCGCCTCAACAACACCACACAGCGCCAGCTGTGAAATCATCGAACTCAACCCCAAACAGCTCTCCCGCTCAAGGTATCCGCCACCACAGTGGCCCTGTCGAGGTGATACTGGATGCTCATCCATAATCCAACAGTAACTCCACATCCCCTAAGGAAGACATCTGTGGTGGCCCAGATTCCCATGCAGCTTTTCTGGTGAATCCATTGTTTAGAACACCTATTGTCGGTGCGTCTGGCCCATTGTGCATCAAGGGGATGCTACAGATGGACCCTGTGTGTTATCTTCGGCTGTGTTGGCCTTCGGCTGTGTTTGCCGAAATTTTGAAAAGGTTTTTGGCCAAACTAAGCTTGGAAATGGATTCAGCGCGGAAAAACGCTTGAAAACGGCTATTTGCTTGTTAAATTCTGAGTCCTGATGCCCAAAAACGGACTCCCGGAAGTTTTCGCTGAAATTCGGTGCATGGGAGGGGCCGTGGACCGCCGGCTGCCACGTGGCAGCCCATGATTGGCCGGTCCGCAGCGCGCGGTCCACAGAGCACCGCGGCTGGGTGCACGGACCCGGCGCATGACACGTGGCGCCGCCTGATTGGCGGGCTCGTGAGGCGCAGTCTACAGAGTTTGCGCGGCGGTGCATGGACCGGGGCGGGGGGACATGTGGCATCCCGCGGTTGGTCGGTGCACGCGGCGCGGTCCACGGAACCTAAATTGGGTGCGTGGACCAGGTGCACAGGACACGTGTCGTCACCCCATTCGCGGGCTCACGAGGCGCGGCGCACGGAACGGCGGACGGGCGCCTCGGGGCGCGTGCGTGGCAGGCGGCCAGGGCGGCGCCCTGCCCGCACGTGTGACCGCGACAGTGGCAGGACCACGTGTCGCCCTGCCACTGGCGGGCACCACCTACCCGCTTTGACCGCGGGGAGGGACACGTGGTGGCGTTTGGCGCGCCCCGCACAGCTGTTCGCTGTGCAGGACGCGTGTCGGGCGGGGAGGCGCGCGACGTGGCCGCCGCTGAGTAGCTCCGCCCGCTGCCGCCTGTTTGCTGGGCTACGTGGCCGCACGGGAAGAATTCGGGCGCGCACAGTGTTGGGCCAGGCCCAACACTGTAGCCGCCCGAAATCTCCCCTGCGCCCGAAAGTGGGGACTTAATAGGAATTTTTCCATTTGTTTTCTGCGGCCTATAAATAGCCCGAAATCCTTTCTTCTTCATTTTTTTGGCACTTCCGAGCCTCAAACCGAAGGGAGTTCTTCACCAAAGTTGATCCTCACACTGTCAAACTTCCATCTGCAGAGTTTGGGGATTTTTGGGGGCACGCTTTTCGAGATTCTCATTTTCTTGGCGCGGCGCGACGCTCTTTCTTCGGTGTTTCTTCCGTCGCTCTTCGGTGTACGAGCTCCCCCGACCTACTCTGACCATATTTTTGAGCGATTTCTTCGCTGCTGGATTCGTAACAGGTGAGGCTATGATTTTGGGTTTCTTGCACATTTTCAGATTTCACGTTTTTCGAGGTGTTTTCTCGTGCTCATTTGGACCCTTCTTGCTGTGAGTTTTTGGTGAGGACAGCAGCTTCTTTTGAAGAGATCTTCGCGCACAAATCTCGGATCAGGACGTGCTTGTAGACTTTTTTCATCTACTCGACGCAAGGATCATCGCGGTATTTTGTTTGGAATTTCCTGAGATATTCCCGGAGGTATACATCTTCCTTTTTATCTGTGCAAGATTTTACAGTTATGTGGTTGTATGTTTTCGCGCGCCCGTGTTGTGGAATTTATATCTTGGCCTACGGAACTCCGATTTGGGCGTGCAGGTACTTGTTTCGAAGCTATCGACGCGAAGAACGCCGGGATATTTTTATTGGAATTTATTGGACACTTCCTGCAGGTGATATTTTGGCATCTGTACAGCTGAAATTCAGCATGAGACTTTTGGACAGATTTTTGGGAATTTGTGTATGACTGGAGCCTATGTTGTACCCAGGTGGGATTTTGGACTGTACTGGATATACTGGACAGTGAATTGCTGTTGTTCTGGTATTATCAGCTGTAGGACTTGGACAGATCAGCGCATCAGGTGGGTGACCTCTTTGTCAAGATCAGCGGACTGTGTACTAATTCTAGCTTTAGGGACTTGCATATTTTAATGTTTGTTGTACAGCATGCTAGAATGTATGAATTGCTGATCCTGTTGTAGTTAGATGATCCTGAGTTTATTATCTTGCTCCCTTCAAGCTGTTGATTATTAATTATTTTGGAACTTGACCTAGCACCACTGCCATATGATGCATGTTCAGCCAGACTGTAGAAAACCTCGACTTGGGCTAGGTTTTTATTGCTCTAGACTTTCCCACTGCACTATTCTTTTTATCACTCTGGACTTAGAGTTTTCCTCGCCCAAGTAGTGGGCCGAGAGGTCGGATTATCGTGGGATGCATTTACACTCGTGTCTGGGGACCGAGTGGAGTTGTTAGCAGTCTGTAGACCAGGTTTCTTCGGGAGAGTGACTTGGGTTGTAGACTTGAGATCTTGAGAGCTACTTTTGAGTGACCGTGAGTCTCGGCTGTGCAGTTTTCCAGCCTGTGTGTGAGACAGTGTTCCTTTGGTTACAGTCGATCTTGTTGATCGAGGATTTGGATTATAGCCTGCATGAGCCACATTTGAGCTCGACAGAGATACGCGGATACTTTCCTCGGTGGGGTCGCTCCCCTCGAGAGCCACTCCGGAGTTGGGCCTGTTCTTCTATCGCGACTTGTCGACGCAGTGTTCCCTCTGGCTGGGCCAGTTAGTGGCAGTCACGGACACAGTCCCTCTGGCTGGGCCAGTTAGTGGCAGTCACGGACGCCCTACGTAAGTCCGGTCCCCCGGGACGTGATGGCAGTAGGAAGGCGCAGGTTTGACTGGACCCTATGCGGCAGTCAGTTTAGATTGGGTGATTTGAGTCGAGAGCTAGTTGTAGCATCATGTTCTTCTGTCCTACTTTTGAGCATCTAGATAGAGGCATAGTAGCTGTAGAGTTTACTTTACCAGCTTTTCCCTTTCCGCACTGCATTGTTACTTTTTGCCTCTAGTAGACTTAGTGGGCAGACCGTCGGGCTTGTTGGCGGCACCCACTGAGAACTACTTGGGACGTAGTTCTCACACCCGTCGTGGTGTCTTTTCCCCAGGGACTTCTTCTTCTGCTCCAGTTCCTGCCGCACCTGTTTCTGACCCGACTGATCGAGGTAAGGGAGTCGCGAGATAGATCCCTACCAGTCGTCGCTTGAGAGTAGATGTACCTCCCTACTTTTTGAGAGTTCATGTTGAGTGACCTTGTAGTGAGGATGGAGTTGTACTCTTCTTATTTTGAGAGATATTTGTACTTGGTGAGGTTTTCTGGTTGTATATTTTGTTAGAGTTGTATTTATTTTCATCCAGCTTTCACTTTTCAGCTCTGATATCTGTTTAGTGTAGATTTCTTTGCAGGTTAGTCGCTACGTCTATACGGGGCTTCCCGTATGGGCGGCGGATCTGTTGGCGAGCCCGGGTCGCAGTTTCGACCCGGGGCGTGACAATATCACTATAACTCGCAAATCCATCACCCATTGTCAAGCTAAAATCGGCGCGGGTATCAGTCTCAACATCTATTCGTCAAGCTCTGCTGGCACTGCCCAGTTCAAGAAGCTCTTCATTTCAACAATAAATGTCGATCTCGGCCAATCTCGTATAGTATCCGTTTTGGCCGGATTTCCACAGCCGCTCCTACGGCTAGAATAATGTGGCCCAATAAGGTATGCTCCTGAAGCTAAAACTCGTACCTCAACAACTCGGCATACAGCTTCTCCCTCGCAGACGTTGTAGCACCATCCGCAAATGCTCCTCATGATCCAAGTCACTCTGGGAGTCAATTCAAATATCTATGCAGAACACTTTTACCAATCCATCCAAGTATAGCTAGAACACACAATTCCACAAATCATAAAAGCAGCAGGGCATTAGTCAATCCTTTTGGCCTCACTAAGAGCGCATAATGCCCATACCGTGTCCTGAACACCGTCTTGGCAAAATCCTCGGCTGTAAGATTCCAAATAGATATATGCCTCATAGAAGAACAACTGCCGGAGTATAACTCAATCAATGGTCCTAAATAAAATCCGGACCTGCTAGTGCTCAAACCACAAAAGAACCCCTCACAGTCGTGTACCAACGATGTGGCATCACCACCGTATATCAACAGCGTGGCACTAGGTCCAACAGACCCCTCGATCCATCACATCCTGCAACTGTGCTATCAGCTCTCTCAGCTTTACTGGTAATATCCAATGAGGTGCTGTCGAGGTTGGCACGGTTCCCAGAACCACGTCAATCTCAATCTCCCTAACTGGCGGCATCAACATCAGCCCAGGTGGACTCACACCCGGAATCTCACCAGCAAAAGGGATATCCTTGAGTCCCGGTGCCACCGTAGGCACCTCTCACACTGTCGCTGTAACCTGTGTGCTCCAATTGTCTCTACAAACAAACCTCTTCTTGTCTGCCTCGCAGAAAGTCATAGTCCTCTCCCTCTCCGCAGTCAAACATCATGTGGTACTGTGCCAACCAATCTCAGGCACTAGGTCAAACACCAACTACCACAAAAGTCAACAAGTCTGTCGGTATAGCTCGTGGTCTCAACTGCACTGGACATGATCCACAAGACTCCTCCACATGCACAACACCGACAGGAACCTGTACCTCTAGTGCACGTGGTAACGACTCCGCCTCTAGTCCATGCAGGAATGCACAATGCTCTAACTCAGACTGTTGTAATGAAATCACACTTGCGACAATCTGATCCACTGCCGAGGCGCCCTCCAACCAGGCAGCACAGACTCATTCGCTCGATGCAAGTGGTTGTCGCTCAGTCTGCCTCGTCATCAAAGTCGAGTCTGCTAGAGAATATCTATACCAATCACACAGGGAGCACGACCTCTGCCTCTGCTCGCACTGAGGCGATGAATGTGGTCCTCCGCATATAACACATCCATGCTACCGCCGCTGCTGATACTAATACTGGTACTGCTATCGAGGTCCACCCGACCTCTGGCGTCTCAGAAATCCACGATCCTGAGGAAGGAAATCGGGAATGCCTCTGCCGGCCGCTCTGTCCTCCATCACCTAGCGCCAAGCGCCTCTATCCAGAACTTGCCTCTGACGGCAGATCCCTATACAAAGGAACTGTAGGGCCACGCTCCACTCAACGCCTACTCCAACGAGGCATCCAAAATCAGAAACAGAGGGACCGAATGAGCTGAAAGATATCCTGGCGCAATCCACTCCCAGACACACATATCCTATACGCCTCGTCCCCCTAAACATGGAGCGCGCAGTTCAACAACTGTGTAAACTCTTGACACAAGGAGGCTCTCAAGAGGAAAGCATTGTTGGGCTGCCCGCTGCTCCGACAACTGTGTCACCTAAACCAGCTGCTCACTCCACCGCTGATATATCTCATACAATCCTGTCATCTGGGTCCGGAGCTCCCTGACCTCAATCCGGGTGTCCAGCCCAAAACTAACCGCTCAGGCTCAACTGCCGCGACAGGGTGCACACGGGTCAAAACCTAGCGTCGGGGAGACACCGCTCACCATGACAAAAACCACAAACAGCACACAACAAACACTTGACCCAATCCAGCGAAAGTCTAGAGCATGTCACCCATTCCACAGCATTATGTTGTCTGCAGCCAACATAATCACTTAGAAAAATAAACATGTCGATCACTCGTCCCATCCCTTGGGAGAGGTATAAAACTCAATCAGGACTCTCGCTAAAAATTACGACTCTCGCGAAGTCATCCTAGGGTCCAACCACAAGTCTAGGGTTTCTATAGTCCACAATGACCTATATCCTAGGCTCTGATACCACTCTAATCTGTCACGCCCCGGGGTCGAATTGCGACCCGGGCTCGCCAACAGATCCGCCACCTATACGAAAACCCCGCATAGGCGAAGCGTCCAACCTGCAAAGAAAAACTACTACAGCTAAACAGATATCAGAGTAATAAAATAAAAGGCTGTAAAACTCAAATCCAACCACTGTACAACTGGAAATAATGATACGATATCCATCTCCCAAAAAAATTTGAATCAAATATAAAATCCTCAGATACAATAACCCAAAACTCAACAGGGAGGGTAACCTGAAATAATACATCAGTGTACAAGCTCTCACTACAAGTCATATCCTTACTACAATAATCTCTCAAAAACAGAAATAAAACTAATCTACTGACTGTACTACAAATCTCCAATGTGGAAGTACAACTACTTTCCAAAGACAGGTAGGGATCTAGCTCGCGACTACCTCGCCTCGAACAGCAACAGCAGAATCAGCATCTCCCATAGATGACTCTGCAAAACAAAGGAGAGGAAAGAAAAAGGAGGGAGAGAACCCCCAACGGGTGTTAGAACTACATCAACACGTAGTTCTCAGTGGGTACCGCCACCAAGCCCGACGGTCTGCCCACTAAATCTACTAGAGGCATAAGATAACAATGCAGTAAAAACTGAACAAGAAAAGCTGGAGATACTCTACAGCTACCACGCCTCTATCTAAATGCTCAATGAGTGATACAGATGAAAAGATATGAAACTACTCGCACCCAAGGTGCTCAATCGACCCAATCGAACTGGCTGCCTCATAAGGTCCAGTCAAGCCTGCGCCTACCTACTACCAGTACATCCACGGAGGACTGGACATACGTAGGGCATCCGTGACTGCCAAAACTGGCCCAGCCAGAAGGACTGCGTCCGTGACTGCCTAAAAAAGGCCCAGGCAGAGGAACAGCATCGACAAGTCGCGATACGAAAGTAACAGGCCCACTCCGGACGGGGCACTCAAGGGGCGCGACCCCACCGAGGAAAAAGGTATCCGCGCATCTCTGTCGAGCTCAAGGTGGCTCATGCAGGCTATAGTCAAAATTCATGCTCCCTCTCAGAACGGAAGGACTCAGGATCCTCAAACATCTCACACGACGGTCGGAGTACTCTCGACGACTCAGCTAACCAGCTCTCACTGTGAGGACCCGAATCCCCACTTAAGAGATTACTGTCGAAATAGTGGCCTTTGGGAGTGTTTGTGCGCGTGTCGGGCCCAAGAAATGGATTTGTGGTGCAATTTGGATTTTAGTTTGCATCACTGGAGGCCTGCGTGGCGTGTCGGTGGTGTTTGTGCGCAATTTGGACACAAGTGATGGACTTCGGGCTTAAAAAAGGATCACGTGGGTAATTAGAGGACCCGTCGAGTGTTTAGAAGTGGTTTCGCGCGACGCGGATGTCAAATTTGGACTCAGGGTGAAGTTTGGATAAAAGATCACCTCTCCGGATGCCTTCGGAAATTTTTAGAGTTGGATTTTGGCAAAACGGATTTTAGAAATGGACTCGGCGCGAAAATCGGATCAAGTGGGCTTTCCGGGGGCAAACGGCAAAAATTCGGGTGAGAATTCGGCCAATCGGACATCGTTTTTGGATTCAGCGCGCGAAATCGTTGAGTTTGGACTATTTACTTGTTTTTTTTGGAGCCCGGTTGACGCGCAAGTTTTTCGAGGCTTGTGCGCGATTTCGAGGCCAGCACGGATCCCGAGGTATGGCACGGTTTTCGAGGCGGCGGTGGCACGCGGCTCGAGGCGCCGTGGCGTGCTGCGCAAGACGCGTGGGGCGCGCTGGGAACCGTGCCTACCTTGCGCGGGTCGCGCAGGGGCCGCCACGTGGCGGGCCCCCGTTGGCGCCCGCGCGGGCGATGGGGACGCGCGCCCGTGTGGCGCCCGGGGTGTCCCGCGCCTGCGTGTGGCGCGGTGCAACGCGCCCGTGTGGCGCGCGGGATGTCGCGCCCGCGTGGAGCGCGGTGACGCGCGCCACGTGGCACAGGGGGGCGCGCGCTGTGCCTGGTGCGCGCGCCCCCTGTGCTGTGGACCGCCAGCCGGCGGGCCCTCATTGGAGGGCCCGTGGACCGAGTTCATGGGAGCCCCCTCTCCCTTTTCTTCTTCTTCTCCTCTTCTTCTTCTTCCTTCTCCTCCCCGCACACCGTTTCTCCTCCCTTTTCTTTTCTTTCTTCTCCAACCGAGAGCGAGGGGGAGTGAGGGAGGGTTTTGCGTGGGGTGCGACGGTGCGCCGTGGACCTCGCGGAGCGCGCGAGGTGTTCCAAAGGGCCGGTGGGGCGGCGCGACGCAGTCGAGGTAGGTCTCGCGTGTTAATTTTACGGTATTTTTAGCACAGTTTTGGGGCGTTCTTTTGGACATTGGATTGACCCCTTGTTCTTATCTGTGTTAGGGACCGTATTTTTTACTGCTCCATTTTGCGTGCGGACCCCGACGGCGTGCTCCGTTTTGCGTGCGAACTTCGTTTTGCGTGCGGGTTTCGGCACCGTGCTCCGTTTTGCGTGCGGACTCCGACGGCGTGCACCGTTTTGCGTGCGAACTCTGTTTTGCGTGCGGATTTCGACACTGTGCTCCGTTTTGCGTGCGGACTCCGGCGGCGTGCACCGTTTTGCGTGCGGACTCCGTTTTGCGCGCGGGTTTCGGCACCGTGCTCCGTTTTGCGTGCGGACTCCGGTGGCGTGCACCGTTTTGCGTGCGGACTCCGGCGGCATGCACCGTTTTGCGTGCGGACTCCGGTGGAGGCAAGGAATCGCGTGGAGGCCAATTGCAAGTGTCTACGAGCAATTGGTGGCTTACCGAGGTGGGTTGGTTTTTTTATCTCCAAGTCTGCGAACTTCCTTCTAATTCTATTATGATAGGATGTTGCATGCTAGTTTAAGTGTTTCATTGGAACTTGACTAGCACCCCCGTCATATGTTGCATGTGTGACCAGACCAATAGAGAACCTTAATCTGGGCTAGGTTCTTTTATGTTTTAGACATCCCACACATTGCATTCCTTTCTGGACATAGGGTTTCTCGCCCAAGTAGTGGGCCGAGTGGTCAGGACATTGTGGGACGTGTGTTGCACTCGGACCTGGGGGCTGAGTGGGGTTTGGTGGCTGTGTTAGGCTAGTGTTGGTGTTTTGGGAACCGTTTTGGGTAAACGGTGGTCCGGGGTCTCTGGATATTTCTCTGTTTTATTCGTCACCACCATGTTGTGATCGTGGCGCACGTTTGTTATCAGGACCTTGAACCCAGAATGTTTTTGGACACTCATGATTTTAGTAAACCAGTATTTTTCCTTCCGAATTTCCAGGGGCGTCGGAGCCTGTTCTTGTTTGATTGGGCGTCGGCATCAACCCTTGGGAGTTCGGAAAATTAACTTGTTTTTAACTGATTTTTCAAGAACTAAAATCTATAAAAGTTGGTTTTCTCAATTCAAGACAGTTTTCAAAAAGGGGCAATTTTATCCTCACCCCAAGGGGGTTGAGTGGAAATGATATTTTATAATAAAGGTCATCTTTTCTCCTAAATTTCCTCACCCGACCGGGGTGAGTGATCTGGGTTCTAAGGGTTGATTTCATTCTTGGGTCGAAAACAACGGGAGGCTACGCCTATAGCCTGTTCTTGTTTGATTGGGGTCGTAGGTATTAGTTTCCCGGGGTTTTCGGACCCTTCGCGGTTCTGGCTGTTGAGCGTCTCCAGCACCTGAGTTTGGCGTGTTGAGTTGGTTTCCCACTTTAACCGAGAGGGGCCGAATCCCTGAACGGTAAAGGATCGAGAACGTCGATAGGCTGAGCCTAGAGTCTGTTCTTGTTTGATTGGGGTTCTAGGCACCGGCCTAACGGATTCCCGGGCCTTTGCTGCGCCAGTCGGTTTTTCTCGCCTATGAGTGGGGTGTCTTTTTGGGAGCCATTTGGAGTGACGGCGGTCCCAGCTGTGTTGTACCTTCTTTTAGTGGGTTAGTGTTGTGAGATTGAGTCGTCGAGGTTTCTCCGACATAGCTTTTGAGCTCGTGATACCGATCTGTTTGATCGTGGATTATAGCCTGTTGAGCCTGGCATTTTATGCCAATTATGAGATACTTGAGATACTTGAGTTCGCGGGGTCGCTCCCCGCGAGCTACGCTCCGGATGCGATGATGATACCGAGCCTGACAAGGCTGTGATGATGCGACTAGTTGATACACTAGAGTTCGCTTGAGATTGAGTTAGTCCATGTGGGACACCCTACGTAAGGCCAAGTCCTGTTTGGGTGTAGTGGCAGTAGGTTTGGCGCAGGCTGGACTGGACCCTATGAGGCAGTCATGGAGATTGGGTGTTATGTGAGAGAGTATGCATATCATGTGTCTTAGTGAGTTTTCCTTTGAGCATAGTACTTGACATATTGTCAGTAGTGAGTGGATGCATACCATCATCTGTGTTTTTCCCCTTGAGCATAGTAGATAGAGGCATGATAGCTGTTGATACTTATCCAGCTTTGTTTTCCTATCCCAGTCTTTTTCTGTTATCTTATGCCTCTAGTAGACTTAGTGGGTAGACCGTGGGTTTTGGAGACGGTACCCACTGAGAACTACTGTAGGATGTAGTTCTCACACCCTCTGTCGGTGACAGGTTGCTGAGGCTTTTCTTCCGTTCCTGCCCGAGTTGGCTTGACGGATCGAGGACAGGGAGTCGCGTGATAGTTCCCTACCAGCATTGTTCCTTTAGAGTGTGGTAGATGTACCCTTTTTATATTTTGAGAGTATCCTGTTGAGAGGCCTTTGTTGTGAGGTATAGAGTTGTATTTTATTTTACAGTTTGAGAGACTGATGTAGTGAGGATATGGTTGTACTGAGAGCTTGTACACTGATGTATTTATTGGCGATATCTCCCTTTTGAGTTTTGTATCAGAGGACTTTTCATACAATCGTATTTGGGAGATGGATATTGTATTATTTTCAGCTGTACAGTGATTGGATTTTAGTTTTTCTGCAGCTTTTATTTCCGCTCTGATATCTGTATAGCTGTAGTTCTATCTTTTGCAGGTTGACACTTCGTCGGTGCGGGGCTTCCAGTATCGACGGCGGATCTGTTGGCGAGCCCGGGTCGCAGTTCGACCCCGGGGCGTGACACTCACGAATCTCGAGACACTAGCGAACACCACCAACTCGTGGCACTAAACTCACTGGCTGGAGATACTCCACAGCTGGGATCGACCCACAACTCAGGGCTAACAAAACTGGTCAGACGACACTCAACGACCCGGGACCACCGCCTACCCAAACGGTTCCCGACAAAACTGACCGAAAGACACTCAACGGTCCGGGATCACCGTCTACCCAAACGGCTCCCAAAACACCAACACTGGTCTAAACTCAGCTATCAGACTCCACTCGGCCCCCAGGCACGAGTGCAACAATGTCCCACAATAACCTGACCACTCTGCCCACTACCCGGACGAGGCAACACTATGTCCAGAAAAGATGCAAAGTGTGGGATGTCTAAAGCATAAAAGAACCTAGCCCAAGTGAAGGTTCTCTTCCAGTCTGGTTAAACATGCATCATATGATGGGGTGCTAGGTCAACTTCCAATAATATTCTTTAAATAACTGAAATCATAAAATAGGGAACATTAATAGACATGATCTCTACATCCTCGAAAACATATACCCTAAATCGAGCAGGCATCAATCCACATGATCTAAATCATTTCACATGCTTACATCTCAATCTTATAGGTTGTACAATAAATCATGCATGCTATCAGTCACAGAGGGCAATACTCCCATAGGTAAGCTTCCATTGATCACAATCATAAATATTTATCCAAATCTTGCAAGTTTCCAATAGGCATAACATGAATAGCATAACTTGCAATTTCTCAAACAAATACTATTACTAAGCTTACATCTCAACCAAAAGTTGGTACACTATCATGCATGCATTCTATCAGATAGAATTAGAGAACCGTCCACCGGTTCTGGAGACGAAGCAACCCACCTGAATCGCTTTCCGCAGGCAAAGCCGAAGTCGGTGAAATGCGCAGTCACTCACTAACAAAATTCGCCAAAACTGCACCCTCGACACTCAGTCGCACAAGCCTCTACTCAAACCAACATCACATCCACAACACACTAATCAATACCCCACACATACAAATTGACGCTTGCTGTTTTTACAGTCCAGCAACCAGAAAGGGGATTTTTACCTGCGTGCAGTCCTCAAAAAAATTTTGAAAAATCACGGTTGCGATCCTCGCGACGAGTAGATCCAAATCGAGTATTTATACTCCTCATTCCGACACCTGAAGGCCAAGATACAAATAGAAAATTGCGGTATGCCAATCAATCCACAACTCGCATCTCTGCAGAATTCAGTCCCAAAGAAGCTTAAATATCACCTTCAAGCAGTCCTCTAAAAATTCTAACAAAAATACGAGTGCATTCCACTCGAAGCGTAGATGTCGATCGAGTCCTCATATGTCTCGTTCCAATGCTCGTAGGCCGAGAAATCCCAACAATACTCCACCGCTAACCAAAACTTTGCCGAGGTACAAGGTGTCAAAAGATACCTCGGAAACCATGCCAAAAACGCAAAATAAGGCAAAGTCATCAACACAGAAATCGAAGGCGCACCTCTTATAAACGCATTGCCGCAAAAATCAGCTCAAAAGTTTATCGGGTTAGCTCAGGGGGTCTCGCTCACTGAAATACGACGGTAGAAGCCAAAATCGAAGGAGCGTCACAGTGCGCCGCATTAAAGAAAACGCCGATGTCGCGGCCTCCAAAAAATTCGAGAGTCCTTCAATAGTTGCAGCACAAGATGAAGAACAAGTCATCTTGAGGGCTCTGTCACAGGGGAGCTCAGAAAAAGGCTCAAAAGAACGGCCAAAGGGGGCTGTATATAGCCAAAATAGAACAATTTACTTAATTCCATCTGGGTCCCCACATTCAGGCGCCCGAAACAGTTTTGGGCACAAACAGTGCCGCACAGTAGCCCAAAATGTACCCCGAACCATCAGCGCACGAATCCTCCACGTTGCGACATGTGGCCCCGAACAGCAAACAGCGGGTTCGGCCAACCCGTTCGCGACACGTGGCCGCGCCCCCGCGCTGCCCCACCCGCGTCAACGCCTCGGTCGGCGCACCCATGTGCGCGCACGCCGCACTGCCGGCGCCCACACCACGCACGCAGCCCGAGGGACCTGCCACCCTGCTCCGTGGACCGCACCGGTGCACTATCCAATCCAAAGCTGCCACGTGTTGTAATATCATAGATTTTGTAACACTTAATACCTCCTGCTAATGAAGTTTCCGGTTAATGTATTTAACGTAACAGGTTTACTTAAGTCGTTAATTCGGAGGTGCGGGTATTTTTCTGCGATAAAGCTCAAAAAACGGTGAATGGCGGTGCGATCGGATCCGGATTTCGACGTACGGAGCTCCCGGAAAGGGGTACAAAGCGATCGCAATGGCCAGGGGTGCATCGAAATCCGTGTAAGTGATTTGGCACGCTTTCCGAGGAAAAAAGGATAGAATTATCTTTAAGGAAATATCCTGAAGAATCTAAAATGCGGAATTAATTAATTGAAGAATTAATTAATTGAAGAATTGATTAACCGGGGAATTAATTAATTAAGGAATTAATTAATTGGGAATTTTAAATACCCAAAGTGGTTATGTCGTACGAAAAGATATTTCGTTATCTTCTCCCGAAAGAAAGACGAAACCCTAACCGGAGGAAACAAGAAGGAAGGCGAAACCCTAATCGAAAGAGAACGGTGGTGAAGAAGGTGAAAGCTAAAGTATCCGAACCCTCCCGACGAACGCGCCAAAACCGGGAGCAAGAATGGATAGACGTCTCCTACGATTAGAGGTAAACTAATTTTATTTTGGTATAGTTTCGCTCGGTTTTTGGGTGTCGGTCTTTCATGAGGTTTAGGTGTAGCCGTTTGCTACCCAACGTGTCGCGCCGCGAAGCCCTAGGGCGTCGCCGCGCGACCGTAATGCGCGCCGCGTGGGGACGGTGCCCGTGCGGCCGCGGCTAGAGCCGCGCGGGATCGATCTCCCCGCGTGGCCGCGGCTAGGGTAAACGCCGCGTGGGACGGGTGCCCGCGCGGCGGCGGCATCGCATGCCGCGCGGGCCATGCCCGCCCGGCGGCCGCGGCACGTGCCGCGCGGGGCGGTTGCCCACGCGGCGGCGGCGTCGCATGCCGCGCGGGCCATACCCGCGCGGCGGCCGCGGCGCGTACCGCGCGGGGCGGGTGCCCGCGGGTGGCGGCACCGCACGCCGCGCGGGCCATGCCCGCGCGGCGGCCGCGGCATGTGCCGCGCGGGGCGGGAGCCCGCGCGGCGGCGGTACCGCACGCCGCGCGGGCCATGCCCGCGCGGCGGCCGCGGCATGTGCCGCGCGGGGCGGGAGCCCGCGCGGCGGCGGTACCGCACGCCGCGCGGGCCATGCCCGCGCGGCGGCAGCGGCATGTGCCGCGCGGGGCGGGTGCCCGCGCGGCGGCGGTATTGCACGCCGCGCGGGGCCATGCCCGCGCGGCGGCCGCGGCGCGTGCCGCGCGGGGCGGGTGCCCGCGCGGCGGCGGCATCGCACGCCGCGCGGGGCCATGCCCGCGCGGCGGCCGCGGCGCGTGCCGCGCGGGGCGGGTGCCGACGCTGCGGCGGCGTCGCATGCTGCGCGGGCGATGCCCGCGCGGCGGCCGCGGCGCGTGCCACGCGGCGCGGGTGCCCACGCGGCGGCAGCATTGCATGCCGCGCGTGGCCTTGCCCGCGCGGCTGCAGCTTGTGCCGCGCGGGCGGGTGCCCGCGCGGCGGCGGCGGTTGCGGCACGCGGGGTTGGTGCCCGCCCGGCCGCGGCGGTTACGGCGCGGGGCCGGTGCCCGCGCGGCCGCGGATTTGCCCCATGCGAGGCCGAGGTCCGCACGACCGCGGAAGGTGCCGCATGGGGTTGGTGCCCGTGTGGCCGCGGCTTGCACCGCGCGGTCGCGGCAAACGCCGTGTGGGGCTGGTGCCCGCGCGGCCGTACGACCCGTGACACCGCGGGGGGCGGCCGCGTCGCTCGACGCGCACGGGCCCCACCGCCGGGTCAAGTTGTCCTTAGTGTTTTGAGTTGATTGGGCTCGGTTTATCTGCTATTAGTGTTTTGAGTTGATTGGGCTCGGTTTATCTGCTATTATCTTCTGTTCTGACCACGGCTCTTTTGGGGACTACTTCTAGGTCCGGGCGTCGACAGAGAGCAAGGTGCGGTCTCCGGAGTGCAGATTTCGCATAATCGAGGTGGGTAGGTGTTGGTTATTACCGGTGAGGTGTCGTTTCCGAATACTCGTTTTGATAAAGTAGATACGGTTATAATTTGACTAACCCCCTAGCATGTGAATCCCTTTTACTATTTCAATCGAGCGGCTGCGGTCGCAGGTGCGGTATACTTTTTTGGTTATAGCGGCTGCGGTCGCAGGTGCGTTATACTACTCTGGTTATAGCGGGTGAGGTCGCAAGGAATTAAAACACTCATATTGCTTACACGCACACCGGCAGTTTGGCCACTGCAGAGGGTGTATTTTTCCGGAAAGATGGTAAGACATTTACCCGTGTACCCCACAAGGGGAGGTTAGTGGGGACCCCTCAAGGGGAGGCGGCTACTACTTGGGCAGTCGAGGGGTTGGAGGCACCGAAAAGATGAGTACGGTATTGGGGTTGGTGCCCAAAATATTCTGAAAGCTGGGGTAGGTGCCCAGTGGGACTTTCAACAGGGATTTGGCGATACATGAGGGGGAGGGAAAATGTAAATGCTCCGGTGATTCGGTGTGTTCATTCTATTATTGCGTTTACTTGCATGCTTTCTACTTTATCAGTCACTGACAACCCACACTGTGACAGGTTCGAGTAGGGGTGGAATTCGGGACGACGGTGAGTCATCAGTTAGAGGATACTAGCCAAGAGGGCTAGTAAAACGATACTTTATTTTAGTTATTTTTGGTTATGGCATAACTATGTTTAGTTCAACTGTGTTCATATACTGTGGTTTCTGATGGATGTTGGGAGGAGGACTTTCTTATAATTAACTGGTGAATGATAGGATGTGTAATTGTGGCTTGTTTTCAAATACAAACCGGTTTCAAAGATGATTTCAAAGCAAGTGCCGTGTGGGCACCGATTTTAAAACCCATGGATTTATCCTTTCAAGTTAATGGCCGCACAAAGAGTTTGCGAAAACGATTTGGAAAACTGGGTGTCGTGTGGGCACCAATTTTCAAAACCCATGGGTTTATGCTATAGGTTGTATAAGATAGCGGTGATGGTTCGATGTACTATATCCTCTCCTCGTTGCATGTCATGATTGGAATGGTTAAAGTATTGGGCTTGTTGGTGACGTCGTGCATATACAAAGGAGACTCCGCCCGTTTGGGGAGTGAATTTGTACATGCGGCGGGTCTGATACGCACCGGAGGCAAGGTTCATGCAATTATTTAAGAAAAAAAAATAGGTACGTTTTCCGCTCCTTTAGAACCTCCGGGGCGTGACAGATTTTTTGGTATCAGAGAAAACAGCCTTAACCAAGGAGATCATGACTAACATCCACAGAATGTAATGACACGAGTGACTAACAAAGTTGATAACCAAGGTATAGGTGTGTCACGTACGAGCGTGAGCGCGGGTAATTAAGGGATAGAGTCCCAGGGTTAGTAGGTCAAGGTGCTAGACCGGTTGAACTATGATTAATGGTTTTCTTTGCTCACAGTGGAGAATGGCTCGTACAAGATCGTCGACGGAAAATGCAGGAGCCGATGACGCGGCTCCGGCAACTGCGGAGAATGAAGTAATCCGACAGCAGATACGTGAGATGGCCGGACAACTGTCAGCCCTCACAGAGCACGTGCGTCAGCTGACGCAGCAGCAACAGGTCGTGCCTGGGGAGAGCGCCCGGGTCCCGCCACCGGAAGCGAGCGCGCCCGCGACGGGACCATCTGGAACGCATGACGAGACAGCGGCCGCTCCTCCCCAGACGGCGACCACCGGAGTGTCAATGGGTCAACCGGCTGCGCCATCGGCCGTACCCAGCCCGTCGGCTTCAGGACCCGTGACGGGCGAAGCCTCCACCCAACGGACGGAACGGGACAGGGTGAGAGCGAACCTGTCCGAGTTCAAGAAACACGACCCACCCGTATTCGAGGGCGAGACGACCGATCCCTGGGTCGTGGAGAAGTGAGTGGATACAATGGAAAAGCTATTTGAGGATTTAATGATGGAGGAACATGAAAGAGTTCCCCTGGCGGTTCATTGTCTTGAGGGAAATGCCCGGATATGGTGGAAAACAGTACGCCCGGATTTCTCGAAGGGCGACACCATGCCGACGTGGACCGAGTTCAGGGAAAGGCTATTCGGAGCGTTCTTCTCCAACAGTGTGAAACAGCAAATGGAAGACGATCTGAAGCATATTCGGCAGGGGAGCAGATCCGTCATGGAATATCAAAGAGAGTGTGTGAGGTTGGCAAACTGCGTCCCCTTCGTCATAAGGGACGAAGCTCATAAAGCCCGCCTCTTCGTCGACGGATTACGAAGCAACATCTTCGAGGTGGTGCAAGCAGCGGACCTTCACACCTTTCAGAGGGTGGTGGATAGGGCGACCATTGTGGAGCGCGGCTTCGCAGTGACGCGCGCACGGCGAGAGGACACGGATTTTAACAAAGATAAGAAGCGTCCGCAATCTTTCACAGGAGGGGGACCTCCCAGCGGGAGTCGGCCCCCTAAACACCCAAAGTCGCACCACGGGGCCAGGAGCGCACCGGCAGGCGGTCAAAGACCAGGGGACAGACCCTGCGTTATCTGCAATGGAGCCCACAAAGTTACTGAGTGCGCGAAGCGGCACGACCACTGCTTCCACTGTGGCAAACAGGGCCACTTCCGTCAAAACTGCCCCACAAACCCGGGACCCGCCTCGTCCACGGCCTCCGCCCCACCGCCGCAGCAGTCAGGGAGGGGAAGGGTTCCCGCGGGACCCGCAGCGCGCCCTCCGCCCACCCGACAGGAGGGGGAGACGTGTCCGCAATCAGGAGGGAGGATCTACTCGATGACCCACCAAGGGGCAGACCCACCAGAAGATGTAGTGGCAGGTACTACTCTAATCTCAGACTCTCGAGCTAGAACATTATTCGACACCGGGGCATCACACTCCTTTGTATCTAGTACTTTTGCCTATACACATGACTTGGAAGTGAAACCCCTATGTCATTCCCTCACCGTCCGGACTCCTGGGGGGCCTCTTGAGGCCGTCAACTATGTGCCTTCCTGCCCAATAAGGTTGGGAAGGTTAGACTGCCCCGGAGACCTGGTGGTCATTCCACTTGAGGAATTCGACGTAGTACTGGGAATGGACTGGCTTACCAACTACCAGGCGGAGATTGACTGCGACAAACGACAAGTGCGTCTGCGGGAACCGAGATTTTCGCAAAACGTGTACCTCGCGTGTAAGAGTATCTTCTTTTCGACCGTCATCACCGCAACCCGGGCAAGAAGAATGATGGAGAGTGGATGCGTGGCATACTTAGCCTCGGTGGATCAGGCGACCCGACCCACCTCCTCACTTTCCGACATTGCGGTGGTAAGGGACTTCCCGGATGTTTTTCCGTCCGAACTTCCGGGAATGCCACCCGGACGCGAGGTCGACTTCTCTATCGAGCTAATTCCGGGGACAAAACCCATCACGAAGGCGCCATACAGAATGGCCTTCGCCGAACTAAAGGAGTTGAAGGCGCAGCTTGAGGACCTTCTTGACAAGGGGTTCATCCGACCGAGCGTGTCGCCATGGGGAGCGCCGGTACTCTTCGTAAGGAAGAAGGACGGGAGTTTACGTTTATGCATAGACTACCGGGAAATAAACAAGGTCACGGTGAAGAACAAATACCCCTTGCCACGTATTGATGACCTGTTTGAGCAACTCCAAGGGGCAACCGTGTTTTCAAAGATGGCTATCACCAACTCGGAATTAGAGGTGAGGATATATCGAAGATGGCGTTCAGAACTCGATATGGCCATTACGAGTTCACGGTGATGCCGTTTGGGCTAACCAATGCCCTAGCGGTATTTATGGACATGATGAACCGGATTTTCAAACCATTCCTGGACCAATTTGTAGTGGTTTTTATTGATGATATCCTCATCTATTCCCGCACAGATAGGGAGCATGAGGAGCACCTCCGGGTGGTCCTCCAGACCCTAAGGGATCAAAAGCTGTATGCCAAACTCAAAAAGTGTGAGTTTTGGCTCCGTGAGGTCGATTTTCTGGGACATATTGTCTCGGCCACGGGAATTGCGGCGGATCCAAGGAAGATAGAATCGGTGACCAACTGGGCTCCCCCGACCAGGGTGACGGAAATCCGAAGCTCCCTCGGGCTAGCAGGATATTACCGACGCTTTGTGGAAGGCTTTTCAAAGATGGCCACTCCCCTTACTCGACTAACCCGGAAAGGGGAGAAGTTCGTCTGGACGGATCAATGCCAGAAGAGCTTCGAGGAGCTTAAGGACAGACTCACGCGGGCACCGGTACTCACATTGCCACAGGCCGGTGAAGATTACGAGATCTACTGTGACGCGTCCCGAAGTTGACTGGGAAGTGTGTTGATGCAACAAAGGAAAGTCATCGCATACGCGTCAAGACAGCTCAAGGACTATGAGCGGAACTACCCTACACACGACTTGGAGCTCGCGGCAGTCGTGTTTGCGTTGAAGCTCTGGAGGCACTACCTCTATGGGGCACACTGTAAGGTGTACTCCGACCACCAGAGCCTCAAATATTTGTTTACGCAAAAGGAGTTGAACTTGCGGCAACGGAGGTGGCTGGAACTACTGAAGGACTACGATTTGTCCATCCATTACCACCCCGGAAAAGCAAACGTGGTGGCCGATGCCTTGAGCCGGAAGGGACAGGCGGGGGAGACGACACTGTGCACCCTTACCCAACAGGACCGGCTAATTGCACAATTCTCGCAACTGAGACTGGAGGTGGTGCCAGCAGGAGCAGTTGCGAAATTCATGTCCTTGGAGATCAAGCCTACGCTGATAGGGAGGATCGCAGAAGGCCAAGCGATGGACCCACAATTACAGCAAGTGCGGGACAGGTTATCCTCGGAACCAGGTGGGGATTTTGTGATCGGCGTCGACGACGTGTTGAGGTTTCGGGGACGAGTCTGCGTACCTGACGTGCCGGAACTAAGGAGAGAAATTCTGGCGGAAGCACATAACGCCCCCTACACTGCGCATCCTGGAGGTACAAAAATGTACAGAGACCTAAGACAGACCTTCTGGTGGCCTAAACTAAAGAACGATGTGGCGCACTTCGTGGCACGATGTTTGGTGTGCCAACAGGTGAAGGCGGAACACCAACGACCGGCGGTAAAACTACAACCATTTCCCATACCGGAGTGGAAATGGGAACGGATCACCATGGATTTTGTCACCGGTTTTTCGCGATCACAGCAAGGACACGACGCGATATGGGTTATCGTGGACCGTTTGACAAAATCGGCCCACTTCATACCGATTCACACGACGTGGACTAGAGATCGGCTGGCACAGACCTATATCGACGAGGTGGTGAGGTTGGATGGAGTACCATCATCCATAACCTCGGACAGGGACACACGCTTCGTGTCAAACTTTTGGCGGAGTCTGCAGCAGGCAATGGGGACCAAGTTGTAGTTTAGCACGGCTTTTCACCCGCAGACGGACGGGGAATCGGAGCGAGTGATCCAGATTCTTGAGGATATGCTCCGAGCTTGTGTGCTAAGCCTGGGGGAGGGGTGGTCGCGTTACCTACCCCTCGTGGAATTTGCTTACAATAATAGCTATCAGGCTAGTATACGGATGGCCCCGTACGAAGCCTTGTACGGACACCGGTGTCGATCGCCCATTTGCTGGGACGATTTGGGAGAACGGAAACTCCTGGGGCCAGACCTCGTAGAGGAAACGGAAACAAAGGTGCGCCTTATCAGGCAGCGGTTGCTGACCGCCCAGAGCCGGCAGAAAAGTTACGCGGACCGGAGGCGACGGGAGCGGGAATTCTCGGTAGGGGATCATGTGTTGCTACGCGTGTCACCGTCTAAGGGGACAAGACGGTTTGGCATAAGAGGGAAGTTAAGCCCACGGTATGTTGGAACGTTCGAAATCCTGGAGCGCGTGGGGCCAGTGGCGTACCGGTTGGCCTTACCGCAAAATCTTGAACGGGTGCATAACGTGTTCCACGTTTCGATGCTCCAGAAATACTTGTCCGATCCGTCGCACGTCCTCAACGCCTCGGCCGTTGAGCTGCGGGAGGACTTGAGCTTCGAAGAAACGCCGATACGGATCTTGGCAAGAGAAGAAAAGAACCTTCGGAACCGGACGATCCCCTACGTAAAGGTGCAATGGAGTAACCACGAGGAACGCGAGGCGACGTGGGAACTTGAAACAAAAGTGAGAGAGTGTAACCCCGAGTTATTTAGTGAGGAGTGAGTTTAAGTTTCGAGGACGAAACTTCTTTTAAGAGGTAAGTGGTGTAATATCATAGATTTTGTAACACTTAATACCTCCTGCTAATGAAGTTTCCGGTTAATGTATTTAACGTAACGGGTTTACTTAAGTCGTTAATTCGGATGTGCGGGTATTTTTCTGCGATAAAGCTCGGAAAACGGTGAATGGCGGTGCGATCGGATCCGGATTCCGACGTACGGAGCTCCCGAAAAGGGGTACAAAGCGATCGCAATGGCCAGGGGAGCATCGAAATCGGTGTAAGTGATTTGGCACGCTTTCCGAGGAAAAAGGATAGAATTATCTTTAAGGAAATATCCTGAAGAATCTAAAATGCGGAATTAATTAATTAGAGAATTAATTAATTGAAGAATTGATTAACCGGGGAATTAATTAATTAAGGAATTAATTAATTGGGAATTTTAAATACCCAAAGTGGTTATGTCGTACGAAAAAATATTTCGTTAACTTCTCCCGAAAGAAAGACGAAACCCTAACCGGAGGAAACAAGAAGGAAGGCGAAACCCTAATCGAAAGAGAACGGTGGTGAAGAAGGTGAAAGCTAAAGGATCCGAACCCTCCCGACGAACGCGCCAAAACCGAAAGCGAGAACGGATAGCCGTCTCCTACGATTAGAGGTAAACTAATTTTATTTTGGTATAGTTTCGCTCGGTTTTTGGGTGTCAGTCTTTCATGAGGTTTAGGTGTAGCCGTTTGCTACCCAACGTGTCGCGCCGCGAAGCCCTAGGGCGTCGCCGCGCGACCGTAATGCGCGCCGCGTGGGGACGGTGCCCGCGCGGCCGCGGCTAGAGCCGCGCGGGATCGATCTCCCCGCGTGGCCGCGGCTAGGGAAAACGCCGCGCGGGACGGGTGCCCGCGCGGCGGCGGCATCGCATGCCGCGCGGGCCATGCCTGTGCGGCGGCCGCGGCACGTGCCGCACGGGGCGGTTGCCCGCGCGGCGGCGGCGTCGCATGCCGCGCGGGCCATACCCGCGCGGCGGCCGCGGCGCGTACCGCGCGAGGCGGGTGCCCGCGCGGCGGCGGCACCGCACGCCGCACGGGCCAGGCCCGCGCAGCTGCAGCTTCTGCCGCGCGGGCGGGTGCCCGCGCGGCGGCGGCGGTTGCGGCACGCGGGGTTGGTGCCCGCTCGCCCGCGGCGGTTACCACGCGGGGTCGGTGCCCGCGCTACCGCGGATTTGCGCCATGCGAGGCCGAGGTCTGCACGACCGCGGAAGGTGCCGCACGCGGTTGGTGCCCGTGCGGCCTCGGCTTGCACCACGCGGTCGCGGCAAACGCCGCGCGGGGCTGGTGCCCGCGCGGCCGTACGACCCGTGACACCGCGGGGGCGGCCGCGTCGCTCGACACGCACGGGCGCCACCGCCGGGTCAAGTTGTCCTTAGTGTTTTGAGTTGATTGGGCTCGGTTTATCTGCTATTATCTTCTGTTCTGACCACGGCTCTTTTGGGGACTACTTCTAGGTCCGGGCGTCGACAGAGAGCAAGGTGCGGTCTCCGGAGTGCAGATTTTGCATAATTGAGGTGGGTAGGTGTTGGTTATTACCGGTGAGGTGTCGTTTCCGAATACTCGTTTTGATAAAGTAGATACGGTTATAATTTGACTAACCCCCCAGCATGTGAATCCATTTTACTATTTCAATCGAGCGACTGCGGTCGCAGGTGCGATATACTTTTCTGGTTATAGCGGCTTCGGTCGCAGGTGCGTTATACTACTCTGGTTATAGCGGCTGAGGTCGCAAGGCATTAAACCACTCATATTGCTTACACGCACACCGGTTGTCACGCCCCGGGGTCGAAACTGCGAACCGGGCTCGCCAACAGATCCGCCACCTATGCCAAACCCCACATAGGCGAAGCGTCCTACCTGCAAGAAAAGTACTATAGCTAACAAATATCATAGCTATAAGATAAAACTGCTGCAAAACTAAAATCAATCACTGTACAACTGGAAATAATACAACAATGTCCACCTCCCAAAAATGATAATCGTACAATATCCTCAGATACAAAACTCATAGCTCAACAGGGAGGTACCCCCAATAAATACAACAGTGTACAGTCTCCCGATACATAATATATCCTCACTACATCAGTCTCTCAAAAGAGGAAAAATAAAACAACTAGTCTACTGACGATCTCCTCTGAAGGGGTACCGCTACTCTCCAACGGTAGGTAGGGATCTAGCTCGCGACTCCCTCGCCTCGATCAACAACCGCAGAATCAGCAACACCCGCTAAGACTCTGCAAAACAAAGGAGAGGAAGGAAAAATGAGGGGAAAAACCCCAAAGGGTGTGAGAACTACACCAAAAAGGGAGTTCTCAGTGGGTACCACCGCCAGACCCGACGGTCTGCCCACTAAGTCCTCAAGAGACAAAAACTAACCAAAGCCGTAAAGACGGAAATAAGGAAGCTGGAGACTCTCAACAGCTATCATGCCTCTATCTAAAAGCCCAAAAGGGGAGAACCAAAGAATGGTATGCAACCCCTAGCACATGAAGTGCATAATCGACCCAATCGATGGACCAGTAATCACTGGCACTGCCTGCTATGCCTGCTATGCCTGCTATGCCTGCTACGCCTCTCGTACAACGGTCAACAACTCACAATGACCTTGGGACAACCGTCGATCCCCAAACGGTTCCCAACAACACTAGCACTGGTCTAAACACGGCTACTAGACTCCACTCGGTCCCCCTGACACGAGTGTAACAGTAAAGTAAACATCTGTAATAAACCCAATCTAGTGACGCCAGAAATACTGGTACTGCCTGCTGTGCCTGACGAATCGGGTATGATGGCCAATGCATAACACCGATAAGGGATAGGAGTCTCGAGGACTCTTAGGTAACAGATCGGCAACTATTACCGTCCGATCGCAACCAAAAGTAAGTAACAGATCGGCAACTCTAACCGTCCGATCGCACACTCCGGAGTGGCACCCGAGGGGAGCGACCCACACGAGTAAAGTATTAGGGATAGGAGTCTCAAGGACTCCTTGGTAACAGATCAGTAACTATTACCGTCCGATCGCAACCAAAAGTGAGTAACAGATCGGCAACTCTAACCGTCCGATCGCACCCAAAAGTAAGTACAGATCGGCAACTCTAACCGTCCGATCGCACACTCCGGTGTGGCACCCGAGGGGAGCAACCCACACGAGTAAAGTATCACCGGGCAATATCCGCACCGGTGTGATAAGTAACAAAAGCAGGACTGGATCATGACTCTGATCAAAGTGGGAAAGCCCAACCACTAAAGAAGACCCCGGTCCTCAATCAGATGCAAAAGTACTCAAATAGTGGGAAACTCTGTCCACTAGAGAAATCTGATACCCAATCTGATGCATAAATAAATATCAGGTCAACTGCCCAATATCCGCGGTTGCCACAAAGCCCCACAACTAATCCAACCTGTCCCAGACACCAAGTCCCGACTACACTACCCAGACCCCTGCTCGAACCCGAGCAACACTGACCACTTGACTAACAAAGAAGGAGAAAGGAAAAGCATGGTTTCTCCTAAGTCAAGTTCCAATAAGTAGTGCAGCAGTAAAAGATGGCCTAACTACATGACCATACAAGCATGCTTTTGTCCTCAGAAACGATAGAAGTGGGTGAAACATATATTACCAAAGCACGCTAAAATATTCCTACTATGGTATGCCACACTCCCCCAAGTAGGCTATTCCTTGCATACCTCTCGCTCATACCGGTTGTACATCAACTACGCCTGCTATCAGTCATAGAGGGGTGGCATCCCCACAAGTGCACTTATCCAAACCATAGATGAGCATCCACTACTACACCTCCCATAAGGCATAATATGCATATAAACCCTTAAACAGTTACCATTACTAAGTTTACCCACCTGAAGTGCTTAAACCAAGGCAAACCTGAAGTCGGTGAAGTGTGCAGACGCTCACGATCCAAAATCCGCCAAAATTGCACCCTCGGTACATGTCGCGAACGCCTTGGCTCCAAACAACTAAGAGTACCCCGAAATCAAAGCCTACAGATCCATCGGGTCCAGCAATACTTGTAAACACACCTGGGTACAACAATAAGGTCCAACATTACACTTTTATTCCAAAAATATTCCAAGTATACAACATTGGAAAACAGCCCCGAAGATGTGCAGTTTTCACCTGCAGAACGGATTCTGAAAAATCCAGCAAAATTACTGTGACAATCCTCGCGTCGAGTAGATGAAAAAAAGTGTATAAGCACGTCGCCATCCGATGCCCGGTTGCGGAGATAAAAATCCGGCAAGATGTCGTTGTCCAGAATTTCCATCAGCGGCAAGGAGGGTTAAAAACGTACCCGGAACCCCAAACAAAGCTCAAATCTGAGAAAAGTGGACAATACAAGAATCGTAGATCTACCACTCGTGAATCCGACGCCGCAAAAATCATCCAAAAATATTCTCGGGGTAGCTCTGTGGACCTCTCATACCAAACTGCGACGATAACAGGCCTGCGATGAAAATATGTCGCTCTGTGCCACGATGCCGAAGTCGTCGACGCCGCGCCTTCCAAAAATTCTGAGCCTCCTCAAAAAGATGCGCGACAAGGTGAGCAACAAAATTGGTGAGGGGCCCTCAGGCCAGAGAGCTCGGGAAAAGCCCGAAAAGGGCAGTGCAAAGGGCCTATTTATAGGCCCAACTCGAAAAATCCCGAAAATGGGCTTTTGGGCCGAATTTCCGGGCGTCCGCAGGAACCGGGCGTGAACAGTGTTGGGCCAGGCCCGACACTGTAGCCGCTCGAAAGGCCCACAGCCCGACACATTGCACCCGAACAGCGGACAGCCACCCCGGCCATCCGCTGCTCGACACGTGGAGCGCGGAGGCGTCGACACGTGGACCGCACTCAGCCCCGACCGCGCCCACGTGCGCGCCTGAGCCGCCGCCTGCCACCCTGCACGCACGCGCCCCGAGGCGGCCTGCACCCGCTCCGTGGACCGCGTGCACGTTGGCCGGCCAATCAGTGGCCTCCACGTGGCCCCGCCCGGTCCATGCACCAGGCCGCACTCCTCGTAGACCGCGCGCTCGTGCGCCCGCCACTCCGGGGCCGCCACGCGTCCAAGCCCCTGGTGCACGCCTCGCCCGGTGGACCGAGCGGCTGTGCCTCACCCCGCCGCCGCGCTCCTCCGCCATCCGCCGCTGCCCGCCGCCGCTGCCGCCGGCCGGAACAGTACCCTTGCCTCGAAAAACATGCCGAATCATCCGGACTCCGAAAAATGCAAGTGAATAGTCCATTTTCATCGTTTTCGCGCGCTGAATCCAAATCCGAAGTCCATTTTGCCAAATTCCAACTCTAAAAATTGCCGAAGGCATCCGGAAAGATGTTCCTTTGTCCAAACTTCGCGCTGAGCCCAATTTTAATATCCATAGCGCGCGAAACCACTTCTAAGCATCCGACGAGGTCATCAGACTACTCTCGTGATCCACTACACACACCGAGTCCATCATTAGTGTCCAATTGGTGCACAAATACCACCGACACGCCACATAGGCCTCCAGAAGCTGCAGAGGCAACAGGGATTCATGAGT
Source organism: Tillandsia leiboldiana (assembly GCA_029204045.2). NCBI lineage: Eukaryota > Viridiplantae > Streptophyta > Magnoliopsida > Poales > Bromeliaceae > Tillandsia > Tillandsia leiboldiana. The sequence continues at coordinate 12,630,856 of CM055073.1, forward strand.
GGGAATTCCGGGTCTTCACATCCTCCCCCACTAAGGAAAGTTTCGTCCTCGAAACTAGCTCAAATCCACCAGGAGTCACAAATACCACGGGTGGTCAATAACGCCTCCAGCTCCCCAAACACCACTCACTCCCCGTGATCACTTCCCAATAAAAACAATGCCCAGTACGGCATGGCCCAATTACGCAATTCCCTCATCTCTCGAGCCAGAATTCGCAACGGGCATCCCTCGTACTCCAACAATCACAGATCTCAAATGGGCAAGTCAATCACGGGCGAGGGATCCAAAAGCAAAACACTCCTGAGCTGAGACGTGAAACAACACTGAGGCTCCATCAAAAGCTGGGGGAAACAGAATAAATCAGCGCAACACGCACCAAACCACATCCTGGTGTCAATCTCAACAAGGCGACCCGAAGCATACCCACACATTCATCCAATAAAGAAAAGAATCCAATAAGCTGGGGTCCTCGCTCGGTTACTCCCCGATCCAAAACCACCCGAGTGGACTACTCAACCGCGGGTTACCCTCAAAAGGGATCCTCAAGAGACAATCTCCTGCCACAGTTGGCCACTCAACATGCCAACAAAACCCCTACGGACCCACGGGTCGAAGTCGATATCTCAATTAATAAAGAACACCCTGACGGGGACCAAACCTTCAGTGAACGGGACTGAAAACTGGCTCGAAAGGCGGTCATAATGCTGATGCCCAACCTCGCGGTCAAATGTCCGAACCATCAACGACAAAATGCGTAAATCGCACTCCAGATGCTGGAAGCTGCAATCTCCACTGGTGCCGCATGGCAGATACTGTAAACTGAAGCTGAAATCTTAATATATCACATAGTATAAAACAGAAAGGCTGAGTAATCAGAACTAATAGCCAAGCAGGCATGGCCTACGCCTAGGTATATCAATCGAAACCGGAAACAATAGGCGTACTGAAAGGCTCAACTGTGGGATCCAAGCTTCCTACAAAACAGCGGTTCGTCCTGCCACAATATCATAGGGTTGGACTAATGAAGTGCGGATCGAAGCTCAACCCACGGTAACTCCACAGCCACAATGGGAGGCATCACTAAAACACACCAATCCATCTCCCAACACTGACAAAGCTGAAATCGGCGCTGGTGTCAGTCTCGTCATCCATTAGCCATGCTCTCCCGGCACTGCCAAATCCAAAAAGCTCCTCACCTCGAGAATAAATGTTGGTCTCAGCCAATCTTGAATAACATCCATTTGGTCGGGTTCCACCGCCGCTCCAATGGCTAGAATAAGGTGACCCAATAAGGCATGCACTTGGAGCTAAAACTTGTACCTCAATAACTTGGCATACAGCTTCATCCACACAGGCATGGTAGCACATCCACAAAGTGCTCCTCGTACTCCAAGTCGCTCTGGGAGTAAATCAAATATCCTCGGGAAACACTACTCCCAGTCCGTCCAAGCACAACTAGGACGTACAATTCCTCAAATCTTGAAGTCAACGGGGCATTCGTCATTCCATTGGGCCTCGCTATAAACTCATAATGCCCCTACCGTGTCCTGAACGCCATCTAGGCGAAGTCCTCGGCTGTCTAATTCCAAGTAGGTACTCGCATCATACACTAACTGCCGGAGTATAACTCCATCAAAAGGTCCTAGATACCGCCCGGACCTGTCTACACTCGAACCATAAAAGGACCCTCACAGTCGTGTATCGACGACGTGGCATCACCACCGTGTACCAACGGCGTGGCATCACCGCCGTATATCAACGGCGTGGCACTAGGTCAAACAGACCCCTCGATCCATCAGATCCTGCAACTGCGCCATCAGCTCTCTCAGCTCTACAGGCGATATCCAATGAGGTGCTGTCGAGGGTGGCGCGGTCCCCCGAACCACATCAAACGCAATCTCTATCTCCCTAACCGGCGGCATTGCCAACGACCAAGGTGAATTCACACTCGGGATCTCATGGGCAACAAAGATATCCTTGAGTCCCGGTGCCGCCGTAAGCACCTCACACACTGTCACGCCCAAAAACGTGTGTGTTCTGACTGTCTCAACAACCGAGCCTTCTCTCGTCTGCCTCGTAGAAGGTCAAAGTCTTACCTTTCAGCAGTCAAACATCCTGTGGCATTGTGCCAATCAATCTTAAGCACCTGGTCAAAATACCGAACTGCGACAATGACCAATAAGTCTGCCGGTAACTCGCAGTCTCAGCTGCACTAGACATGATCCAAAAGTCTCCTCCGAATGCACAACAACAACAAAAACCTGTACCTCTAGTGCACGTGGTAATAATTCTGCCTCTAGTCCATGCAGGAATGCAATATGTTCTAACTCCGGCTGCTGTGATGAAATCACACTTGCGACAACTCGATCCACTACCGTGGCGCCCTCCAACCGGGCGGCACAGATTTATCCACTCGATGCAAGTGGTTGTTGCTCAAACTGCCTGAAAATCAGGACTATCCACAAGGGAGCACGACCTCTGTCTCTGATCACATTGAGGCGACGAATAAGGTCCTCCGCAGATAACAAATCCACGCTACCGCTGCGCCACTCTGATATAGATGCTGATGCTACCATCGGGGTCTACCCGATCTCTGGCATCTCGGGAACCCGTTATCCTGGAAGGAGAAATCAGAAATGCCTCTGCCGTCAATCTGTCCTCCATCACCCGGCTCCAAGCGCCAATATCCAAAACTCGCCCCTGGCGGCAGATCCCTATCCAAAGGAACTGCAGCGCCACGCTCCATACACAATGCCTACTCCAACGAGGCGTCAAAATCTATAACGGAGGGACTGAATGAACTGAAATGTATCCTGGCGCAATCCACTCCCAGCCACATATCCTATGTGCCTCGTCCCTCGAACCAGGAGCACGCAGTTCAACAACTGCCAAAAACTCTCCAGCACAGGGAGGCTCTCAATTGATCACTCCATCACCACCAACCACGACTCTGCCTCCAAAGGCTCCAAACTCAATCTTACGAGTCGGGGTGGTTCATCTACCAAATCTGGCTCAATAGATCGATCATGTCCCACAGCTCCTCTGCTGTCAGCTATCCACCCTGCCTCGGTGCCTCGGCACTAAACATTGGCACAGAGGGGGTTACCCAATGCTCCGACAACTGTGTCACCAAGACCAGCTGCTCACTCCACCGCTGATAAGCCTCTGACAATCCTGTCATCTGAGTCTGGAGTTCTCTGACCTCAATCCGGGTATCCGGCCAAAAACCAACTGCTCAAGCTCAACTGCTATGACAGGATGCACACGGGTCAAAACCCAGCGTCGGGGAGACACCGCTCGCCACGACGAAACCACAAAACAACACAAAACAGCGCTCGACCCGATCCAGCGAAAGTCTAAAGCATGTCACCCGTTCCACAGCATTATGTTGTCTGCAGCCAACATAATCACTTAGGAGAATAAACATGCCAATCACTCATCCCGTCCCTTGGGAGAGGTATAAAACTCAATCAGGACTCTCGCTAAAAGTCACGACTCTCACGAAGTCAACCAAGGGTCAAACCATAAGCCTAGGGTTTCTAAGTCCACCATGACCTACAACCTAGGCTCTGATACCACTCTAATCTGTCACGCCCCGGGGTCGAAACTGCGACCCGGGCTCGCCAACAGATCCGCCACCTATGCCAAACCCCGCATAGGCGAAGCGTCCTACCTGCAAGAAAAGTACTACAGCTAACAAATATCATAGCTATAAGATAAAACTGCTGTAAAACTAAAATCAATCACTGTACAACTGGAAATAATACAACAATGTCCACCTCCCAAAAATGATAATCGTACAATATCCTCAGATACACAACTCATAGCTCAACAGGGAGGTATCCCTAATAAATACAACAGTGTACAGTCTCCCGATACATAATATATCCTCACTACATCAGTCTCTCAAAAGAGGAAAAATAAAACAACTAGTCTACTGACGATCTCCTCTGAAGGGGTACCGCTACTCTCCAACGATAGGTAGGGATCTAGCTCGCGACTCCCTCCCCTCGATCAACAACCGCAGAATCAGCGACACCCGCTAAGACTCTGCAAAACAAAGGAGAGGAAGGAAAAATGAGAGGAAAAACCCCAAAGGGTGTGAGAACTACACCAAAAAGGGAGTTCTCAGTGGGTACCACCGCCAGACCCGACGGTCTGCCCACTAAGTCCTCAAGAGACAAAAACTAACCAAAGCCGTAAAGACGGAAATAAGGAAGCTGGAGACTCTCAACAGCTATCATGCCTCTATCTAAAAGCCCAAAAGGGGAGAACCAAAGAATGGTATGCAACCCCTAGCACATGAAGTGCACAATCGACCCAATCGATGGACCAGTAATCACTGGCACTGCCTGCTATGCCTGCTATGCCTGCTATGCCTGCTACGCCTCTCGTACAACGGTCAACAACTCACAATGACCTTGGGACAACCGTCGATCCCCAAACGGTTCCCAACAACACTAGCACTGGTCTAAACACGGCTACTAGACTCCACTCGGTCCCCCTGACACGAGTGTAACAGTAAAGTAAACATCTGTAATAAACCCAATCTAGTGACGCCAGAAATACTGGTACTGCCTGCTGTGCCTGACGAATCGGGTATGATGGCCAATGCATAACACCGATAAGGGATAGGAGTCTCAAGGACTCTTAGGTAACAGATCGGCAACTATTACCGTCCGATCGCAACCAAAAGTAAGTAACAGATCGGCAACTCTAACCGTCCGATCGCACACTCCGGAGTGGCACCCGAGGGGAGCGACCCACACGAGTAAAGTATCAGGGATAGGAGTCTCAAGGACTCCTAGGTAACAGATCAGTAACTATTACCGTCCGATCGCAACCAAAAGTGAGTAACAGATCGGCAACTCTAACCGTCCGATCGCACCCAAAAGTAAGTACAGATCGGCAACTCTAACCGTCCGATCGCACACTCCGGTGTGGCACCCGAGGGGAGCGACCCACACGAGTAAAGTATCACCAGGCAATATCCGCGCCGGTGTGATAAGTAACAAAAGCAGGACTGGATCATGACTCTGATCAAAGTGGGAAAGCCCAACCACTAAAGAAGACCCCGGTCCTCAATCAGATGCAAAAGTACTCAAATAGTGGGAAACTCTGTCCACTAGAGAAATCTGATACCCAATCTGATGCATAAATAAATATCCGGTCAACCGCCCAATATCTGCGGTTGCCGCAAAGCCCCACAACTAATCCAACATGTCCCAGACACCAAGTCCCGACTACACTACCCAGACCCCTGCTCGAACCCGAGCAACACTGAACACTTGACTAATAAAGAAGGAGAAAGGAAAAGCATGGTTTCTCCTAAGTCAAGTTCCAATAAGTAGTGCAGCAGTAAAAGATGGCCTAACTACATGACCATACAAGCATGCTTTTGTCCTCAGAAACGATAGAAGTGGGTGAAACATATATTACCAAAGCACGCTAAAATATTCCTACTATGGTATGCCACACTCCCCCAAGTAGGCTATTCCTTGCATACCTCTCGCTCATACCGGTTGTACATCAACTACGCCTGCTATCAGTCATAGAGGGGTGGCATCCCCACAAGTGCACTTATCCAAACCATACATGAACATCCACTACTACACCTCCCATAAGGCATAATATGCATATAAACCCTTAAACAGTAACCATTACTAAGTTTACCCACCTGAAGTGCTTAAACCAAGGCAAACCTGAAGTCGGTGAAGTGTGCAGACGCTCACGATCCAAAATCCGCCAAAATTGCACCCTCGGTACATGTCGCGAACGCCTTGGCTCCAAACAACTAAGAGTACCCCGAAATCAAAGCCTAAAGATCCATCGGGTCCAGCAATACTTGTAAACACCCCTGGGTACAACAATAAGGTCCAACATTACACTTTTATTCCAAAAATATTCCAAGTATACAACATTGGAAAACAGCCCCGAAGATGTGCAGTTTTCACCTGCAGAACGGATTCTAAAAAATCCAACAAAATTACTGTGATAATCCTCGCGTCGAGTAGATGAAAAAAAGTGTATAAGCACGTCGCCATCCGATGCCCGGTTGCGGAGATAAAAATCCGGCAAGATGTCGCTGTCCAGAATTTCCATCAGCGGCAAGGAGGGTTAAAAATGTACCCGTAACTCCAAACAAAGCTCAAATATGAGAAAAGTGGACAATACAAGAATCGTAGATCTACCACTCGTGAATCCGACGCCGCAAAAATCATCCAAAAATATTCTCGGGGTAGCTCTGTGGACCTCTCATACCAAACTGCGACGATAACAGGCCTGCGATGAAAATATGTCGCTCTGTGCCACGATGCCGAAGTCGTCGACGCCGCGCCTTCCAAAAATTCTGAGCCTCCTCAAAAAGATGCGCGACAAGGTGAGCAACAAAATTGGTGAGGGGCCCTCAGGCCAGAGAGCTCGGGAAAAGCCCGAAAAGGGCAGTGCAAAGGGCCTATTTATAGGCCCTTCCCGAAAAATCCCGAAAATGGGCTTTTGGGCCGAATTTCCGGGCGTCCGCAGGAACCGGGCGTGAACAGTGTTGGGCCAGGCCCGACACTGTAGCCGCTCGAAAGGCCCACAGCCCGCCACATTGCACCCGAACAGCGGACAGCCACCCCGGCCATCCGCTGCTCGACACGTGGAGCGTGGAGGCGTCGACACGTGGACCGCACTCAGCCCCGACCGCGCCCATGTGTGCGCCTGAGCCGCCGCCTGCCACCCTGCACACACGCGCCCCGAGGCGGCCTGCACCCGCTTCGTGGACCGCGTGCATGTTGACCGGCCAATCAGTGGCCTCCACGTGGCCCCGCCCCGTCCATGCACCAGGCCGCACTCCCCGTAGACCGCGCGCTCGTGCGCCCGCCACTCCGGGGCCGCCACGCGTCCAAGCCCCTGGTGCACGCCTCGCCCGGTGGACCGAGCGGCTGTGCCTCACCCCGCCGCCGCGCTCCTCCGCCAGCCGCCGCTGCCGCCGGCCGGAACAGTACCCTTGCCTCGAAAAACATGCCGAATCATCCGGACTCCGAAAAATGCAAGTGAATAGTCCATTTTCATCGTTTTCGCGCGCTGAATCCAAATCCGAAGTCCATTTTGCCAAATTCCAACTCTAAAAATTACCGAAGGCATCCGGAAAGATGTTCCTTTGTCCAAACTTCGCGCTGAGCCCAATTTTAATATCCATAGCGCGCGAAACCACTTCTAAGCATCCGACGAGGTCATCAGACTACTCTCGTGATCCACTACACACACCGAGTCCATCATTAGTGTCCAATTGGTGCACAAATACCACCGACACGCCACATAGGCCTCCAGAAGCTGCAGAGGCAACAGGGATTCATGAGTGGGAATTTCGGGTCTTCACACCGGTAGTTTGGCCACTGCAGAGGGTGTATTTTTCCGGAAAGATGGTAAGACATTTACCCGTGTACCCCACAAGGGGAGGTTAGTGGGGACCCCTCAAGAGGAGGCGGCTGCTACTTGGGCAGTCGAGGGGTTGGAGGCACGAAGAAGATGAGTACGGTATTGGGGTTGGTGCCCAAAATATTCTGAAAGCTGGGGTAGGTGCCCAGCGGGACTTTCAACAGGGATTTGGCGATACATGAGGGGGAGGGGAAAAGTGAATTGTCACGCCCCGGGTGTAAACCAGAACCCCGGTCCCTCTACAGATCCGCCGTGCACACGGAATTTCCCGCGTACACGAAGCGCTGGTAACCTGCTCAGGTATAATATAAACAATAAAAGAGCATAATACAGAGCTGAAATAGAAGAACCACATAGTATCTCAGACTGGAATAATAATAAAGCTGTAATAAATACAATAATCTCTCAACTCACCAAAATAGTACAACCTGCTGGCCAAAGCCAGACCCAAAATAAAAAAAATACATCAGTCTGAGTAAAGGGTACAACATCTGTCTAACAACAACTCAATCTCACAGGAGATCTATCTACTCAGCGATCCCCTTACCTCGATCAGCTGCCGATGGCCTAGCAGCTCCTGCAGACGACTCTGTAACACAAAGAAGAAGAGACAGGAAACAACAATGGGGGTGAGAACTACTAGATAAACCAGTAGCCTCCCCTAGTGGGTAAAACCTCAAATGCTGACGCACCCACTAGGACTACTAGAGGCAAAAAGAAAGGACAGTGGTAAGCTATAAAGGCTGCTGATAAAGAGGAAACTACCACTACTATGCCTCTAAATGCCATGCCGAAGGAAATGACTGTAAGTATGCATCAGCATCTACCCTGCCTGCCTGGATAAACCCAATCTAATCACCAGTAAAAACTGGTACTGCCTGCTGTGCCTGCCGTATCGGGTATGCCAGCCCACGCATAACACCGATGTAAAAAGGAGTCTCAAGGACTCAAAGCCTGCCTGTCGCGCACTCTGGAGTGGCACTCGAGGGGAGCGACCCACACGAGTAAAGTATCTCAGTAACCAGTAATCATAAGTATCATAAAACAGCAGGACTGGATCATGACTCTGATCAAAGTGGGAAAACCCATCCACTAAAGAAAAGCTAATCCCCAATATGATGCAATAGTACTCAATAAGTGGGAAACTCCATCCACTAGCAAAAAGCTCGATCCCCAATCTGATGCAAAGATCGACATCCGGTCAACCGCCTAATGTCCGCGGTTGCCGCAATACCCCATAAGTCCAAAGCCTGATAAAGTAATCAACATCTGGCCAACCGCCTGATGTCCGCGGATACCACAATGCCCCACAACCCAAAATCGAGTCTAACCTGTCCCAGACTCGATGGCCTCAACTACACTACCCCAAAACCCTGCTCAAACTTGAGCAACATGCATCTGAATGCAAAGGAGAATAATAAAACATGGTTTCTCCTAAGTCAAGTCCCAATAATAGTGTAGCAATAAATAGTGGCCTATCTAGATGTCCATACAAGCATGCAATTGTCCTCTTTTAAAACTGAAGAAAAGTGTTTGATATTTATTTAGAAAAGGATGGCTTAAATGTCCCAACATAGTAAGTCATTTTGTATGCGAGATTATGATATAGCCTTTGTCCCAACAACAGTGTCCCAATTTAATATAAATAAGCCGTCATATAATTTGTGGGGTTTACTCATGCAATTCACAATTAAAATACCGATTACCAGTTTAAAATAGGGGATCTCTAATACTCCTAGTGAGATAGTCAGAAGTGAGGTAAGCAACACCACCCACCTCGAAAAGCGTGATCCACACCCAGAAAGGTCTCCTTACTGTCCACAGTCCTCTATACCCGCAACTCGTCAAGAACAGTGCACAACTGTACAGAATAACACACCCAGAGTAAACACAAATCCCAAAAATACAGCCTTTGCTATTTTTCCAAATAGCACAAAAAGAAGGGATTTTCACCTCTGTACAGTGCTCTGAAAAATCCAGAAAAATTACGGTTGCGTTCCTCGCGACGAGTAGATCGAAATCGACTACTTAAATGCCTTAATCCGATGCTCCTAGCTCCAGATATAATTCGAAGAAGTTACTGCTGTCCAGAAAGTACCAAAGCAAAAAGGAGGGTCAAAGATGCCTCGGGAACATTGCCAAAAGTGCGAAATGAGGTGAACCGATCAACACGGAAAATGAAGCCTTACCTCTTCCGGTCGCGCTGTCATAGAAATCGTTCAAAAATTCCTCCTGGTTAGCGCACAGGAATTTTCCGACTGAACTCCGACGATAACGGGCCGAAAAAGGAGAAACGTCAGAGCGTAATGCGTCGCAGATATCTCTCTGTCGGGAACTTCAAAAATTCTGAACTTTCTATGGTAGATAGAGGACAGAGAAATGAAAAACTTTCATTAAGGGCTCACTCTCATTTTCTCTCTCTAAAACTCGGAATTTGCAAAGAGAGAGGGAGGGGTATTTATAATGGGCCAATTTACTATTCGGGCTCCACAAAGAATCCGGGCCCGAACACAAAACACCGAAACCAGCCAATCAGACAGCGCCACACCTCACAAAACAGGAAACATCCGTACGGGCCAATGAAATTGCGCCACGTGTCCCCCGCCGCCCACGTTTCTCACGCGCCCGGCACACGTGGGCGGCCGTGCGCCCGCCAATGAACAGCCGCCACGTGTCCCACGTGGTCCACGGGGCGCACGAGCCCGGTCCACGCGCCGGGTCTTCCGAATCCTGTCGGCCAATCACAGCACGCCACGTGTCAGGGACGAGCCGCCACCCTTGACGCCGCCGAACCAATCAGAGGCTGCCACGTGGCCTTCTGAGTCTTCGGTGCACCCGGTGCACGCCTATTCTGTGGACCCCGCGCCTGCGCGCTGCCCGCGCCTGCCCGCGCCTGCCCGCGCTACCCGCGGCCCTGCTCCGCCCCTGCGCCGCCTTGCTCCGCCGTGCGCCGCCGTCTGCCGCCTGCCGCCGGTCGTCGGAACAGTGTTTCCGGCAGCCGGAACAGTAATACCGGCATGAACAGTAACCCAGTGTCGAAAAAATAAAGTAAATATGCCATTTTGATTGTTTTCGCGCGCTGAGTCCAAATCCGCCGTCCGATTCTTCGAATTCTCATCCGAAATTTTGCCGAAAGCCCCCGGAAAAGCCCACTTGCTCCGTTTTTCGCGCCGGATCCATTTCTGAGGTCCAATTTCGTCACTACAAGCTCCATTACACCATATAAGCCTTCTATTGTCACTGTTAAGGCTACAACAGTTACTGGGGAAATCCAGATCATCACATAAATGCTCCGGTGATTCGGTGTGTTCATTCTATTATTGCGTTTACTTGCATGCTTTCTACTTTATCAGTCACTGACAACCCACACTGTGACAGGTTCGAGTAGGGGTGGAATTCGGGACGACGGTGAGTCATCAGTTAGAGGATACTAGCCAAGAGGGCTAGTAAAACGATACTTTATTTTAGTTATTTTTGGTTATGGCATAACTATGTTTAGTTCAACTGTGTTCATATACTGTGGTTTCTGATGGATGTTGGGAGGAGGACTTTCTTATAATTAACTGGTGAATGATAGGATGTGTAATTGTGGCTTGTTTTCAAATACAAACCGGTTTCAAAGATGATTTCAAAGCAAGTGCCGTGTGGGCACCGATTTTAAAACCCGTGGATTTATCCTTTCAAGTTAATGGCCGCACAAAGAGTTTGCGAAAACGATTTGGAAAACTGGGTGTCGTGTGGGCACCGATTTTCAAAACCCATGGGTTTATGTTATAGGTTGTATAAGATAACGGTGATGGTTCGATGTACTATATCCTCTCCTCGTTGCATGTCATGATTGGAATGGTTAAAGTATTGGACTTGTTGGTGACGCCGTGCATATACAAAGGAGACTCCGCCCGTTTGGGGAGTGAATTTGTATATGCGGCGGGTCTGATACGCACCGGAGGCAAGGTTCATGCAATTATTTAAGAAAAAAAAATAGGTACATTTTCCGCTCGTTTAGAACCTCCGGGGCGTGACACATGTCCACATCGCACCAATAGGAAAACGCCACGTGGCACACCTCCCTCGCTGCACCGTGCCAGCCGCTCCTCACGTGGACCGAGCGCATGTGGACCGACCAACCAGCGGCCGCCACGTGGCCCCGCCCTGGTCCACGGCTCCCCGCGCGCTTCTGTAGACCGCGCCCCGTGAGCCGGCCAACCGGGAGCCGCCACGCGTCCTCCCCCCCGGTGCACACCATGCCCGTGGACTGAGCGGCCCGCGCCTCTGCCCGAAGCCGCTGCCCGCCGCCGCGCTGCCGTGCTCCGCCGCCTGCCCATCGCCGCCGGCGCTGCCCCGGCCGCCGGAATAGTAACCCAAGCCTTGAAATCCGTATTAGGGCATCCGGGCTCCGAATAAATTAAGTAAATAGTCCATTTCCATCATTTTCGCGCACTGAGTTCAAATCCGATGTCCGTTTTGCTCAATTCCACTTCTAAAATTTGTCGAAGGCATCCGGTTAAGCAAACTTGCTCCTGTTTTCCACACTGAGTCCAATTCTTGGGTCCGATTCGCACACAAACACCTCTAACACAAAGCAAAGGCCTCCAGAAGTTGCCAGACACACTGTAAAAGCTCTGAGGAGATCCGGGTCATCACAGCGTGAGGCCACTTTGGAGCTAGAGACGGTGATGAGAGATACCTATCCTTTCTTGTTCGAGGCTTCTGGCTGAGGTACGTTTGTCTTATTTTCTAAGTTTCGCGGACGAAACTTCTTTTTAGTGGGGGAGGATGTAGAGTCCCAAATCCCCTTGCAGCTTTTCCAGTGAATCGACATTGTGAAACACCTGTTATTGGTGTGTCGGGCCCGTAACGCATCAAGTGGATGTGTTTGATGGACTCAGTAAGGTTCCTGGATCAAGCCTGTCACTCGGCTGCTTTTGCCGAATTTTAGAAGTGGTTTCAGGCTGATCGGGGGTCGGATTTGGATTCAACGTGGAAAAACGCTTGAAAACGGCTATTTGCTTGTATTTTTCTGAGTTCGGATGCCCAAAAAGGGGCTCCCGGAAGTTTATAGTGGATTCGGGTGCATGGGGGGGCCGTAGACCGGCCGGGTGCCACGTGGTGGCCTATTATTGGCCGGATCTTGATGCGCGGTCCACGAAGCTATGCGGGCTGGCGCATGGGCCCGGTGCGGGGACACATGGCGCCCCAGGAGTGGCTGGCGTGCAATGCGCGATTCACGGAACCCCGCACGGGTGCATAGACCGGGCGCGGGGGACACGTGGCAGCCGTTGATTAGCGGGCTCACGCGGGTGGTCCACGGAGGTGCGTGCGGGTGCCTCGGGATGCTTGCGAGCATGGGGGGCAGCCGGCGTGGCCAGCGATGTCACGCCCTGGGGTCAAAACTGCTACCCGGGCTCGCCAACAGATCCGCCACCTTTGCAAAACCCCGCATAGGTGAAGCGTCCTACCTGCAAGAAAGGGTACTACAGCTAAACAGATATCAGAGCTATAAAATAAAAGTGCTGTAAAACTAAAACCAACCATCTGTACAACTGGAAATAATGATACAATATCCATCTCCCATAAGTGATAATCATACAATATTCTCAAATATAATAAACCAGAACTCAACAGGGAGGTAACTTGAAATAATAAATCAGTGTACAGACTCTTAGTACAAGTCAGATCCTCACAATACAATAATCTCTCAAAAGCGGAAAAATAAATAATCTACTGACTGTACTCAGGATCCCTCGCCTCGCACAGCAACCGCAGAATCAGCAACACCCGCTAAGACTCTGCAAAACAAAGGAGAGAAAAGAAAGAGGAGGGGGGGACCCCAATAGGTGTGAGAACTACACCAAAAGGGAGTTCTCAGTGGGTACCACCGCCAAGTCCGACGATCTGCCCACGAAGTCTACTAGAGGCATAAGATAACAATGCAGTAAAAACTGAACAAGAAAGCTGGGCTTACTCAATAGCTACCAAGCCTCTATCTACATGCTCAAAAGGGGAAAACCAATGAAAGGTATGCAACCACTCGCACATGAAGTGCACAATCGACCTAATCGAGCTGACTGCCACATCTTGTCCAGTCAAGCCTGCGCCCACCTACAACCACCTCCCACTGCCGGGCAGGAATTACGTAGGGTGTCCATACGGACTAACTCGCTATCGAGTAGTGGCACATGCAGGCTATAGTCGAAATCCACGCTCTCTCTCAGAACGGATAGACTCAAGATCCTCAATCTCTCGCACAACGGTCGAAAAACTCACAACAACCTCAGAACCACCGTTAACCCCAAACGGTTCCCAACAACACTAGCACTGGTCTAAACACAGCTACTAGACTCCACTCAGCCCCCAGGCACGAGTGCAATAATAAAAGTACCAGCCTGAATAAACCCAATCAAATGAACCGGTATAAAACCCGGTACTGCCTGCTCTGTCATCAATCTCACGAACTCAGTATCTCAATAACTCAGTAGCGGAATATGCACACATGGCTCGAATCCGCGGGATCGGCATACATGGCTCGCATCCCAAAATAAGTATCAGACCGGCACACATGGCTCGGTCATAGCCCTACTTCCGGAGTGGCACTCGAGGGGAGCGACCCACACGAGTAAAGTATCACTGTCACAGGTATCATAAGCATCATAATATAGCAGGACTGGATCACGACTCTGATCAAAGTGGGAAAACCCATCCACTAAAGGGAAACCCAATCCCCAAACTGATACAAGGGTAAACAATAAGTGGGAAACTCCATCCACTAAAGGGAAACCCGATACCCAATCTGATGCACAAGGACATATCCGGTCAACCGCCCAATATCCACGGTCGCCGCAACACCCACAACCCAAAATCAAGTCCAACCTGCCCCAGACTCGAAGTCTCGACTACACTATCCCAAACCCCTGCTCAACTCGAGCAACAAGAAACGCCTGACTAACGAATAAGGAGAAAAGAAGCAAACATGGTTTCTCCTAAGTCAAGTTCCAACATGATAGTGTAGCGATAAAATATGGCCTATCTAGATGTCCATACAAGCATGCATTTGTCCTCAAGGAAGATACAAGATAATAACAAATAGCAGCTCCACATAAGTATAAGCTCATGCCAGAATCACTAATGAACTACACCTATCCATAATCCAAGGTCCATAATCCATAATAACTCCTCAGAGTAATATCCGCATATAGCTACATCATCCTGTCCCCTTGAATGATCAGTCCTCACGAAAGGCTATGTGCTAACATGGCATGCTAAAAAATTGATACTATAATATATCAATTCCGCATAAATATGCCAAAGGGTAATCGAGCATGAACTCTATCTCATCTAGTATAATATGAACATAGCCATCAAGAATGCTAGATCTCAAATCCTCTAAAGCATGTACAATAATCAAGTAAACATTAATCCACATGAACTAGGCCACTTTCTACGCTTACATCTCAATTCTATTAGTTGTACCTTAATCATGCATGCTATAAGTCACAGAGGGTAACAATCCCTTAGGTAAGCTTTCCCTAATCACCAACATGGATATCCGAATCAAGCAAGTCCTCATAATATATAACATGAATATTAATCTTGCAATTATCTTAGACAATCAACATTACTAAGCTTACCTCTCAATCACAAACAATGTACCCTAAACATGCATACATTCTATCAGATAGAATTAGAGAACCGTCCACCGGTTCTGGGGACAAGGCAACCCACCTGAAACGCTTTCCGCAGGCAAAGCTGAAGTCGGTGAAGTGCGTAGTCACACTGTAATGGTCCTGATTTCCATGCTTTATTTCCCGTGAATCCAAAGTGTAAAACACCTATTGATGGTGTGTCTGGTCCATGGTGTGTCGAAGGGATAGCACAGATGGACCCAGTGAGATATTTATTGTCAGATTGGCCTTCAGCTGAATTTGCTGAAATTTAGAAAAGGTTTTGGGCCAAACAGAGGTTGGATTTGGATTTAGCGCGGAAAAACGCTTGAAAACGGCTATTTGCTTGTTAAATTCTGAGTCTGGATGCCCAAAAACGGACTCCCGGAAGTTTTCAGTGGTTTCTGGTGCATCGGGGGGACCGTGGACCGCCGGCTTGCCACGTGGCGGCCTATCATTGGCCGGTTCGCAGCGCTCAGTCCATGGAGTGGCGCGGCGGGGTGTATGAGCCCGGCGCAAGACACGTGGCAGGCGTGGATAGGTTGGCTTTTGGTGCGCGGTTCACGGGATTTGTGCGGCGGCGCAGGGATTTGAGCGGCGGTGCAGGGATTCGAGCGGGATGCCACGTTTCGATCCCTGGTTGGTGGGCGCTGGGTGCACGGTCCACGGAGTTCCCCGTGCGGGTGCATGGACCCGGCGCAGGGACACGTGGCGACATGCTATTGGCGGGCTCACGAGGCGCGGCGCACGGGGGCAGGCTGGCGCCTCGGGGCACGTGCGTGGCAGGCGGCCAGGCTACGCCTGCCCGCACGTGTGACCGCGACAGGGCGGGGGACGCGTGGCGCCCGGCCATTCGCGGGCGCCACCTACCCGCCTGACCGGGCGGTGCCACGCGTCGGCACCAGGCGCGCCCGCACAGCTGTTTGTTGTGCGGGACACGCGTCCCTCACCCAGGCGGGCCACGCGGCGGCGATTGACGCACCCCGCACAGCTGTTTGCTGTGCAGGACACGTGTCAGCACGGGGATGATTCGGGCGCGTCGGACGGGGGGCCGTCCGACCCGTCTAGCGGATTCGGGCGCCCGAAAGTTGGGCCCGAATCCGCCTGGCCCATGAGTGCGGGCTGAGGCCTATAAATAGGGTGTTTGGGCCACCTTTTCACCCTTTTTCGAGCTGCTTCTCACAGAGTGTTCTTCAGGACTTTTCTTCCTCCACCAGAGCTACACCCCTCAGTGCATTCCTGGGATTTTTACTGGCACGCATCCCGAGGTTTTTGTTTTTATGGCACGGCGCGACGCTCGTTCTCCAGCGACCCGTTTCGTCACATTTCAGTGCGCGGACTCCCCCGGCTTACTCCGACCTCCGATTTAGGCGATTCTTGCGCCGTTGTACTCACGACTGGTAGGACTCCGATTTCTCTATTTTGAGCTCCCCCTCTTTTCGAGTTTATCTTGGAGTTTTCGGAGCTTCCTTTTGACCCTTTTTCTTTCGCGGAGTTTTGGACAGCACTGCGGTATTTCGGCCATATCTTTGCGCACATGCATCGGATTGAGGCGTACCAAGAAGCGTTTTGCATCTACACAGCGCAAGGAATATCCTCAAATTTTCTCGCAATTTTCTGAAGTTTCCCCGAAGGTGAGAAATCCCTGTTTACAGAACTTCATGCTACAGATTTTGAGGTTGATTTATTTCGGGGTAGTTCTCTTGTCGAATTTGTATCTCTGCGTAGGAAACTCGGATTTGAACGTGCAGGTACTCGTTTCGACCAGTTCGTCGCAAGGATCGTGTCAGTATTTTTCTTGAAATTTTCCGAGCTTTTTCCGCAGGTGAAAACAGAGAAACACTGGACTGTTGTGTTTGGACAGAATTTTGTTGGAACTGTGAATGTTTAATTATGTATGTTTTTGGGGCATGTTGTACAGTGTTTGTGGCAGTTGACTGACTTGGGTGAGGGCTTTACTTTTGGACAGGGATTTAGCGCTCGAGGTGGGTACCGTTGTAATCCTCCTACTTGTGATAACCCACTAGGCATATTGGAGCTAGTCCTATGTTATATTGCTAGTATACTAGTGGAATAAATATAGCATGCTTAATTCGAAGGAATGGACTTGTGGTTGATACTTGTGTCTCTAAAGGACTAGGTATTAATAAAAGGTTTAATTCTTGCAAAAGATATGTTGTCTATAACCCCTTGGGAATAGTTTGTTAAACCATATTATGTTATTTGTATATTGGGACATCATATGCATGTATAGAGACCGGCTTATGGCAACTTGGTACAGTGGATATTCATGAAGTAGCATACTCTAATTTGTAAGAATTAGAATACCCGAAATCATGTTATTAAGTAAAGGACTTTTGCATGCTTGTATGGTCACCTAGATAGGCCACCTTTTTCTGCTACACTATCATGCTGGAACTGACTTAGGAGAAACCATGCTGTTATTCTTTCTCCAGTTATCTAGACTTAGGGGATAGTACGCTCGGGGTCGAGCAGGGGCTGGGATAGTGTAGTCAGACATTTGGGATTTGGGACAGGCAGGCCGTGATGGCAGGGTATTGCGGCAACCGCAGATTTTGGGCGGTTAACCGGACAGTTGTTATTGCATCAGATCGGGGAGAGGATTTGGGCTTCTTTTAATGGATGGTTCTTTTCCACTTAGATCAGTGTCATGATCCAGTCCTGCGGACTTATTCTCCTATGATACTTATTACTCAGGCATTTTACTCGTGTAGGTCGTTCCCCTCGAGTGCTACTCCGGAGTGTGCGATATACAGATTTTGAGTCCTTGAGACTCCTATCCCCTATCGGTGTTATGCGTAGGCTGGCATACCCGATTTGGCAGGCATAGCAGGCAGTACCAGTGTTTACTGGTATATAGATTGGGTTTAGTCAGGCAGGCATTTATATTTTGATGCACATATTTAGCTATTCTTTTAGCTTGGCATTTTAGAGGCATATAGTGGTAGCTTCTTCATCAGTAGTTATATTTATAGCTTACCACCTTTGTTTTATTTT
Source organism: Tillandsia leiboldiana (assembly GCA_029204045.2). Lineage (NCBI taxonomy): Eukaryota > Viridiplantae > Streptophyta > Magnoliopsida > Poales > Bromeliaceae > Tillandsia > Tillandsia leiboldiana. The sequence goes on from CM055073.1 coordinate 12,648,957, forward strand.
CGCCTCTGGTAGTCCTAGTGGGCATGTCTGAGTTTGAGGTCTACCCACTAGGGCGAGGCTACTGTTTTTATAGTAGTTCTCACCCCCCACTGTTTTCCCTTTTCTTTTCCCCTTTGTTTTGCAGAGTCATCTGCGGGAGTTGCGGGACCCTCCTCGGCGGATCGAGGTAAGAGGATCGCGGATTAGATAGCGGTCTACCTGGTCGCCAGTTTAGCTGTTTGATGTATCCCCTATACACTCAGATACTTGTAATTTTCATTTCTTTTGGGTCTGGCTTCGGCCAGCTGGTTGTATTTTGATTGGTGAGCCGGGAGAGACGCATGTATATTTGAGAGTTTACTTTTGTACTTTTACTTTCCAGCTTTATCTGAGATGTATTAGTTGTAGTTTAGCTCTGTTTTATGCTCCTTTATTATATCATTTATATCTGAGCAGGTTACCAGCGCTTCGTGTACACGGGAAATTCCGTGTGCACGGCGGATCTGTGGATGAGCCCGGGTTCTGGTTTACACCCGGGGCGTGACACACACGCTATCAAAATTTGCCGAAACTGTACCCTCGGTACACGGTCGCGCAAGCCTCTGCTCAACAAACAACACAACCAACAGCAACACGATCAATACCCCACAACACCCAAATAGCACATGCTGTTTTTACCAACCAGCACAAAGATGGGGATTTTTCACCTGCGTACAGTCCTCCAAAAATCCCAGAAAAATCACCACTGTGATCCTCACGACGAGTGGGGGCGAATTGAGTAATTATACACCTTATTCTGACACTTGTAGGCCAAGATACAAATAAAACATCGCCGTAAGCCAAAACCTTCACAATCACAAGCCTGCAGAAAAATAGTCCCCAAAGAAGCTTAATTATCACCTTTAAAGAGTCCTCCAAAAATTCCATTAAAAATACGAGCGCGTTCCTCTCGAAGTGTAGATGTCGATCGACTCCTCATACGTTGAAATACGATACCCGAGTGTAGAGATAAAAATCCAACAAGCCTCCGCTGTCCAGAAAACCACCAGCAGAAAAGGGGTTCAAAGATGCCTCGTAAACTATGCCAATAACTCAAAATGAGGCAAAGTGATCAACGTGGAAATCGAAGGTGTACCTCTCATGAACGCGCTGCCGCAAAAATCAGCTCAAAAGTCCAAAGAGGTAGCTCAGGGGGTCTCGCGCACTGAAATGCGACGGTAGAAGCCAAAATCCAAGAAGCGTCGAAGTGCGTTGCGTCGCAGAAAACGCCGATGCCGCGGCCTCCAAAAATCCAGGAATCCATCGAAGGGTGGAGGAGAGGGAGAGGAAGAACTTTCCTTAAGGCCTCAACCCAAGAAGAGCTCGGGAAAGCCCTCAAAAAGAAGCCCAAAGGGGCTATTTATAGCCCAAGCCCAACATACAAAAGGATCCGGATTCGGGCGCCGGATTCGGGCGCCCGAATCCGGCCCGAACCCGTTACTGTGCGCGCCCGAATCTCTCTCGGCGCGCCACGTCACCCGTTCCGCGCCCCACGCGCCCGGCGCACGCTCGCCCGCCAATCGCGGCGCGCCCGCCAATCGCGGCGCGCCGCGTGGCATCGCGGTCCACGGCGGGGACCGTGGGCCGCGATTCACGGCGGCCCAGCCAGGTCGCTGCGCCCGCCAATGAGCGGGCGACACGTGGCCTGGCGGGGTCCACCGTGCGCGGCGCCCGCGCCGCTGTCGCGCGTGCGTTGACCGACTACTCCCCGCGCGCCACGTGTCCAAGCCGAAATCCGCTGGTCCCAGTGCACGCCCAAATCCGTGGACCAACCTACCCGCCGCCGCGCAATTGCCTGCCCGCGCCCGCGCCGCCGCACTCCGCCTCCTGCCCGCGCCGCCGGTGCTGTCCTAGCCTGCCGGACCAGTAATAAAATGCCTCGAAATCCGAGTTTTGGCATCCGGGGTCCTCGAAATCCCAGTAATAGTCCATTTTCATCGTTTTCGTGCGCTGAGTCCAAATCCGATGTCTGTTTTGCCAAATTCCACTTCTAAAATTTGTCGAAGGAATCCGGATAGGTAAACTTAATCCAAATTTCGCGCTGGGTCCAACCTGGAGGCCCGATTTGCGCACAAACACCTCCATCACACCGAAATAAGGATCCAGAAGTCGCTGATCACACTGCAAAAGCTCTGCGGAGATCCGGGTCATCACAAGCGAGGCGCGCGTGGGCGCGGCGGGCGTGTCGCGCGGGCGGGACACGTGGCGCCCGGCTATTGGCAGGCGCCACCTACCCGGTTGACCGGGCGCGGGACACGCGTCGCAGCCCTAGCGCGCTTGCATCGCTGTCCCGTGTTCGATGGACACGTGGCGGACGCAGGTGAATCCGGCCTCTCTTTTGCGGGCAATTGGGCGCGGATTTTGGCGCCCGAGAGATTCGGGCGCCCGAAAACCCGAAAACGAAAGCCCTTTTGGGCTGGGCCTATAAATAGGCCCCTTCACTTGCCTTTTCTGGTTTTTCTGGACCTTTTTGCAGTGGGCTTCCTTCTGAGAAGTTGTTCACCCTTTTGTTTTACACTTTGTGGAGAAGTTCCAGAATTTTTGGAGGACGCTACTTCGACGTCTACTGCGATTCGGCGCACTGCGACGCTCTTTCCTTGATAGCCTTTTTTGTTGCGTTTCGTTCTGCGGACTCTCCTGGGCTACGCCGAAATTTTTTTGGGTGATTCTTGCGCCCACATTTTCACGACAGGTAGGGCTACGACTTTTGTATTTTCAGCTTCTCCGCATTCCAAGGTTTCGTTGGGCTTTTCGGACCATTTTCGTGACCCCTTTTCTGTGATGGAATTTTGGACAGCACCGGGGATTTTGTGGGTTTTCTCTGCAATCGAGAGTCGGAACGAGGAGTGCAAGTACTCGATTTACATCTACGCGTCGCAAGGAACATTGTCGTAATTTTTCTGGATTTTTCTGAGGTTGTCTCAAATGTGAAAATTATACTTTTTCTGGATAGATTACTGCAGACTTTTGATCATTGGAAGTTTCACGTTTACCGCGGTGATTAAATTGTATCTTGGCCTACAGGTGCCGGATCGGGACGAGTGAGTACTCGTTTTTCATCTACTCGTCGCGAGTATCACAACAGCGATTTTTCCGGATTTTTCTGAGGACCGCACTAAGGTGGAATTTCCTCGTTTTCTGTGCTATTTTGCTAATCAGTAATTTCTGTTTAAAGATGCTTATTTATGCCGTGTGCAATCTATCTTGTAGTAGTTCTCGCATTTTGGAGGTTTGCGGGGATAGAGGATCCTGGACAACGAGGAGTCTCGTATAGTTGTGGTTTGCGCATTTCGAGGTGGGTTATTGTTGTGAACCTCACATTTTGACTTACTCATTAGGAATATTAGAGTGATCCCCGTTGTTGAATGCCAATTAGTACATTGTGGATATCATGCATACAAGTATAGATTGGACATGTACTATGTTAGTACTTAGTGTTCTTATGAGATTTATTATTATCCTGGAATAACATGCTTTAATCAATGTGTGAACAATGATATCTATTTTTCTTTTATCATCATGAGGACACTTGCATGCTTGTATGGACATCTAGATAGGCCATCTTCTACTGCTACACTATCATTGGGATTTGACTTAGGAGAAACCATGTTGGCACCTTTTCTCCTTTTATCGAGGCACATGTGGTATATTGCTCAGGGTTTGAGCAGGGTTGTAGGATAGTGTAGCCGGGCTTATTGAGTCGAGATTTGTCCCACCAGATTGTGGATTGTGGGATATTGCGGCGACCGCGAACATTGGGCGGTTGACCGGATGTCTATTATTGCATCAGATTGGGGGATCGCGTTTTCTTTAGTGGATAGGTTTCCTACTTCGATCATAGTCGTGATCCAGTCCTGCTATATCATGATACTTTTGACAGAGATACTTTACTTGTGTGGGTCGCTCCCCTCGAGTGCCACTCCGGAGGTAGGCCTATGACCGAGCCATGTGTGCCGGTCTGATACTTATATTGGGATGCGAGCCATGTGTGCTGATCCCGCGGATTCGAGCCATGTGTGCAGATTCCGCTACTGAGTTCTTGAGTTCGACAGCAAAGCAGGCAGTGCCAGTTTTTACTGGTGGTTAGATTGGGTTTATTAGGCAGGCACATTTACTGATGCATTCATATAGTTACTCTTTTCGGCACTACATATAGAGGCATAGTAGCGGTAGTTTCTTTTATCAGCAGTTATGTTCATAACTTACCGCCTTTCTTTCCCTTTCGCCTCTGGTAGACCTAGTGGGCACGTCAGAGTTTGAGGCTTTACCCCATAGGGGGAGGCTACTGGTTTATTGTAGTTCTTACATCGATTCTTGTTGTCTTTTCTTCCCCCTTGTTTTGCAAAGTCGTCTGCGGGAGCTGCTGGGCCATCAGCGGCGGATCGAGGTAAGAGGATAGCGGACTAGATAGACCGTCCACCCGAAAGTATGCTAGCTGGACTTTTGTTGTACCCTATCTTCTCAGACAGTGTATTTGTACCTTTATTTTTTGGGTCTGGCTTTAGCCAGCTGTTTGTATATTTGTGGTGAGCTGGGAGAGACACTTGTATTTAATTACACTTGTACTTTATTTTATTTCCAGCTTCAGTATGAGATGTAGTAGTTTTAGTTCAGCTCTGCTTTTATGCTCTTTTATTTTATCTCTTATATCTGAGCAGGTTACCGGCGCTTCGTGTACGCGGGAAATACCGTGTGCACGGCGGATCAGTAGACGGGTCCGGGTTCTGGTTTACACCCGGGGCGTGACAGATGTCATTTTGGAAATCTCTGTAAGTCATTTTTGATAATCCATTACATCTTGATAGAGTTCGGATCTCTAGATTATTTTTGATGACTTGTGTTTGACGTATATAAAATAAAAACCGGTTATAATGTTTTATCTTTGTTTTTCATTATTTAGGAGTAAATCTTTTTAATTTTTATAAAATTAATTGGATTGAATGACATCTGTGTGATCTCACAATTTTCAAACACTTAAATTGATTTTCTTGATTGCACGCAAATCGGTATTTGAAAGATTTCAAAATTTGGATTTGTATCAAGAAATATTTTAATTTTTGCTCTGAAGTACCGGTACTAATCTTTTGGTACCGGAACCAATTTTTCGAAATTGGTTTTCAATCCGGAACCCGAATTGGAATTTTTCAGATTTTAAATTGGGTACCGGTACGCGCCTTCGAGTACCGGTACGCGCCTTCGGGTACCGGTACGCAATGTGCATTTTCTTTAAATACCGGAACCGAGGTGTTGTTTCTCACTTCCTCTTTTGCAAAAACTCTCCCTTTCTCTCTCTAAAAGATTTCCACGGTGTTCTTCAAGATCTACGAGATTCTTGCTGTGATTTGTAAGATCTTTCATCAATCTTGCATTTTATGTTTCAAAACCCTAGTTTTTTAGTTTTGATGATTTATTTTGGGATTTTTTAGTTGATCTCTATTTCTAATGAAATCTCTTGCATATATCGCATTGTTTTCTTGATTAGAACATAAATGTTTTTTTTCTATGTGATTAGATTCATATTTTCTTGCAAATATTGCTTGATCTAACATTTACATCATTTCCTTAGGTCAAGAAATTTAAAAATTTAGGGCTTGCATGTAAATTGGTTTTGAATGTTAGATCTTCAAAGTTTACATGTTTAGAATGTTTGTTAAACATTTTTAAGCCTTTTATGATATTCATATTCGATCAAATCATAGTGCATAATGTTCTTCACAGGATAATGGCATTCGATTTGCTACTTGGACTTATGGTATTGATGGCCACCGGGAGTGGACGTGGTCGTGGACGTGGAAAGAAGAAAGTTTCTAAACGATCACGTGATGAAGGATCAACAAGCTCAGAATCAGAACCTTCATCGGAATATGAGGAAGAATCGGTAAAAGGAAAGGGAAAGGCACCGATGACTTCAAGGAAAAAGAAAGGTGCAGATTCTCCTCCATGAAGAAGTACCGGCAGACCGGTAATTCGTGAACGCTCTCAATCAGAACGGCGAACAAAGCTTGGGGAAGGTGAACAATACATTAGCTCAAAGCGCCGTACAATCTTTGAGAATAGAGCATGCATTGGGGAGAGACATGTCAACTTCTCTGAATTGTATCGAGAAGTTCCAGACTTTGCAAGGCTACTGGAACGGATTCCTATTGAGCCACTTGGTAGAGTTCCTGCTAGGATGGGTTTCTGTGTGGAGCTACTCAGGGAGTTTTACATGAGAGCAGTTATACTTCACGAGGATCCTGACACCGGGACATTCATTTTTGAAACAACAGTTAGAGGTGTCAAGTTCGATATTAGTCCTACTGTAATTGGTGCAAATCTGGGATTGATTGTTGATACAACGGGTCTGCACTATACTCATAGCGACTTTCAGCATGAAACTCATTGGGATATCGTTGTAAATGCAATTTGCAAATCAAGAACTCACACAAATAGGTTGTATGTTGAGTCAAAGGATTTAAAGCCGGAATACCACATTCTGTCTTTAATTATATGCTACAACCTCTTGCCTACATTGGGGATTAAAATGATTCGATGGGATTGACTTCTTCTTCTTTATTTTCTTAGTCACCCAGAGAGTGCATATGGAATTAACGTCAATATTCCATTTCTTATTTGGCAACAAATGGTACATGTGATTGAAGGATCAAATCGTCATGAACTACTTCCTTACCCGATTTTGATCACTAGCATATTGGAAGATCACGGGGTTGATATCAAGTGTGTCAAATATGACTATGGCTTGGGCGCTATTGATGGAATTACCTTGGCCAAGTCAATTAGCACTCTAAAGACCTTTGGGCAAGTGAAAGGTTATGCAAGTGAAGCGACTCCAAGTGCACCGCCTCGTCAAGTGGAACATCAAGACTCTTCTGGATCAGGTGAGGTACTGACGCTACAATCATTACATCGGGATGTACGCTCACTGAAGAAAAGAATGGAACAAGGGTTCAAGAAGCTTGAGGACGGATTGAAGAAGATTTTTGATATCCTCGACTGCAAGCATGATGATGTAGTTCCTGGAGCGACCGGGCCAAGTACTTCACATGGACCTACTTCACATGATGACGATGATGATGATGACGGACATGACGATGAGTGACTCTTTACTTTTCTTGTTCATGCTTTTCATTTTCTTTTCGCTTGTTGATGAACAAGAACTTTTATGGTCATGTAACTAAGAACTAATCCTCTTAGTACTTTCCTTTTGTCTAGTATTTTCTTTGTTTGATAATTTATGACAAAAATGGAGAGAAAATAAATGATGAGATGAGATGATCAAGAAATGGGGAGATGATCAAAAAGAGAAATGATGAGATGAGATGATCAAGATAGGGGGAGATGATAAAAAAGGGAGCCGAAAATCAAAAAGAACCAAAAAGACAAATCAAATGTAGGACTTACATTTAATTTCTGACAACTGACTTTTGATTTTGTTTGGAATATTGTTTTGCAGGATTTACATCACTTTAAGTGTCACGCCCCGGGTGTAAACCAGAACCCGGGCCCGTCCACAGATCCGCCGTGCACACAGAATTTTTCGTGTACACGAAGCGCTGATAACCTGCTCAGATATAAAACAAGTAATAAAGGAGCATAAAACAGAGCTAACTAAAACTAATACAACTCAGACAAATACTGGAAAGGAAAGTACAGTAAGCTCTCAAAAATATACAAGTGTCTCTTCCAGCTCACGAAATATATACAACCAGCTGGCCGCAGCCAGACCCAAAATAAAAGGAAAATACAACCGTCTGAGTGTACTGGGGATACATCAAAACTATCAAAAACTCGAACTCGGGGGCAGTGGCTATCTAGTCAGCGATCCTCTTACCTCGGTCCAGGGAAGAGGGTCCCGCAACTCCCGCAGAGAACTCTGCAAAACAAAGGGGAACAGAAAAGAGAAAACAGTGGGGGGTGAGAACTACTATAAAAACAGTAGCCTCCCCTAGTGGGTAGACCTCAAACTCAGACATGCCCACTAGGACTATCAGAGGCGAAGAAAAAAAAGAAACAAAGGTGGTAAGCTACAAGTACTCTATTGATGCAAAGCTACCACTAACATGCCTCTACGATGCCTGCTAGAGAATGGCTAAAGGCAAGCACCAGAACGTAAGGACTGACTGACCAACACAATCAAAACACCAGTGAACACTGGTACTGCCTGCCCTGCTGTCAACCTCACAACTCAGTATCTCCCCTGTCCAAAATAGACCGGAACCCAACACGGTCTAGCCGGCACCCAACACGGCCTGACCGGCACCCAACACGGTCAAAATCCTACTCCGGAGTGGCACTCGAGGGGAGCGACCCCACACGAGCATAGTATCACAGTCACTAGTATCATCAGTACCATAAATAGCAGGACGGGGTCACGACCCAGATCCAAGTGGGAAAAACCCATCCACTAAAGGGAAACTCGATCCCCTACCTCCAATCCGATGCAAAAGTAATAATAATAATAATAATAATCCGGTCAACCGCCCACAGTCCGCGGTCGCCGCAACACCCAAACCTCGATCCCCGACTGTCCCAACTCTGAACATCTGACTACTCAATCCCCTAAGACTAGACGACAGGAGAACGAATAAAAGCATGGTTTCTCCTAAGTCAATTCCAATATGTTTGTGTAGCAGAAAAAGATGGCTTAGCTAGATGACCATTCAAGCATGCAAAGTCCTTTATTTGCTATAATTACTCCAATTATTCAAACATATGCAACATTAAGTGTTTGGGTAATCCCGATGTACATGCGGTAAGATATATGATACTTGATACATTTTAGATGCACAATTTACTAGCAAATATCCCTTATACAACATTCATTCTAACCACATATCCAACCCTTCCCTTAACTTGTATTATGATGTGGCTATAGCATTCATTCCACTAATTAATTTGCATATCTAAACATGGAAACATCACTTACTAACTTGTAGCTTGCTAACAAGGCAAGTATTAACAAATGAACCATAATCTCATACAAGCATGCTAGATACATTCACATTTAATAACACATGATAGAAGCATTCTAATAGGCCTAGTGACATTCACAAGTAGGAGGTTCACAACATCACCCACCTCAAGCGCTATTCCAAATTTCCAAAGGCAAAGTCCGAGACCAGTCCAAACACACCACCAATCTGTACAAAATACCCCAAAGAACAAACATAAGCTATTTGTCACCAACTTCTCACAATCTGCCCCCTAAACCAGCAGTCCAGAGTTCACTAATTTTCACCTGCGAATAATGTCCAGAAAAATCCAAGGAAAATACTAGCGCGATCCTTGCGACGAGCCCGTCGAAACGAATACCTGCACGCCCAATTTGGAGTTTCCTACGCTGAGATAAAAATCCGACAAGGGGTACACCCCGTACCCAAACTGTACCAAATTCCTGTAACAATGAACCACAGAGAAAGAAGATTCTCACCCTCGAGTAAAATTCAGGAAATTCTGAGAAAAATCCAGGAGACTCCTTGCGACGCGTAGATGAAAATTGCCTCTTGAATCACCTCGTTCCGACGCCTGAGCGAAAAGATATGGCAAGAACACTGCGGTGCTGTCCCAAAAGTCCGCGAAGAAAAAGGGTCAAATGGGTGCTAAGAAAACTCCAAGATCAGCACGGAAATCGAGGAACCATAAAACACAGGAGTTGAATCCCTACCTGTCGTGAGTTCAACGGCGCAAGAATCGGCGAATTCCGAGGTCGGGGTGGGTCGGAGGAGTCCAAACACTGAAAAGGGGCGAAGAGGATCGCCGGAGAACAAGCGTCGCGCCGCGCCGTAAAATGGTGAACCTCGGGATGCGTGCCTCCAAAAATCTTCAAACTTCTCCAAAGGGTCGAGCACTGAGAGGGGAGGAACTTCTGTGAAGGAAGCCCAGTGAAAAGAGGTCCAAAAAGCCCAAAGAAAGAAAGGGGGAGGCTATTTATAGGCCCAGCCCAAAGCTTAGCGGGCCGGGTTTTCGGGCGCGGTTTCCGGGCGCACTGCGCCCGGAAACCGGGTTGTATGCATCCCGTCCGACGCGCCCGAATCCTTCTGGGACTGCCACGTAGCCCCGAACAGGGGACAGCGGATCCCCGCGCCCGCGACACGCCGCGTGTCACCCACGCAGTCAGCGGGGTAGGTACGGCCGCCCAATCTCGAGGCGACACGTGTCGCACTCGAGTGCGGCCGACCGCCCCGCCTGCGCCACTGTGCGCGCACGTGCGCGCACAGTACCGAGGCGCCCTCCCCCGCGCACCCGTGGACCGCGCCCACGTGGACCGACGAATCCGGAGCCGCCACGTGCCATGCGCCCGGTCCACCGCAATCCCGCAAATCCCATGAGCCGTGCCGCGTGCGCCCGCCTACCAGAGCACGCCACGCGTCCACCCGCCGCGGTCCATGCACCGCCGCGCCACTCCGTGGACCCAGCTGCGTGAGCCGGCCAATAAGAGGCCGCCACGTGGCTCGGGCCGGTCCACGTGTCACTCCCATGCACCGAAAATCCCCCAAAACTTCCGGAAGCCCGCATTTGGTCATCCGGACTCCAAATTCAACAAGCAAATAGCCGTTTTCGAGCGTTTTTCCGCGCTGAATCCAAATCCAACCTCAGATTGGCCCAAAACCCTTTCTAAAATTCGGCAATCACAGCCGAAGGCCAAATCTTCTATCCAAGTCTCACAAGGTCCATCTGTGGCATCCCTTCGATGCACCATGGGCCAGACACCAACACTAGGTGTTCTACACAGTGGATTCACCGGAAAGTTGCATGGGAAAACCAGTACACTACATCCTCCCCTACAAGAAAAAGTTTCGTCCTCGAAACAAAAGTCATACCTCAGGTAGCGGCCTCAAACAAGTGGGGGTGAGCATCCATCATCGCTGACTCCAACTCCCAGGTAGCCTCGCGCTCATCATGACTGCTCCAGAGGACCTTCACATACGGGATGGCCCGACTGCGCAACTCCCTAACCTCACGATCCAAGATCCTCAACGGCCGCTCAACATAGCTCAGGTCCTCAGCAACCTCCAATGGGGTGAAATCGATGATATGAGACGGGTCATGAACATACCTCCTCAGTGTCGAAACATGAAAAACATTGTGAACACCCGAAAGCCTGGGAGGAAGCGCAAGCCTGTAGGCAACTGGCCCTAAGCGCTCCAACACCTCAAAAGGTCCAATATAACGAGGGCTCAGTTTCCCACGAATACCAAATCTCCGAATCCCCTTCGAAGGCGAGACTTTCAGAAAAACATGGTCACCCACCTGGAACTCTAAGTCTCGCCGTCGAGTATCAGCATAACTCCTCTGTCGACTCTGGGCGGTCTCGAGGTGTCGTCGTATCACTCTGATCTTTTCCTCTGCCTCTAACAGTAGATCAGGACCCAAAGTTTTCTTCTCACCCACGTCACTCCAATAAAGGGGTGACCGACACTTGCGTCCATACAACGCTTCAAACGGAGCCATCTGAATGCTCGCTTGATAGCTGTTGTTGTACGCAAACTCAACTAATCCCAAGTGTCGGTACCATCCTCCTCCAAAGTCCAGAATGCATGCTCTCAACATATCCTCGAGGGTCTGAATAGTGCGCTCTGACTGCCCATCGGTCTGTGGGTGGAATGCTGTACTAAATCGGAGCTGCGTCCCCAAGGCTGTCTGTAAACTCCTCCAGAAATGCGAGACAAACCTCGGGTCTCTATCTGATACGATGGAAACAGGTACTCCGTGTAATCTAACCACCTCAGCCAAGTACACCTGTGCGAGTCGCTCCATCGGCCAAGTCATCTGAATCGGCAGAAAGTGAGCGGATTTGGTAAGCCTGTCCACGACTACCCAGATAGCATCCGCTCCCGTCTGTGCTCTCGGCAAACTAGTGACAAAATCCATCGTAACATGTTCCCATTTCCATTCAGGGATTGGGAGACTCTGCAACTTGCCAGCAGGTACACGATGCTCCGCCTTTACTTGCTGACAAGTTAGGCAGTGTGCTACAAATCTCCCAATGTCTCTTTTCATCCCATTCCACCAAAACTGTGCCTTAAGATCCCTATACATCTTAGTCCCACCAGGATGGATGGTATAAGGTGTATAGTGGGCCTCCCTCAAGATCTGCTCTCGAATCTCTGCGTCCATAGGCACACACACGCGGTCCCTGTACCGTAGTACTCCCGCAGCATCGACTGAGAAGTCCCCTATCAAACCAGTCTGCATCTGCTCTCGAATCCTCATCAGGTGGGGGTCCTCACTCTGTCTCTCCCGAATCCTGTCCAACAGAGTGGGCTGCACGACTAGAGACATAAGTCTAGCAGAGACCCCAGGGGACACAACCTCGAGCTCTAACCGCCTCATCTGCTCAAGTAATGGCGCCTGATCGGTGATCATCAAAGATAGACTCTGTACTGCTCTCCTGCTCAGGGCATCAGCAACCACGTTGGCCTTGCCGGGATGGTATAAGATGTCTACATCAAAATCTTTCAACAATTCCAACCATCTGCGCTGCCTCAAGTTGAGCTCCTTCTGCGTGAACAGGTATTTCAAGCTCTTGTGGTCGGTATAAATCTCGCAGTGCTCCCCATACAGATAATGGCGCCACAACTTTAGTGCAAAAATCACCGCAGCTAGCTCCAAGTCGTGGGTAGGGTAATTCTTCTCATAATCCTTCAGTTGCCGGGAGGCATAAGCGATTACCCTTCCCTCCTGCATCAGCACGCAACCAAGTCCACTGTGCGATGCGTCGCTGTATACCACGTATCCTTTCCCCATAACAGGGAGGGAAAGGACAGGAGCCGACATCAATCTGTTCTTTAATTCCTCAAAGCTCCTCTGACAATCCTCACTCCAAGTAAACTTAATCCCTTTTCGCGTCAAACGAGTGAGGGGCGTGGAAAGTTTCGCAAAACCTTCCACAAATCGACGGTAATATCCTGCTAAGCCCATAAAACTGCGAACCTCTGATACCGTCGTCGGTCGCGGCCAATCCCGGACTGCCTCGATCTTCGCCGGGTCTACTGCCACTCCAGCGGCTGAAATCACGTGGCCCAAAAAGACAACCTCCCGAAGCCAAAATTCACACTTAGATAACTTGGCATACAACTTCCTCTCTCTCAGAAGTTGTAGCACAATCCTCAGATGCTCCTCGTGCTCCGCATCGCTTCGGGAATAAACTAGGATGTCATCAATAAAAACAACGACGAACCGATCCAGGTATGGTCGAAAAATCCTGTTCATTAAATCCATAAAAGCTGCAGGGGCATTTGTCAGTCCAAAAGGCATGACGGTGAACTCATAATGCCCGTACCGCGACCTAAATGCCGTCTTCGGGATGTCCTCGGCCTTCACCTTCAGTTGGTGGTAGCCAGACTGTAAGTCGATCTTGGAGAAGACACAAGTCCCTTGCAGCTGATCAAACAAGTCATCAATGCGCGGCAAAGGGTACTTGTTCTTGATGGTCGCTTTATTCAGCTCCCGATAATCAACGCACAGTCGAAGCGAACCATCCTTCTTCTTCACAAATAGCACCGGCGCTCCCCAAGGCGATACACTCGGTCGCACAAAACCCTTATCCATTAAATCCTGGAGTTGCGCCTTTAATTCCCGCAGCTCAGCCGGTGCCATTCGGTAAGGAGCCTTAGAGATCGGCGCAGTTCCTGGGACCACGTCAATCAAAAACTCGACCTCCCTATCCGGCGGCATACTAAACAGCTCTGGAGGGAACACATCCGGGAACTCGCGGGCAATCGGGATATCCGCGAGTCCCGGAGCCGCCGTAGGCTCCTTAACCACAGATGCCATAAAGGCTACGCATCCACTGCGCATCATCTGCCTCGCACGAGAAGTCGAAACCATGGAGGCAAAGAAAGCACTCTGGCACCCCCTGAAAACGAACACCTCCTGGCCTGGCTCGCTAAAAGTAACAGACCTCGCGGCGCAATCAATCGTCGCGAAATAGCGAGCCAGCCAATCCATCCCCAGTACAATGTCAAAATCTCGCAGCTGACTAAGGACCATCAGGTCCGCTGGCAAAATCCAAGACTCAAGCTGTACCGGGCACGACCAGCAACACTCCTCTACATACAATATGTGACCGGGAATCTGTACCTCTAAAACATGTGGCAACCGACCTAACTCTAGTCCATGCGATGATGCAAATGCTCTACTGATAATAGAATGTGATGCACCGGTATCAAATAAAGTGCGAGCTCTAATGCCAAAAAGTAAAGTGATACCTGCCACCACGTGGTCGGCTGCCGCGGAGTCCCCTACCTGAGCGGCGTAGACTCGCCCGCTCTGAGCTGGTGGTCGGTGGTCTGCAGGGTGGGAGGAAGGAGCCCTGCTCGCAGAAGCATAGGGCCGCTGAGCTGGCGGTCGCTGCTGAGATGAAGGAGAAACTGAGGCCGAAGAAGGCGCCACTGATGCCGAAAAAGGGCATGAAGATCGTATGTGCCCTGCCTGCCCGCAGCCATAACAACGCCCCCACCTCTGATCACAAGTGCCGGGGAAATGCGGACCCCCGCAGAAGATACAACTGCCTGGAGCCCGAAACTGCCGTGACTTGCTGCTGCTGCTGCCTGTGCGACTGCCGCTGAGATCCCTGCTGTCGCGACTGCGACCTCTGCTGCTGCGAGTGCTGCTGCTGTCGCTGGGGCTGCTGATGCTGTGGGGGCCTCTGGGATCCTCCAGGCCCTCGCCGCTCCGAACGCCCCCGGCCCGTAAACTGAGGCGGTGGCGGTCGGGGCGGCCTCCAGGAACTGGCCTGTCCCCCCTCATCTGATGCTGGTCGCTTCTTCTCAGAACTCTGAGCGACCGGACCTCCGCGTCTAGAAACAACCTGATCTCCCCTCTCGACCCACTGGGCATGCTCCACTGCCTCTGATAAAGTCTGAAGCCTCTGGGCGTGTACCATGGTAAAGAGCTCGGGGCGCAAGCCTGTCTCAAACAGCTCCACCTGGTGCAGCCCATCCCTGGCAACGTAGGGCACGCAGTTGAGCAACTGCGTAAACTCCTGATAATAGTCCCACACCGGGCGATCACCTTGCTGCAGGTTCTTCAAGTCATCTTCTATCTTCTTCTTCACACTCGTGGAGAAGTAAGTGTCAAGGGTCATCCTCCTGAACTCTGACCAGGGTAGCTGCCGGGTGACCTGAAACTCTAGGGGCTCAACCCGACGCCACCAAGCATCGGCATCCCCCTCCAAACAGTGTACTGCCAAATGTGCTCTGAACCTCTGGTCGATGAAGAAGTCCCGAAACATCTTCTCCATCGACGCTAGCCATGATCCAATCTCCCACGGGTGAGTGCTCCGCCCCGAGAACTTAGGGGGTCCTCGCTTACAGAACTGCGTGAGTTTGTCAGAAAACTCCCGCTCCTCCTCTGGGGTCAAAGGCCTGAACATCCCCTGGGCCCCGCTGCTCGACGACGGCGCTGTAGGGGCAAGTGGAATAGTCGGTGGTACAACAGGTGGTGCGGGGGCCTCAGCAGTAGTAGGGGGAGGTGCCGCAACCTGGGCCAATAACTGCTCAAACCTCTGCTCCTGTCGGCGGTGGCTCTCCGCCAACTGGGCCACCATGGCCCTCAGCTCACTGATCTCGGTAGGCCCGGACTGCTCCGGCTCCTCCGGGGGTATAGGAGTACCCCGAGTAGGAATCTGCCGCCTAGGAGGCATCCTGCTACACAAAATCCACGGGTCAGTAAACCAAACCACTCTCGACCCAATCACGCGAAAGTCATGGGCATTCCCCTATTTCTGTAACCTTATGTTGTCTGCAGCCAACATAATAGTCCCCCAGAAATAGGCTATGCCAATCCCTCTCCACTCACAGGAAGAGTTAACAACCAATTACCGACTTTCGCACAATATCACGTCACTCGCGCTCAGCCTTCCTAGGGTCTGCCAAAAGCCTAGGGTTTCCTAAGTCCCGTCTGACCTATCCCTAAGCTCTGATACCAACTAATCTGTCACGCCCCGGGTGTAAACCAGAACCCGGGCCCGTCCACAGATCCGCCGTGCACACGGAATTTTCCGTGTACACGAAGCGCTGATAACCTGCTCAGATATAAAAACAAGTAATAAAGGAGCATAAAACAGAGCTAACTAAAACTAATACAACTCAGACAAATACTGGAAAGGAAAGTACAGTAAGCTCTCAAAAATATACAAGTGTCTCTCCCAGCTCACGAAATATATACAACCAGCTGGCCGCAGCCAGACCCAAAATAAAAGAAAATACAACCGTCTGAGTGTACTGGGGATACATCAAAACTATCAAAAACTCGAACTCGGGGCAGTGGCTATCTAGTCAGCGATCCTCTTACCTCGGTCCAGGGAAGAGGGTCCCGCAACTCCCGCAGAGAACTCTGCAAAACAAGGGAACAGAAAGAGAAAACAGTGGGGGGTGAGAACTACTATAAAAACAGTAGCCTCCCCTAGTGGGTAGACCTCAAACTCAGACATGCCCACTAGGACTATCAGAGGCGAAGAAAAAAAAGAACAAAGGTGGTAAGCTACAAGTACACTACTGATGCAAAGCTACCACTAACATGCCTCTACGATCCTGCTAGAGAATGGCTAAAGGCAATCACCAGAACGTAAGGACTGACTGACCAACACAATCAAACACCAGAAACAGCTGGTACTGCCTGCCCTGCTGTCAACCTCACAACTCAGTATCTCCCCTGTCCAAAATAGACCGGAACCCAACACGGTCTAGCCGGCACCCAACACGGCCTGACCGGCACCCAACCGTCAAAATCCTACTCCGGAGTGGCACTCGAGGGGAGCGACCCCACACGAGCATAGTATCACAGTCACTAGTATCATCAGTACCATAAATAGCAGGACGGGGTCACGACCGATCCAAGTGGGAAAAACCCATCCACTAAAGGGAAACTCGATCCCCTACCTCCAATCCGATGCAAAAGTAATATAATAATAATAATATCCGGTCAACCGCCCACAGTCCGCGGTCGCCGCAACACCCAAACCTCGATCCCCGACTGTCCCAACTCTGAACATCTGACTACACAATCCCCTAAGACTAGACGACAGGAGAACGAATAAAGCATGGTTTCTCCTAAGTCAATTCCAATATGTTTGTGTAGCAGAAAAGATGGCTTAGCTAGATGACCATTCAAGCATGCAAAGTCCTTTATTTGCTATAATTACTCCAATTATTCAAACATATGCAACATTAAGTTTTGGGTAATCCCGATGTACATGCGGTAAGATATATGATACTTGATACATTTAGATGCACAATTTACTAGCAAATATCCCTTATACAACATTCATTCTAACCACATATCCAACCCTTCCTTAACTTGTATTATGATGTGGCTATAGCATTCATTCCACTAATTAATTTGCATATCTAAACATGGAAACATCACTTACTAACTTGTAGCTTGCTAACAAGGCAAGTATTAACAAATGAACCAATCTCATACAAGCATGCTAGATACATTCACATTTAATAACACATGATAGAAGCATTCTAATAGGCCTAGTGACATTCACAAGTAGGAGGTTCACAACATCACCCACCTCAAGCGCTATTCCAATTCCAAAGGCAAAGTCCAAGACCAGTCCAAACACACCACCAATCTGTACAAAATACCCCAAAGAACAACTAAGCTATGTCCCACCTTCTCCAATCTGCCCCCTAAACCAGCAGTCCAGAGTTCACTAATTTTCACCTGCGAATAATGTCCAGAAAAATCCAAGGAAAATACTAGCGCGATCCTTGCGACGAGCCCGTCGAAACGAATACCTGCACGCCCATTTGGAGTTTCCTACGCTGAGATAAAAATCCGACAAGGGGTACACCCCGTACCCAAACTGTACCAAATTCCTGTAACAATGAACCAGAGAAAGAAGATTCTCACCCTCGAGTAAAATTCAGGAAATTCTGAGAAAAATCCAGGAGACTCCTTGCGACGCGTAGATGAAAATTGCCTCTTGAATCACCTCGTTCCGACGCCTGAGCGAAAAGATATGGCAAGAACACGCGGTGCTGTCCCAAAAGTCCGCGAAGAAAAAGGGTCAAATGGGTGCTAAGAAAACTCCAAGATCAGCACGGAAATCGAGGAACCACAAAACACAGGAGTTGAAGCCCTACCTGTCGTGAGTCCAACGGCGCAAGAATCGGCGAATTCCGAGGTCGGGGTGGGTCGGAGGAGTCCAAACACTGAAAGGGGCGAAGAGGATCGCCGAGAACAAGCGTCGCGCCGCGCCGTAAAATGGTGAACCGGGAAGCGTGCCTCCAAAAATCTTCAAACTTCTCCAAAGGTCGAGCACTGAGAGGGAGGAACTTCTGTGAAGGAAGCCCAGTGAAAAGAAGGTCCAAAAAGCCCAAAGAAAGAAAGGGGAGCTATTTATAGGCCCAGCCAAAGCTTAGTGCCGGGTTTCGGGCGCGTTTTCCGGCGCACTGCGCCCGGAACCGGGTTGTATGCATCCCGTCCGACGCCCCCGAATCCTTCTGGGACCGCCACGTAGCCCCGAACAGGGGACAGCGATCCCCGCGCCCGCGACAACCGCCGCTTCCCCCGCAGTCAGCGGGGTAGGTACGGCCGCCCAATCTCGAGGCGACGCGTGTCGCACTCGAGTGCGGCCGACCGCACCGCCTGCCGCCACTGGCGCGCACGTGCGCGCACAGACCGAGGCGCCCTCCCCCGCGCACCCGTGACCCGCGCCCACGGTGGACCGACGAATCCGAAGCCGCCACGTGCCATGCGCCCGGTCCCCGCAATCCCGCAAATACCATGAGCCGTGCCGCTTGCGCCCGCCTACCAGACTGCACGCGTTCCACCCCGCCGCGGTCCATGCACCGCCGCGCCACTTCTCCGTGGACACCAGCTGCGTGAGCCGGCCAATAAGAAGGCCGCC
>CM055073.1:12667939-12698710 GCA_029204045.2 Tillandsia leiboldiana
TTGTAAATATTTAATCATCTTTAGAAGTTCGTATTTAGACTACTCTATATGGACTGCAAGTGTTGACCGTGCATGTAATAGAAAAGGGCTCATCCCATGGGGATTGAAATTTTCTACATCATGTGGCGAGACTGTCGTGCCCTGGCTGGTTTTAAAACTTTGATTGAAAAAAAAAAACAAAAAGTTAGACTCTATGTTCGAAACGTCGGGGCTGTACATATATCATCTATATATTTGTAGGTTTATGGATCCCAAAGGATCAAAATGTTCTATCAAACACCTAGAGGGGGGTGAATGGTCAATGTCCAAATACCAATCTCAGTGCATTTAAATAAATGGGCTGAAAATAAAAACAGCACACCGAGATTTACATCGAAACGCCTACAGAGTAAAAAACCCACGAGACCATATGCAATAACAATCCACTACAATTTGAAAGAGTAACACCAGAGTGATTACTCCTGACATCCACCGGACTCCAACCCAACCTTCACTTCTTCGTATCTTGCGCTCACCGACTGCAGTCCATGCACACGTCCGATCCACTAACGCCACTCGAATCCAAGAGCAACACGTTTCGATCTACAAACGCCTTCACACATCGAATCAGATGTCACGTCAATCTCCTTGATGCAAAACTCGGCGTTACGAAAGTATAGCTTCAATGTGAGCCTTTGCTAGAATCATACCATTAAGACCATGGATGAAATCCTAACCAAATTTAGATCAATCGACAAAAAAGCCATCCGTCAAGAACCGTCGAAGTTGCCTAATAGTGAGGCTAAAAGCTGAACGTATAACCCGTCCTCCTAGGTTGCTCTCGGTCACCGCCCCCGGGGTTTTTGAGTCTTCAAAGCGGAAAATCTGTGTATCTTTTTTGTTTTCTTCTTACAAAGTAATTTAACCCTCATCCCCGGTGGTGCCAGACCGCAAATACACAAATTTCTCATATCCGCGGACAGAGTCTCCTTTGTATATGCACGGCGTTTCATTTTACAACCACATACAACAATCATAACCATCAACCATACAATAGACACACATCAAGCGGAATATTAAAGCGGCATCCAATGTTAGAAAGGATTTAAAGCCAGCATTGCAAAAAACCGTGCCCACACGCACTTCGTTTTGAGGAAAACCCTTTTCGAAATCATTGGTTTATCATGAAAACATGCCGCCTAGAAAACATCATCAAAAGAACCAAACTATAAAAGTAAAACTCTCCACAGTGCAAATACTACATGTCCACGAATATTACTACCCGCAAGCAATTAACTAAAATAGCGTAGAGAACTGAGATAATAACAAACCAAGTGTTCTGACTAGGGCCTCGCGACCGCAGTCTCAACAATCTCCCGGCTAACGCCCCTCGTAGCGCCTGTCACGGAGTGGGTAATGTCAGTGACAAAACAAAGTAGATGTCTAAAACAATAAGGAATAAGGAGCAAACCGATAACACCAGAACCATTTCGCTAAAACCCTGCACATATTAAGCTGGGCACCAACCCAAAACATTTGTCGGAGAGACTAAAGTCTCCCCTCGTGCGCAAACACCTACTTTGATGCATTTACCCCTTTCGCGTGCTGGTGTGCTATTCCCAGCGGGCGCGAAGGGGTCCTCACGGCACCACACTTTTGTGAGGATCACGGGTCATAAGAGACCACTCTTGGAAAAGTACACCCTGCGGAGGCCAATCCGCCTGTGTACGTGGAGCATCCAAAACGGATTTGCCGAGATCGGCGTGTCATGAGCATTGCGACCGCAGCCGCTTCAATTGTTAGATAAAAACACAATATGCGAAAGGTTAACTGTCCATCTACTTTGTTAGATAAATTGAGAGCACTTTAATGACGATAGATGCACTTACTGCACTGGCTGTATTTACAGCAACCGTACCCACCTATTTGGAGAGAGATCGGAACACCCGAATCTTCGCGCACCCCCGCTGCGCGTCTGGACCTAAAGAAAGTTCCGCACGGATAACTATAGTCAAAAGCGTGTACTAACATCCGAAAACACAAGACCCTTTACTCTTTCGACGGGAAAGTCAACAAAACTCAATCCTCAATCGGTAGCCCACTCGGGACGTCCTGGTTAGACCAAGAAGGCCCCGACGGCGGAAATGATGAGAAAAGAGACCCGACGGCGCGCCCCCGACGATTTCGTCGAGGCGCGGAGCGTCGGCGAAATTAGCACCCGACATAATAAAATAATGACCAAGAAGGTCCCAAGTGGCCATGCCAAGGAAGCCACGGAAAATAACGATCCCAACGGCGAAACGGCGCTCAAAACGGTGGAAAAAACGGACAAAACGGAGCCACCGAACTTTGGGCTGTCGGGTGGTGCACAGGGCAGGCGCGGACCGGGTTTACATCATCGGGCGCGCGGAATGCGCCGGGTGCACGCAGGAAGCGTGCACCGCGCATTTGGGCCGGGCCGGTGCACGACACGAGCGCGCACCGGGCTCACGGCCGCACGGGCCTCCGGCACACCGGGTGCACGCTGTTGCGTGCACCGCGCCTGAGCGGGCTGGGCCGGCGCACGAAAGCGTGCGCCGGGTCTGCGGCTTCCGCGCCTTGGGGCGTGCGCCGGGTGCACGCTCTGGCCCGTGGACCGCGGGCTGAGGAACCCGTACGGGGTGAACAGTAATGCCCTTTTTTGGTTTTCTTCTCCGTTTTCGCTCCCGTTTCGCGATTTCTTCTCCGTTTTCGCTCCCGTGCGACTCCAGCGAAGACCCCGCGACCATGGTAACGACGGCGGCGGCCTCCGTTTCACAACGGCGGCGGCGGCCTCCCGTTAAACCCACTACGTTCCAATGGGACAGTCCCCAAAAATGCCCGAATAAAATACACATAATTCTAATGACTAAACCAACCGATCGCGAACGACCAAAACGGCGATCGGAGGTCCGATAACAAGAACCCGATTAAAAACCACCGAGAACTCAACGAAAGAGATGACGGAAAAATCCCAAATAATTTAAATAAATTATTTTACTAACCGAAGATCGACGGGAAGGTTGTCCGGTCGCGTTCTTGCCTTCGGTTCGGTGTCCGGGAAGATCGGGCTCCTTCTCTTTCTCCTTTCCCTTTCTTCCGGCTAGGGTTCCGTCTTTTCTTTTTTTTTTTTCCCTTCTCTCCGATTAGGGTTTTTATTTTCTTTTCTTTTCCTTTCCGATACTCGGGATCCCTTATATAGTCGTACTTTACCTTTAATTAATTCCTCTTTAATTCGTACGTAAGAGGATTAATTAATTTTCCGTCTGGGATAATTAATTAACTAATTAATTATCCCCCATGAGATAAACCACCTTATCTCTAACAGGTGCAAGATATTTAGCACGGATTCCGATGCACGACTAATTACCATATCACTTTGGATCCCGTTCAGGGGGTTCCCGATATCGGATTTCAAATCCGATCGCGCCGTCGGCTTTCTTTTTCCGCGCTCTATCGCAGAAAAAATACTAGCATCTCACAATGGCCAACTTCAAGAATTGAATAATTTTATTTCACTTAAAGGCTTAAATGACTATACGTAAGTCAAAAATATTCCGAAAGGCCGGATCACTACACCACTCACACTTTATAAAAAGTTTCGTCCCGAAACTTAAACTCAACCCTCGCTAACAATTCTGGGAAAACTTCCTTCATTTTCGTCTTGGGTCCCCAAGTCGCTTCGCGCTCCTCATGGTTACTCCATTACACCCTTACGTAAGGGATTGTCCAGTTGCGGAGTTTCTTTCCCTCCCATGCCTAGCCTCCGTATCGAGGTTTTGCAGTAACGGACAACCGGTATGGCCCCCGGTCCTTTGACCTGACTCAACCCACCTGGACGTCGTAGGCAGTACACTTACAACGCCTCGGGTCTCGGCCCGACTCACCTCACCTGGACGTCCAAGGCATTACTGTTACACGCCTCGGGTCCTATTGTCGCAAGGGCAGGAAGTTGGACCTATTTCACCCTAACCTAAATAGCCACAAATAAGACCAAACTAAGTCTTCATCTCCCTTACTGGACAAGGGAGATAGGTACGACGCTTTACTTTCCTAAGGGTTCCTCTGGGGTCGTGTGCCAAATTACTCTTGTAAGAGGTCTTCCTTGCTACTACCTCCTCGTAAGCCGAAGCGTACTGTTCCCCTTGGAGGGCGAAACTCGGAGTAACGCATGCTCACCCACCATGAACTCTAAGTCTCGGCGTCTGTTGTCCGCGTAGCTTTTCTGTCTGCTCTGGGCGGTCAGCAGCCTTTGTCTAATCAATCGCACCCTTGCTTCGGTCTCCTCCACCAAATCTGGGCCCGGAAACTTACGCTCACCCAAGTCGTCCCAGCATATTGGAGACCGACAGCGGCGCCCGTACAGGGCCTCGTATGGTGCCATCTGAATGCTGGCCTGGTAACTGTTGTTGTAGGCAAATTCCACTAGGGGCAAACACCGTGCCCATCCTTCGCCCAGGTCTAAAACGCATGCCCGAAGCATGTCCTCCACAATTTGTATCACCCGCTCTGATTGTCCATCGGTCTGCGGGTGAAAAGCCGTACTGAAGTGCAACTAGGTTCCCATTGCTCGCTGCAGGCTCTGCCAAAAGTTTGACACAAATCGCGTGTCCCTGTCCGACGTGATGGACGTCGGCACCCCATGCAGCCTTACTATCTCGTTGATGTAGGTTTGTGCCAGTCGTTCCCGCGCCCACGTCGTGTGTATGGGCAGGAAAAGTGGGCCGATTTCGTCAGACGGTCCACGATTACCCATATTGCATCGTGTCCTGTGACGATCTCGGGAACCCGGTCACAAAATCCATGGTAATCATGTCCCACTTCCACACAGGCACCGGTAAGGGTTGCAATTTTCCTGCTGGACGCTGGTGTTCGGCCTTCACTCGTTGGCACACCAGGCAGTGTGCCACAAACCGAGTCACGTCTCCCTTCATTTTGGGCCACCAGAAGGTCTGTTTGACGTCCTTGTACATCTTCGTTCCCCCGGGGTGCGCTGTATATGGAGCGGTATGCGCATCCCGCAGGATTTCCTCTTTAAGTTCCGGTAGATCCGGCACGCAGATTCGTCCCCGAAATCGTATCGTGCCGTCGGAGTTTACTGTGAAATCACCTTCTGGGTCGGCAGTTACTCTACCTCGCACCAGCTGGAGTTGGTCATCAGTCGACTGCCCCTCGAGAATTCTGTCAAGCAGTGGTAGGTCTGACCACCAGTGTCAGAAGTTGTTCGACTGTACCCGCTGGTACTACTTCTAGTCTTAATCGCGAAAATTCCGCAATCAGACTATCTTGCTGGGTGATGGCACTTACCCCTGCCTTCTCGGCCTGACCCTTACGGCTCAGGGCGTCGGCCACCACGTTTGCCTTTCCCGGGTGGTAGTGGATCGTTAAATCGTAATCCTTCCATAGCTCGAGCCACCGTCTTTGTCACAAATTTAACTCCTTTTGGGTGAAAAGGTACTTAAGACTTTTATGATCTGAGTACACATTGCAGTGTGCCCCATACAGGTAGTGTCTCCAAAGCTTGAGGACGAACACAACTGCTGCGAGTTCCAAATCGTGCACGGGGTAGTTTCGCTCGTATTCTTTGAGCTGCCTTGACGCATAGGCTATAACCTTCCCCCGTTGCATGAGCACTCCACCCAGTCCGTTTCGCGACGCATCGCAATACACTTCATAATCCTCCCCTGGTTCCGGCAGGGCGAGAATCGGAGCTCGCGTCAATCTATCCTTGAGCTCCTCGAAGCTCCTCTGACATCTGTCCGTCCAGATGAACTTTTTCCCCTTTTTAGTCAAGCGGTTTAAGGGGGTGGCTATCTTGGAGAAACCCTCCACGAAGCGCCGGTAGTACCCGGCTAATCCTAGAAAGCTTCGAACCTCCGTCGCCGTCGTCGGTTGGGACCAGTCCGTCACCGAATCTATCTTCTTCGGATCGACTGCGACCCCAGCCGCCGAGATTACGTGCCCCAAGAAGCCAACCTCTCGGAGCCAAAACTCACACTTTTTGAGTTTGGCGTAGAGTTTCTGTTCCCGTAGGGTCTGGAGGACTGTGCGCAGATGTTCTTCATGTTCCTCATCTGTACGGGAATAGATGAGGATATCGTCGATGAAGACCACCACGAATAAATCCAGAAAGGGTTTGAATACCCTGTTCATCATGTCCATGAACACTGCCGGGGCATTCGTGAGCCCGAACGGCATTACAGTAAATTCGTAATGACCGTAGCGAGTCTGAAAAGCCGTTTTGGGGATGTCCTCCCCCTTGACCTGGACCTGATGATAGCCCGACTGCAGGTCAATCTTTGAAAACACCGTCGCCCCCTGTAGTTGGTCGAAGAGGTCGTCGATCCTTGGCAAGGGGTACTTGTTCTTAACGGTGACCTTATTATCTCCCGGTAGTCGATACACAACCGGAGACTACCGTCCTTCTTTCTCACAAACAGGACGGGCGCGCCCCAGGGCGACGCGCTAGGTCTGATGAAGCCCTTATCCAAAGGTCCTCCAACTGTGCCTTGAGTTCTTTCAACTCCGCGAAGGCCATCCTGTACGGTGCCTTGGTGATGGGTTTGGTGCCGGGAAGTAGTTCAATAGGGAAGTCGACTTCTCGTTCCGGCGGCGCTCCGGGGAGCTCTGCCGGAAACACGTCCGGAATTTCCCTTACCACGGGACCGCTGATCCTTATCTGGGGAGCGGCCCTGAACTACCTATCGGCCCATTGGGTTCTCGGCTGCAAGGCATAGGGTGGAGCCTATTTATTCCTTGCATGGCCCTTAACGGGCCCCGAGTACACAAGGTTCTCCTATGCTTCGAAGCTCGCCCGCGCACATCGGCCGGGGGAGGCTTCGCCTAATACTTAAGGATTCTAGAGAGAGGGAGCGAGAGAGAGAGTCCAACAGGGGTAGCAGGTTAAGGTGTGACCGGTGCTCCTAATCTAAGAGGGAAAAGTGAAACCACAAACTACCTACCGTTACTAGGTCTGGGACGTCGCGTCCTCCACTGTAGTATCCCGGGGAGTCCGTCCACAGCCCTTGGGCCAGCGTCGTACGGCGTGCTGGGGAAGGGACTTGACGTCTGAGGAGTCTGCGGATTGCTGGTCGTCAGGCGAATCCTTTGGCTAAACGGGGGCCGCAGCACTCTCTGGTCCTTTCTGCTGCGGTGGCGCGGTGGCGGCGGGGATGGGCCCCTATGGGCAGAAGGCACGGGAGTGGTCCGGTAAGCCGCACTGATTGCAGTAATGGTACATCCACGTACATTCTGCCTCCAGGTGAGCACCCTTGCAGATTACGCACGGTCCCCGAGGTGGTTTCGCGTCCCTTTGATATTCCATGACCGAGCGGTTCCCTTGTCTAATGTTCTTCAGGTCGTCCTCCAATTGCCGCTTGATGCTGTCGGAGAAGAAAGCGTCAAAAAGTTCCTCTCTAAAGGCCGTCCATGTCGGTAGCGGGTCGTTTGTTGACGGGTCCGGGCGTACCGTCTTCCACCAGATGCGTGCATTCCCTTCGAGAAAGTGGACGGCTAGTGGAACCCGCTCGTGTTCCTCCATCAGTAGGTCCTCGAAGAGTTTTCCATGGTATCTACCCATTTCTCGACGACCCATGGATCGGTCGTCTCTCCCTCAAAAGTGGGAGGGTCATGCTTCTTGAACCTAGTCAAATTCGTCCTGACCCTTTCTCGCGTCGTTCGTTGCTCCGTGATCCCTCCTACAGCGGCGGACCCCCCGAGAGTAGGGGTCGTTCCTGCCTCCCCTGCTGTCGCTCCCATCACGGGCCCCGTGGTCGTCGGAGTAGGTACATCCCTTGGGGATGGGGGCTGTTCCGTCGTCGTACCACCCGTCCCTTGCGGTCCCGTAGTGGGTGCGGTGGTTTCGGGCGGAGGGGTTGGATCGCGCTCGGCTGGCGCGGTTGCCTGTCGCTGCGTCAGGTGACGAACCTGCTCCGCCAGCGTCGCTAATTGCCCGGCCATTTCCCGCAGTTGTTGTCGGAGGAGCTGGTTCTCTGCGGTGGTCGGGGTCACTCTGTCCGCGTCCGCATTCTCGGCGGACGATCTAGTCCGGGCCATCTTCCGCTATAGACAAAGAAACCACGTTAACCCTAAGGTTATAACCCTAACACCCTATCTTACGATTACACCTACATTACGTTCCCCTATTCCCCGTACTCTCACGTACTACGCACCTATACCTTGGTTATCTCATGTCTAATTTGCTTGTGGTACCCTACACTGTGGATGTGGATCACGTCTACTATGGTTATGGTTGTTTTTCTCTGATACCATTTAATCTGTCACGCCCCCGGGGGTTTTTGAGTCTATCAAAGCGGAAAATCGTGTGTATCTTTTTTTTTCTTCTTAACAAGGTAATTTAACCCTCATCCCCGGTGCGTGCCAGACCGCCACATACACAAATTCTCCCTGTCCGCGGACAGAGTCTCCTTTGTATATGCACGGCGTCTCACTTACAACCACATACAACAATCATCAACCATCAACCATACAATAGACATTCAACATCAAGCGGAATATTAAAGCGGCATCAATGTTTAGAAAGGATAAAGCCAGCAATTGCAAAACCCGTGCCCACACGACACTTCGTTTTGGGAAAACCCTTTTCGAAATCATTTGGTTTATCATGAAAACATGCCGCATAAGAAACATCATCAAAAGAACCAAACTATAAAAGTACAACTCATCCACAGTGCTAAATACTACATGTCCATGAATATTACTACCCACAAGCAAATTAACTAAAATAAGCGTAAGAGAACTGAGATAATAACAATAACCAAGTGTTCTGACTACGGGCCCCGCGACGCAGTCTCAACAATCTCCCGGCTAACGCCCCTCGTAGCGCCTGTCACGGAGTGGGTAATGTCAGTGACAAACAAAGTAGATGTCTAAAAGCAATAAGGAATAAGGAGCAAACCGATAACACCAGAACCATTTCGCTAAAACCCTGCACATATAAATTTGGGCACCAACCCCAAAACATTTGTCGGAGAGACTAAAGTCTCCCCTCGCGCGCAAACACCTACTTTGATGCATTTACCCCTTTCGCGGTGCTGGTGTGCTATTCCCAGCGGGCGCGAAGGGGTCCTCACGGCACCCACACTTTTGTGAGGATCACGGGTCATAAGAGACCACTCTTTCGGAAAAGTACACCCATGCGGAGGCCAATCCGCCTGTGTACGTGGAGCATCCCAAAACGGATTTGCCGAGATCGGCGTGTCATGAGCATTGCGACCGCAGTCGCTTCAATTGTTAGATAAAAACACGATTATGCGAAAGGTTAAACTGTCCATCTACTTTGTTAGATAAATTGAGAGCACTTTAATGACGATAGATGCACTTACTGCACTGGCTGTATTTACAGCAACCGTACCCACCTATTTGGAGAGAGATCGGAACACCCGAATCTTTCGCGCACCCCCGCTGCGCGTCTGGACCTAAAGAAAGTCCGCACGGATAACTATAGTCAAAAGCGTGTACTAACATCCGAAAACACAAGACCCACTTTACTCTTTTCGACGGGAAAGTCCAACAAAACTCAATCCTCAATCCGTAGCCCACTCGGGGCGTCCCTGGTTAGACCAAGAAGGCCCCGACGGCGGAAATGATGAGAAAAGAGACCCGACGGCGCGCCCCCGACGATTTCGTCGAGGCGCGGAGCGTCGGCGAAATTAGCACCCGACATAATAAAATAATGACCAAGAAGGTCCCAAGTGGCCATGCCAAGGAAGCCACGGAAATAACGATCCCAACGGCGAAAACGGCGCTCAAAACGGTGGAAAAACGGACCCAAACGGAGCCACCGAACTTTGGGCTGTCGGGTGGTGCACAGGGCAGGCGCGGACCGGGTTTACAGCATCGGCGGCCGCGCTGAATGCGCCGGGTGCACGCAGGAAGCGTGCACCGCGCATTCTGGGCCGGGCCGGTGCACGACACGAGCGCGCACCGGGCTCACGGCCGCACGGGCCTCCGGCACACACCGGGTGCACGCTGTTGCGTGCACCGCGCCTGAGCGGGCTGGGCCGGCGCACGAAAGCGTGCGCCGGGTCTGCGGCTTCCGCGCCTTGGGGCGTGCGCCGGGTGCACGCTTTGGCCCATGGACCGCGGGCTGAGGAACCCGTACGGGGTGAACAGTAATGCCCCTTTTTGGTTTTCTTCTCCGTTTTCGCTCCCGTTTCGCGATTTCTTCTCCGTTTTCGCTCCCGTGCGACTCCGGCGAAGACCCCGCGACCATGGTAACGACGGCGGCGGCCTCCCGTTTCACAACGGCGGCGGCGGCCTCCCGTTAACCCACTACGTTCCAATGGGACATCCCCAAAAATTCCCGAATAAATACACGATAATTCTAATGACTAAACCAACGATCGACGAACGACCAAAACGTCGATCGGAGGTCCGATAACAAGAACCCGATTAAAAACCACCAAGAACTCAACGAAAGAGATGACGGAAAAATCCCAAATAATTTAAATAAATTATTTTACTAACCGAAGATCGACGGGAAGGTTGTCCGGTCGCGTTCTTGCCTTCGGTTCGGTGTCCGGGAAGATCGGGCTCCTTCTCTTTCTCCTTTCCCTTTCTTCCGGCTAGGGTTCCGTCTTTTCTTTTTTTTTTCCCTTCTCTCCGATTAGGATTTTTATTTTCTTTTCTTTTCCTTTCCGATACTCGGGATCCCTTATATAGTCGTACTTTACCTTTAATTAATTCCTCTTTAATTCGTACGTAAGAGGATTAATTAATTTTCCATCTGGGATAATTAATTAACTAATTAATTATCCCCCACGAGATAAACCACCTTATCTCTAACGGGTGCAAGATATTTAGCACGGATTTCGATGCACGACTAATTACCATATCACTTTGGATCCCGTTCAGGGGGTTCCCGATATCGGATTTCAAATCCGATCGCGCCGTCGGCTTTCTTTTTCCGCGCTCTATCGCAGAAAAATACTAGCATCTCACAATGGCCAACTTCAAGAATTGAATAATTTTATTTCACTTAAAGACTTAAATGACTATACGTAAGTCAAAAATATTCCGAAAGGCCGGATCACTACATCTCAAGTGTTTCTGAATTAGTCGGTGCTTCTTGAGAAACACTAATTATCTATTTATAACCTTTGGATATCAATCAAAGTCGGTTTAGCATTCTTATCACGACTTAACATTGCGTACCGGTACTAAATATCAGGTTCCGATACTCAATGACGCAACAGACAGATTTTCTTTTGCGTACCGGTACTCAAAGTTAGGTTCCGGTACTCAATGTAAATTCCAGAAAATCTCATGTCGGGTTTTGAGGAACTCAAAGTGGGATTCCGGTACTCAATGTAAAATACTGAATTTTTCAAAGATAAGTTTAACAAAACAAACCATGTACCGGAATCCAAACTTAAAATAAGTTATGAGTTAAAATCCAAGTTCCCAAAACCTATTCTAAACCCGGTTTCAATAAAATCATGATTCCAAAGATTGTAAATATACTTAAATCACCATGATTACTTTAATCATACCTGAGTGTCAACTTGAGCTCATGTTGAATCTTCTCTGAGTCTTCGAATGCTGATTTGATAATTTGTTCACTTTAAGATTCCGACTCAAATTACGAAATATGCCAACATAAAAAGCCGTAATAATCTCCCCCTTTGGCAATTTCGTGACAAAACTCAAAAATACATAAAACACTCAAGACACTCATCTTAAACCAAAAAATCAAAATTCAATGTCATCACCAGAACATTGACTTTCTTTGCGTGAAAGATCCAATAAATAAAAATACATTTGAACCAGTCCTAGAACAAACTCTATGACTTAGGACTTGGAGTCTTAATGTAGTGTACTGGTTTTCCCATGCAACTTTCCGGTGAATCCACTGTGTAGAACACCTAGTGTTGGTGTCTGGCCCATGGTGCATCGAAGGGATGCCACAGATGGACCTTGTGAGACTTGGATAGATGATTTGGCCTTCAGCTGTGATTGCCGAATTTTAGAAAGGGTTTTGGGCCAATCTGAGGTTGGATTTGGATTCAGCGCGGAAAAACGCTCGAAAACGGCTATTTGCTTGTTGAATTTGGAGTCCGGATGACCAAATGCGGGCTTCCGGAAGTTTTGGGGGATTTTCGGTGCATGGGAGTGACACGTGGACCGGCCCGAGCCACGTGGCGGCCTCTTATTGGCCGGCTCACGCAGCTGGGTCCACGGAGTGGCGCGGCGGTGCATGGACCGCGGCGGGTGGACGCGTGGCGTGCTCTGGTAGGCGGGCGCACGCGGCACGGCTCATGGGATTTGCGGGATTGCGGTGGACCGGGCGCATGGCACGTGGCGGCTCCGGATTCGTCGGTCCACGTGGGCGCGGTCCACGGGTGCGCGGGGGAGGGCGCCTCGGTACTGTGCGCGCACGTGCGCGCACAGTGGCGCAGGCGGGGCGGTCGGCCGCACTCGAGTGCGACACGTGTCGCCTCGAGATTGGGCGGCCGTACCTACCCCGCTGACTGCGTGGGTGACACGCGGCGTGTCGCGGGCGCGGGGATCCGCTGTCCCCTGTTCGGGGCTACGTGGCAGTCCCAGAAGGATTCGGGCGCGTCGGACGGGATGCATACAACCCGGTTTCCGGGCGCAGTGCGCCCGGAAACCGCGCCCGAAAACCCGGCCCGCTAAGCTTTGGGCTGGGCCTATAAATAGCCTCCCCCTTTCTTTCTTTGGGCTTTTTGGACCTCTTTTCACTGGGCTTCCTTCACAGAAGTTCCTCCCCTCTCAGTGCTCGACCCTTTGGAGAAGTTTGAAGATTTTTGGAGGCACGCATCCCGAGGTTCACCATTTTACGGCGCGGCGCGACGCTTGTTCTCCGGCGATCCTCTTCGCCCCTTTTCAGTGTTTGGACTCCTCCGACCCACCCCGACCTCGGAATTCGCCGATTCTTGCGCCGTTGAACTCACGACAGGTAGGGCTTCAACTCCTGTGTTTTATGGTTCCTCGATTTCCGTGCTGATCTTGGAGTTTTCTTAGCACCCATTTGACCCTTTTTCTTCGCGGACTTTTGGGACAGCACCGCAGTGTTCTTGCCATATCTTTTCGCTCAGGCGTCGGAACGAGGTGATTCAAGAGGCAATTTTCATCTACGCGTCGCAAGGAGTCTCCTGGATTTTTCTCAGAATTTCCTGAATTTTACTCGAGGGTGAGAATCTTCTTTCTCTGTGGTTCATTGTTACAGGAATTTGGTACAGTTTGGGTACGGGGTGTACCCCTTGTCGGATTTTTATCTCAGCGTAGGAAACTCCAAATTGGGCGTGCAGGTATTCGTTTCGACGGGCTCGTCGCAAGGATCGCGCTAGTATTTTCCTTGGATTTTTCTGGACATTATTCGCAGGTGAAAATTAGTGAACTCTGGACTGCTGGTTTAGGGGGCAGATTGTGAGAAGTTGGTGACAAATAGCTTATGTTTGTTCTTTGGGGTATTTTGTACAGATTGGTGGTGTGTTTGGACTGGTCTCGGACTTTGCCTTTGGAAATTTGGAATAGCGCTTGAGGTGGGTGATGTTGTGAACCTCCTACTTGTGAATGTCACTAGGCCTATTAGAATGCTTCTATCATGTGTTATTAAATGTGAATGTATCTAGCATGCTTGTATGAGATTATGGTTCATTTGTTAATACTTGCCTTGTTAGCAAGCTACAAGTTAGTAAGTGATGTTTCCATGTTTAGATATGCAAATTAATTAGTGGAATGAATGCTATAGCCACATCATAATACAAGTTAAGGGAAGGGTTGGATATGTGGTTAGAATGAATGTTGTATAAGGGATATTTGCTAGTAAATTGTGCATCTAAAATGTATCAAGTATCATATATCTTACCGCATGTACATCGGGATTACCCAAACACTTAATGTTGCATATGTTTGAATAATTGGAGTAATTATAGCAAATAAAGGACTTTGCATGCTTGAATGGTCATCTAGCTAAGCCATCTTTTTCTGCTACACAAACATATTGGAATTGACTTAGGAGAAACCATGCTTTTATTCGTTCTCCTGTCGTCTAGTCTTAGGGGATTGAGTAGTCAGATGTTCAGAGTTGGGACAGTCGGGGATCGAGGTTTGGGTGTTGCGGCGACCGCGGACTGTGGGCGGTTGACCGGATTATTATTATTATTATTATTACTTTTGCATCGGATTGGAGGTAGGGGATCGAGTTTCCCTTTAGTGGATGGGTTTTTCCCACTTGGATCTGGGTCGTGACCCCGTCCTGCTATTTATGGTACTGATGATACTAGTGACTGTGATACTATGCTCGTGTGGGGTCGCTCCCCTCGAGTGCCACTCCGGAGTAGGATTTTGACCGTGTTGGGTGCCGGTCAGGCCGTGTTGGGTGCCGGCTAGACCGTGTTGGGTTCCGGTCTATTTTGGACAGGGGAGATACTGAGTTGTGAGGTTGACAGCAGGGCAGGCAGTACCAGTGTTCACTGGTGTTTTGATTGTGTTGGTCAGTCAGTCCTTACGTTCTGGTGCTTGCCTTTAGCCATTCTCTAGCAGGCATCGTAGAGGCATGTTAGTGGTAGCTTTGCATCAATAGAGTACTTGTAGCTTACCACCTTTGTTTCTTTTTTTCTTCGCCTCTGATAGTCCTAGTGGGCATGTCTGAGTTTGAGGTCTACCCACTAGGGGAGGCTACTGTTTTTATAGTAGTTCTCACCCCCCACTGTTTTCTCTTTTCTGTTCCCCTTTGTTTTGCAGAGTTCTCTGCGGGAGTTGCGGGACCCTCTTCCCTGGACCGAGGTAAGAGGATCGCTGACTAGATAGCCACTGCCCCCGAGTTCGAGTTTTTGATAGTTTTGATGTATCCCCAGTACACTCAGACGGTTGTATTTTCCTTTTATTTTGGGTCTGGCTGCGGCCAGCTGGTTGTATATATTTCGTGAGCTGGGAGAGACACTTGTATATTTTTGAGAGCTTACTGTACTTTCCTTTCCAGTATTTGTCTGAGTTGTATTAGTTTTAGTTAGCTCTGTTTTATGCTCCTTTATTACTTGTTTTATATCTGAGCAGGTTATCAGCGCTTCGTGTACACGGAAAATTCCGTGTGCACGGCGGATCTGTGGACGGGCCCGGGTTCTGGTTTACACCCGGGGCGTGACAGATTAGTTGGTATCAGAGCTTAGGGATAGGTCAGACGGGACTTAGGAAACCCTAGGCTTTTGGCAGACCCTAGGAAGGCTGAGCGCGAGTGACGTGATATTGTGCGAAAGTCGGTAATTGGTTGTTAACTCTTCCTGTGAGTGGAGAGGGATTGGCATAGCCTATTTCTGGGGGACTATTATGTTGGCTGCAGACAACATAAGGTTACAGAAATAGGGGAATGCCCATGACTTTCGCGTGATTGGGTCGAGAGTGGTTTGGTTTACTGACCCGTGGATTTTGTGTAGCAGGATGCCTCCTAGGCGGCAGATTCCTACTCGGGGTACTCCTATACCCCCGGAGGAGCCGGAGCAGTCCGGGCCTACCGAGATCAGTGAGCTGAGGGCCATGGTGGCCCAGTTGGCGGAGAGCCACCGCCGACAGGAGCAGAGGTTTGAGCAGTTATTGGCCCAGGTTGCGGCACCTCCCCCTACTACTGCTGAGGCCCCCGCACCACCTGTTGTACCACCGACTATTCCACTTGCCCCTACAGCGCCGTCGTCGAGCAGCGGGGCCCAGGGGATGTTCAGGCCTTTGACCCCAGAGGAGGAGCGGGAGTTTTCTGACAAACTCACGCAGTTCTGTAAGCGAGGACCCCCTAAGTTCTCGGGGCGGAGCACTCACCCGTGGGAGATTGGATCATGGCTAGCGTCGATGGAGAAGATGTTTCGGGACTTCTTCATCGACCAGAGGTTCAGAGCACATTTGGCAGTACACTGTTTGGAGGGGGATGCCGATGCTTGGTGGCGTCGGGTTGAGCCCCTAGAGTTTCAGGTCACCCGGCAGCTACCCTGGTCAGAGTTCAGGAGGATGACCCTTGACACTTACTTCTCCACGAGTGTGAAGAAGAAGATAGAAGATGACTTGAAGAACCTGCAGCAAGGTGATCGCCCGGTGTGGGACTATTATCAGGAGTTTACGCAGTTGCTCAACTGCGTGCCCTACGTTGCCAGGGATGGGCTGCACCAGGTGGAGCTGTTTGAGACAGGCTTGCGCCCCGAGCTCTTTACCATGGTACACGCCCAGAGGCTTCAGACTTTATCAGAGGCAGTGGAGCATGCCCAGTGGGTCGAGAGGGGAGATCAGGTTGTTTCTAGACGCGGAGGTCCGGTCGCTCAGAGTTCTGAGAAGAAGCGACCAGCATCAGATGAGGGGGGACAGGCCAGTTCCTGGAGGCCGCCCCGACCGCCACCGCCTCAGTTTACGGGCCGGGGGCGTTCGGAGCGGCGAGGGCCTGGAGGATCCCAGAGGCCCCCACAGCATCAGCAGCCCCAGCGACAGCAGCAGCACTCGCAGCAGCAGAGGTCGCAGTCGCGACAGCAGGGATCTCAGCGGCAGTCGCACAGGCAGCAGCAGCAGCAGTCACGGCAGTTTCGGGCTCCAGGCAGTTGTATCTTCTGCGGGGGTCCGCATTTCCCCGGCACTTGTGATCAGAGGTGGGGGCGTTGTTATGGCTGCGGGCAGGCAGGGCACATACGATCTTCATGCCCTTTTTCGGCATCAGTGGCGCCTTCTTCGGCCTCAGTTTCTCCTTCATCTCAGCAGCGACCGCCAGCTCAGCGGCCCTATGCTTCTGCGAGCAGG
Source organism: Tillandsia leiboldiana (assembly GCA_029204045.2). Lineage (NCBI taxonomy): Eukaryota > Viridiplantae > Streptophyta > Magnoliopsida > Poales > Bromeliaceae > Tillandsia > Tillandsia leiboldiana. The sequence continues at coordinate 12,684,692 of CM055073.1, forward strand.
GCTCCTTCCTCCCACCCTGCAGACCACCGACCACCAGCTCAGAGCGGGCGAGTCTACGCCGCTCAGGTAGGGGACTCCGCGGCAGCCGACCACGTGGTGGCAGGTATCACTTTACTTTTTGGCATTAGAGCTCGCACTTTATTTGATACCGGTGCATCACATTCTATTATCAGTAGAGCATTTGCATCATCGCATGGACTAGAGTTAGGTCGGTTGCCACATGCTTTAGAGGTACAGATTCCCGGTCACATATTGTATGTAGAGGAGTGTTGCTGGTCGTGCCCGGTACAGCTTGAGTCTTGGATTTTGCCAGCGGACCTGATGGTCCTTAGTCAGCTGCGAGATTTTGACATTGTACTGGGGATGGATTGGCTGGCTCGCTATTTCGCGACGATTGATTGCGCCGCGAGGTCTGTTACTTTTAGCGAGCCAGGCCAGGAGGTGTTCGTTTTCAGGGGGTGCCAGAGTGCTTTCTTTGCCTCCATGGTTTCGACTTCTCGTGCGAGGCAGATGATGCGCAGTGGATGCGTAGCCTTTATGGCATCTGTGGTTAAGGAGCCTACGACGGCTCCGGGACTCGCGGATATCCCGATTGCCCGCGAGTTCCCGGATGTGTTTCCTCCAGAGCTGTTTAGCATGCCGCCGGATAGGGAGGTCGAGTTTTTGATTGACGTGGTCCCAGGAACCTGCGCCATCTCTAAGGCTCCTTACCGAATGGCACCGGCTGAGCTGCGAGAATTAAAGGCGCAACTCCAGGATTTAATGGATAAGGGTTTTGTGAGACCGAGTGTATCGCCTTGGGGAGCGCCGGTGCTATTTGTGAAGAAGAAGGATGGTTCGCTTCGACTGTGCGTTGATTACCGGGAACTGAATAAAGCGACCATCAAGAACAAGTACCCTTTGCCGCGCATTGATGACTTGTTTGATCAGCTGCAAGGGACTTGTGTCTTCTCCAAGATCGACTTACAGTCTGGTTACCACCAATTGAAGGTGAAGGCCGAGGACATCCCGAAGACGGCATTCAGGTCGCGGTACGGGCATTATGAGTTCACCGTCATGCCTTTTGGACTGACAAATGCCCCTGCAGCTTTTATGGATTTAATGAACAGGATTTTTCGACCATACCTGGATCGGTTCGTCGTTGTTTTTATTGATGACATCCTAGTTTATTCCCGAAGCGATGCGGAGCACGAGGAGCATCTGAGGATTGTGCTACAACTTATGAGAGAGAGGAAGTTGTATGCCAAGTTATCTAAGTGTGAATTTTGGCTTCGGGAGGTTGTCTTTTTGGGCCACGTGATTTCAGCCGCTGGAGTGGCAGTAGACCCGGCGAAGATCGAGGCAGTCCGGGATTGGCCGCGACCGACGACGGTATCAGAGGTTCGCAGTTTTATGGGCTTAGCAGGATATTACCGTCGATTTGTGGAAGGTTTTGCGAAACTTTCCACACCCCTCACTCGTTTGACGCGAAAAGGGATTAAGTTTACTTGGAGTGAGGATTGTCAGAGGAGCTTTGAGGAATTAAAGAACAGATTGATGTCGGCTCCTGTCCTTTCCCTCCCTGTTATGGGGAAAGGATACGTGGTATACAGCGACGCATCGCACAGTGGACTTGGTTGCGTGCTGATGCAGGAGGGAAGGGTAATCGCTTATGCCTCCCGGCAACTGAAGGATTATGAGAAGAATTACCCTACCCATGATTTGGAGCTAGCTGCGGTGATTTTTGCACTAAAGTTGTGGCGCCACTACCTGTATGGGGAGCACTGCGAGATTTACACCGACCACAAGAGCTTGAAATACCTGTTCACGCAGAAGGAGCTCAACTTGAGGCAGCGCAGATGGTTGGAATTGTTGAAAGATTATGATGTAGACATATTATACCATCCCGGCAAGGCCAACGTGGTTGCTGATGCCCTGAGCAGGAGAGCAGTACAAAGTCTATCTTTGATGATCACCGATCAGGCGCCATTACTTGAGCAGATGAGGCGGTTAGAGCTCGAGGTTGTGTCCCCTGGGGTCTCTGCTAGACTTATGTCTCTAGTCGTGCAGCCCACTCTGTTGGACAGGATTCGGGAGAGACAGAGTGAGGACCCCCACCTGATGAGGATTCGAGAGCAGATGCAGACTGGTTTGATAGGGGACTTCTCAGTCGATGCTGCGGGAGTACTACGGTACAGGGACCGCGCGTGTGTGCCTATGGACGCAGAGATCCGAGAGCAGATCTTGAGGGAGGCCCACTATACACCTTACACCATCCATCCTGGTGGGACTAAGATGTATAGGGATCTTAAGGCACAGTTTTGGTGGAATGGGATGAAAAGAGACATTGGGAGATTTGTAGCACACTGTCTAACTTGTCAGCAAGTAAAGGCGGAGCATCGTGTACCTGCTGGCAAGTTGCAGAGTCTCCCAATCCCTGAATGGAAATGGGAACATGTTACGATGGATTTTGTCACTAGTTTGCCGAGAGCACAGACGGGAGCGGATGCTATCTGGGTAGTCGTGGACAGGCTTACCAAATCCGCTCACTTTCTGCCGGTTCAGATGACTTGGCCGATGGAGCGACTCGCACAGGTGTACTTGGCTGAGGTGGTTAGATTACACGGAGTACCTGTTTCCATCGTATCAGATAGAGACCCGAGGTTCGTCTCGCATTTCTGGAGGAGTTTACAGACAGCCTTGGGGACGCAGCTCCGATTCAGTACAGCATTCCACCCACAGACCGATGGGCAGTCAGAGCGCACTATTCAGACCCTCGAGGATATGTTGAGAGCATGCATTCTAGACTTTGGAGGAGGATGGTACCGACACTTGGGATTAGTTGAGTTTGCGTACAACAACAGCTATCAAGCGAGCATTCAGATGGCTCCGTTTGAGGCGTTGTATGGACGCAAGTGTCGGTCACCCCTTTATTGGAGTGACGTGGGTGAGAAGAAGACCTTGGGTCCCGATCTACTGTTAGAGGCAGAGGAAAAGGTCAGATTGATACGACGACACCTCGAGACCGCCCAGAGTCGACAGAGGAGTTATGCTGATACTCGACGGCGAGACTTAGAGTTCCAGGTGGGTGACCATGTTTTTCTGAAAGTCTCGCCTTCGAAGGGGATTCGGAGATTCGGTATTCGTGGGAAACTGAGCCCTCGTTATATTGGACCTTTTGAGGTGTTGGAGCGCTTAGGGCCAGTTGCCTACAGGCTTGCGCTTCCTCCCAGACTTTCGGGTGTTCACAATGTTTTTCATGTTTCGACACTGAGGAGGTATGTTCATGACCCGTCTCATATTATCGATTTCACTCCATTGGAGGTTGCTGAGGACCTGAGTTATGTTGAGCGGCCGTTGAGGATCTTGGACCGTGAGGTTAGGGAGTTGCGCAGTCGGGCCATCCCGTATGTGAAGGTCCTCTGGAGCAGTCATGATGAGCGCGAGGCTACCTGGGAGTTGGAGTCAGCGATGATGGATTGCTCACCCCCACTTGTTTGAGGCCGCTACCTGAGGTATGACTTTTGTTTCGAGGACGAAACTTTTTCTTGTAGGGGAGGATGTAGTGTACTGGTTTTCCCATGCAACTTTCCGGTGAATCCACTGTGTAGAACACCTAGTGTGGTGTCTGGCCCATGGTGCATCGAAGGGATGCCACAGATGGACCTCGTGAGACTTGGATAGATGATTTGGCCTTCGGCTGTGATTGCCGAATTTTAGAAAAGGTTTTGGGCCAATCTGAGGTTGGATTTGGATTCAGCGCGGAAAAAAACGCTTGAAAACGGCTATTTGCTTGTTGAATTTGGAGTCCGGATGACCAAATGCGGGCTTCCGGAAGTTTTGGGGGATTTTCGGTGCATGGGGGTGACACGTGGACCGGCCCGAGCCACGTGGTGGCCTTTTATTGGCCGGCTCACGCAGCTGGGTCCACGGAGTGGCGCGGCGGTGCATGGACCGCGGCGGGTGGACGCGTGGCGTGCCCGGATTGGCCGGCGCACGCGGCACGGCTCACTGGGTTTGCGGGATTGCGGTGGACCGGGCGCATGGCACGTGGCGGCTTCGGATTCGTCGGTCCACGTGGGCGCGGTCCACGGGTGCGCGGGGGAGGGGCGCCTCGGTACTGTGCGCGCACGTGCGCGCACAGTGGCGCAGGCGGGGCGGTCGGCCGCACTCGAGTGCGACACGCGTCGCCTCGAGATTGGGCGGCCGTACCTACCCCGCTGACCGCGAGGGAGACACGCGGCGTGTCACGGGCGCGGGGATCCGCTGTCCCTGTTCGGGGCTACGTGGCGGTCCCTGGCGTTTCCGGGCGCGTCGGACGGGGAGTATGCAACCCGGGTTTCCGGGCGCAGTGCGCCCGGAAACCGCGCCCGAAACCCGGCCCATTAAGCAATGGGCTGGGCCTATAAATAGCCTCCCCCTTTCTTTCTTTGGGCTTTTTGGACTTCTTTTCGCTGGGCTGCCTTCACAGAAGTTCCTCCTCTCTCAGTGCTCGACCCTTTGGAGAAGTTTGAAGATTTTGGAGGCACGCTTCCCGAGGTTCACCATTTTGCGGCGCGGCGCGACGCTTGTTCTCCGGCGATCCTCTTCGCCCCTTCTCAGTGTTTGGACTCCTCCGACTCACCCCGACCTCGGAATCCGCCGATTCTTGCGCCGTTGGACTCACGACAGGTAGGGCTTCAACTCCTGTGTTTTATGGTTCCTCGATTTCCGTGCTGATCTTGGAGTTTTCTTAGCACCCATTTGACCCTTTTTCTTCGCGGACTTTTGGGACAGCACCGCGGTGTTCTTGCCATATCTTTTCGCTCGGACGTCGGAACGAGGCGATTCAAGAGGCAATTTTCATCTACGCTTCGCAAGGAGTCTCCTTGATTTTTCTCTGAATTTTCTGAATTTTACTCGAGGGTGAGAATCTCCTTTCTCTGTGGTTCCTTGTTACAGGAATTTAGTGCAGTTTGGATACGGGGTGTACCCCTTGTCGGATTTTTATCTCAGCGTAGGAAACTCCAATTTGGGCGTGCAGGTATTCGTTTCGACGGGTTCGTCGCAAGGATCGCGCTAGTATTTTCCTTGGATTTTTCTGGACATTATTCGCAGGTGAAAATTAGTGAATTGTGGACTGCTGGTTTGGGGGACAGATTCTGGAATTGGGGATGTTTAGCTTATGTATTTTTTTCCTTTGGGGTATTTTGTACAGATTGGTGGTGTGTTTGGACTGGTCTTGGACTTCGCCTTTGGGAATTTGGAATAGCGCTTGAGGTGGGTGATGTTGTGAACCTCCTACTTGTGAATGTCACTAGGCCTATTAGAATGCTTTGATCAGGTGTTATTAAATGTTAATGTATCTAGCATGCTTGTATGAGATTATGGTTCATTTGTTAATACTTGCCTTGTTAGCAAGCTACAAGTTAGTAAGTGATGTTTCCATGCTTAGATATGCAAATTAATTAGTGGAATGAATGCTATAGCCACATCATAATACAGGTTAAGGGAAGGGTTGGATATGTGGTTAGAATGAATGTTGTATAAGGGATATTTGCTAGTAAATTGTGCATCTAAAATGTATTAAGTATCATATATCTTACCGCATGTACATCGGGATTACCCAAACACTTAATGTTGCATATGTTTGAATAATTGGAGTAATTATAGCAAATAAAGGACTTTGCATGCTTGAATGGTCATCTAGCTAAGCCATCTTTTTCTGCTACACAAACATATTGGAATTGACTTAGGAGAAACCATGCTTTTATTCGTTCTCCTGTCGTCTAGTCTTAGGGGATTGTGTAGTCAGATGTTCAGAGTTGGGACAGTCGGGGATCGAGGTTTGGGTGTTGCGGCGACCGCGGACTGTGGGCGGTTGACCGGATTATTATTATTATTATTATTACTTTTGCATCAGATTGGAGGTAGGGGATCGAGTTTCCCTTTAGTGGATGGGTTTTTTCCACTTGGATCAGGGTCGTGACCCCGTCCTGCTATTTATGGTACTGATGATACTAGTGACTGTGATACTATGCTCGTGTGGGGTCGCTCCCCTCGAGTGCCACTCCGGAGTAGGATTCCGACCGTGTTGGGTGCCGGTCAGGCCGTGTTGGGTGCCGGCTAGACCGTGTTGGGTTCCGGTCTATTTTGGACAGGGGAGATACTGAGTTGTGAGGTTGACAGCAGAGCAGGCAGTACCAGTGTTTACTGGTGTTTTGATTGGGTTGGTCTGTCAGTCCTTACGTTCTGGTGCATGCGTTTAGCCATTCTCTAGTAGGCATCGTAGAGGCATGTTAGTGGTAGCTCTCATCAGTATTGTACTTGTAGCTTACCACCTTTGTTTCATTTTTCGCCTCTGATAGTCCTAGTGGGCATGTCTGAGTTTGAGGTCTACCCACTAGGGGAGGCTACTGTTTTTATAGTAGTTCTCACCCCCCACTGTTTTCTCTTTTCTGTTCCCCTTTGTTTTGCAGAGTTCTCTGCGGAGTTGCGGGACCACTCTTCCCTGGACCGAGGTAAGAGGATCGCTGACTAGATAGCCACTGCCCCCGAGTTCGAGTTTTTGATAGTTTTGATGTATCCCCAGTACACTCAGACGGTTGTATTTTCCTTTTATTTTGGGTCTGGCTGCGGCCAGCTGGTTGTATATATTTCGTGAGCTGGGAGAGACACTTGTATATTTTTGAGAGCTTACTGTACTTTATTTCCAGCATTTGTCTGAGTTGTATTAGTTTTAGTTAGCTCTGTTTTATGCTCCTTTATTACTTGTTTTATATCTGAGCAGGTTATCAGCGCTTCGTGTACACGGAAAATTCCGTATGCACGGCGGATCTGTGGACGGGCCCGGGTTCTGGTTTACACCCGGGGCGTGACAACAGATGTCTAAGTCTAGAGTCTGTTTTAGGAGTTTATCTCATGTTTTTAAATTTTTGGATCTCCATTGTAAATTTTTGTTGTATGGTGATAGCAACAAAAATATCTTTTTGAATTTTCTTTAGTGGATTGGTGCTTTGTCACGAAACCGCCAAAGGGGGAGATTGTTACGGAATTTGAGTTGGCGTAATTTCGTGAAAGGTTCAAGTCTTGAAGATTGAAGGTGAAGAAGGTTGGATCATTTAACTCAATCTCAAGAAAGAAGAATTCAAAAGGATCAGGTATGTTTAATTAAAGATTTTTGGTGATCCGAATACTTCTTGTAGTGTAGAAACACCTGGAAGAATTTTTCATTGCATAAAAATTAAAAACTGGACATGGGACATGTTCAGGATCCGGATCAGACATTCCAATCCGGATCCCGAAGGGTGTTCGTTCATACACTGGTTCAATCCGGATCGCAGCATCTCATGATCCGGATCCCGAACACTAGTTTTACCTTTTACTTGCACGATCCGGATCAGGATTTGCAATCCGGATCCCAAACGTTGATGTTTGGTGAAACTGTACGAATGATCCGGATCAGCCATTTCGATCCGGATCCCGAACTATTGTTTTTCTGGAAACTGTCTTTCTTGCTACTGCAATCCGGATCGCCGAAATCCGATCCGGATCGCCGTCCGTAAAATTTCCAGAAATGGTAGGTTTTTGATTCTTATCTCCTTCCAAATGTTTCTAACCTATAAATAGACCCTATGATTCTTTTTCTAGGGCGAAGAAAAAGAGCGGCATATATTGAAAAAGACGGCCGTGAAAGATTAATCCACATATAGAGAAGAAAGGAAATACTAGATTTAATTCTATGTTTCTTCATCTATAATTGATTGATTTGATTCTAGGTTTTCATACTCAGATTTTGAGTAGAATCAAATCAATGAATACTTAGATGGTATTTCCGATCTATTTCTAATCTAAGTATTCGGTGGATCATCACCACCCAAAAACAACGATTTCCCCAAAAATCGGCGCGTGGATTCGCGTGTCCTTGTGGATTCAAGGTTCAACCGCTCTCGTGGATTCGGAGTGAGGTACGTTCGTGGATTCGAAGCGTGCTACTGGGTGAAGACCGTGGATTCGGTCGGACGTCGTGGACTCGACGTTGGACGCCGTGGATTCGGCGTTGGACGCAGATCGTGGATTCGAGACGCGTTGCGGAACGAGCGGAGAAGATCAACTAGGAGCGTATGGTAAAAGGTTGAGTCGTCTGTGAGTACGTTAAATCAGCTTGTACGTGTTTCAATTCTAGTGGATTTCACCGTGTTATCGGTCCCGTGGTTTTTTACTCCGGTTTGGAGTTTTTCCACGTAAAAATCTTGCGTGTTCATTTATTTTTTCGCATTGGGTTTTATTGCGCAATGATTTTTTGAGTGTTTATTGTTTACACCTATTCACCCCCCTCTAGGTGTTTTTTCCCCTATTTAGATCTATATTACATATAACCCAACAGGCACAAATGGATGCCTTCTTCATTTTGTTTCACTTGCAATCCAAGAAAGTATGTCAGTTTGCCCATCATAGACATCTCAAATTCGCTTTCCATGGTTTCAGCGAATTTAGAAGCATCATTGTCTCTAGTTGCACCAAATACAATGTCATCGACATAGATTTGTGTCACAATGAAGTTATCCTGATAATACTTCACAAAGAGAGTCCGGTCTGCTCCCCCTCGAGTGTAGCCCTTTTTCAATAGGTGCTTTGTTAACCTTTCGTACCATGCTCGCGGTGCTTGTTTTAGACCGTAAAGAGCCTTTTTCAAACGAAAAACATGGTTAGGTTGTTTATAGTCTACAAACCTTTCGGTTGAGCCACATAAACTTTCTCGTTCAAAAACCCATTTTAAAACGCGCTCTTAACGTCCATTTGAAAGAGTTTGATTTTAAAATGACAAGCAATCGCGAACAAAATACGAATCGACTCGAGTCGAGCAACCGGGGCGAACGTCTCATCAAAGTCTATACCTTCAATTTGTGAGTAGCCCTGAGCAACTAGGCTTGCTTTGTTCCTGATAATGGTACCATCCTCGTTTTTCTTATTCTTGAAAATCCATTTAGTACCAATCACGTTGTGTTGTTTCGGTGGCTTCGTTAGTTCCAGACTTTGTTTCTTTCGAACTGATGGAGCTCTTCCTGCATTGCTTCAATCCAGTAGTCATCCTGGAGAGCTTCATCGACGTTCTTGGTTCTACCATGGAGACGTAACATGCGACTCCACAAACCAACTGTCTCCGAGTTCTGACTCCTTCTTGTGGGTCTCCAATAATGTTCGATTTCCGGATGATCCTTGAGATCCGTAGCTTTTGAGGTAACGGAGTACTCGGAGGTACATGTGATGATTCCTGCACATCAGATAAACTAGAAGAACCATTAGATGCATCAACTTTATCGAAAGAATTATTATGAGAAGATGCATTTACAGGAGTATCATCATCTAGAGACATATCAGGGGTAGATTTATCAGATGCAGAATGAAAAGCTTCATCTACCTTAACATTAATAGATTCTACCATCGTTTTAGATTCCAGGTTAAATACTCGATATGCTCTACTGTTTGTAGAATAACCCATGAAGATCCCTTCGTCACTTCGAAAGTCGAATTTACCAAGATTTTCGCGATCACGCAAAATATAACAACGACTCCCAAGATACGAAAATATTTGATATTCGGTTTTCTACAAAACCATAACTCATATGGTGTATTTAAAGTTCCCGGGCGCAAATACACTCGATTAATTACATAGACGGCGGTGTTCACAGCTTCAGCCCAAAAATGTAATGGGAGTTTTCCGGCTATGAAGCATCACACGCGCCATCTCTTGAACAACCCTGTTTTTGCGCTCGACTACACCATTCTGCTGAGGTGTATAGGGTGCTGAGAATTCATGTTTTATGCCGTTGGAAGTGCAAAAATCAATGAATTTAGAATTAATGAATTCTCCACCTCTATCACTTCGAACACGAATGATTTTTTCATTTCTTTCAATCATAATACGATGACAAACCTCATGAAAAGAGTCGAAAGTATCCGCTTTCTCTTTTAAAAATGTTACCCATGAATATCTAGAGAAATCATCAACCAAAGAAAAATATACCATTTACCTCCCAAAGATGGTTGACGAGTCGGCCCCATTAAGTCCATGTGCAGTAATTCCAAGGGCCGATTGTACCAACGTGGTTCAAGTTCTTGTGTGCAACCCTTGATTGTTTTCCCTTTTGACAACCTCCACACACAATGTTTTCTTTAAATGAAAGTTTAGGAACCCCCTTAACCACGTCTTATTTGAAATCCTTGCTAGTTCTTTAAAATTTATGTGACCTAGTCTTTCTATGCCAAGAGTTTCGTTATCCAAAGAAACTAGGTTACAATTTTCAGAAATTTTGTTTGAAACAACATAGCAATTATTTTCAGATCTAACCCCTTTCAAAAAGAATACATGGTCCTTATCAGTTACAATAAATTCTACAGAAGAAAAATTAACTGAAAAATCATTGTCACAAAGTTGACTTATACTAATGAGGTTAGTCTTAAGGCCTTCAACAAATAAAGACATTGTTTAAAACCGGGCCTTCTGGAATAGCGATTGTTCATTTTCCAACAATTTTGAAAGAACGACCGTCTCCGAAAACAACATGTCCTCGGAGATTTTCCTCTAAAGTTTGAAAACTGTTTTTGTCACCGGTCATGTGACGGGAACATCCACTATCCAGATACCAAGACGAGTTGTCATAAGCATGCAAAGAAGTATGAACAACAGACAAGGGAAGATTTCCGCCTTTGCGCACCCAAAACCTTTTTGGACTGCGTCGGCAATGACTGTGAAGTTATTCTCCTTGGTGAAAGCGTCTTGTTTGATTGATTGCTTTTCTTTGATGACGTCGTCATTGTTTGATGTACTACCAATGCTCTTTCTTGTTGAAAATCCTTCTTTGATTCCAGGGAGTGATCCCATTGGTAGTAGTTGCAAAGAGGTGCTTGATGTGATCTTTTCGCTCCAATCTTGCAATGTTCTTCTTAGTGCCCTGCATAACCACAACGAAAACATACCTTTGAACTTGATGAACCCGAAGTAGGTGAGGTAAGGTTGTTATCGTTGATTGCAGTAAATTCTGTCGTCGTCGGAGGAGTTACCGACTGGGGCACAAAAACCGTCCCAACCGAACTAGGACTGTCTCTAGTTCGATTGTATCCAAGGCCAAACGGTTCGTTTGACCAAGACCAAGCATCTTATCCAACTTGCTCCTTCCAGAAGAAAATCTCTTTAAATCATCTTTAAGTTGGAAAATGGCCTTCGTCATTTCCATTTTTTCCTGTCGAGCCTCGGAGTAGAGCTTCAAGAAGTAACTTGCTTTATCAACCATTTTTACGTGTTCCTTCTCGAAATGCTCATTTTTCTCTTGAAATGAAACATTTACTTTGATCAAGTTATCCCTTTCCACTTCAAGACCGTTTGAGAGAGAAGTTGCCCTTTTTACTTCTTCTTCGAGATCCTGCAATCTCCCTCTCAAACCCTTTTGCTTTGCCAGTTTCTTTGAATCCTTTAAAAGTTTATGGTAGGCAAAAGCAAAGTCTTCACCTTCGGAATTACTCGATTCATTGTCCGTTGCATTCTTTTCAACTTGGGAGGAGTTGGACAATGAATCGGATGTACTTGCCATAAAGCACATGAAGGGTGAAGATGTGGACGCGTGGAATGCCGTTGCGTTATTTTCTTCATCATTGGAAGATGACTCATTTGACGTTGAGGTGTCATCCCAAGTGACGGCTTGCATCGCTTTCTTCTTCGACGGATTCTTATTGGGACACTCCGTTGAGATATGGCCGTATCCTCGGCACTTGAAGCATTGGACTTGTCCCTCTGAGCTTTTCTTATCTTTGAAAAACTCTCTTGCTTTCTTGACTTGTAGCTTGAAGAACCTTTGCCTTTCTTCGACTTTACGAAGGATGAAGTTTTACTTGAATTACCCTTCGAAAGTTTCGGCGAAATTTCCTTGTCAAGAGAGCAAGCTGCTTCTCAAATCCTCCATAGATAGGTTCTCGTCATCGTCTGAGGAGGATGAATCCGCGTCTTCTTCTTTTGTTGTTTTCAACGCAAAACCTGAAGACTTAGAAGAGATGCCTTTCCAGAAGAATAGTTAGTAGGAAATGTCATTTCATATGTTTGAAGTGCACCAACTAATTCTTCTACACGGATTTCGTCCGGGTGTTTAATAGTTTCAATGGCCGTAACCTTGGAACGAAATCTTTCAGGAAGAGTCCTTAAAATCTTTCTTACAACTTTAAATTCTGGAATTTTCTCTCCCAAGTTAGCACATGTATTCACGATGTCTTGCAATCGCGTATAGTAATCTGTGAACGATTCATTTTCTGCCATGAAAATAGAGTCAAACTTGCTCGTAAGCATTTGCAGTTTTTGAATCTTCACAAGGTTTGTTCCCTCATGTGTAACTTGTAGAACATCCCAGATTTCTTTCGCAGTCTCACATGCCGAGACGCGAGAGAACTCAGTTTGCGACAAAGCATTAAATAAGGCGTTAATTCCTTTGCCATTGTAAGAAGATGAGTCAATCTCTTCCTTGGTCCATTTCGACCTAGGTTTGATGGTGTGAACATCAACAATAATTCAGTTGGATTTGACCATCCTAACTCGATTGATTGCCACACCCGTTCGTCGATGGAAATTAAAAAGGCTTTCATCCGTACTTTCCAGTAGGCATAGTTTGTTCCATCGAAGAACGGGGGTCTGTTGATGTTTCCACCTTCAACCATTGTTTACAACCCTATTCCCGCTCTGATACCAATTGTTGGGTTATGTCTAATATGGATCTAAATAGGGGAAAAAACACCTAGAGGGGGGTGAATAGGTGTAAACGATAAACACTCAAAAATCTTTGCGTAATAAAACCCAATGCGGAAATGAAAAATAACACGCAAGATTTTTACGTGGAAAACTCCATCACAGGAGTAAAAAACCACGGGACCGATAACACGGTGAAATCAACTAGATTAAACACGTACAAAGGTGATATACCGTACTCACAGACGACTCAACCTTTTTCCATACGCTCCTAGTTGATCTTCTCCGCTCGCTCCGCAACGCCTCGAATCCACGATTTGCGTCCAACGCCGAATCCACGGCGTCCAACGTCGAGTCCACGACGTCTGACCGAATCCACGGTCTCCACCAGTAGTACGTCTCGATCACACGAACGTACCTCGCTCCGAATCCACGAGAGCGGTTGCACCTTGAATCCACAAGGCCACGCGAATCCACGCGCCGATTTTGGGAAAATCGTTGTTTTGTTGGTGGTGATGATCCGCCGAATACTTAGATCAAAGATAGATCGGAAATACCATCTAAGTATTCATTAATTTGATTCTACTCAAAATCTGAGTATGAAAACCTAGAATCAAATTAATTAATATAGATGAAGAAACATAGAATTAAATCTAGTATTTCCTTTCTTCTCTATATGTGGATCTTATAAGTTTTTCTCTCGTTAATATTTTCCGTCATTTCCGGTGTTAAAAACTTATTGTGGATTACCCTAAAGAATAGAATTAGGGTTTATTTATAGGTTAGAAACCATTGGAAGAGGATAAGAATAAAAAACTACCATTATCTGGAAATTTTACAGGTCGACGGTCCGGACTGGATAAGTCGTCCGGACTGTCGTTATTAAACAGAACTTTTCAGAAAACAACGTTCGGGGTCCGGACTGAAAATCCACGGTCCGGACTGTTCATGCAATTTCTGCAAATCCACGTTCGGGGTCCCGACTGAGAATTCAGGTGTGTTCGGACTGGATGAAATACCTACGTTCGGGGTCCGGACTGGAGACCCTGATCCGGATCCTGAACATATAACTTGTCCAGTTTTTGATTTTTATGCGATTTTAAAAATCCATCCAAGTGTTTCACACTATAAGAAGTATTCGGATCACCAAGATTAATTAGTTAAACGTACCTGATCCTTTTGAATTCTCTTCTTGAGATGAGGTATATGATCCAAGCTTCTTCATCTTCACTCTTCAAGACTTAAACACTTTCACGAAATACGCCAAAACAAATTCTCTGAACATAGCTCTCTCTCTCTCTCTCTCTCGCTTTCTCTCTCTCTCTCTCTCT
>CM055073.1:12698810-12792805 GCA_029204045.2 Tillandsia leiboldiana
TCCCATGCACCGAAAATCCCCCAAAACTTCCGGAAGGCCCGCATTTGGTCATCCGGACTCCAAATTCAACAAGCAAATAGCCGTTTTCGAGCGTTTTTTTTTTCCGCGCTGAATCAAATCCAACCTCAGATTGGCCCAAAACCCTTTCTAAAATTCGGCAATCACAGCTGAAAGGCCAATCATCTATCCAAGTCTCACAAGGCCATCGTGGCATCCCTTCGATGCACCATGGGCCAGACACCAAACCTAGGTGTCTACACATGGATTCACCGGAAAGTTGCATGGGAAAACCAGTACACTACAAACATTAGTCAGTACTTACATTAAGACTCCTAAGTCCAGTAGAGTTTGTTCTAGGACTGGGTCAAATGTATTTTTATTTATTGAGATCTTCACGCAAAGAAGTCAATGTTCTGGTGATGACATTGATTTTATTTTGTTAAGATTTTTTTGGTTTGGTTTAAGATGAGTGTCTTGAGTGTTTTATGTATTTTTGAGTTTTGTCACGAAATTGCCAAAGGGGGAGATTATTACGGCTTTTTATGTTGGCATATTTCGTAATTGAGTCGGAATCTTAAAGAGGAACAAATTATCAAATCAGCATTCGAAGACTCAGAGAAGATTCAACATGAGCTCAAGTTGACACTCAGGTATGATTAAAGTAATCATGGTGATTAAGTATATTACAATCTTTGGAATCATGATTTTATTGAAACCGGGTTTAGAATAGGTTTTGGGAACTTGGATTTTAACTCATAACTTATTTTAAGTTTGGATTCCGGTACATGGTTTGTTTTGTTAAACTTATCTTGAAAAATTCAGTATATTTACATTGAGTACCGGAATCCCACTTTGAGTTCCTCAAAACCCGACATGAGATTTTCTGGAATTTACATTGAGTACCGGAACCTAACTTTGAGTACCGGTACGCAAAAGAAAATCTGTCTGTTGCGTCATGAGTATCGGAACCTGATATTTAGTACCGGTACGCAATGTTAAGTCGTGATAAGAATGCTAAACCGACTTTGATTGATATCCAAAGGTTATAAATAGATAATTAGTGTTTCTCAAGAAGACCGACTAATTCAGAAACCACTTGAATGTAGTGATCCGGCCTTTTCGGAATATTTTTGACTTACGTATAGTCATTTAAGTCTTAAGTGAAATAAAATTATTCAATTCTTGAAGTTGGCCATTGTGAGATGCTAGTATTTTTCTGCGATAGAGCGCGGAAAAAAGAAAGCCGCGGCCGCGATCGGATTGAAATCGATATCGGGAACCCCTGAACGGGATCCAAAGTGATATGGTAATTAGTCGTTGCATCGAAATCCGTGCTAAATATCTTGCACCCGTTAGAGATAAGGTGGTTTATCTCGTGGGGGATAATTAATTAGTTAATTAATTATCCCAGATGGAAAATTAATTAATCCTTTACGTACGACGAATTAAAGAGGAATTAATTAAAGGTAAAGTACGACTATATAAGGGATCCCGAGTATCGGGAAAGGAAAAGAAAAAAAAATAAAAATCCTAATCGGAGAGAAGGAAAAAAAAAAAAAAAAAGACGGAACCCTAGCCGGAAGAAGAAAGGGAAAGGAGAAAGAGAAGGAGCCCGATCTTCCCGGACACCGAACCGAAGGCAAGAACGCGACCGGACAACCTTCCCGTCGATCTTCGGTAGTAAAATTTATTTTTAAATTATTGGGATTTTTCCGTCATCTCTTTCGTTGAGTTCTTGGTGGTTTTTAATCGGGTTCTTGTTATCGGACCTCCGATCGACGTTTTGGTCGTTCGTCGATCGTTGGTTTAGTCATTAGAATTATCGTGTATTTATTCGGGGAATTTTTGGGGATGTCCCATTGGAACGTAGTGGGTAAGGGAGGCCGCCGCCGCCGTTGTGAAACGGGGAGGCCGCCGCCGTCGTTACCATGGTCGCGGGGTCTTCGCGGAGTCGCACGGAGCGAAACGGAGAAGTCGCAAACGGAGCGAAACGGAGGAGCGAAAAGGAAACGGGAAAACGGAAGGAAGAAGAAAAAACAAAAAAGGGGCATTACTGTTCACCCGTACGGGTTCCTCAGCCCGCGGTCCACGGGCCAGAGCGGTGCACCCGGCGCACGCCCCAAGGCGCGGAAGCCGCAGACCCGGCGCACGCTTTCGTGCGCCGGCCCAGCCCGCTCAGGCGCGGTGCACGCAACAGCGTGCACCCGGTGTGTGGCGGAGGCCCGTGCGGCCGTGAGCCCGGTGCGCGCTCGTCGTGCACCGGCCCGGCCCAGAATGCGCGGTGCACGCTTCCTGCGTGCACCCGGCGCATTCAGCGCGCCGCCGCCGATGCTGTAAACCCGGTCCGCGCCTGCCCTGTGCACCACCCGACAGCCCAAAGTTCGGTGGCTCCGTTTGGGTCCGTTTTTCACCGTTTTGAGCGCCGTTTTCGCCGTTGGGGATCGTTTTTCCGTGGCTTCCTTGGCATGGCCACTTGGGACCTTCTTGGTCATTATTTTATTATGTCGGGTGCTAATTTCGCCGACGCTCCGCGCCTCGACGAAATCGTCGGGGGCGCGCGCGTCGGGTCTCTTTTCTCATCATTTCCGCCGTCGGGGCCTTCTTGGTCTAACCAGGGACGCCCGAGTGGGCTACGGATTAGGATTGAGGTTTTGTTGGACTTTCCCGTCGAAAAGAGTAAAGTGGGTCTTGTGTTTTCGGATGTTAGTACACGCTTTTGACTATAGTTATCCGTGCGGACTTTCTTTAGGTCCAGACGCGCAGCGGGGGGTGCGCGAAAGATTCGGGTGTTCCGATCTCTCTCCAAATAGGTGGTGGTACGGTTGCTGTAAATACAGCCAGTGCAGTAAGTGCATCTATCGTCATTAAAGTGCTCTCAATTTATCTAACAAAGTAGATGGACAGTTTAACCTTTCGCATAATCGTGTTTTATCTAACAATTGAAGCGGCTGCGGTCGCAATGCTCATGACACGCCGATCTCGGCAAATCCGTTTTGGGATGCTCCACGTACACAGGCGGGATTGCCTCCGCATGGGTGTACTTTTCCGGAAGAGTGGTCTCTTATGACCCGTGATCCTCACAAAAGTGTGGGTGCCGTGAGGACCCCTTCGCGCCCGCTGGGAATAGCACACCAGCACCGCGAAAGGGGTAAATGCATCAAAGTAGGTGTTTGCGCACGAGGGGAGACTTTAGTCTCTCCGACAAATGTTTTGGGGTTGGTGCCCAAATTATATGTTGCAGGGTTTAGCGAAATGGTTATGGTGTTATCGGTTTGACTCCTTATTCCTTATTGCTTTTAGACATCTACTTTGTTTGTCACTGACATTACCCACTCCGTGACAGGCGCTACGAGGGCGTTAGCCGGGAGATTGTGAGACTGCGTCGCGGGGCCCGTAGTCAGAACACTTGGTTATTGTTATTATCTCAGTTCTCTTACGCTTATTTTAGTTAATTTGCTTGTGGGTAGTAATATTCATGCGACATGTAGTATTTAGCACTGTGGATGAGTTGTACTTTTATAGTTTGGTTCTTTTGATGATGTTTCTTATGCGGCATGTTTTCATGATAAACCAAATGATTTCGAAAAGGGTTTTCCCAAAACGAAGTGTCGTGTGGGCACGGGTTTTGCAATTGCTGGCTTTATCCTTTCTAAACATTGATGCCGCTTTAATATTCCGCTTGATGTTGAATGTCTATTGTATGGTTGATGGTTGATGATTGTTGTATGTGGTTGTAAGTGAGACGCGTGCATATACAAAGGAGACTCTGTCGCGGACAGGGAGAATTTGTGTATGTGGCGGTCTGGCACGCACCGGGGATGAGGGTTAAATTACCTTGTTAAGAAGAAAAAAAAAGATACACACGATTTTCCGCTTTGATAGACTCAAAAACCCCCGGGGCGTGACAGATTAAATGGTATCAGAGAAAAACAACCATAACCATAGTAGACGTGATCCACATCCACAGTGTAGGGTACACAAGCAAATTAGACATGACGATAACCAAGGTATAGGTGCGTAGTACGTGAGAGTACGGGGAATAGGGGAACGTAATGTAGGTGTAATCGTAAGATAGGGTGTTCAGGGTTAACCTTAGGGTTAACGTGGTTTCTTTGTCTATAGCGGAAGATGGCCCGGACTAGATCGTCCGCCGAGAATGCGGACGCGGACAGAGTGACCCCGACCACCGCAGAGAACCAGCTCCTCCGACAACAACTGCGGGGAAATGGCCGGGCAATTAGCGACGCTGGCGGAGCAGGTTCGTCACCTGACGCAGCGACAGGCAACCGCGCCAGCCTGAGCGCGATCCAACCCCTCCGCCCGAAAACCACCGCACCCACTACGGACCGCAAGGGACGGGTGGTACGACGACGGCACCAGCCCCCATCCCCAAGGGATGTACCTACTCCGACGACCCACGGGGCCCGTGATGGGAGAGCGACAGCAGGGGAGGCAGGAAGGCAGGAACGACCCCTACTCTCGGGGGGTCCGCCGCTGTAGGAGGGATCACGGAGCAACGAACGACGCGAGAAAGGGTCAGGACGAATTTGACTAGGTTCAAGAAGCATGACCCTCCCACTTTTGAGGGAGAGACGACCGATCCATGGGTCGTCGAGAAATGGGTAGATACCATGGAAAAACTCTTCGAGGACCTACTGATGGAGGAACACGAGCGGGTTCCACTAGCCGTCCACTTTCTCGAAGGGAATGCACGCATCTGGTGGAAGACGGTACGCCCGGACCCGTCAACAAACGACCCGCTACCGACATGGACGGCCTTTAGAGAGGAACTTTTTGACGCTTTCTTCTCCGACAGCATCAAGCGGCAATTGGAGGACGACCTGAAGAACATTAGACAAGGGAACCGCTCGGTCATGGAATATCAAAGGGACGCGAAACCACCTCGGGGACCGTGCGTAATCTGCAAGGGTGCTCACCTGGAGGCAGAATGTACGTGGATGTACCATTACTGCAATCAGTGCGGCTTACCGGACCACTCCCGTGCCTTCTGCCCATAGGGGCCCATCCCCGCCGCCACCGCGCCACCGCAAGCAGAAAGGACCAGAGAGTGCTGCGGCCCCCGTTTAGCCAAAGGATTCGCCTGACGACCAGCAATCCGCAGACTCCTCAGACGTCAAGTCCCTTCCCCAGCACGCCGTACGACGCTGGCCCAAGGGCTGTGGACGGACTCCCCGGGATACTACAGTGGAGGACGCGACGTCCCAGACCTAGTAACGGTAGGTAGTTTGTGGTTTCACTTTTCCCTCTTAGATTAGGAGCACCGGTCACACCTTAACCTGCTACCCCTGTTGGACTCTCTCTCTCGCTCCCTCTCTAGAATCCTTAAGTATTAGGCGAAGCCTCCCCCGGCCGATGTGCCGCGGGGCGAGCTTCGAAGCATAGGAGAACCTTGTGTACTCGGGGCCCGTAAGGGCCATGCAAGGAATAAATAGGCTCCACCCTATGCCTTGCAGCCGAGAACCCAATGGGCCGATAGGTAGTTCAGGGCCGCTCCCCAGATAAGGATCAGCGGTCCCGTGGTAAGGGAAATTCCGGACGTGTTTCCGGCAGAGCTCCCCGGAGCGCCGCCGGAACGAGAAGTCGACTTCCCTATTGAACTACTTCCCGGCACCAAACCCATCACCAAGGCACCGTACAGGATGGCCTTCGCGGAGTTGAAAGAACTCAAGGCACAGTTGGAGGACCTTTGGATAAGGGCTTCATCAGACCTAGCGCGTCGCCCTGGGGCGCGCCCGTCCTGTTTGTGAGAAAGAAGGACGGTAGTCTCCGGTTGTGTATCGACTACCGGGAGATAAATAAGGTCACCGTTAAGAACAAGTACCCCTTGCCAAGGATCGACGACCTCTTCGACCAACTACAGGGGGCGACGGTGTTTTCAAAGATTGACCTGCAGTCGGGCTATCATCAGGTCCAGGTCAAGGGGGAGGACATCCCCAAAACGGCTTTTCAGACTCGCTACGGTCATTACGAATTTACTGTAATGCCGTTCGGGCTCACGAATGCCCCGGCAGTGTTCATGGACATGATGAACAGGGTATTCAAACCCTTTCTGGATTTATTCGTGGTGGTCTTCATCGACGATATCCTCATCTATTCCCGTACAGATGAGGAACATGAAGAACATCTGCGCACAGTCCTCCAGACCCTACGGGAACAGAAACTCTACGCCAAACTCAAAAAGTGTGAGTTTTGGCTCCGAGAGGTTGGCTTCTTGGGGCACGTAATCTCGGCGGCTGGGGTCGCAGTCGATCCGAAGAAGATAGATTCGGTGACGGACTGGTCCCAACCGACGACGGCGACGGAGGTTCGAAGCTTTCTAGGATTAGCCGGGTAATACCGGCGCTTCGTGGAGGGTTTCTCCAAGATAGCCACCCCCTTAAACCGCTTGACTAAAAAGGGGGAAAAAGTTCATCTGGACGGACAGATGTCAGAGGAGCTTCGAGGAGCTCAAGGATAGATTGACGCGAGCTCCGATTCTCGCCCTGCCGGAACCAGGGGAGGATTATGAAGTGTATTGCGATGCGTCGCGAAACGGACTGGGTGGAGTGCTCATGCAACGGGGGAAGGTTATAGCCTATGCGTCAAGGCAGCTCAAAGAATACGAGCGAAACTACCCCGTGCACGATTTGGAACTCGCAGCAGTTGTGTTCGTCCTCAAGCTTTGGAGACACTACCTGTATGGGGCACACTGCAATGTGTACTCAGATCATAAAAGTCTTAAGTACCTTTTCACCCAAAAGGAGTTAAATTTGTGACAAAGACGGTGGCTCGAGCTATGGAAGGATTACGATTTAACGATCCACTACCACCCGGGAAAGGCAAACGTGGTGGCCGACGCCCTGAGCCGTAAGGGTCAGGCCGAGAAGGCAGGGGTAAGTGCCATCACCCAGCAAGATAGTCTGATTGCGGAATTTTCGCGATTAAGACTAGAAGTAGTACCAGCGGGTACAGTCGAACAACTTCTGACACTGGTGGTCAGACCTACCCTGCTTGACAGAATTCTCGAGGGGCAGTCGACTGATGACCAACTCCAGCTGGTGCGAGGTAGAGTAACTGCCGACCCAGAAGGTGATTTCACAGTAAACTCCGACGGCACGATACGATTTCGGGGACGAATCTGCGTGCCGGATCTACCGGAACTTAAAGAGGAAATCCTGCGGGATGCGCATACCGCTCCATATACAGCGCACCCCGGGGGAACGAAGATGTACAAGGACGTCAAACAGACCTTCTGGTGGCCCAAAATGAAGGGAGACGTGACTCGGTTTGTGGCACACTGCCTGGTGTGCCAACGAGTGAAGGCCGAACACCAGCGTCCAGCAGGAAAATTGCAACCCTTACCGGTGCCTGTGTGGAAGTGGGACATGATTACCATGGATTTTGTGACCGGGTTCCCGAGATCGTCACAGGGACACGATGCAATATGGGTAATCGTGGACCGTCTGACGAAATCGGCCCACTTTCTGCCCATACACACGACGTGGGCGCGGGAACGACTGGCACAAACCTACATCAACGAGATAGTAAGGCTGCATGGGGTGCCGACGTCCATCACGTCGGACAGGGACACGCGATTTGTGTCAAACTTTTGGCAGAGCCTGCAGCGAGCAATGGGAACCTAGTTGCACTTCAGTACGGCTTTTCACCCGCAGACCGATGGACAATCAGAGCGGGTGATACAAATTGTGGAGGACATGCTTCGGGCATGCGTTTTAGACCTGGGCGAAGGATGGGCACGGTGTTTGCCCCTAGTGGAATTTGCCTACAACAACAGTTACCAGGCCAGCATTCAGATGGCACCATACGAGGCCCTGTACGGGCGCCGCTGTCGGTCTCCAATATGCTGGGACGACTTGGGTGAGCGTAAGTTTCCGGGCCCAGATTTGGTGGAGGAGACCGAAGCAAGGGTGCGATTGATTAGACAAAGGCTGCTGACCGCCCAGAGCAGACAGAAAAGCTACGCGGACAACAGACGCCGAGACTTAGAGTTCATGGTGGGTGAGCATGCGTTACTCCGAGTTTCGCCCTCCAAGGGGAACAGACGCTTCGGCTTACGAGGGAGGTAGTAGCAAGGAAGACCTCTTACAAAGAGTAATTTTGGCCACGACCCCAGAGGAACCCTTAGAAGTAATGCTTCGTACCTTCCTGGCCAGTAAGGAGATGAAGACTTAGTTGTCTTATTTGTTGGCTATTTAGTTAAGGGTTAAATAGGTCCAACTTCCGGCCTTGCGACAATAGACCCGAGGCGTTGTAACAGTATGCCTTGGACGTCCAGGTGAGGTGAGTCGGGCCGAGACCCGAGGCGTTGTAATAGTACGCCTTAGACGTCCAGGTGGGTTGAGTCAGGTCAAGACCGGTGGCATACCGGTTGTCGTTACTGCCAAACCTCGATACGGAGGCTGGCATGGGAGGGAAAGAAACTCCGCAACTGGACAATCCCTTACGTAAGGGTGTAATGGAGTAACCATGAGGAGCGCGAAGCGACTTGGGGACCCAAGACGAAAATGAAGGAAGTTTTCCCAGAATTGTTAGCGAGGGTTGAGTTTAAGTTTCGGGACGAAACTTTTTATAAAGTGTGAGTGGTGTAGTGATCCGGCCTTTCGGAATATTTTTGACTTACGTATAGTCATTTAAGCCTTTAAGTGAAATAAAATTATTCAATTCTTGAAGTTGGCCATTGTGAGATGCTAGTATTTTTCTGCGATAGAGCGCGGAAAAAGAAAGCCGACGGCGCGATCGGATTTGAAATCCGATATCGGGAACCCCCTGAACGGGATCCAAAGTGATATGGTAATTAGTCGTGCATCGGAATCCGTGCTAAATATCTTGCACCTGTTAGAGATAAGGTGGTTTATCTCATGGGGGATAATTAATTAGTTAATTAATTATCCCAGACGGAAAATTAATTAATCCTCTTACGTACGAATTAAAGAGGAATTAATTAAAGGTAAAGTACGACTATATAAGGGATCCCGAGTATCGGAAAGGAAAAGAAAAGAAAATAAAAACCCTAATCGGAGAGAAGGGAAAAAAAAAAAAGAAAAGACGGAACCCTAGCCGGAAGAAAGGGAAAGGAGAAAGAGAAGGAGCCCGATCTTCCCGGACACCGAACCGAAGGCAAGAACGCGACCGGACAACCTTCCCGTCGATCTTCGGTTAGTAAAATAATTTATTTAAATTATTTGGGATTTTTCCGTCATCTCTTTCGTTGAGTTCTCGGTGGTTTTTAATCGGGTTCTTGTTATCGGACCTCCGATCGACGTTTTGGTCGTTCGTCGATCGTTGGTTTAGTCATTAGAATTATCGTGTATTTATTCGGGAATTTTTGGGGATGTCCCATTGGAACGTAGTGGGTTAACGGGAGGCCGCCGCCGCCGTTGTGAAACGGGAGGCCGCCGCCGTCGTTACCATGGTCGCGGGGTCTTCGCTGGAGTCGCACGGGAGCGAAAACGGAGAAGAAATCGCGAAACGGGAGCGAAAACGGAGAAGAAAACCAAAAAGGGGCATTACTGTTCACCCCGTACGGGTTCCTCAGCCCGCGGTCCACGGGCTAGAGCGTGCACCCGGCGCACGCCCCAAGGCGCGGAAGCCGCAGACCCGGCGCACGCTTTCGTGCGCCGGCCCAGCCCGCTCAGGCGCGGTGCACGCAACAGCGTGCACCCGGTGTGTGCCGGAGGCCCGTGCGGCCGTGAGCCCGGTGCGCGCTCGTGTCGTGCACCGGCCCGGCCCAGAATGCGCGGTGCACGCTTCCTGCGTGCACCCGGCGCATTCCGCGCGGCCGCCGATGCTGTAAACCCGGTCCGCGCCTGCCCTGTGCACCACCCGACAGCCCAAAGTTCGGTGGCTCCGTTTGGGTCCGTTTTTCCACCGTTTTGAGCGCCGTTTTCGCCGTTGGGATCGTTATTTCCGTGGCTTCCTTGGCATGGCCACTTGGGACCTTCTTGGTCATTATTTTATTATGTCGGGTGCTAATTTCGCCGACGCTCCGCGCCTCGACGAAATCGTCGGGGGCGCGCCGTCGGGTCTCTTTTCTCATCATTTCCGCCGTCGGGGCCTTCTTGGTCTAACCAGGGACGCCCCGAGTGGGCTACCGATTGAGGATTGAGTTTTGTTGGACTTTCCCGTCGAAAAGAGTAAAGTGGGTCTTGTGTTTTCGGATGTTAGTACACGCTTTTGACTATAGTTATCCGTGCGGACTTTCTTTAGGTCCAGACGCGCAGCGGGGGTGCGCGAAAGATTCGGGTGTTCCGATCTCTCTCCAAATAGGTGGGTACGGTTGCTGTAAATACAGCCAGTGCAGTAAGTGCATCTATCGTCATTAAAGTGCTCTCAATTTATCTAACAAAGTAGATGGACAGTTTAACCTTTCGCATAATCGTGTTTTTATCTAACAATTGAAGCGGCTGCGGTCGCAATGCTCATGACACGCCGATCTCGGCAAATCCGTTTTGGGATGCTCCACGTACACAGGCGGATTGGCCTCCGCATGGGTGTACTTTTCCAGAAGAGTGGTCTCTTATGACCCGTGATCCTCACAAAAGTGTGGGTGCCGTGAGGACCCCTTCGCGCCCGCTGGGAATAGCACTCCAGCACCGCGAAAGGGGTAAATGCATCAAAGTAGGTGTTTGCGCACGAGGGGAGACTTTAGTCTCTCCGACAAATGTTTTGGGGTTGGTGCCCAAATTAATATGTGCAGGGTTTTAGCGAAATGGTTCTGGTGTTATCGGTTTGCTCCTTATTCCTTATTGCTTTTAGACATCTACTTTGTTTGTCACTGACATTACCCACTCCGTGACAGGCGCTACGAGGGGCGTTAGCCGGGAGATTGTTGAGACTGCGTCGCGAGGCCCGTAGTCAGAACACTTGGTTATTGTTATTATCTCAGTTCTCTTACGCTTATTTTAGTTAATTTGCTTGCGGGTAGTAATATTCGTGGACATGTAGTATTTAGCACTGTGGATGAGTTGTACTTTTATAGTTTGGTTCTTTTGATGATGTTTCTTATGCGGCATGTTTTCATGATAAACCAAATGATTTCGAAAAGGGTTTTCCCAAAACGAAGTGTCGTGTGGGCACGGGTTTTGCAATTGCTGGCTTTATCCTTTCTAAACATTGATGCCGCTTTAATATTCCGCTTGATGTTGAATGTCTATTGTATGGTTGATGGTTGATGATTGTTGTATGTGGTTGTAAGTGAGACGCCGTGCATATACAAAGGAGACTCTGTCCGCGGACAGGGAGAATTTGTGTATGTGGCGGTCTGGCACGCACCGGGGATGAGGGTTAAATTACTTTGTTAAGAAGAAAAAAAAAGATACACACGATTTTCCGCTTTGATAGACTCAAAAACCCCCGGGGGCGTGACATGAGAGCAACCCTAGAGGCTTGGTTTTTATCGTTCATCTTTTTAGCCTCTCTTAGGTCAATTCGACGGTTCTTTGACGAGATGCTTTTTGTCGAATTGATCTAATCTTTGCTTAGAGATTTCATCCATGGTTCTCTAATGGTATTCTAAGCAAAGGATCACCATTGAAGCCTATACTTTCGTAACGGCCGAGTTTGCATCAAGGAGTTGACGTGACATCGTGGATTCGATGTGTTGAAGGCGTTTCGTAGATTCGAAACGTGTTGCTCTTGGATTCGAGTGGCGTTAGTGGATTCGGACGTGTGCATTGGACCTGCAGTCGGTGAGCGCAAGATCCGAAGAAGTTGAAGGTGGGGTTGGAGTCCGTGGAGTCGGTAATCACCTTGTTATCTTTCAAATTCTTAGTGGATTGTTATTGCATATTGGTCTCGTGGTTTTTACTCTTGTAATGGAGTTTCGATGTAAATCTCGGTGTGCTGTTTTTATTTTCCGCATTTATTTTAAATTGCACTGAGATTGGTATTTTGGACATTGCACCTATTCACCCCCCCTCTAGGTGTTTGATAGAACCTATTTTGATCCTTTGGGATCCATAAACCTACAATATATAGATGATATATGTCACGCCCCGAGTTCGAAAATAGAGTCTAAATTTTTTTTTTTTTTTTCAATCAAAGTTTAAAACCAGCCAGGGCACGACAGATCGCCACATGTATAGAAAATTTCCAATCCCCATTGGATTGAGCCTTTTCTATACATGCACGGCTCAACACTTGCAGTCAATATCAGAGTAGTCTAAACTACGAACTTCTAAAGATGATTAAATATTTACAACAACTTATTACAATAACTTTACAATTAAATTACATGATTTACAATTGATAAAATTACAGCAGCTGTCCACGGGTCAAAGCTATCTCGATAACCTCACCAACACGTCCCGACATCCCAGCACCCGACCGACCTGAAAAATGGTCACCCAGGGGGTGTGAGATACACTGTACATGTATCTCAGTGGGCACGACGAGCCGAGAAATAGCAAATCGTACCTACTGCCATACAATAACTAGCGGATTGTAAGAGTCAATATAGGTAAGGTAGATATATATCATGGTACTGTATTTAAAAGCAGGCTTAATAATTACTGAGCAATCATAGATGATATTTATAATAAGAACAGGAACTAAGTAATCATAGAGTATGATGAAGGACATAATAAGTAGGCAATTTATACATCAACGGTAGAACAAGCAAATACCCAATTTAAGCCACCATTTTGGTCAAATAGGCCTCAGGGAAAAATGCCGAATAATCATGAATACAGTGCAAAGCATATCAAGTACTGAATACTAAAACAAGAGCATGCTGGTATAGGGACTGAATCAGAAACTGGGTAATCAGCAGAGTATAATTACTAAGCATGCTAAGTAGGTAAACAATGCATCAATGGTAGAATAACCAAATACCCAATCAAAGCCACCATATTGGTCAACAAGACCTCAGGGAAAACGTCGAACCTGGCACCAACCTGGCTGACATACCCCGGCACCCTCGGGCACTAACCTGGGAGTCTACACTCCGGCACCCTTGGGCACTAACCTGGGGGTCATGGGTCCTTCACCATACCACTTTACCGGTAAAGAACATACACATAGGGCGCGACCCCGCTGATGTTCTTGAAGTACAGCAGTGCGGGCGATTATCATGCGAATGCTCAAGATCACAGTCCATAGACCGGGTAATCGGCAACAAGCCGGAAATCCCTACAGGGATGCAATAACTGAAAGCCAAACTGATCTCAACATATGCAATAATAAATGCAAGATAGAATGAATGTCCAATCACACATGGCATATTTCCAGGAATAATCAAGATAGACCGTTAAGCATGATAATATACGAATGCTAGCTAGCGACCAATCAGGCATGGCAAAAGTCCAGGATAATGCTATAAATCATAATGAATAACTGATAGCTAGCTATGGATAAATCAGGCATGGCAATATATGAACTGATGATATATAAAGTCAAACTGATAATGATCAATCAAAAGAAGAAGGCTCAAGTATAAGATCTGGCTACCACAAGAACAGGGTTCCGACCAATTACGATACCCCAGAGGGCCGAGATGATAAAGCCCGGACCAAAGATAAACCCACCTATCTGCCGGCGAAGGATTGACTCCGACAGAATGCTCGAAGACTAGAGTCAGACTGTGCCAACCTGAATCACAAATGCTGATCAGGGAACAACTCACACATACCCAACCACTGACTCACAAAAGCCTCTAATTGCTAGAACTTTAATTTCTGCTTGTGCAAACAGCCAAGCAACTTGAGTATCATGCTCAGAACATCTCAGGGACTCTAGGGCTCACTCAAGTGCAGCCTAGTTGCTGCTGGATCAACAGATCCAAGCCCCTAGCTCTCTAATGGCCATGAATGCTCCAAACTTTGATCCACTCAGTCAAAATTGCAACTGAAGTGAGCATCAAGCTCAGGGGATTATGTGGAGTCAATTGCTCACTTGCTGGATGGTCACAAATGGCCAAAACCAAATTCGAGCTCTTTTAGGCATTTCTTCAAACACTTGGTGGGCATTAATAGTTAACATGCAACCCACCATCTCCAAAACAGCAACCTTGGCAAACTCGGATCTGGGAGGTTCTAACTTGGTTGGAAAGCATCACAAGACAGCAGGAGCATTTCTCATTCAAGCTCGGGCATCTTTGCACCCTCGGTTGGCCGAAAACAAAAAGAAGAAGATGAAGCTTCGAGCACCATGGGCCAACAATGGTGATTTTCCATTTACAGCACCTACATGTGCTTTTCTACCCCATGAAGCTCCTTGGACCCATGCCCGATGACAGGGCACGGCGGCGGCGGCGGAGCAAGCTCGGCCCGAGCTTCCACCATTAATGGTGGAACTCCACCCAGGCTGCATGGACCCCATGCAAAAGCATGGTTGGACTTATCTTGGTCCCAAGAAGCTTCTCGGTCAAGTGGCCGGCGGTGGGGAGCAACGCCGGCGCCGGAGCAAAGAGCTCGGCCGAAGCACAATTACCCGAAAAGTAGGGTTTAGTTCTGCGACGCACACACTTAACCAAACCCAACCAAATTTTGTGGAGATGATCTACAGATCCTACAGTCCAATCCCATCATTTTTATTCAGCGTTTGAGCCAACGGTTGCGGCGCACGACAGCGGCGGAGCTATTTACAGTTCCGGCGGTGATATTTCTCCCGCCGGCAACCGGGGACATCCCAAAAGCTGGGATTTGTCGTAGGGCATTCCTAGAACCTACAGAGACTACTTCCATGGTCTCGGGTGCTAAAAATCAAAGAAGAAAGAGAACCAACCTCGCCGGAGTTGGTGTAGACAAGGATGAAGCCGGTTCTTTTCCCGCGTTGTGCAGCCTCCAAACTCCCTCAAGCTCACTCTCAGGAAGCAGGAGAACTCCTCAGCAAAGTCAGGGACCAACTTGAAATCTTTTGGGTGCACTCCTCCTTTTCTCCCGAGCTCGGCCAAGGATGAAGGAATGTGTCTCCACGGCCACCCCTGCACCTTGGAACTTGTTTGGAGTATGCAGATCAGTGAGGGGAGCCCAATAACTAAATCTGATCCCTCGTGCTCCCTCCAAAGAAGACCAAAAGCCAACTTACCGTTAATGCATAACTTTGAGCATTTTGCAAATAACCCCTTGCATAGCTTACCTCTAACAATTAGCTCCCATCCGTGGATCACAAATGCGATAAGAACCCTTACCTAAAAGCCTCTCACCATTTGACTCATAAAATATAAAGGTTTTAGTGAAATTACCCGATTTTTCAGCGTATTTCGCGCATTTAGAGACGCACGGGTCATCAAACGCGAATTCCGTCAGTGCCATTGCGTTCAGAACATTAAAATTAGCTAGAATCGACTACTTATACTGTTATGTTCGGACTTCAGATAGTGAATCGGCCGATGTTTGATCAAGAGGGGACCGAAATCAGGGGTTACTATTCACAACTTAAGTTGTGGGCCCCGCTTCTTCTTCGCTGTTTTGCGGAAGATCCGACCGTCGGATCAGAAATAGGTGAATATCAATCTTGTCTGTTTCGACGAGACGGTCGCATTGGTAATCTCAGATTTTCGAGATCAGACTCCGATCAAAAGTCGATATTTCAGGATCCTATTTACTCTATTAATATTACATCTTTGCCAATTAAACAATTTAGAAAATTATTTAAACTTTAAATTTTAGTTTCAAAATCACGATTACTACAATATACTGATGGCGGTCAAAAAATCCAAAAGATGTGCAATAGTTAAAGAATCAGTTGAGCTAAGAATTTGACATGATATAGAATATGCTAGAAAAATCCTAGGCACAGAGATCAGGTGCGATCGTATACAAGGCAAGTTATGGCTACCTCAGAAGACATATAAACGGGCTATTATACAACAATTTAATATGCCGAAGGTGAAGGGGGTTAAGACTTCATTGCCCAACACTTCAAAGTTTCTAAGGAGATGTCCTAAAACAGATGAGGATATTACTTCTATGCCGAAGGTACCATATACTAGTGTGGTCAGTTGCTTGGCGTATGTTATGATTTGCACTAGGTCTGATCGTTCACATGCAGTTAATGTTATTAGTTGATATATGTCGAATCCAGTAAACAGCATTAGGAGGCCATGAATTTGATTTTGTAGTATATGAAGGGCACATTGGATATGGCTATTCTCTACTCGAAAGATTTCGCTAATGATGAAGTGAAGGAGTTTGTAGATTATGACTATACTAGTGATTTGAACAGGTGTAGGTCCATTATAGGTTAGGTCTTTTTGCTGGGCAACAAACCTATCAGAAGTCTATGTTACTGTGCATTGTAGCCATGTCAACTACAAAAGCAGAGTATATGGCAGCGATCGAAGCGGCTAAGGAGGCATTCTAGCATAGAGCTTGGTTGGTAAACTCAGGATAATACAAGATAAGGTGATCATCTGTTATAATAGTTAAAAAGTTATATATCTTGCCACAAAAACTATTTACCATGGGAGGTCGAAGCATATAAAAATCAAGTGTCACAAATTACGGGAGCTCACTGATGAGGATGATGGAGAAATTCAGCTTATAAAGATTTCTATGAAGGATAATATAGCTAACATTATGGCGAAGCCGGTAACTACAAATAAGTTTAGACACTTAACTAACTATTAGAGAGAGAGAGAGAGAGAGAGAGAGAGAGAGAGAGAGAGAGAGAGCTATAAGATAAGAGAGAGTAATGAAATGCAAAAAAGGTTAAAAGTGAAAATTGTTAAAACATATGCCTTCTTTTATTACTATTAACCTAATCCTCCGTTTGGTTCGAAGATAACGAACATTGGGATAATTTTTTTTATTCCTGTGACAGCTTACTCTTTCAGGATAGTCAGGAATAAAAATAAAATTATATTTTATTTGTAATACTATTATTTTCAGAAATAACTGAAATTGTATTTGGTTAATTTTATAGAATAGTAGAGAATAATAAAAAAAGTGATGGTTAAATTTAATATAAAATATAATTTAATAAAAATAATTTATTATAAAAATAATTTATTGTAAAAATAATTTATTATAATATTTAATAATTCCTTTTTATTATAAATTATAATTTAATAAAAATATTTTTATAAAAATAAAAAATTTTCAACATCTTCTTAAACTTAAATTTAATAAAAATAATTCATTATAATATTTAAGTAAAATTTATTATAATATTTAAATAAAAATAATATATATTAATATATATAATTAATAATTTTATAAAAAAAAAAAATCTATTATAATATATAATAAATTATGTCTACATAATTTAGTTTTAATTAAATTTTTAATCTTAATAAAGTTTAGAATTAATTTTTAGAATAGCACTATTTCAATAAAATAGTGGAATAATTTATCACAATCTATCCGAAATAATCGAGAATAGCAAAATTTGACAGGAATAAAATATCTCGACCAAAAAATATTGTTTGGCAGGAATAGCAAAATAAAATGGGTTATTCCATCTTTATCCAAGAACCAAACACTGCCACTAGCCCCCATTTTGAATTTAATTTTTCTTTATTTTATAAATTCTAAAATTTTAACTTTATTTTTTTATAAATCTAAAAATTTTAAAATTATACAAATTTTTATATACAAATTTTTAAATTTTTAAATTTTTTATAGAATTTTTTTAATATATATAAATTTAAAAATTAAAATTTTTGCGTCCTCTTTTGCACATTCTTCAAGACAATTAAAATTTAAATTTTTAAAATTTAAAATTTAGAGAAATTTTAAATTTTATAACTTTTCAAATTTTTACCTTTAATTTTTAAAAAATTTATAAATTTATAAAATTTTAACATTTATTAATTTTAAAATTTTAAAATTAATGCAAATTTTAAATTTTTAACTTTAATTTTTAATAAATTAAAAAATTTAAACGCTATTATTTAAATGCTAAAATTTGAACTTTAATTTATACAAATATTAATTTTCATTGAATTACTATTTATATTAATTAATTAGATAAAATATTATTATTTTAAAATTATAATTACTATTCTTCTCATTATTCTAATCTAACTATCTAAATGTTTTTTTTCTTATTCCCAAAAACAATCCAATTTTCATACAACGCAAAATTAATTTTATTTCTGTTTATTTTTAAATTTATATATATTTATTCCAGATATAAAAAAATTTATACCTTTTAAATTTATCCTGAACCAAACCGAGCCTAATGTTTATAAACATAGTTCATCAAATATATCAATAGATTTTGAAGTTGTTTTCTATTGGTGGAGCTGAGTGCTCACGTAAGAGCACCATAATCCTAATAGAACTCATGTTTTAATCAGATTAGGCGTGGCCAATTAATAGATTGCTTAAAAGCCTACATATATTGAACTCTCTCATAAATAGATGTATGGCCGATGGCTAATTAATTAATATAGGGCGCCAGGTGGCCAATTATTAGTGCCGGGGTGGCCAATTAACAAGCATGGACGGCAACAGCGGGAAGAAAAGACAAGCTCGCGGGTGTAGCTAATTAATAGTGCAGCTGTTCAAGGTAGGCAGCCGTTCGGATCATTTAAATCAACAGCATAAAACTTTCTGACGAGAGATGGGTTTTTTTTTTTTTTTTTTTTTTTTTTTTTTTTTTTTTTTTTTTTTTTTTAATCCTCTCTAGTTAAGGTTTTGCGAAAAAAAAAAAAAAAATGATTAGTTTTTGAAGATTTGTTTAGAATTAGAGAATAATAGGTGTTGAGATCAGAAGTGTCGTTGTGTGGAACACGTTGTGGTCAAGTTGGGAGGCGACGCGTGACGTAAATTTTCGGCTAAGAAAATCAACCGATAGAAAAAATAGCCGATGAAAAGGTACTCGCGTCTTGACCGAGACCGATTCCGGCTGAATAGAAACTAACGGTCTCGGCCGAACGATAAAAAAAGGCGAAACCAGGATCGAGAATCGACTGCGTGTGTCGCAAAATGGAAGATCCTGAGAAAGGAAAGCATGCGATTCTGGGCGCGAATCACGCAACTAACGCAGAAATGACAGGTTGCACTCCGTATCGAAAAGTGCCGAGAATCACACCTTGGCACGCTAATTTTGGGGATGAACATAGACGGAAAAGAGCTACAATCCAATCGAGAAGAATCAATTCAGAAGGAAATAATTGTGAGATACGCGATGATTCTCCTTCAATTACGATACATACAACTGTCTACATGGCTCGAATCAGTATAAATAAACGAACCATCGAAGAAAATTGAGTCCTACAACCTCGTAAGCCAACGACCACAAATACTTTTCAATACCTGCATTTACAATTTTTCTAGATAGAGTTTGATATCAGTATTTACTGCTTTCCTTTACAGCTTTTCTAAAAGTAGGTTTATTTATGATTGTCTCTTTGTAATCCCTTTTCGAGCAATACAACTTTCAATCGGCTATTCGGCCGTGTCAATTTCTGTCTCCAAATTCTGATACGGTTCTTCTAAGCTGAACTTTGTTAAGAGTTCTATTGAGAAGAATTCGATCGAGTGGACCCCTCCTCGGCCTAATCGTTTGGCATGCGACGCATCGCAATTCGAAGACCGATCGCGAATCAGACCAGATCAACGGTCAGCGGCGCATTTCGGCCCCAACAATAGGTTTCACCGCAAAACTAAGATGCTTCTACTTTTTTTTTTATTCATATAATGAAATATATTTTTCCTGATGCAGGCAATTAGCAAATCACGTAAATTTTAATTTTTTTCTTTCTAGTTTTTTTTTTTTTTCTTTTAAATTTTTTTATTTTTCGTGTATCTATATTAATAGTACGATCAATTAATCAAATTTTGAGCAGAACATAGATAAGAATTGAATCCAAAATATTTTGGAATGAAAAAAAATTAGCACAAACTCTCGTAGCATCCTACCAAAAAGATTGGATTCATAAATTATACTAAAACTAGCATTTACACTGTTAGATAGAGAAATTTCCACTTTCCTAACTTCATCACTGAGACCGTACGTACCAGGAATTAACACTTTCATAAGCTTCATAATTATAAAAAATGTATTTTATAGTTCAAATTTATAGGCGATCAAGACGATTCATACGATTTACGGCCAAAATGGGCCTCATACTTTAAGTTGTCGTCGGCATATTTATATTTTCCTTTCCGTACGTAACTTACATTACAAGGATACGACTCTGTCAATCCCTTAGCGCATGCAGTAACGTGAGATGATTAATGATGGTGCCGAATTACTATTTGCCTTTTTGTTGGCACGGGTCCGGTCACATTTATTCCTAGAGATTTTAAAATTTAATATAGAGAAAAAGAGAGCTATAAAGACCGGCGTATAAGTTTTTAATTGTAATAATTATATGTTTTGAATTTTATTAAATTGTATAATAAACTCCTATCCCAATTAAAATTATTCACTGCATGTACAGTCATTTCGATCGCATTTTTTGTAAATAATTTTGTACAACGGTAAAACATAAAAAAATATATTTTTTTATTTCGGGTCATGATAATTAAACAAATAATTGAAAAATAAAGTAAATCTATAATAACACCGGCTACAATAGTTTCTTATCAAATGAAAAGAAAATTATTTAATTAGTTTTCAAAATTTAAGATTTCTACGATAAAATTAATTTTCTTACAAATTATTATTCCATAATTGAATTCTTATATTATAGAAATATTTTTATTACTTTGCATCTTAGAATACCTAATATTTTATCATCCTTATGTTTGATTCAGTGTTGTAAAAACTATTATATATTGAATAAAAAAATAGGTTGTGAACTAGAAAGGAACATTTTAGTCCAACAAAAAAATGTCAAATTTTTTGGAAAATAAAAAACAAGAAGAGCTAGAGAAGGCGAGTTTTGAAATTCCACTTTTTGTGAGATTATAAGATTCAACGAGAATTATAAATCCTGTGTATAGAACCAAACAGAGAATCCTCAATTCTTAATTAATTAATATACAGTTTTAAAGATCTTAAAAAATAATGTAGGCCAAAAGGCCCTCGAATTTAATTCTTCATACTTTTCTTGGCTCATTACGCTTTAAAAGAAATTGGACCACAGTCACTAATTAATTCCAACTTATATGCCAACTCCAAAAATAATTTATGACCCAATTAATTACAAGGTTGATGAGACCCGTGTGTGTGTATATATATATATATATATAGTTCGGTTACTATACTATCGATAGTACCAACCATTTGGTACTATTAAATTTTTTATCCTTAGATTAATTTTTATGATTATTTTCACCCGTTATATTTTACTATTTTTCCAACCATCCATTAAACCCAAGGGGTCTAATATAATCTTAACCATGTTAAAAAATTTGTGTTGGCGTATTTCGTGAAGTGTTTTAAGTCTTGAAGATTGAAGATGAAGAATTGTGGATCATATATATCAATCTCAAGAATAATGAATTCAAAAGGATCAGGTACGTTTAACTAAATAATTTTGGTGATCCGAATACATTCTTGTAGTTTAAAAATATTTGGAATATTTTTCATCGTATAAAAATAAAAAACTGGACAAGTTGGATGTTCAGGATCCCGATCAGGGCATTCTAGTCCGGACCCCGAACAGAGTTGAGTTCATGCGTAATTCCAGTCCGGAACAGTTCATAGTCAGTCCGGACCCCGAACTTGTTTTTCTAGGAAAATTTTGTCAAAAGACGACAGTCCGGATCAGACTAATCCAGTCCGGACCGTCGAGCACGAAAATTCTAGATAAGTTAGTTTTTTATGCTTATCTCTTTCCAAAGGTTTCTAACCTATAAATAAATCCTAATTTCACATCTAGGGTAACCGAAGGTAACCGAAAAAAATATAGAAAAATCACATATAGAGAAGAAAGGAAAACACGATAAATTTCATGTTTCTTCGTCTATATTGATCAATTTGATTCTAGTATTTCAAAACTCTTATTTCTTGTAGAATCAAATTGATGAATACTTAGATGGTGTTTTCTTATCTATCTTTGATCTAAGTATTCGGCGGATTATCATCACCAAGAAAACAACGATTTTTTAAAATCGGCGTGTGGATTCGCGTGGCCTTGTGGATTCAAGGTGCTACCGCTCTCGTGGATTCGGAGCGAGGTACGTTCG
Organism: Tillandsia leiboldiana; assembly: GCA_029204045.2. Taxonomy (NCBI): domain Eukaryota; kingdom Viridiplantae; phylum Streptophyta; class Magnoliopsida; order Poales; family Bromeliaceae; genus Tillandsia; species Tillandsia leiboldiana. Next base: position 12,720,857 of record CM055073.1, read on the forward strand.
TGTGATCGATACGTGCTACATTGGTGAAGACCGTGGATTCGGTTGGACGTCGTGGATTCGACTTTGGACGTCGTGGATTCGGCGTTGGACGCAAATCGTGGATTCGAGGCACGTTGTGGAGCGAGCGGAGAAGATCTACTCGGAGCGTATGGAAAAGGTTGAGTCGTAGTGCTACGGTAAATCACCTTGTACGTGTTTAATCTTTAGTGGATTTCGCCGTGTTATCGGTCCCGTGGATTTTTACTCCTGTGATGAAGTTTTCCACGTAAATCTTGCGTACTTTATTTATTTTCCGCATTGGGTTATTTTTTTACGCAACGATTTGGTGTGTTTATTGTTTACACCTATTCACCCCCCTCTAGGTGGTTTTTCTCCTATTCAGATCCATTATTAACGTAACCCACAAGTGGTATGTAAGACCCGCTGTTCTTTTCTTGTTTTTCTCTTTCCTTCCCTACATGTAGGGATCCGGCGGGTGCTAACTTTCGAATATTTCTGGACAGTCCGTCGGGGCTCGCGGGTATTTTTAGGTGATAGAGCTCGCGAAACGGGGAACGGTGGTGCGATCGGATCTGAATTCCGACCTCGGGATCTCCCAGAAATTATTTCTAAAGTTTGCAGTCTCGTAGACGCTCCGGGATCCGTGCGGACGATCAGCACGTTTTACGAGGTAGCTTTGAACCGCTTGTTTTGTCTCGTTGGGTTGGGTTTATGAACTGGGGACTTAGGGTTTCTCCCTTGGGTTTTCCTCTTTTCTTTTCATCCTGTTAGGTTTCACGCGTTCTCGACGCGAGGAAAAAGCAAAGGGAAACCGGGGAACCCAACCCATTTTCGCTCTCGTTTCAAGACGACGGCGAGGCGATCCGGACGTTAGAGACCGGGAGAGAGACGGAGGCCTTCTTGCTCGCGGGATCAATCGGGCAATGGTAGGACGATCCTCTTCTTCTTCTTCTCCCCCGGCGGATCGAAGGTGAGTTTTTCTTTTTAGGTTTTGGTAGGTTTCGTTTCGGATCGGCCTTTGCGGGGGAAGCCGCCGCCGCCGGAGCGCGCCGCGCGGGGCTGCCCGCAGGCGGGCACCGCGCGGGCTGGTGCCACGCGGGCCGCCTGCAGGCGGCGCGCCGCGCGGGCATGTGCCGCACGGGCCGCCCGCGGGCTGCGCGACGCGCGGCAGGTGCGCCGCGCGGGCTGCCTGCAGGCAGTGCACCGCGCGGGCTGGTGCCGCGCGGGCCGCCTGCAGGCAGCGCACCGCGCGGCAGGCGTGCCGCGCGGGGCCGCCCGCAGGCAGGCACCGCGCTGGGATGTGCCGCGCGGGCCGCACGTGTAAAAACTCAAAATATTTTATTTTAATAAATAGTCTAAAAGCAAATTTTGACCTGGTTTTTGAATTCAAAAGACCTATGTTGATTTATCTAGTCAATTGCCAGTGTGCGAGTTGCACGTTTTACGAGATAAAAAGGCTACTTCCCAATCCGGACATGATCTTGGAAATCCGAGTGGACCGTTGCGATCGTCTCGTCGAACTGAGCGAGATTCATATTCAGCACTTCTCGATCTGACGGTCGGATCTTCCAGAAATCGATAAAGAAGCGAGTAAATAAACGCAATCATTGTGACAGTGCCTGTGCACAGTGTCACTTAAGTGGCCACTGTAGATGAACAGTAAACCTCAATTTCGGGACTACGGCGGTTACAACGCTGACTAATTTACTGTTCGGAACCCAAACATAGTGATTCAGGTAGTCGTTTTGATCCGTTTCAACGTTCTGAACACAATGGCACTGACGGAATTTCCGTCTGGCGACCCTAAGGCATCGTGACGCGTGCCGAACTGTATAATTTACAGTATAGGATGGAATTTAAAAATTCTGGAGCAAAATTTGAACGAACCAAAATCGCTACCTGATAGGTTTCGTCGAGCCGGACGTTGTGGCGGTGTCAGATTTTCAGTTTGACCGTCCGGTTGTCTCGAAAAGCGTGAAATACGGCTAAAATACAGCTTTTTGCACAATGGTCCCTAGATTTGTTGCCTCGGAAAGCGAGCCACTCATGGGAGAGGGACCTAGATGTGAACAAAAGCCACGGTGAGGGGTCTGAACCCAAAATACCAAGTGTAGAGGGACTACCTTGTAATTGTAGCAAAACCCTATATAACTACACCTACTCGAGCTAGGGTTCCAAGGAACCCTAAACCCCCGAGCTCTACCCTAGCCGCACTCCCAACCTCCCTCCTCCTCTCTGCCGAGTTTCCCGGAGCTCCCCGCACCGGCCGCCGCCTCCAGCCGCCGGAGAGAGAGAAGCAAGGACCACCTTGTTCTCGGGTGGTTGAGGAGGGGTGTACTCGGGAGGGTCCTAGACAACCCAGACCGGATCTGAGGACTCCTCTGGGAGGCCGCATCCGAGCCGGAGAGGTGCCGACCCCACCGCCACCGAGCGCCGCCGCGGCCACCACCCTTCTTCTCCAAACATTCCGGCGAGGTAAGTTCGTGGGAAACTTTGTTTTCTAAATCGCCCATGGACCATAGCATAGTGGTTATAACACCGAGGGGACCTTCCAGTTGCAGCCCGAGCCACGGCCGCCGCCCCGATCGCCGGCGGGAGCCAACTGTAGCCAAAACCATCATTCTGGCCGACCTCGTGCGCCGCCGGCATCCGGCCGTCAAACCTGAGATCAGCACCGTTGATTCGTGTCTCCCCGTCGACTGAAACCCCACCACCAAAGCTTGGGACGATCGGATCGAGATCGGGACCGCGCGAGCGTGCCCTAGATTCGGGGTTTTTCCAACCTCGGCCGACCACGGCCGTCCGGCGCCGGCGCTGCCTCCCACCGCCGGCCAACGCCACCAGAGGACTCCTGGAGCCAAGTGGGGCCTTTTGGTCCAAGTTGCACCGGCCCGGAGCACGGCGGCCGGAAACCGCCATTAACGGCCAACTCACCTTCAACCGAGCTTCGCCGCCGCGCCCGGCCGGCGATCCCCGGCACCGGGAAACTGCCCAGGTGAGCTTCTGAACCCTTATAGAACATTTCCACCATCTTGCATGGCGTTTTTGACGTCGGGTTCTCGATCCCCAGACTTGCACCCGATTGGCCTCGGATCTTACCTCCGGCGATCCCCGGCGCCTAGGGCTACGACCACCACCACAGGTGAGACCTGGATGCCACTCTTGAGCTTCCCATCATTTTGGTTTAGGCCTGGGGGAACCCCTGCAACTCGGTTTCATACTTGCACCCGAGGTACCCACTTTGGGTTGGTCTCCGGCCGCCGCCGCCTCCGGCCGCCGGGGCTCGCCCCCACATGGGCCAAACATGGTCTGGGACACCCCCTTGACTGATGCTCCTCTTGGAATCAGGTCTGCACCTGTGCTGCTCAAGGTTGCCCCAAAACCGAGCCTTGGCATTTGGTGGTGCTGCTCCGGCCACTACTCCGGCGGGTTTCCGGCAAGCCTCAGGTGAGCCCCACTGTCTACACTCCCTACTGAGTACCATGCTCCTCTTAGATCACCTTTTGATCAAGTTTGTATTAGGTTGCCACATAGTTGTATATTGAACACTAAAAGATTATGGGCCAACTTGTAAATGGGCCTGGTCTCGGCCCAAATATTGTGAGCATGGCCTCCGTCTCGTCGTAACAAACGCGCTGAAAGTTACGGCGCAGCTTTTGGACTCCCGGATTTTGAGAACGAGACGAAACATCGGATTAATGCAATAACTTTGGGCAAATTAAAATACATTTTGGACTAAAATGCGATTCGGACTTGCTGGCTGACCTTAGACAGCGTTTACACGCCTACTAGGCATCTTGTTAGAGTTCAGTAGGTCCTCATTGATCGAGAGTTAGATTCTGTGCGGTAAATCGGCAATTTTGCCCCGTATAAACACTCCGTTACTGTCGTGTCGTCGGGACGGGTATATGTGAGTCTAGTTCTGACTACAGTCTCTGTTCAGGGCCCAGCAGTTCAGCACCAGCCTCCCGGTAGTCTAGCGGGAGTTCGGGATCGGCCTTCATTCAGGTGGGTTTTATTTCCTTGGTTCTAGCATCTAACTCTATCATATTGGACGGGGTCAATTCTAAGTATACTGGGGTTAAATATTGATGGGTGATGGCTTATGCATGTTAATGGGTTTCGTCATAATGTTTAGCGCCGGTCTTCCGACGGTCGTTTTCCTTTGGATTATACATGATAGCGGGTTACTTTCGATCGCATATGTTACGGTTTTACTTTGAGCATACATGTTGCCGTTTTGCTTTTGTTATATATATTATGATGCTGACATGATGATGGTTATGGTTACCTGGCTCGAGGCTGTCACACGCGCACCCGCGGTTTGGCCACCGCAAAGGGTGCGCTTTTCCGGAAAAGTGGTCTATGACCCGTGTATACCCACGAGGTGACGTAGTGGGGCCCCTTATTAGTGGTGGGGTTGAGACGCCGAGGTGCGAGCGGTGCGACCCGTCGGTTTAGTTGTCCGGCGTGGTCGGGTTTCTGCAGGTACGGTGCGGGCCGTCGGTTTAGCTGTCCGACGTGCCCGGGTATTACAGGATGCAGGTGTACAGGTTGCCTTTCCTCCTTGGGAGGATGGTTGCTCCAGTTGTCTTCACGGTTTGTTTTACTATATTCTCCTGCCTTACTATTTCTGCGTCACTGACATCCCACTTCGTGACAGGGTCCAGACGGGGAGAGAGGTAGGCGGTGGTGAGGACGGGACAGGAGCAGCTGGGTCGCTGGGGACCCTGGACTGTATTTATTCTTTTATTCTCGCTTTTCATTACTCTGTAGTTATGTGAGTGGTTCGCGATACCCTCGTGGGGTCGGCATGGATGTCGGTACGGGCTACATTTAGTGCCCCTGGTGCAATATTTTTCCCTTTTATTTCTATCGGCCGTTTAAAAACCAAAAAAGCAGAAGCCAAAGAAAGGATTGCGAAAACCGTCTTTAAAAACTTGGTGTCGGGTGGGCACCGCTTTCAAACCTTGTGGATTTATGCTGATTTTGAAAACTAGCTTTCAAAACGTAAGCGCCGGGTAGGCGCCCTTTCAAACTTGTGGATTTATCCTTTCCAAAACGATCGGCCATGTGATCTTCTTTTATCAGTTTAGAATGCTGGTTGGTTATGTATGATTGTTGTGATTGATTGGTTGCGCACGTTAGAACATGTACCGAACGCTACGCCGTGCATGTACAGGGGAGACTCTGCCCGTTTGCAGAGTGACCATGTATGTGTGGCGGGTCTGGGCACGTGCCGGGGAAGAGGGGTTTCTTCTTTTAAAAACAAAAAAAAAATTTACACATCAAATATTCAACTTTTACGAATCGTTTCCGCTAAAACAAAACCCCCGGGGCGTGACAGATTAAATGGTCTCAGAGAGTTCTTTCAATCACAACAGTTAGTGCCGACATCCGTGGACAACCCTCACATGCCTACATACGAATGAAATGGGTAGGGCATAGGACTGTAGAACGTGAGTGACCGAGGGGGGGGAAAATGTTGAGTCCTTTCTCTCACTTTATGGTTGTTGTTAGTAGGGTAGTCTAAAGTTGACTCTTGTGATGTGTGACAGACATGGCCCGTACTAGATCATCGGCCGGGGACGCAGAGTCAGTGTCCGACATCCACGGAGATACCGCACTTAGCTACGAATGAATGAATTGAACAAGGCATAGAAGCGTAGAACGCGAGTGATCGGGGGAGCGGGGGAAAAGTATATGTCCCGTTTTCTAGATAGTTGGTTAAGTGCTATACTAGCGGAGTCTAGAACTGACTTGTGGGGTGTGTGAGTACGGGTTAAGTTTTGTTTCTCGGTTTAGCTCGGTTGTCGCGTTTGTGTAGTCGTATTGTTTGGGCTCGTGTAGTAGTGTTGTTGTGGGGGTCTTGGGATTCCCCCTGGGGTCGAGAAAAGAGACCACTGGGACTAGCGAATCTTGTTTGTTTGGGCTTGATTCTTCCTTTTGTTGAGCGGACCTAGAGCTTAAATACTCCTAGTTGGGAAGGTGATCGTTGGCCTGGGGGTATGCAGCTCGGCTCAGTGTATGGTGCTTGGAAGGGCAAGGGATTGGGACCGAGCGGTAGAGGTTAATCAGAGTGTCGCACCCCCTTGGGTGCCAAGATGGAAGTAGGACCGTGCTTCTTGGGTTTTGTCGCCAGCTCCCCATGACCAAGGCATAGTCTTGAGGTTTTGGGTTGCGAGTTTGTGATTGTGAAGCAGTACAGATCACGAGGGGCGCAAGGCCAATGGGAAGCGCAAGTCGGACATGTTTGGCCACTTTTCCCATATATTGGATCCCTGGCGTATCTAAGTTCTGGGGATGAAACTTCTTTTAAGGTGTGAGTGATGTAGCACTCGAGAAATTCTAGTGTGCTCGCGGGCGAGAAAGCAGATCTAACCTTAGCGATTTGCATACCGGTGCGTGAATTGCACAGTTTCCGATGCACAAATTTCCGCCCTTCCGATCCGATACCTGGGTTTTTGGTTAGGAACGACCCCTAGGATGACTTGTGTTCACAAGGGAGCGTAGGGTATTGGCATAGTGGTTTGGAGCTCTGGTGTGTGTCACACAGTTGAGTCTCGTTGTTTCGGTTATTAGTCGTACGCACTCCGGTTTTTGGGATCGTTGTTAGTGCAGGGTTAGCCGCGGTCATGGTTTCGGCTGTGGGCTGATGTTTTCAATGGAGCCAGAGTGCTCGGACCCGTTACGGTGGTTAAAGGTTAAATCACTGTTCTCTTCGTAATCGTCCAGCTGATGGCATAGCAGTAGATGACTGCTATTAGTGCACTAGCCTCACAGTTTGCTTAGAGGTTGAACAAGTTGCTGACCCTTCAGTGTCCCCGTGTCTTAATTCGTTGGCCTATGGGCCCGATGGTAACCCTGTTTTGGGACGGATGCAAATCGACCCCACCTTTTGCACAGGTTTTGTGGATCGACGTGGACTCGCCTATGTGTTAGTCATGGTGATGTTTGTGGCCACGAGGCGGTAGTAATCCTCGATAAAGGTTATGTTTCGGGCACTGAGATTGTGTTGGGAAGTATGTGATATACCTTCTGGTGGGAGTTGCGTCCCCAACTTGTTGTTGGCGACAAACCTTTAGTATTCCGCTGTTCTTTTGGTAAGCACGTTGGCTACAGGCAACGGACGGTCGAAAGAACTGAGGAAATACTCTGCCCTATAATGAGGAGTACCAGATTGGGTCTAAATTAGTAGCCTTAGAGTTGTAGATACCTTGCGACTGACTTGTAGCCCTCGATTAAACTTTTTGAGCATTTTTTTTTTCATAGAGTATGACTTCAGGCTGTAAGCTCCGGGAATGAAACTTTTAAGTTGTAAGTTTCGGGGACGAAACTTCTTTTAAGTTGTAAGTTTCGGGGACGAAACTTCTTTTAAGTTGTAAGTGATGTAAAAACTCAAAATATTTTATTTTAATAAATAGTCTAAAAGCAAATTTTGACCTGGTTTTTGAATTCAAAAGACCTATGTTGATTTATCTAGTCAATTGCCAGTGTGCGAGTTGCACGTTTTACGAGATAAAAAGGCTACTTCCCAATCCGGACATGATCTTGGAAATCCGAGTGGACCGTTGCGATCGTCTCGTCGAACTGAGCGAGATTCATATTCAGCACTTCTCGATCTGACGGTCGGATCTTCCAGAAATCGATAAAGAAGCGAGTAAATAAACGCAATCATTGTGACAGTGCCTGTGCACAGTGTCACTTAAGTGGCCACTGTAGATGAACAGTAAACCTCAATTTCGGGACTACGGCGGTTACAACGCTGACTAATTTACTGTTCGGAACCCAAACATAGTGATTCAGGTAGTCGTTTTGATCCGTTTCGACGTTCTGAACACAATGGCACTGACGGAATTTCCGTCTGGCGACCCTAAGGCATCGTGACGCGTGCCGAACTGTATAATTTACAGTATAGGATGGAATTTAAAAATTCTGGAGCAAAATTTGAACGAACCAAAATCGCTACCTGATAGGTTTCGTCGAGCCGGACGTCGTGGCGGTGTCAGATTTTCAGTTTGACCGTCCGGTTGTCTCGAAAAGCGTGAAATACGGCTAAAATACAGCTTTTTGCACAATGGTCCCTAGATTTGTTGCCTCGGAAAGCGAGCCACTCATGGGAGAGGGACCTAGATGTGAACAAAAGCCACGGTGAGGGGTCTGAACCCAAAATACCAAGTGTAGAGGGACTACCTTGTAATTGTAGCAAAACCCTATATAACTACACCTACTCGAGCTAGGGTTCCAAGGAACCCTAAACCCCCGAGCTCTACCCTAGCCGCACTCCCAACCTCCCTCCTCCTCTCTGCCGAGTTTCCCGGAGCTCCCCGCACCGGCCGCCGCCTCCAGCCGCCGGAGAGAGAGAAGCAAGGACCACCTTGTTCTCGGGTGGTTGAGGAGGGGTGTACTCGGGAGGGTCCTAGACAACCCAGACCGGATCTGAGGACTCCTCTGGGAGGCCGCATCCGAGCCGGAGAGGTGCCGACCCCACCGCCACCGAGCGCCGCCGCGGCCACCACCCTTCTTCTCCAAACATTCCGGCGAGGTAAGTTCGTGGGAAACTTTGTTTTCTAAATCGCCCATGGACCATAGCATAGTGGTTATAACACCGAGGGGACCTTCCAGTTGCAGCCCGAGCCACGGCCGCCGCCCCGATCGCCGGCGGGAGCCAACTGTAGCCAAAACCATCATTCTGGCCGACCTCGTGCGCCGCCGGCATCCGGCCGTCAAACCTGAGATCAGCACCGTTGATTCGTGTCTCCCCGTCGACTGAAACCCCACCACCAAAGCTTGGGACGATCGGATCGAGATCGGGACCGCGCGAGCGTGCCCTAGATTCGGGGTTTTTCCAACCTCGGCCGACCACGGCCGTCCGGCGCCGGCGCTGCCTCCCACCGCCGGCCAACGCCACCAGAGGACTCCTGGAGCCAAGTGGGGCCTTTTGGTCCAAGTTGCACCGGCCCGGAGCACGGCGGCCGGAAACCGCCATTAACGGCCAACTCACCTTCAACCGAGCTTCGCCGCCGCGCCCGGCCGGCGATCCCCGGCACCGGGAAACTGCCCAGGTGAGCTTCTGAACCCTTATAGAACATTTCCACCATCTTGCATGGCGTTTTTGACGTCGGGTTCTCGATCCCCAGACTTGCACCCGATTGGCCTCGGATCTTACCTCCGGCGATCCCCGGCGCCTAGGGCTACGACCACCACCACAGGTGAGACCTGGATGCCACTCTTGAGCTTCCCATCATTTTGGTTTAGGCCTGGGGGAACCCCTGCAACTCGGTTTCATACTTGCACCCGAGGTACCCACTTTGGGTTGGTCTCCGGCCGCCGCCGCCTCCGGCCGCCGGGGCTCGCCCCCACATGGGCCAAACATGGTCTGGGACACCCCCTTGACTGATGCTCCTCTTGGAATCAGGTCTGCACCTGTGCTGCTCAAGGTTGCCCCAAAACCGAGCCTTGGCATTTGGTGGTGCTGCTCCGGCCACTACTCCGGCGGGTTTCCGGCAAGCCTCAGGTGAGCCCCACTGTCTACACTCCCTACTGAGTACCATGCTCCTCTTAGATCACCTTTTGATCAAGTTTGTATTAGGTTGCCACATAGTTGTATATTGAACACTAAAAGATTATGGGCCAACTTGTAAATGGGCCTGGTCTCGGCCCAAATATTGTGAGCATGGCCTCCGTCTCGTCGTAACAAACGCGCTGAAAGTTACGGCGCAGCTTTTGGACTCCCGGATTTTGAGAACGAGACGAAACATCGGATTAATGCAATAACTTTGGGCAAATTAAAATACATTTTGGACTAAAATGCGATTCGGACTTGCTGGCTGACCTTAGACAGCGTTTACACGCCTACTAGGCATCTTGTTAGAGTTCAGTAGGTCCTCATTGATCGAGAGTTAGATTCTGTGCGGTAAATCGGCAATTTTGCCCCGTATAAACACTCCGTTACTGTCGTGTCGTCGGGACGGGTATATGTGAGTCTAGTTCTGACTACAGTCTCTGTTCAGGGCCCAGCAGTTCAGCACCAGCCTCCCGGTAGTCTAGCGGGAGTTCGGGATCGGCCTTCATTCAGGTGGGTTTTATTTCCTTGGTTCTAGCATCTAACTCTATCATATTGGACGGGGTCAATTCTAAGTATACTGGGGTTAAATATTGATGGGTGATGGCTTATGCATGTTAATGGGTTTCGTCATAATGTTTAGCGCCGGTCTTCCGACGGTCGTTTTCCTTTGGATTATACATGATAGCGGGTTACTTTCGATCGCATATGTTACGGTTTTACTTTGAGCATACATGTTGCCGTTTTGCTTTTGTTATATATATTATGATGCTGACATGATGATGGTTATGGTTACCTGGCTCGAGGCTGTCACACGCGCACCCGCGGTTTGGCCACCGCAAAGGGTGCGCTTTTCCGGAAAAGTGGTCTATGACCCGTGTATACCCACGAGGTGACGTAGTGGGGCCCCTTATTAGTGGTGGGGTTGAGACGCCGAGGTGCGAGCGGTGCGACCCGTCGGTTTAGTTGTCCGGCGTGGTCGGGTTTCTGCAGGTACGGTGCGGGCCGTCGGTTTAGCTGTCCGACGTGCCCGGGTATTACAGGATGCAGGTGTACAGGTTGCCTTTCCTCCTTGGGAGGATGGTTGCTCCAGTTGTCTTCACGGTTTGTTTTACTATATTCTCCTGCCTTACTATTTCTGCGTCACTGACATCCCACTTCGTGACAGGGTCCAGACGGGGAGAGAGGTAGGCGGTGGTGAGGACGGGACAGGAGCAGCTGGGTCGCTGGGGACCCTGGACTGTATTTATTCTTTTATTCTCGCTTTTCATTACTCTGTAGTTATGTGAGTGGTTCGCGATACCCTCGTGGGGTCGGCATGGATGTCGGTACGGGCTACATTTAGTGCCCCTGGTGCAATATTTTTCCCTTTTATTTCTATCGGCCATTTAAAAACCAAAAAAGCAGAAGCCAAAGAAAGGATTGCGAAAACCGTCTTTAAAAACTTGGTGTCGGGTGGGCACCGCTTTCAAACCTTGTGGATTTATGCTGATTTTGAAAACTAGCTTTCAAAACGTAAGCGCCGGGTAGGCGCCCTTTCAAACTTGTTGATTTATCCTTTCCAAAACGATCGGCCATGTGATCTTCTTTTATCAGTTTAGAATGCTGGTTGGTTATGTATGATTGTTGTGATTGATTGGTTGCGCACGTTAGAACATGTACCGAACGCTACGCCGTGCATGTACAGGGGAGACTCTGCCCGTTTGCAGAGTGACCATGTATGTGTGGCGGGTCTGGGCACGTGCCGGGGAAGAGGGGTTTCTTCTTTTAAAAACAAAAAAAAAATTTACACATCAAATATTCAACTTTTACGAATCGTTTCCGCTAAAACAAAACCCCCGGGGCGTGACAGCACGCGGGCTGCTCGCCGCAAGGCAGCTGCGCCGCGCGGGGCTGCCTGCAGGCAGCGCACGGTGCGGCAGGTGCGCCGCGCGGGGTTGCCCGCAGGCAGGCGCCGCGCGGGTTGGTGCCGCGCGAGCTGCCTGCAGGCAGCGCACCGCGCGGCAGGCGCGCCGTAAGGGGCCGCCGCAGACGAGTTGGGGCCGCGCGGGGCTGTTCACAGGCTGGGTGCGCGCCGCACGGGTAGGTGCCGTGCGGGGAACTTCGCCGCGCGGAGTCCTGGGATCGCGTCAGGTCTCCCGTTTTCGATGTTTTAATCGATGTTTGGCGTTAGTCCCCTAGTCTTAGCTTTCTGTCGTTCCTTCAGGGGCGCGGGACGACGCAAGCTCGGCAGACGTGCAACCGCGGACGAACCGATCGCCGGTCTTCTTTCAATGTGGGTACTTTCTCCAGGGTTAGTTGGGAAAGGGTGTAGATTGTAAGATGCAAGTTTGGGCAAAGGTGTTTTTCTAAAGTATTCTCTATGTGCAATGCTAACCCTGTTTTACATTACTTATCTAATTAATCACCTAAATATCTGACTATGAGGCTTGTGTGACTGCACGCACACCGACGGTTTGGCCACCGCGAGAGTGTGCTTTTCCGGAAAAGTGGTACGTTGACCCGTGTACCCCACGTGACGGTGACGTAATTGGGGCCCTTGTGGGTGGGGGGTGTGAGCGGTGATGCCGAGGCAGGTGCTCGGCCGCCGAGGCAGGTGCTCGGCAGGGGTTTTCGAGGTAGGTGCTCGGAGGGGCCGCCGGGGGAGGTGCCCGGATTGTTTTACACAGGGTTACCTACTGTTGATTACATCTTGAGGCGAGGGTTGCTCCAGTTGTTATTGGTTTGCCGTTTTATTGCCCTTTATGCTCTTACTTTCCTTTATAGTCACTGACTTCCCACTTTGTGACAGGTTCATCCAGGGGCGAGTGCTAGGGCGCTCGTGAGGCCGTGAGAGCGCTGTTCTGGCTTTTAGCGACAGCAGACACAGTGACTTTCCTTTCCTTGTTCTTTTATTATTCATGTTAGTTAGTTGCGGATTGCGATACCCCCGTGGGATCGACGTGGATGTTGCCTTCTTCCTTTATAATTATTGAATGAATGTCTTTCCTTTTCCTCTCTTGGCCATTTTAAACTACGAACAACAAAAATCAAGGAAAACCGTTTGCAAAAATCATTTTTAAAGTGTGGGTGTCGTGTGGGCACCGCTTTTAAAACCTTGTAGGATTTATGTGATTTCGAAAATAGTTTTACAAAATCAGGCATCGGGTGGGTGCCATTTTTAAGAACTCTGTGGATTTATGTGGCTTTGAAACGGATTTTTAAAACATCGGTGTCGGGTGGGCGTCGCTTTCAAAACTCTGTGATTATTTATCCTTTTAATATAGTCGGCCCTTTTCAAAGTGTGAGAGTTGATTGAATGTATGGTTTGCATGTTGAATGTGTCTGTGCCTCGATCTAGTGTGGTTAAAGCCTGTATGAGATGCGTATTGTAGTCAGGATGCCGTGCATATACAAAGGAGACTCTGCCCGTTTGCAGAGTGAATTTGTATATGCGGCGGGTCTGTGTGCGCACCGGGGAGGAATTGTTTTAAAATATATATATATATATATATATATATATATATATATATATATATATATATATATATATATATATATATATATATATATATTACGCTGATCTGGGAGCACCGGTGGCTCTTCTTCCGCGCGTTCGAACCCCCGGGGCGTGACAGATTAAGATGGTATCGGAGAGAGAACTTTAACCACAATAGTCGGGGCCCAACTGTTGGGTTATATGTAATAAGGATCTAAATAGGGGAAAAAACACCTAGAAGGGGGTGAATAGGTGTAAACGTATAAACACTCAAAAATCGTTGCGATAAAAACCCAATGCAGAAATAACAATAATATGCAAGATTTTTACGTGGAAAACTCCATCACCGGAGTAAAAAACCACGGGACCGATAACACGGCAGAAATCCACTAGAATTAAAACACGTACAAGGTGATTTACCGTACACACTTACGACTCAACCTTTTCCATACGCTCCTAGAGGATCTTCTCCGCTCGCTCCACGACGCTTCTCGAATCCACGATCTGCGCCCAACGCCGAATCCACGGCGTCCAACGTCGAATCCACGACGTCCGACCGAATCCACGGTCTTCACCCAATAGCACCCTTCGAATCCACGAACGTGCCTCGCTCCGAATCCACGAGAGCGGTTGAACCTTGAATCCACAAGGACACGCGAATCCATGCGCCGATTTTTGGGGTAAATCGTTGTTTTTGGTGGTGATGATCCGCCGAATACTTAGATCAAAGATAGATCGGAAATACCATCTAAGTATTCATTAGTTTGATTCAACTCAAGATGTGAGTATGAAAACCTAGAATTAAACTAATCAATATAGATGAAGAAACATAGAGTATTCTCTAATGATTTCCTTTCTTCTCTATATGTGGATCTAGAGGCGTATATATGAAAATGACGGCTATTTTTATTTTCGGCCTATTTTTGGATTAACCCTAGAAAAAGAGTCATAGGGTCTATTTATAGGTTAGAAACCCTAGAAGGAGATAAAAATCAAAAACCTAACATTTCTGGAAATTTTACGGACGGCGATCCGGATCGGATTAGCTGTGATCCGGATCGTCGTAACGAGTCAGGTAATTCCAGAAAAACGAAGGTTCGGGATCCGGATCGAAGTGCTTGATCCGGATCGTTCATACAGTTCACCAAACATCAACGTTCGGGATCCGGATTGCGAAGCCTGATCCGGATCGTTCAAGGAAGATGGTAAACTCAGTGTTCGGGATCCGGATCAAGAAAGGCTACGATCCGGATTGAACTGGTGTATGAACGAACCACCTTCGGGATCCGGATCGAACAACCTGATCCGGATCCTGAACATGTCCCAAGTCCAGTTTTTGATTTTTATGCAATGAAAGATTCTTCCAAGTGTTTCTACACTACAAGAAGTATTCGGATCACACAAAATCTTTAGTTAAACATACCTGATCCTTTTGAATTCTTCTTTCTTGAGATTGAGTTAAATGATCCAACTTTCTTCACCTTCAATCTTCAAGACTTGAGACTTTCACGAAACTACGCCAACTCAAATTCCGTAACAATCTCCCCCTTTGGCGGTTTCGTGACAAAACACAGATCCACTAAAGAAAAGTCAAAAAGATATTTTTGTTGCTATCACCATACAACAAAAATTTACAAAGGAGATCCGAAAATTTAAAAACATGAGATAAACTCCTAAAACAGACTCTAGACTTAGACATCTGTACTCTCTGCACAAAAAAATCATTCTTGACAAAAAGAGATCGTTAGATACCTCAAGAATATTTAGCATACAAAACCTAGTACAGAGATAGAGTTTATCTGAACATCATGACATTTGAGAATTCAGATATGTAAAAGAATCATAGTCAAAAACCAACATATCTTCTATGCAATCAAAAACCAAATGTCATAAAATGTTAGTCCAACATCAACTTGTTAGTCATATTACATGCCCAAATAGTTAGTCGAATAGTTAGTCGAGGCATGCATTCAAAACAAATGAAAACCAAAAGTTGAAGTTCTACTTACTTTGATGTTCATATCACATCATTGATCAAGTTCATTGTTCAAGTTCCCTTGATGTTCACTTACCTTGATGTTCACATCACATCATTGTTCAATCATTGTTCAAGTTCTCTCTAAACTCTCTCCCCCTTTTTGTCACAAACAAAGCCAAAATTACCAAAAATTGAAGGAGAGTTAAAAATTTCAACGAAAATGTTCCAAAATTTAAGAACTAGAATTAAAAGTAAGTCCTAAAAACTGAAAAACCTGCACAAAAAGATTAAAAATCTGCAAAAGAATAAAAAGAAGGAATCAGTCATCAGATTCGGAGTCTTCAGAGCTCGTGCAGCCCATCTTAGAAAACATCTTTTTCACCAGCTTGGTCATTGAATTGACCTTCTTAGTTATGGTAATGTGAGCTGCCGTTATGAGCTCGAGCTCATTGGAGATTCTTGTCTGTGCCTTTGAAATCTGTTCCTGCTCAACAGATAATCGTTGTTGTTCTTTGTAGATGGATGAGATTGATGCTTCATCCGCTGGTGTGGGTGCTGGTTGTGATGGTGACGCGGAAGTGCCGCTACTAGGTTTCGTTCCGCATGGAGGGATTGGAGTGACGTGGGGCAATTTGTGAAGTGACTTCACAACGGTGGACTCATCGATCATACCCAAACATTGATGATAAGTCGGTGAGGTAATGTCAACCTGGAATTTCTTCAAGATCCTCATTATAATCAGTGGAAATGGAATTCTTTCTGTGGGATGAGGGTGCTCAACATATCTTGTCATTCTATTCCAAATAATGTATGGAATGTTGATATTCAATCCCATTGCCTCAGACGGATGTCCTAAGAGATACAAAAATAGCATTCGATCCCATCTCAAGACTTTAGTCTGCATATTTGGAAGGATATTGTAACAAGTGATGAAGTTTAGAAATCGGTACTCAAGACGAAGTTCCTTGGATCTGATCGATTTCTCTGTTGATTGCGTTCCTTCCAAACAAATTCTCTTAATAACCATTTGCCACAAAGTGTTCGTCAAAACCTTTCCCTTCAAGTAATTAACTCCTGTCTTGCTGGCAGGCATTCCCAAAACCTCGCCAATCAATTGTGGAGTAATTTTGAATCTTGTGCCTTGGATGTTCGTGTAAAATTCCATTGGACCGTTTTCAATTTCACGAAGGTGCCGTGCATTTGTATAGAAGGCCCTTACAAGATGCAGACAGTATCCAAGCACTTCTGGAAAACGACAAACTTGAATAAGGTTTCCTTGTTCAATCAGAACGCCAAACTCAGGAGAGTGATCTCGTAGAGCCTCAATATTGACATGCCTCTCACCAATGCATTCACGATTTTCAAATGCCCTTAGGCGATCCGAATTAACGAACACTTGTTCCTCCCGAGGTGGAGAATCCGGAATAATCGGTTCGTTAGACATGAAACCTCGTGCTCGTCCAAACCGTCGAGTGAGTCGTTTCCTTTTCACTGAGATGGTCGGTGCAGTCATAGGTGCTTTACCTTTGTCCATGGGTGCTTTTTCTTTCGATGCATCGGACGCTTTTCCTTTTGAACCATCAGACGCCTTTTGTTCAGGCAATGAGTCATCATCATCTGTCAATTCAGTCCAATCTACCTCGTGACAATCTACTTCTGTGTCGCTGATCACATGAAACTCACCCTTTTGTTGTGTTTTCTTAGCTCTTTTTAACTTGTTTGTGGCCCGAGTGTGCACCATAGTGACCAATAAAAGAATGATCCATGAGAATCCCATTGATCCAAGTGCTTTAAGAAGATTAAAATCCTGTGAGCAACAACTCAAGAACACATGAGAAAATTGTTAATTTTCAAAGATTTGAAAAATTGTACCCAAACAATCATAATCATGTAGAGAGACTAAGAATCAAATTAGTTTTGCAAAAGGACTTTTAAAAATAGATCAATTGCATGATTTTCGAAAATCCTCATTATATGCCCTAAAACCGAAATTTTAGAAATCGAAGCCTAAAAATCCGTTAATCAGGAGAATACCTAGCATATAATCAAAACTAATCTACCCAGAGTTCTTATTTCAAAAGAAATTTGATCAAAAACCATCCACAAACAAAGTTGATCCAAGAAATTCATCACGTTTGAGGAGGAAAAGAGAAAAACGGTGAAAAACCGAGATTTTGATCAATAAAACTTACTTGGAGTTGAAGAACTTGAGTTTGAAAGCTTCCAGGAAAGATGAAATCTAGAGAGAGAGGCTCTGGAAACTTTGGAACAAAAGATTGGAGTAAAAAAAAATCAAAACCCTTTTGTTCTTTATAAAACCCTAGCCGCGATCCGGATCAGTTCATGATTGCGATCCGGATCGGCTACCCGCAGTGAGAAACTGCGTTCGGGATCCGGATCGGCAGGTCCAATCCGGATCGTCAGCCCGCAGAAGAAAACCTGCGTTCGGGATCCGGATCATCTTGCCCGATCCGGATCGGCTTCAACTTTTTCTTTAGAAAATTTCAGAGAAATTCAAGAAAAACCAGAAAAAGATTGTAAGCACAAATGTGTATCAACTTTAAACAAAAATCATCGTTTCATACAACAAGAATTAGATTATGCCAAATATATCACTAATATCCAAAAATGAAACGAAAATTTACAAAAATTAAATCCCTTAAAGTTGAACACCTTCAATTACATCTAACTTGATCTTATGAGTAATGCCTTTATCAAATCATCAATTCAGTAAAGAAAATGAAATACAAAGATCAATAGATGTTTGAAATCCCAAATATAGTAGATAATGTATCTAGACAATCTGTTGAAGAGAGTGGCTCTTTGAGCATCTTTCTTTAAAAACCCACCTTATACCAACCTTGAAATTTGACGGAGTCAAGTATTTCAACATGCATTTTACTTAATCAAAATTTGAACAACCATGCTTGGTATACATGTGGTAGCTGCACACAATACTCGGACGACCGAGGTGGTAGCTCTTTCCTCCATGTGGTGGTAGTTTTCACACTCCTCATTGGGATGTAACTCTTTCCACATCTTTTGAGCATTTTACTTTTTCTATGACTCCCCCTCAATTGGCTATCAATTATTTAAGATATAAAGTATTCAACCAAATATTGATCTCGATTTCATACTCGACTAAGCAGTCAAATAAGATAATGACTATACCAAGAGATCATTGAGAGAGAGAAATTGACTTTGATCACTCAGAAGATGATTTAATTAACATAAATGATCATTGCAACAGTGAAATATTATGATGGCAAAAGCATAATAAATTTCTAAATGTGTGAAAAGATGCAATTAAAGTCAATTATGATCTATGCTCAATTAATGTCCTATGTTCAAACATAGATAATGAACAAAACAAAAACAAATACAAAACCTATCCTAAGCAAAGGTTTCAAAAAAGAAGTTTATTTCAAGGAAAGCATTCCAATTGCTTTTCGTAAATGAATAAAACGTTTTTGATCCAAAGGTTTTGTTAGAATGTCAGCTAATTGATCCTCAGTTGAAATATATGAAAGTTGAAGAGTATTTGATTCAACTAGCTCTCTAAGAAAATGATATCTAAGTTCAATATGTTTTGTTCTAGAGTGCAACACAGGGTTTTTTGAAATGTTAATTGCACTTGTGTTGTCACAAAGAATTGTTACCGAAGATGCTGAAATGCGAAAGTCGCTCAATACGCTTTTCATCCAAATGAGTTGAGTTGAGCAACTTCCAGCTGAAATGTATTCCGCTTCGGCAGTCGAGAGTGCTATGCAATTCTGCTTTTTACTATGCCATGCAACAAGGCAATGGCCAAGATAGAAGCATGCACCACTCGTGCTTTTCCGATCATCCACTGATCCTGCCCAATCGGCATCTGAGTATCCAACAATATCCAGACTTGTTCCCATAGGATACCAAATTCCGAAATTAATTGATCCTTTGATATACCGGATGATCCTTTTCACCGCTTTCAGGTGAACCTCCTTTGGTGCTGATTGATATCTCGCGCAAATCCCAACACCAAAAGATATATCCGGGCGACTAGCCGTGAGGTAAAGTAGACTTCCAATCATACTTCTATACAGTTTCTCGTCTACATTCTCACTATGTGATTCACTTCCAAGTCCCTTGTGGCTAGTTCCCATTGGAGTCGGAAAATCCTTCGAATTTTCAAGATCAAACTTTTTAACCAACTCCATTTCATACTTGGATTGACTCAAGTGAATACCTTCATCATTTTGTTTTATTTGCAATCCAAGGAAATAAGTCAATTCGCCCATCATGGACATCTCAAATTCGCTTTCCATGGTCTCCGCGAATTTAGAAGCATCATTATCTCTTGTTGCGCCAAATACTATGTCATCGACATATATTTGTGCTACAATGAAATTGTTTTGATAATGCTTCACAAAGAGAGTCCTGTCAGCTCCCCCTCGAGTATAGCCCTTCTCCAAAAGGTGCTTTGTTAACCTTTCGTATCATGCTCGCGGTGCTTGTTTCAGACCGTAAAGAGCCTTTTTCAAACGAAAAACATGGTTAGGTTGTTTATGATCTACAAAACCTTTCGGTTGAGCCACATAAACTTCCTCATTTAAAAACCCATTTAGAAAAGCGCTCTTAACATCCATTTGAAATAATTTGATTTTAAAATGACAAGCAATAGCAAACAGTATACGAATGGACTCGAGTCTAGCTACAGGGGCGAATGTTTCGTCAAAGTCTATACCTTCTACTTGAGAGTAGCCTTGAGCAACTAATCGTGCCTTGTTCCTGATGATAGTACCATCCTCATTTTTCTTGTTCTTGAACATCCATTTGGTACCTATCACATTGTGTTGCTGTGGAGGCTTCGTTAATTCCCAGACTTTGTTTCGCTCAAATTGATGGAGCTCTTCCTGCATTGCTTTAATCCAGTAGTCATCCTGAAGAGCTTTATCTATGTTCTTTGGTTCGATTAAAGATACGTAGCAAGCGAATCCACAAACCAACTGCCTACGAGTTCTGACTCCTTCTTGTGGATCTCCAATAATATTTGATTCCGGATGATCCTTGGAGATTCGTAACGTTTGTTGAAAATGAGTACTCGGAGATACATGAGATGATTCCTGCACATCAGATAAACTAGAAGAGCCATCAGATGCATCATTAATATTGGAAGTATTATCATGAGAAGATGCACTAGCAGGAGAATCATCATCTAGAGAGATATCGAGGGTAGATTTTCCAGATCAAAAGTGAAAAGCTTCATATACTTTAATATTTATAGATTCTACGATCGTCTTAGATTCCAAGTTAAAAACTCGATATGCTCTACTATTAGTAGAATACCCCAAGAAAATCCCTTCGTCACTTCGTGAGTCAAACTTTCCAAGGTTTTCACGGTCGCGTAAAATGTAACACCGACTCCCGAAGATGCGAAAATATTTGATGTTGGGTTTTCTACCACACCATAGTTCATATGGTGTATTTAACGTTCCCGGGCGCAAGAACACTCGATTAATGACATAGACAGCGGTGTTCACAGCTTCAGCCCAAAAATGTAGCGGTAAATTCCGGCTATGAAGCATCACACGCGCCATCTCTTGAACAACCCTGTGCGCTCGACAACACCATTCTGTTGAGGTGTATAGGGTGCAGAGAATTCATGCTTAATACCGTTTGAAGTACAAAAGTCAATGAATTTTGAATTAATGAATTCTCCACCTCTATCACTTCTAAAACGAATGATCTTTTCATTCTTTTCAATCATAATACGAAGGCAAATCTCGTGAAAAGAATCAAAAGTATCAGCTTTCTCTTTTAAAAATGCTACCCAAGAATACCGAGAGAAATCATCAACCAATAAAAAATATACCATTTACCTCCCAAAGATGGTTGACGGGTCGGCCAAAAGAAAAAGAAGAAAAGAAAATAGTCTACATAAACTACACAAGATTTAATCGTAGAACGATTAAAGACAATGAGGGGTTTCACCTTTGCATACCCAAACCTTTTGAGTTTTGGAGTATGTTGGCAATGGTTGAGAAGTTTTCCTTGATGAAGACGTCTTGCATGATTGATCTTTTTCTTTTGTCATCGTCTTATTTGAAGTACTACCAATGTCCTTTTCTTTAGGAAAATCCTTCTTTGAATTCCGGGGAGTGAACTTATTGGTAGTAGTTGCAAGATGTGGTTGATTTGATCTTTGAGCTCCAATCTTGCAATTTCTTTCAATGTGCCCTGCAAAATTACAACGAAAACATACCTTTGTGCTTGACGATTCTGAAGAGGATGAAGTAGGCTTGTTGTCGTTGGTTGTCATGATTTCCGGTGTCGGAGGAGGAGCTACCGACTGAGGCATAAAGACTGTCCCAACCGAACTAAAATTGTCTTCAGTTCGATTGTATCCGAGGCCGAACTTGTTTGTTTGACCAAGACCAAGAAGTTTATCCAACTTACTCCTTCCAAAAGAAAATTGCTGTAAGTCATCCTTGAGTTGGCAAATGGTCTCTGTCATTTCCGATTTTTCCCGTCGGGCCTCGCCGTAGAGCTTCAAGAAATAGTTCACTTTGTTCACCATATCTATATAGTTCTTCTCGAGTTGCTCATTGGACTCTTGAAGGGAAACATTTGCCTTTATCAGATTGTCCCTTTCCACTTCAAGATCGGTCGAGAGAGAAGTTACCCTTTTTACTTCTTCTTCGAGATCCTGCAATCTCCCTCTCAACCCCTTGTTTTGCTTAGCCGGTTTCTTTAAATCCCATAAAGATCTGTGATAGGCTAGAGCAAAATCTTCACCTTCCGAATCATCCGATTCATTGTCCGTTGCATTCTTTTCAACAGTGGAGTTGGGCAACGACTCGGATGTACTTACCATAAAGCACATGAAGGGTGAAGATACGGACGCGTGGAATGCGGTGGAGCTCTTTTCTTCATCACTCGAAGATGACTCATTTGACGTTGAGTTGTCATCCCAAGTGACGACTTGCATCGCCTTCTTCTTTGCCGGATACTTGTTAGGACACTCCGTTGCAATGTGGCCGTAGCCTCGACATTTGAAGCATTGAAGTTGTCCTTCTGAACTTTTCTTATCCTTTGAGAAGTTCTCTTGCTTTCTTGACTTGTAACTTGAAGTACCCTTGCCTTTGTTCGACTTTCCGAAGGATGGAGATTTGCTTGAATTACCCCTTCGAAAGTTGCGGCGAAACTTCCTTGTCAAGAGAGCGAGCTGCTTCTCAAATTCCTCCATAGAAAGATTCTCGTCATCGTCTGAGGAGGATGTATCCGCGTCTTCTTCCTTAGTGGTTTTCAACGCATAACCTGAAGACTTAGAAGTGGATGCCTTTCCAGAAGAATTGTTAGTAGTAAATGTCATTTCATAAGTTTGTAATGAACCAACTAATTCTTCTACACGTATTTCGTTCGGGTGTTTAATAGTTTCAATGGCAGTAACCTTTGGGCGAAATCGTTCAGGAAGAGTTCTTAAGATCTTTCTCACAATCTTAAATTCTGGAATCTTCTCTCCCAGGTTAGCACATGAGTTCACGATATCTTGCAATCGTGTATAGTAGTCCGTGAAAGATTCATTTTCTGCCATCAAGATAGAGTCAAACTTGCTCGTAAGCATTTGCAGTTTCTGAATCTTCACGAGGTTAGTTCCCTCATGTGTAACCTGAAGAACATCCCAGATTTCTTTCGCAGTCTCACATGCCGAGACGCGAGAGAATTCAGTTTGAGATAAGGCATTAAAAATAGTATTAATTCCCTTGCCATTGTAAGAAGATGAATCTAACTCTTCCTTGGTCCATTTCGACCGAGGTTTTAAGGTGTGAACATCACCAATAAATTCAGTTGGATTAGACCATCCTAATTCAATTGATTGCCACACCCGTTCGTCGATGGAAATTAAAAAGGCTTTCATCCGCACTTTCCAGTACGCATAATTTGTTCCATCGAAGAACGGGGGTCGGTTGATGTTTCCACCTTCAACCATTGTTTACAACCCTATTCCCTCTCCGATACCACTTGTTGGGTTATATGTAATAAGGATCTAAATAGGGGAAAAAACACCTAGAGGGGGGTGAATAGGTGTAAACGTATAAACACTCAAAAATCGTTGCGATAAAAACCCAATGCGGAAATAACAATAATACGCAAGATTTTTACGTGGAAAACTCCATCACCGGAGTAAAAAACCACGGGACCGATAACACGGCAGAAATCCACTAGAATTAAAACACGTACAAGGTGATTTACCGTACACACTTACGACTCAACCTTTTCCATACGCTCCTAGAGGATCTTCTCCGCTCGCTCCACGACGCTTCTCGAATCCACGATCTGCGCCCAACGCCGAATCCACGGCGTCCAACGTCGAATCCACGACGTCCGACCGAATCCACGGTCTTCACCCAATAGCACCCTTCGAATCCACGAACGTGCCTCGCTCCGAATCCACGAGAGCGGTTGAACCTTGAATCCACAAGGACACGCGAATCCACGCGCCGATTTTTGGGGTAAATCGTTGTTTTTGGTGGTGATGATCCGCCGAATACTTAGATCAAAGATAGATCGGAAATACCATCTAAGTATTCATTAGTTTGATTCAACTCAAGATGTGAGTATGAAAACCTAGAATCAAACTAATCAATATAGATGAAGAAACATAGAGTATTCTCTAATGATTTCCTTTCTTCTCTATATGTGGATCTAGAGGCGTATATATGAAAATGACGGCTATTTTTATTTTCGGCCTCTTTTTGGATTAACCCTAGAAAAAGAGTCATAGGGTCTATTTATAGGTTAGAAACCCTAGGAAGGAGATAAGAATCAAAAACCTAACATTTCTGGAAATTTTACGGACGGCGATCCGGATCGGATTAGCTGTGATCCGGATCGTCGTAACGAGTCAGGTAATTCCAGAAAAACGAAGGTTCGGGATCCGGATCGAAGTGCTTGATCCGGATCGTTCATACAGTTCACCAAACATCAACGTTCGGGATCCAGATTGCGAAGCCTGATCCGGATCGTTCAAGGAAGATGGTAAACTCAGTGTTCGGGATCCGGATCAAGAGAGGCTACGATCCGGATTGAACTGGTGTATGAACGAACCACCTTCGGGATCCGGATCGAACAACCTGATCTGGATCCTGAACATGTCCCAAGTCCAGTTTTTGATTTTTATGCAATGAAAGATTCTTCCAAGTGTTTCTACACTACAAGAAGTATTCGGATCACACAAAATCTTTAGTTAAACATACCTGATCCTTTTGAATTCTTCTTTCTTGAGATTGAGTTAAATGATCCAACTTTCTTCACCTTCAATCTTCAAGACTTGAGACTTTCACGAAACTACGCCAACTCAAATTTCGTAACACCAACATCCACGGGGCGCAATACTCTAGCTACTGTATAATAAAGTGAACATTGTGTAGACAAGTAGAATGCGAGTGCTCGTGGGGGAGGGGAATTTAGTAAAATCCTTTTTTTTAGTGCCAGCGTTTGGGGTGTTACTTTAGTTTAGTCTAGAAGTAACTGGTTTTGTGCATGTGTTCAGATAATGGCCAGAACTAGATCTACCACCGAGGATGCAGGGGCGGACGCAGTGGCGTCGGCGACCGCGGAGAACCAGCTCCTGAGGCAGCAGTTACGGGAGATGGCGGGGCAGCTGGCGACCCTTACGGACCACGTGCGCCAACTGACCCAGCAGCAGCAGCAGCCCGCTGCGACGGTGGTAGTCGCCCAGGGCCCTCCTCCGGGGCCAACTGCACCAGCGATGGGACCGCCGGTGATGGAGGCCGAGACAGGGCCTGCCTCAGCCCGGGCCGTGGCACCCAAGGTACCGTTAGCCCAACGGACGGTGCCTGAGGTAGCCCCTTCGGCGGCAGCAACGGGATCGACGCCGGGAATTACAGCCAGAGACACCCTAGTGGAGACCGGGGTGATGCCTTCTTCCGTCCGGGCCGCTACTGCCACGGGGGAAGGGTCTGCTCCGCCGACTGAGCGGGATCGCATGCGCGCCAACCTAGCAGACTTCAAGAAGTACGACCCGCCGGTGTTTGAGGGGGAGACGACGGACCCCTGGGTCGTGGAGAAGTGGGTGGACACAATGGAGAAGCTGTTTGAAGACTTATTGATGGAAGAACACGAGCGGGTTCCCCTGGCCGTCTACTTTCTCGAGGGGAACGCCCGCATATGGTGGAAGACGGCACACCCTGACTCTGCGAAGGGTACCGCCCTCCCATCGTGGACCACCTTTAAACGAGAGTTGTTCGGGGCATTCTTCACCAACAGCGTCAAGAAACAATTAGAAGATGATCTGAACCACATCAGGCAGGGAAACCGAACCGTCATGGAGTACCAGCGGGAGTTTATGAGACTGGCGAACTGCGTCCCTTTCGTCATACGGGACGAGTCTCACAAGGCCCAACTGTTCGTGGACGGACTGCGTAGCGACATTTTTCAAGTGGTGGAAGCGGCGGATTTGCATACCTTCCAGAAGGTAGTCGACTGGGCCACCATTGTGGAGCGCGGCTTCGCCGTTACACGCACTCGAGGGGATGGCCCTTCTCAGCAGGAGGACAGGAAGCGGTCTCAGCCGTTTTCCGGGGGAGGCTCTTCCAGTGGGAGTCGACCCTCCAAACGGTGGAGACCCCAGCAAAGGACCAGGAGCGCACCTTCGAGAGGACAGAGATCAGATGATAGGCCTTGTGTTATCTACGGCGAGCCGCATCGGGTAACAGAGTGCTCCAAGAGGCAGGACCACTGTTTCCGGTGTGGCAAGCAAGGGCATTTCCTTTTCAACTGCCCCATGAATCAAGGCGCAGCGTCTTCAGCAGCCTCCGCGCCAGCACCTCAGCACGCGGGGTGAGGGAAAACCCCGATGACATCGGCCCCCAGACATCCAGCACCTCGACCAGCAGAGGAGAGGCCACCACAGTCAGGAGGCAGGGTCTATTCGATGGCCTACCAGCAGGCAGACCCACACGAGGACATCGTAGCAGGTATCACTCTTATTTCAGTTTACCGTGCTAGAACTCTTTTTGATACCTGAGCAACCCTCTCGTTTATGTCTTGTGATTTCGCACTGTCACATGGTTTTGAGGAGAGACCCCTACCTAGCGTTTTGTCTGTCCAAACCGCGGGGGGACCCTTGGAGACCCGCAACCTTATACCTTCCTGCCCGATAAGGTTGGGAAGGCTTCTTTGCCCCTGGGATTTGGTAGTCATTCCACTAAAGGAGTACGATGTAGTACTCGGAATGGATTGGCTCACGTGGTATCAAGCGGTGATCGACTGTGAGAAGCGCCAGGTGCGACTACAGTATCCAGAGTTTCCAGAGAACGTGTACTTAGCATGCAAGAGCATTTCCTTTTCCTCCATCATTCCAGCATCGCGAGCCAGGAAACTGATCGAGGGAGGGTGCGTGGCCTACTTGGCGCCGGTGGACTCGGCCACGAGACCCTCTGCGGCACTCTCTGACATCCCGATCGTGAAGGACTTCCCAGAGGTGTTCCCTACCGAACTGCCGGGGATGCACCCCGAGCGGGAGGTTATCTTTCCCATCGAGCTCCCACCCGGCACCCGACCGATCACGAAGGTCCCCTACAGAATGGCCTTTGCAGAACTGAAGGAACTTAAGGCGCAGCTTGAAGATCTTCTGGACAAGGGATTCATCAGACCGAGTGTGTCACCTTGGGGCGCACCGGTACTCTTTGTGCGAAAGAAGGACGGGAGCTTGCGGCTGTGCATCGACTACCGGGAAATCAACAAGGTCACAGTGAAGAACAAGTACCCCTTACCCAGGATTGATGACCTCTTCGACCAGCTGAGGGGAGCAACGGTATCACTACTAGAAATTTGACATACAGCGGCACTATTCGTTGCAATATTTAAGTAAATGTTGCTAAATATAAAATATACAGGCATTTATTAAAAATTGTTGCTACATATATTATTTATCGATATTTACAAATTATTGTTGGTGAATATGACATACAGCGGCACTATTCGTTGCAATATTTAAGTAAATGTTGCTAAATACAAAATATACAGGCATTTATTAAAAATTATTGCTAAATATATCATTTATCGATATTAACAAATTATTGTTGGTGAATATGACATACAGCGGCACTATTCGTTGCAATATTTAAGTAAATGTTGCTAAATACAAAATATACAGGCATTTATTAAAAATTGTTGCTAAATATATCATTTATCGATATTTACAAATTATTGTTGGTAAATATGAATATTTAGCTATATTTATTTTTAAATGCTGGTAAAAGATAGTTTAAATACCGGCAATTACTTTTAATGCCACTAAAAACTTTATTATGCAATTTAAAAGCAAATATTGGTAAAAGATCTTAAATTCTTACTTAAGATATAAATAAATAATATTAGATTTATTCCTGCAAATTGCACATTTTTCAGAGCAATATTTGTTCACCTTTTAGATCCAAGTTTGATCTCGAAAATCTGAAGCGTGCCAAACTGCATAAATTATAGCATTTTATGAATTTTAAATTTTTAGGGGATCAAATGCGACAAACCAAAATCACTACTTTATAGATTTCGCCGAGCCGGACGTCGTGGTGGTGTCCGTTTTTCAGTTTGACAACCCGATTATCTCGAAATACGTGAAATATATAAAAATTTGCAGTATTTTGTGAAAAAGTCCAATATTTTATGTGTCAAATTGCACAAAACTTGTAGAGGAAGGGCTTCTCTGTGATTTTGTTCTACAGTAAAGGACCTAGGTTTTTATGTTGAGAGTTAAAGGACTATCTAGCATTTTGTACAAGTTCCTATGGTGTATGGAACCTAGGGCACTTGTAGTAATCTAGAAATTCAAAATTTAATTTGAAAAAGTTCAAATGTGAATATGAATGAGAAATGGCAAAGTTGAACCTATGGGTTGTATACCGATGTGCAAATTGCACAGTTTTCAGAGCACGATGTCTGCCTTTCAGATTCGAGTCTGATCTCGAAAATCTAAAATCGCCAGTGCGACCGTCTCGTCGAATCGGTTGAAAACGATATAAACCGATTTTCGATCCGACGGTCGGATTGTTCAGAAATCAGTGAAGAAGCTAGTGGGGCCCACGACTTAAGTCGTGAATAGTAACCTCCTGTTTTAATTCCCCGCCGAGCGAACGTTGACCGATTCACTGTCTGGAGTCCGAATTTGACGGTCCAGGTAGTCGATTTTAACGGCTTTGTCATTCTAAGCGCAGTGGCGCTGACAAAATTTGCATTTGACGAGCCTAAAGCATCGTAAAACGTGCCGAACTGTATAATTTACAGTATAAGATGGAATTTAAAAATTATGGAGCTAAATTTAAGCGAACCAAAATCGCTACCTGATAGGTTTCGTCGAGCCGGACATCGTGGTGGTGTCCATTTTTCAGTTTGACAGTCCGGTTGTCTCGAAAAGCGTGAAATTTGAGAAAAATCACAGTATTTTGCATCAAAGAGCTATATTTTATGTGTCAAGTTGATCCAAACTTTTTGGAGAGGGACTTCTCTGTGTTTTGGTTCTACAGTCAGGGACCCAGACCTAAATATTTATTATAGAGGGACTTATTTGCATTTGTTGTCAAGTTTTATTGCAACTTGGTGTTGCTTCAGCAAACCCTAGCCGCAGCCCACCTGGTAACCGCAGCCACCCACGACTCCTCGTCTTCCTCTGCTACCTTTTCCGAGTACCTGCGCCGCCGGCCGCCTCCCCAGATCGCCGGAAAAGCAAGGACATTCTTGGAGCATTCTTGTTCCCGAGGTTGTTGGAGAAGGAGAGCACCAAAACCTTGTAAACTGTGCCTGGACCCTTCTGTGGTGGTGATATTCATCCAGAAGACAAGCCGCGGAGGCCGGTGCACCGCCGTGGCCGCGCGACGCCGGGGAGATCATCTCCTTCTTTCTCGGATCCGGCGAAGGTGAGGTTCGTTTGTTCTTTGTTTTCTTGCTACCTAAACCCTTGGTGCACCTTCCTTACATCCTGGAGATCACCTCTACCGAATCCCAGCGCCCGAGATGCACCCGGTCGCCGACGGGGGAGTTGCACCCGCCAGAGTCCATTTTTGCTCCGCCTCGGGCAAGTGATGCACCCGGGGTCTTGGGATCGGATCTAAATGCATGGGGACCTTCCTTTGGTCTCTGTGAAACTCTCCATGAAGTTTTAGGGCTTTCCGTTTAGGATGCGCGTCGCAGTTTGATGCCCTAGTTTTGGGCAGTTCTTGCATGGCCGTACGCCGCCGCCGCCGCTTGTTGCCGCCGGCCACCTGCCCAGTTTGCTTCATCATGTCACGACAGAGCCATTGGTACCCTTGCGGGCAACCCATGCTGGCCTGTGATGATTCCACCATTAATGGTGTTGCTCCGGCCGAGTTTGCGCCGCCGCCGTTGCTGATGCTCCTCGCCGTCGGCCATGTGTCCGGTGAGATTCGTGGAGTCAGTTAGCACCTACTGGTGCTTGTGCTTGAGACCCAGAGCCTAGGTATAGGGATCCACCATTGTTGTCTTCAAGGGTTATGTGTTAAGCTTGATGCCCACATTGTGTTCGGAGAAATGCCCGAGTGAGCCAAATTGGTTCTGGTCATCCAGCAAGTGAGCATTCGACTCCTGCAAGACTTCTGAGCTTGATGCTCACTGTACTTCAGCAATTGACTGGGTAGATGGAGAGATCTTGCAAATTGAGCTCTATAAGTTTGTGTTTTGAGCCATGTTGCTCCGGCAATGTCTCCGGTTACCCCGCAGCACCTAGTTGGTGAGCCTCTGAACATTTGGGAGTCCCTGATCATGATGCTTGCATTTAAAATTGGTTTGGTCGAGTGTAGATATTAAATGTAGCAATGTGAGCCTTTATGTCAAGAAATTGTTGGCCCGAAGTTTTACTCGGGTTTAGCATTGCTTCCAAAAGGTGAGCACGGTGTCCAGCAAGTCGAGGGCCACCTGCTGGTGGTGTCGGTTCGTTAAAATAGCACTCCAAAATTAAATACAAGAGAAAAAGGCATGAAATTGCATGCTTTTATGCAATTTGGTAAAACCCTAGGGGTCATTTTGTAAATGTAGCCTGGTAGGCTGCTGTAGACAGCGCGCACGTGGTCTCTAAACCTTTCGTTAGAGGTCCAACGACTTTCGTTGAGCGGGGTTTGGATATCGAACCGTAAATCGGCAAAATCGCCGGTTTAACGGCGATTCGGCGGTAATCATGCAATTCAAGAAATTGCGGTGATTAATTTGTGATGCCAAATATCCGTGACTTTTCCCGGTGCTGTTCCAGAGAGCCCGGTGATAAATCATCTAATCTTCTTTTTTTTTTTTTTTTTTTTTTTTTTGCAGAATGGTAATAATAATAACATTCCCTTTGAAGAACCGCCGAGTAATGAAATACAATCTTCTGAATCTAGCTTTGAAGTACCACGAAATCAAGTAATTTTTTTGTAATTAATTTATCTTAATTTTTTTGTATAAATTTATATGTACTTAAGATCAATATAGATATCCAATATATACTATATTTGAATGCAGGTTATCGAGCAAAAGTTGTTGGAAAGGATATCCATACTTTAGATAATGGGGTACCTTCTATTTCTCATTCTGAATTTTCTTATTACTTATTTCTAATATATATAAATCACCAGTTTTATTTTATTTTTTAGTTATTATTTAATATTATTTCAATATAAAAACTAGTACAAATTACTTATTGCACTTTAAAAGTTTAACTGTATTTACTTATTTTTACTCAATATTAGGGCGGAATTGAAGTATATTTGAAGAGCTTGAGAAAACCTCACAAGCATGTTGTGCAAGGTTTTTTGTTGAGTACAAATCCAACAACGAAATTAGGTGGTGTCGAGTTAGGATCACAATGCTGGGAGGTGCAAATAAATGTTCCAATAGAGCATAACGAGCCATTATTAAGATCATATAGAGATTTTCAAATAATTGGAGATGCTGTTGGAGCATCTGTGGCTTGGCCCTTTACATTTGTATAAGACCTATATTTTTATCCTTTCGTCAATTTAATTATTTAATATATAGACTTTTGACTCGTTAAAACGAACTTTTAACGTGTTCTTTTTTTGACAGGTTCAACGCAGGTAATGCTACCTTTGGAATTCAAGACAATTTAAACAATTTTAAGCTGTATTGTTATATTCACAAACAACTTTATATCGTGTACTGACCTATTTGGATGCGTTATTTATGTACGTATTGGTACTTTTGTGTTTAGAAATATTTTGTGGTCGTTTGTTATTTTTTTGGATGTTGAATGTACTGAAGATTTTAACTTATTGTTTGTTTAATTGAAAATGAGCTTAGTAAATTCTTTTTGTTATTTTGTTATGTACGATTTATGCATAAATATTGAAAATATTGAAATCTCATATTATCCATTGAATTTGTATTTTTTGAAATTGATAAGATTTAATTATTTTATGATAGTGCAAATAATAATTTATATTATTTTTATTTATTTAAAAATATAATTTAAAAATATTTAGAATTAGCGGCATTTATTAATGTCAGAATTAACAACAGATTACCAACATTTGTATAATATTGCAAATAAACTAATAATTACCGGCATTTATTAACAATAGATTACCAATATTTGTATAATATTGCAAATAAACTAATAATTACCGGCATTTATTAACAATAGATTACCAATATTTGTATAATATTGCAAATAAACTAATAATTACCGGCATTTATTAGTGTTGTAGATAATTAAAAAATACTGGCATTTAATAATATCGCTAATAACCATATCTATAACGGCATTTATTTAATGCTACTAATTATTTAATTTTAACGGCAATTTAATTAAATGCCGGTAGAAGAATCAGCAACACGACTTTAGGCGGCACTAATTGCTAAATGCCACTAATTATTTTTACGGCACTTTTTGACCTTTAGGCGGCAATTACAGAATGCCGCTAAATCACATTTTTTTTTGTAGTGTATTCTCAAAGATTGATTTGCAGTCCGGCTACCATCAGCTCAGAGTGCAAGATGAGGATATTCCGAAGACGGCTTTCCGGACCCAGTATGGCCACTACGAGTTTACAGTGATGCCGTTCGGGCTCACCAATGCCCCAGCGGTATTTATGGATATGATGAACCAAGTCTTCAGGCCCTTCCTGGATCAGTTCGTGGTGGTCTTCATCAACGACATCCTGATCTACTCGCCCACCGATGAGGAACACGAGGAGCACCTACGGATTGTTCTGCAGACTCTCAGGGAACAGAGGTTGTTTGCCAAACTTAAGAAATGCGAGTTTTGGCTTTGCGAGGTGGGGTTTCTGGGGCACATCATCTCAGCTGCAGGAATTGCGGTGGATTCCAAGAAGGTGGAGTCGGTGATCGACTGGCCCCAACCGACTACGGTAACGGAAGTCCGCAGCTTCCTGGGTCTTGCAGGATATTACAGACGTTTCGTCGAGGGCTTCTCGAAGATCGCGACCCCCCTAAACCGCCTGACCCGGAAAGGAGAAAAATTCATTTGGACGGCCCAATGCCAAGAAGGTTTCGAGGAACTCAAGAAAAGGCTAACAACAGCACCTATACTTGCGCTACCGACGCCTGGAGAGGACTTTGAGGTATACTGCGACGCATCACGGATCGGATTGGGAGGTGTACTGATGCAACAGGGGAGAGTTATAGCCTATGCCTCAAGACAGCTGAAAGAATACGAACGGAACTACCCGACGCACGACCTGGAGCTCGCTGCGGTCGTCTTTGTTCTGAAGCTTTGGAGGCACTATCTCTTTGGTGTCCACTGTAACGTGTTCTCGGACCACCAAAGCCTTAAGTACCTTTTCACCCAGAAGGAGCTGAACCTACGACAGAGACGGTGGCTGGAGTTGCTAAAGGACTACGACTTAACTATTCAATACCACCCGAGAAAAGCAAATGTGGTAGCATATGCCTTGAGCAGAAAGGGACAGACAGAGGGGACTTCAGCGGGCATGATTACCCAGCAGGATGACTTGATTGCGGAGTTCTCACGATTGAGGTTGGAGGTGGTACCAGTAGGGACGGTCGAGCGACTAATGTCTTTAATAGTCGTGCCTACCCTATTCGAGAGGATTCGAGAAGGCCAAGGTACCGATCCACAGTTAAAACTGGAACGGGATAGGATATCCCCGGAGCAGGAGGGAGACTTTATGGTGGGGACAGATGACACTCTCCGTTTTCGCGGACGGATTTGCGTGCCCGATTCTCCAGACCTGAAGAGAGAAATCTTGACAAAGGCACACTGCGCCCCCTATGCGGCGCACCCTGGGGGCACCAAGATGTACAGGGATCTCAGGCAGACCTTCTGGTGGCTGAAGCTGAAGGGGGACGTGACACGGTTCGTAGCGCACTGTCTGATCTGCCAACAAGTAAAGGCCGAGCACCAGCGGCCGGCGGGGAAATTGCAACCACTACCAGTACCGGAATGGAAATGGGAGCGATCACCATGGATTTTGTCACCGGACTCCCACATTCACAACAGGGACACGACACCGTCTGGGTCATTGTGGACCGGTTAACGAAGTCAGCACACTTCCTACCCATCCACACGACCTGGACGCGCGATCGACTGGCTCAGGTCTACATCAGCGAGATTGTGAGGTTACACAGGATACCGGCATCAATCACTTCAGACAGGGACACAAGGTTTGTCTCGAACTTCTGGCAGAGTCTGCAACGGGCCTTGGGGACCAAGCTACACTTCAGCACAGCCTTCCACCCCCAGACGGATGGACAATCTGAGCGGGTGATTCAGATCCTCGAGGACATGCTCCGAGCCTGTGTACTTGATTTGGGAGACGGATGGTCACACCACCTACCTCTTGTGGAGTTCGCCTACAACAACAGCTACCAGGCTAGCATCGGCATGGCGTCGTACGAAGCTCTGTATGGCAGACGCTGTAGGTCTCCAATCTGTTGGGACGATCTGGGGGAGCGGAAGTTTTTGGGACCGGATTTGGTGGAAGAGACTGAGGAAAAGGTACGCCTCATCAGACAGCGGCTGGTGACCGCCCAAAGCCGGCAGAAGAGCTACGCTGATCAGAGATGCCGCGACTTGGAGTTCCAGGTGGGGGAGCACGTGCTATTGCGGGTTTCACCGTCAAAAGGGGAGAAGCGGTTCGGGCTGAGAGGCAAGCTGAGCCCGCGGTATGTGGGGCCCTTTGAGATCTTGGAGCGCCTTGGCCCGGTGGCCTATCGCCTTGCCCTAACGCCGAACCTTGATCGGGTGCACGACGTGTTCCGCGTGTCCATGCTTCGAAAGTACCTCCCCGATCCATCGCGGGTGCTCGACGTCACCGCAGTCGAGCTTAAGGAGGACCTAAGCTTCGAGGAAGTACCAGTGCGAATCCTAGCCCGAGAGGACGAAAAGTTGCGGAATCGGACCATCCCCTACGTGAAGGAGCTTTGGACCAATCAGGAAGAACGTGAAGCGACCAGGGAACCA
This sequence comes from Tillandsia leiboldiana, assembly GCA_029204045.2. Taxonomy (NCBI): domain Eukaryota; kingdom Viridiplantae; phylum Streptophyta; class Magnoliopsida; order Poales; family Bromeliaceae; genus Tillandsia; species Tillandsia leiboldiana. The sequence continues at coordinate 12,755,331 of CM055073.1, forward strand.
GAGTCGAAAATGAGGGAGTGCTATCCTGATCTTTTCGCCGCGGGCGAGAGTTAAGTTTCGAGGATGAAACTTGTATTTAGTGGTGAGTGATGTAAGACCCGCTGTTCTTTTCTTGTTTTTCTCTTTCCTCCCCTACATGTAGGGATCCGGCAGGTGCTAACTTTCGAATATTTCTGGACAGTCCGTCGGGGCTCGTGGGTATTTTTAGGAGATAGAGCTCGCGAAACGGGGAACGGTGGTGCGATCGGATCTGAATTCCGACCCCGGGATCTCCCAGAAATTAATTCTAAAGTTTGCGGTCTCCAAGACGCTCTGGGATCCGTGCGGACGATCTGCACGTTTTACGAGGTAGCTATGAACCGCTTGTTTTGTCTCGTTGGGTTGGGTTTATGAACCGGGGACTTAGGGTTTCTCCCTTGGGTTTTCCTCTTTTCATCCTGTTAGGTTTCACGCGTTCTCGGCGCGAGGAAAAAGAAAAGGGAAACCGTAGAACCCAACCCTTTTTCGCTCTCGTTTCAAGACGGCGGCGAGGCTATCCGGACGTTAGAGACCGGGAGAGAGACGGAGGCCTTCTTGCTTGCGGGATCAATTGGGCAATGGTAGGACGATCCTCTTCTTCATCTTCTCCCCCGGCGGATCGAAGGTGACATTTTCTTTTTAGGTTTTGGTAGGTTTCGTTTCGGATCAGCCTTTGTGGGGGAAGCCGCCGCCGCAGCCGCGCGCCGCGCGGGGCCGCCCGCAGGCGGGCACCGCGCGGGCTGGTGCCGCGCGGGCCGCCTGCAGGTGGCGCGCCGCGCGGAAGGCGCGCCGCGCGGGGCCGCCCGCAGGCGGGCACCGCCCGGGCTGGTGCCGCGCGGGCCGCCTGCAGGCAGCGCGCCGCGCGGCAGGCGCGCCGCGCGGCGCTGCCCGCAGGAGGGCACCGCGCGGTTTGGTGCCATGCAGGCCGCGCACTGCGCTGCTAGCGCGCCGCGCGGGGCCGCCCGCAGGCAGGCACCGCGCGGGCATGTGCCGCGCGGGTCGCCCGTCGGCTGCGCGCCGCGCGGCAGGTGCGCCACGCGGGCTGCCTGGAGGCAGCGCACCGCGCGGCAGGCGAGCCGCGCGGGGCCGCCCGCAGGCAGGCACCGCGCGGGCATGTGCCGCGCGGGCCGCCCGCGGGCTGTGCGCCGCGCGGCAGGTGCGCCGGTCGGGGCTGCCTGCAGGCAGCGCACTGTGCGGCAGGTGCGCCGCGCGGGGCTGCCCGCAGGCCGGTGCCGCGCTGGCTGCCTGCTGGCAGAGCACCGCGCGGCAGGCGCGCCGTAAAGGGCCGCCGCAGACGAGTTGGGGCCGCGCAGGGCTGTTCGCAGGACGGGTGCGCGCTGCACGGGTCGGTGCCGTGCGGGGTACTTCGCCGCGCGGAGTCCTGGGATCGCGTCGGGTCTCCTGTTTTCGATGTTTTAATCGACGTTTGGCGTTAGTCACCTAGTCTTAGCTTTCTGTCGTTCCTTCAGGGATGCGGGACGACGCAAGCTCGGCAGACGTGCAACCGCGGACGAACCGATTGCCGGTCTTCTTTCAAGGTGGGTACTTTCTCCAGGATTAGTTGGGAAAGGGTGTAGATTGTAAGATGCAAGTTTGGGCAAAGGTGTTTTTCTAAAGTATTCTCTATGTGCAATGCTGACCCCGTTTTACATTACTTATCTAATTAATCACCTAAATATCTGACTATGAGGCTCGTGTGACTGCACGCACACCGGCGGTTTGGCCACCGCGAGGGTGTGCTTTTCCGGAAAAGTGGAACGTTGACCCGTGTACCTGTCACGCCCCGAGTTTAAAAACCAGCGTCTAAATTTTTTTTTTTTTTTTTTTTTGAAATCAGAGTTTAAAACCGGCCAGGGCGCAACAGACCGCCACATATATAGAAGAGTCACAATCCCACTGGGGATTGAGCCTTTTCTATATATGCACGGCTCACTTGGCATACAACCAGAGTACTAACTACGTACATCTACTAAGCAAGATTTAATTACAATATCAATAACTTCTCAATTACATTGCATTACATTTGATACAACAAATAACTAAATACTTGATCTTATCGGCTGTCCAGGGTCAAGCTCTATCTCGTGATCTCACCAACTCGTCCCGACATCTCAACACCCGCTCGACCTGAAAAACAGTCACCCGAGGGTGTGAGACACACCGAAGTGTATCCTAGTGGGCACGACGAGCCGAGAAATAGCAGATCATACCTACTGGTATACAATGCTAGAGGATAGTAATAGATCAGGGGTTAGGGTAAAGCAGATATATAATTGGTGCTGTAAAGAAAGCAAAACTCATACTCTGGGTACAAGCATAGGAGATAATTTTAGCAGTATTTAAAACATGTATCAGGATAATCAACACATCAAGGAGTTAGGACAATCAGCAAGATAACAATGGAACTATAATCAGAGGCATCACATAGAATCATATAAAGGTAGATAACTAGAAGCCAGATCAAAGAATCAAAGAATCATGTTAAAGCAACTTAACAACACATGCATCAAATAGATGAAAACGCAAAGACCCAATCACAAGCTACCATATTGGCCTTCACAAGACCTCAGGCAAGGCTGCCCTGTTGGCACCACCTGGTTGACATTCCCCAAACTAGGGTCACGGGTTGCCTCAGCTAACCACTTTACCGGTAAAGAACATCGCTACGGGTAGCAAATCCGCTGATGTTCGTGAAGTACAACAGTGCGGGCGAATCATATGCAAATGCTCAAGCTCACGGTCCACTGACCGGGTAATCGGCAACAAGCCGGGAAATCCCCACTGGGTTGCAAGGGCAAAAACCAACTGAATCTCAACACTCATGCAGGAACACTCAGCAATAAATCTCAACTCATATGCAAGATCAAGGCAAATCTCTCTCAACAGAAGCTCACAGATAAACTCAACTCAACCACACAAACCAACCAAATGATACAAAACTTAAACACATATTTTTAAGAAAACTGTTTTGAAAAGTCCAAACCTCGAAGAGCATTGCTCTCGTCCTATCAAACAAGAACAGACTCAGGCGACACTACGAAGCTTGGGTTTAGGTCCAAACCTCGCAGAGCAGTGCCTTTGTCCTATCAAACAAGAACAGACTCCGGCGACCCTACGAAGCGGGGTAAAACCTCAGTTAAATAAATCTATGTGCTCAGAGATGTATCATTTGATCAGCAGAACAAACAGGCTCACTAATCAACCATGAAAATGTCCGAGTAAAAGTATAAATGCTAGAGGTGCTATGGACAATCATGTAAGGCAAAATAGAACAGATAACAGGCATAGATCAGGCAGATAGCAGATATAATATAATCAAAGAAAGGCAGTCTCAAAGTAATGCTTAAGCTATCAAAAACAGGGGTCCAACCAATACCGTACACAGAGGGCCGAAATGATAAAGCCCGGACCGAAGATAAACCCACCTGATATAACGCAGGCGGCTAATCTGAACCAACTGTACGCTCAGCACACCAGATGCTACCGAATAACCCTGAATGTGAATTAAGGTTCAGGAATCAACTTACTAACCAGTATATGATGTGACTTTTGCATCTAAACCCTTAGGGTTTTCAAATTCTCACTTTTAGTGCCAATTTGGGCACTGTTTTTACCCGTTCTCTCAACTGGAGATTCATTTGAACATTCCGTCACTTCCAGCAGGTGACTTACATCTTGCTGAACATCGTGCTCACCAATTTGTGGCAGTACGGATCCCGAGGCAAACTTTGGCCCATAAATTATGCTCTAACTTAGCCTAAATGCCATTTTATTTCTTCGAGACCTCAAATGCTAATTCTAACGCGAGCATCGCGTCCAGTGACCCCAAATTAGCTAGGAATGCACTGTCGCGGCTTCGCAAACAGCCCGGGACATGGTTTTGGGCCAACATTTCATCAAAAGGTTGTTTTAACTACAACTTTTAATCTAAACTTCAAACCCGCAAACTTTGTATATGAAAAGGTCTTTAAATATTGCAAGGATCACAGGGCTCACCCTAGTTGCAGCCCAGATCTGCTGGATCAAGAAGATCCCTCATCTTGCAAACATACAAGTTCATCTTGCTCCAACTTTCATTCCACACAGAACCATCTTGGTCTGAAGTGAGCATCAAGCTCAGGGGACAAATTGGAACAAATTTGATATTTACAGTTAGGTCTAAATCCAACTTAATCTTCTTTGCGGCATTTGATCAAATAGTTGGCATGCACATATTACAACATTTAACATAACCAAGTTTCAAGCTTGGTTCTCAGCAAGTAATGGACCATTTGCTTTAAAACTTGAAGTGAATTGATCCACAAGGCTCAGGTAACAATCCCAGCAACTTGGTCTTAATTTTGCACCCTCGAATTTCCGGAGCCCGAGGTTGAAGAAGATGCCACAAGCATTGAAAATTGTGATAGCTCAACCAGGGACTCTGGGGCTCAGCAACTTGACCAAAATGTTGCTAAATACCATTTCTAACTTACCTGAACCCGTGCCTGGCGACGGGGTGCGGCGGCGGCGGGGAGCAAAGCTCGGTTTGGAGCTTCAACTCCATTAATGGCGGATCTTTACAGAAGCCATAAGAAGTCTTCCAACTTATATGGAAGCTTCCTCTGGTTCATACAAAGCTTCCCGACCCTTCCTTCCCGGCCGGAGGTGGCCGGATCGCCGGCGGCGACGTTGGGTTCCAATTTCGGGTCATCCATGGCCGACCCTCATTCGGGCTGCATGGGAGCCATGCAAAAGCATGGTTGAGATCCTCTTGGTCCCATAAACACTTCTGGGTAGATGGCCGGCGACGGAGAAGCTCGCCGGAGCCGGAGCACGAAGTTCGGCCAACATGTATAAAAACTCGAAACTAGGGTTTCGATTTTTCTTCCAAAATACTCAACCAAAACTTCTCAAACTTTGCAGAAATAATAAAAGGGTCATACAGTCCCTGCCTACCAAGTTTGAGCCATTTTGGTCCATCGCTTGCGGAGTTTTTCCGAGGCGAAGCAACCTTAGGTTTCCGGCCATAATTGGCTCCCGCCGGCCAAGCAACATGCATGGGAGCTCAGGGCTTTTCTGGGAGGATTCTAAGGACCTAAGGAGTCCACTGCTAATGGTCCGGGGTGCTAGAAACCGTTGGTTAAGGATCCTCACCTTAGCCGAGCACGGGGAAGATAGGATGAAGCCGGATCTTGGTTCCCTCTCTACGCGCGGCCAAGGCTCTCTCCAGCAGGGTCCTTCAAGCACCAGGAACTCCTCAGACACCTCCCAATCCAACCTTGAAGAGATCCAGTCCAACTTCACACCTCGTCGGAGAAAGGAAGAAAAAGAAAGGTGGCTGCGACGGCACTCGGCGGCGGCTGGGGTAGGGTACACCAGGGCTCGGTTGCGGCCTCTCTATGAAGCTCTCAGAAGAAGGTTGGGCTAAACCTTAAAGCTCTTGGTTGAACTTTTCTTTAAGAATTCAAGAGAAGATCTATTATAGCCTTCTCACCTTAACTCCGGTGACCCGAACGGCCGGAGGTTACGGCAGCCGAGGGGACGCGTCGGTTATGGCCTGAAGAAGCTGGTGGAGGCTTCAGTTACGAAGAGGAAGAGGCAGGGTCTCGGGTATCCTTCCACACATGCGTTAAATGCACATTTTGCACAAAACCCCCTACACTCTTATCCCTAAACTCTAGGGTCCCATCTGTAGGTAACATATGCACCCAGAACCCTCACCATAAAGTCCCTAAACAATTAGTGCATAAAATATTAACTTTTTATACAAATTAGTCCAATTTTAGGTGCTTTTCATGCATTTCGAGGCAATCCGCTCATCAAAATGCGAAACGGACTTCGCCACGACGTCTGGCTCGTCGAGACCTGTCAGGTAGCGTATTTGTTTGGTTCGTTTGACGCCCGGATTAAAAGTCGTTCCATAAAGTTCGACTCAATATAGCGCGTGGCACGCACTTCGATGCACCCGGATCGCCAAACGCGAAATCCGTCAGCGCCATCGCGCTCAGAACGTCAAAATTAGCTAGGACTCATTACTAATACTCCTATGTTAAAATTCTAGATAGTGGTTCGACCATTCATGATCACAAGGGGTTAAAAAATTCAAAGGTTACTATTCACTTAAGTCGCGGGGCCCACTTTTTTGATTTCTGATTTCTGGAAGATCCGACTGTCAGATCGAAAATATATGAATATGAAACTTCTATGTTTCGACGAGACGATCGCAATGGTGATCTCGGATTTTCCAGATCAGACCCCGATCAAAAGTCGACATTTCTGGGCCACTATTATACCACTAAAAATTCTCATTTTTGCCAAAATTACCAATTCCGTAAATTCCAAAGGTAATTATAAAGTCTTTAATTTTCTAGATTACTACATTACCCACAACTTCTAAGAAGTTTCGTCCCCGAAACTTAACAAAACATACTTTAAAAGTTTTCTAAGTATTAACTTATTACATCGTTGTTTCAACATTTCAAGCTCCCGATGGGCCTTCCCCTGACGGCTCGCCATGCTGTGTCAGAGTATAGACCCGTCCTCCCGTCACTTGGCGGGGTCCCTCAGTTTGGCGCGATGAAGGACGATTTGAGGCAGCCACGCTCTGGGTTGGCGCTGGAGGCCGGGCAGCAAGAGGTGGCACAGCCAATGCTGGTGGGTTCGCAGCAGATCTCCGCTGGCAGTTAGCAGAGATATGGCCAGGCTGACCACAATTATAGCATCTTCCGTGGCGCAGGTCGCAAGTCATGGGTTGATGATCTGCCCCGCAGAAGACGCAAGGCCTCGCCCTATGTTGACGATTGAAGGTCCGAGAACCACTGGATTGGTTCTGATTTCCTGGGGGTCTAGGGGGTCTTCTATTTGATCCAGATGATCCCTCCCCATTTCCAGCGAACTGTCGCTTCATCCCTTTTCCTTTATCCATCGCTGCCCGCTCAGCCCGGGAGATTTTCAATTCAGCCTCAATGGCAAGGCAGCGCTCGATACATTCGTCGTAGTCGGTGATCAAATGTGAAGACAACTGACGCCGGATCTCGTGTCGCAGGCCTTGAGTAAATAATCTAACCTTGCGACGCTCGTCCTGCACCGCTTGTGGCACCAGGTCAGCAATTTTCGTAAATTCTTCTTCGTACTCCCTCAGGGTGTGGTCTCCTTGGCGCATGTTTTCCAAGTCCCGCTCTAATGCCTCTCGTGCTGTCTCCTTTAGGTAGCGGTGGTACAGAGCCACCCTAAATTGCTCCCAGGTAGGCTTAGGTGCATCAGGAGCAAAATTGTGGCGTTGGTAGCGCAGCCACCATAAGCTTGCGCTGACACCGAGGCAGTGCACCCCCAGCGTCACCTTATCTTGCTCTTCAGTGTCCAAATCTCTAAACAGCTTCTCCATGTGGTTTAGCCATTCTTCAAGGGCCCAGGGGTCCTTTTCACGGCCTGAGAATTCTTGGGGCTTGAATTTATTAAACTCCAGCAGGACTCCCCTGACTCTTGATCTTTCTTCCTTGTACGTTGCTCTGGCAGCTTCCAGGGCCGCAGGATCGTTAGGATTGTTACCCCCTGCCACCCCGGGAGCATCCACAGTTGCAGCAACGGCTTCAGATGCAGCCGATTCAGCCGGTGGTACTGGTGCAGGAGGAACAGGAGGTCCCTCGTTCGCAGAGGCTGGTGCTGCAGGTGGTGCAGGTGCAGCAGGAACATTGGCCTCCCGCTGCATGTACTGTTGTATCATTGCAGCCATTTGAGCCAACTGGTCCTCAAATCTTTGCATTCTGTCGGGGATCTCTGGGCCCCCACTTTCAGCAGTTGCTTGGGCAGCCCCCCGACCCATGCCAGTCCCTTGACCACCACCAGCACCACGCCGAGTGCGAGCCATAACTGCAATAGTTAATAATTTATCTTAGTACGGACGACCCACAACTTCTGTTTTGACCTATCAGACTTAGAACACTACCCAACGCTCTCTCGTAGCACGAGTCATCCTAGGGTTCGTTCCTAGCCAAACCTAGACATTGCGTTTCCTATTGCTCTGATACCATCTAATCTGTCACGCCCCGAGTTTAAAAACCAGCGTCTAAATTTTTTTTTATTTTTTTTTTTGAAATCAGAGTTTAAAACCAGCCAGGGCGCAACAGACCGCCACATATATAGAAGAGTCCCAATCCCACTGGGGATTGAGCCTTTTCTATATATGCACGGCTCACTTGGCATACAACCAGAGTACTAACTACGTACATCTACTAAGCAAGATTTAATTACAATATCAATAACTTCTCAATTACATTGCATTACATTTGATACAACAAATAACTAAATACTTGATCTTATCGTCTGTCCAGGGTCAAGCTCTATCTCGTGATCTCACCAACTCGTCCCGACATCTCAACACCCGCTCGACCTGAAAAACAGTCACCCGAGGGTGTGAGACACACCGGAGTGTATCCCAGTGGGCACGACGAGCCGAGAAATAGTAGATCGTACCTACTGGTATACAATGCTAGAGGATAGTAATAGATCAGGGGTTAGGGTAAAGCAGATATATAACTGGTGCTGTAAAGAAAGCAAAACTCATAATCTGGGTACAAGCATAGGAGATAATTTTAGCAGTATTTAAAACATGTATCAGGATAATCAACACATCAAGGAGTTAGGACAATCAGCAAGATAACAATGGAACTATAATCAGAGGCATCACATAGAATCATATAAAGGTAGATAACTAGAAGCCAGATCAAAGAATCAAAGAATCATGTTAAAGCAACTTAACAACACATGCATCAAATAGATGAAAACGCAAAGACCCAATCACAAGCTACCATATTGGCCTTCACAAGACCTCAGGCAAGGCTGCCCTCTTGGCACCACCTGGTTGACATTCCCCAAACTAGGGTCACGGGTTGCCTCAGCTAACCACTTTACCGGTAAAGAACATCACTACGGGTAGCAAATCCGCTGATGTTCGTGAAGTACAACAGTGCGGGCGAATCATATGCAAATGCTCAAGCTCACGGTCCACTGACCGGGTAATCGGCAACAAGCCGGGAAATCCCCACTGGGTTGCAAGGGCAAAAACCAACTGAATCTCAACACTCATGCAGGAACACTCAGCAATAAATCTCAACTCATATGCAAGATCAAGGCAAATCTCTCTCAACAGAAGCTCACAGATAAACTCAACTCAACCACACAAACCAACCAAATGATACAAAACTTAAACACATATTTTAAGAAAACTGTTTTGAAAAGTCCAAACCTCGAAGAGCATTGCCCTCGTCCTATCAAACAAGAACAGACTCAGGCGACACTACGAAGCTTGGGTTTAGGTCCAAACCTCGCAGAGCAGTGCCTTTGTCCTATCAAACAAGAACAGACTCCGGCGACCCTACGAAGCGGGGTAAAACCTCAGTTAAATAAATCTATGTGCTCAGAGATGTATCATTTGATCAGCAGAACAAACAGGCTCACTAATCAACCATGAAAATGTCCGAGTAAAAGTATAAATGCTAGAGGTGCTATGGACAATCATGTAAGGCAAAATAGAACAGATAACAGGCATAGATCAGGCAGATAGCAGATATAATATAATCAAAGAAAGGCAGGCTCAAAGTAATGCTTAAGCTATCAAAAACAGGGGTCCAACCAATACCGTACACAGAGGGCCGAAATGATAAAGCCCGGACCGAAGATAAACCCACCTGATATAACGCAGGCGGCTAATCTGAACCAACTGTACGCTCAGCACACCAGATGCTACCGAATAACCCTGAATGTGAATTAAGGTTCAGGAATCAACTTACTAACCAGTATATGATGTGACTTTTGCATCTAAACCCTTAGGGTTTTCAAATTCTCACTTTTAGTGCCAATTTGGGCACTGTTTTTACCCGTTCTCTCAACTGGAGATTCATTTGAACATTCCGTCACTTCCAGCAGGTGACTTACATCTTGCTGAACACCGTGCTCACCAATTTGTGGCAGTACGGATCCCGAGGCAAACTTTGGCCCATAAATTATGCTCTAACTTAGCCTAAATGCCATTTTATTTCTTTGAGACCTCAAACGCTAATTCTAACGCGAGCATCGCGTCCAGTGACCCCAAATTAGCTAGGAATGCACTGTCGCGGCTTCGCAAACAGCCCGGGACATGGTTTTGGGCCAACATTTCATCAAAAGGTTGTTTTAACTACAACTTTTAATCTAAACTTCAAACCCGCAAACTTTGTATATGAAAAGGTCTTTAAATATTGCAAGGATCACAGGGCTCACCCTAGTTGCAGCCCAGATCTGCTGGATCAAGAAGATCCCTCATCTTGCAAACATACAAGTTCATCTTGCTCCAACTTTCATTCCACACAGAACCATCTTGGTCTGAAGTGAGCATCAAGCTCAGGGGACAAATTGGAACAAATTTGATATTTACAGTTAGGTCTAAATCCAACTTAATCTTCTTTGCGGCATTTGATCAAATAGTTGGCATGCACATATTACAACATTTAACATAACCAAGTTTCAAGCTTGGTTCTCAGCAAGTAATGGACCATTTGCTTTAAAACTTGAAGTGAATTGATCCACAAGGCTCAGGTAACAATCCCAGCAACTTGGTCTTAATTTTGTACCCTCGAATTTCCGGAGCTCGAGGTTGAAGAAGATGCCACAAGCATTGAAAATTGTGATAGCTCAACCAGGGACTCTGGGGCTCAGCAACTTGACCAAAATGTTGCTAAATACCATTTCTAACTTACCTGAACCCGTGCCTGGCGACGGGGTGCGGCGGCGGCGGGGAGCAAAGCTCGGTTTGGAGCTTCAACTCCATTAATGGCGGATCTTTACAGAAGCCATAAGAAGTCTTCCAACTTATATGGAAGCTTCCTCTGGTTCATACAAAGCTTCCCGACCCTTCCTTCCCGGCCGGAGGTGGCCGGATCGCCGGCGGCGACGTTTGGTTCCAATTTCGGGTCATCCATGGCCGACCCTCATTTGGGCTGCATGGGAGCCATGCAAAAGCATGGTTGAGATCCTCTTGGTCCCATAAACACTTCTGGGTAGATGGCCGGCGACGGAGAAGCTCGCCGGAGCCGGAGCACGAAGTTCGGCCAACATGTATAAAAACCCGAAACTAGGGTTTCGATTTTTCTTCCAAAATACTCAACCAAAACTTCTCAAACTTTGCAGAAATAATAAAAGGGTCATACAGTCCCTACCTACCAAGTTTGAGCCATTTTGGTCCATCGCTTGCGGAGTTTTTCCGAGACGAAGCAACCTTAGGTTTCCGGCCATAATTGGCTCCCGCCGGCCAAGCAACATGCATGGGAGCTCAGGGCTTTTCAGGGAGGATTCTAAGGACCTAAGGAGTCCACTGCTAATGGTTCGGGGTGCTAGAAACCGTTGGTTAAGGATCCTCACCTTAGCCGAGCACGGGGAAGATAGGATGAAGCCGGATCTTGGTTCCCTCTCTACGCGCGGCCAAGGCTTGCTCCAGCAGGGTCCTTCAAGCACCAGGAACTCCTCAGACACCTCTCAATCCAACCTTGAAGAGATCCAGTCCAACTTCACACCTCGTCGGAGAAAGGAAGAAAAAGGAAGGTGGCTGCGGCGGCACTCGGCGGCGGCTGGGGTAGGGTACACCAGGGCTCGGTTGCGGCCTCTCTATGAAGCTCTCAGAAGAAGGTTGGGCTAAACCTTAAAGCTCTTGGTTGAACTTTTCTTTAAGAATTCAAGAGAAGATCTATTATAGCCTTCTCACCTTAACTCCGGCGACCCGAACGGCCGGAGGTTACGGCAGCCGAGGGGACGCGTCGGTTATGGCCTGAAGAAGCTGGTGGAGGCTTCAGTTACGAACAGGAAGAGGCAGGGTCTCGGGTATCCTTCCACACATGCGTTAAATGCACATTTTGCACAAAACCCCCTACACTCTTATCCCTAAACTCTAGGGTCCCATCTGTAGGTAACAAATGCACCCAGAACCCTCACCATAAAGTCCCTAAACAATTAGTGCATAAAATATTAACTTTTTATACAAATTAGTCCAATTTTAGGTGCTTTTCACGCATTTCGAGGCAAACCGCTCATCAAAATGCGAAACGGACTTCGCCACGACGTCCGGCTCGTCGAGACCTGTCAAGTAGCGTATTTGTTTAGTTCGTTTGACGCCCGGATTAAAAGTCGTTCCATAAAGTTCGACTCAATATAGCGCGTGGCACGCACTTCGATGCACCCGGACGCCAAACACGAAATCCGTCAGCGCCATCGCGCTCAGAACGTCAAAATTAGCTAGGACTCATTACTAATACTCCTATGTTAAAATTCTAGATAGTGGTTCGACCATTCATGATCACAAGGGGTTAAAAAATTCAAAGGTTACTATTCACTTAAGTCGCAGGGCCCATTTTTTTGATTTCTGATTTCTGGAAGATCCGACCGTCAGATCGAAAATATATGAATATGAAACTTCTATGTTTCGACGAGACGATCGCAATGGTGATCTCGGATTTTCCAGATCAGACCCCGATCAAAAGTCGACATTTCTGGGCCACTATTATACCACTAAAAATTCTCATTTTTGTCAAAATTACCAATTCCATAAATTCCAAAGGTAATTATAAAGTCTTTAATTTTCTAGATTACTACAGTACTCCACGTGAGGGTGACGTAATGGGGGCCCTCGTGGGTGGGGGGTGTGAGCGGTGATGCCGAGGCAGGTGCTCGGCGGCCGAGGCAAGTGCTCGGCAGGGGTTTCCGAGGTAGGTGCTCGGAGGGGCTGCCGGGGGAGGTGCCCGGATTGTTTTACACAGGGTTACCTACTGTTGATTACATCTTGAGGCGAGGGTTGCTCCAGTTGTTATTGGTTTGCCGTTTTATTGCCCTTTATGCTCTTACTTTCCTTTATAGTCACTGACTTCCCACTTTGTGACAGGTTCGTCCAGGGGCGAGTGCTGGGGCGCTGGTGAGGTCGTGAGAGCGCTGTTCTGGCTTTTAGCAACAGCAGACATAGTGACTGTCCTTTCCTTGTTCTTTTATTATTCATGTTAGTTAGTTGCGGATTGCGATACCCCCGTGGGATCGACGTGGATATTGCCTTCTTCCTTTATAGTTATTGAATGAATGTCTTTCCTTTTCCTCTCTTGACCGTTTTAAACTACGAACAACAAAAATCAGGGAAAACCGTTTGCGAAAATCATTTTTAAAGTGTGGGTGTCGTGTGGGCACCGCTTTTAAAACCTTGTGGGATTTATGTGATTTCGAAAATGGTTTTACAAAATCAGGCATCGGGTGGGTGCCATTTTTAAGAACTCTGTGGATTTATGTGGCTTTGAAACGGGTTTTTAAAACATCGGCGTCGGGTGGGCGTCGCTTTCAAAACTCTGTGATTATTTATCCTTTTAAAATAGTCGGCCATTTTCAAAGTGTGAGAGTTGATTGAATGTATGGTTTGCATGTTGAATGTGTCTGTGCCTCGATCTATTGTGGTTAAAGCCTGTATGAGATGCGTATTGTAGTCAGGACGCCGTGCATATACAAAGGAGACTCTGCCCGTTTGCAGAGTGAATTTGTATATGCGGCGGGTCTGTGTGCGCACCGGGGAGGAATTGTTTTTAAGAAAAATATATATATATTACGTTGATCTGGGAGCATCGGTGGCTCTTCTTCCGTGCGTTCGAACCCCCGGGGCGCGACATGGTATCGGAGCGGGAATAGGGTTGTAAACAATGGTTGAAGGTGAAAACATCAATAGACCACCGTTCTTCGATGGAACAAATTATGCTATTGGAAAGTACGCATTAGAGCATTTTTAATTTCCATCGATGAACGGGTTTGGCAATCAATTGAGTTTGGATGGTCATATCCTACTGAGATTATTGTCGATGTTGTCACCATCAAACCTAGGTCGAAATGGACCAAGGAAGAGATTGATGCATCTTCTTACAACGACAAGGGAATTAATACTTTATTTAATGCCTTGTCTCAAACTGAGTTCTCTCGCGTCTCGGCATGTGAGACCGCGAAAGAAATCTGGGATACTCTACATGTTACACATGAGGGTACAAGTCTTGTGAAGATTCAAAAACTGCAAATGCTTACGAGCAAATTTGATTCAATTCATATGGCATAAAATGAATCTTTCACAGATTATTATACACGATTGCAAGATATCGTAAATACATGTGTTAACTTGGGAGAGAAAATTTCAGAATCTAAAGTTGTAAGAAATATTTTGAGAACTCTTCATGAAAGATTTCGCCCTAAGGTCGCAACCATTGAAACAGTAAAACACCCGAACGAAATCAAAGTAGAAAAATTAGTTGGTGCACTTCAAACGTATGAATGACTTTTCCTACTAACTATTCTTCTGGAAAGCCTTCCTCTTCTTCTAAGTCTTCAGTTTTTGCATTGAAATAAACAAAGGAAGAAGACGCGGATTCATCCTCCTCAGACGCTGATGATAATCTATCCATGGAGGATTTCGAGAAACAAATTGCATTCTCGACAAGAAAATTTCGCCGAAGCTTTCGAAGGGGAAATTCAAGCAAACCATCATCCTTCGTTAAGTCCAAGAAAGGCAAAGGAAATTTAAGCTTTAAATCAAGAAAGCAAGAAGGTTCTTCAAAGGACAAGAAGAACACAGAGGGACAAATCCAGTGCTTCAAATGCCGAGGTTTTGGCCATATCTCAACGGAGTGTCCCAACAAGAATCCGTCAAAGAAGAAGGCTATGCAAGCCGTCACATGGGATGACACTTCCACTTTTGATGAGTCATCTTCCAGTGATGAGGATAACAACGCTACAGCATTCATTGCGTCCACAACTTCACCCTTCGTGTGTTTTTCAACGACTTCCTCTGGATCGTTATCCATCTCCTCCTTGAATGAAAAAACTGTAACGGATGATGAACCAAGCGATTCCGAAGGTGAAGATTTTGCTTTTGCCTATCATAAATTGTTAAAGGATTCAAAGAAATTGGCAAAGTATAACAAGAATTTGAGAAGAAATTTGTGGGATCTTGAAGAACAATCCAACAAAGCAATTTCTCTCTCAAAAGCTCTTGAAAAGGAAAGGGACAACTTGATCAAGATAAACACTTCCTTTCAAGAGAAGAATGAGCATTTTGAGAAGGAAAATATCAAATTGGTGGATAAAGCAAATCACTTCTTGAAGCTCCACTCCGAGGCTCAACAAGAAAAATTGGAGATGACGAAGACCATATTCCAACTTAAGGAAGATTTGAAGCGATTCTCTTCAGGAAGGAGCAAGTTGGATAAATTGCTTGGTCTCGGTCAAACGAATCGTTTGAGTCTTGGATACGTTCGAACTAGTGAGGATCCAAGTTCGAGTGGTACGAAGTTTGTGCCTCAGTCGGTTGCTCCTACTCCGACGAAAATCATCGCATCCAATGTTAACAAGTCTACCTCATTGCGTTCAGGTTCAACGTCTACCAAGGTATGTTATCGTTGTGGTTTTGCAGGGCACATAAGACGGAATTGCAAGTATGGAGTCAAGTGGCCAAATCAAGCAATATTTGGAACAACTACCAACAAGTTCATCCACCAGAAGTTTCGCAAGAACCATCTAAAGGTGAAGAACAATGGTAGTACACCACCCGAGATGACATCGTCATGGAACGTAAAGAAAAGTGATCAAACGTACAAGACGCGTTCACCAAAGAGATCAACGTCACGATCATTGCCTACGTATTCCAAAACTCGTAAGGTTTGGGTGCGCAAAGGTGAACTTTTCCCTTGTCTTGTCATTCATACATCACTACATGTATATGACAATTCGTCTTGGTATCTGGACAGTGGTTGTTCCCGTCACATGACTGGTGATAAAAACTATTTTCAATCTTTAGAGAAAACCTCCGGAGGACTTGTAGTTTTCGGAGATGGTCGATCTTCAAAAATAGTTGGCAAAGGAATAATTGCTATTCCAGATGGCCTGGTTTTGAACAATATTTTATTTGTTGAAGGCCTTAAGACTAACCTCATAAGCATTAGTCAATTGTGTGATAATGATTTTTCAGTTAATTTCTCTAAAGTTGAATGCATGTAACTGACGAAAATCATTCATTCTTTTTTACAAGGGTTAGATCTCAAAATAACTGCTATGTAGTTCCTAATAAATTTTCTAAACATTGTAACCTAGTGTCACTTGATAATGAAACACTTTGGCATGAAAGACTAGGTCACACGAACTTTAAGGAACTATCTAGAATATCTAACAAGGACATAGTTAGAGGTGTTCCTAAATTGAGTTTTAAAGAAAACCTTGTATGTGGTGGTTGCCAAAAGGAAAAACAAACTAGATCCACTCACAAGAATTTGAACCATATAGGAACAAAACGCTCATTAGAATTATTGCATATGGACTTAATATGGCCGACTCGTCAACCTAGTTCACTACAATAAAATTAGGTTATAGGGACACATGTTTGTGACACTTTTGTATAAGTGTCCTATCTATATTCCATCTATATCCAAAATTAGGTTATAGGGACATATTTTTGGGACACATTACAAAAATGTGTCGCTATACACCCTAGCGACGGCATATATAGCAACACTTACAATAAGTGTCGGTATTTTTGTCAGCGATATTTTTTTAGATTTTAGAAACACTTAAAAGTGTCGCTATAGCCTAATTTTATTGTAGTGTAAGTGTATGATTAAGTATCTGAAATAAACATCATATTTGTCATTCTAGTTCTTTTTTTTAATAAAATAAATTATTTTATAGGTAAAATATGTTATTTTACTAAAATTTTATGCTAAATTTTTTTAAAATTTAATACATATTTCTGAATAGGTTATTTAGACATCTAAAACGGGTCTTAAAACTTCGGTTACCAACTGTATAGTGTAATTAAAAATGTGAGGAGTAAAATAGAATAAACTAAAAGGCCAGTGGCTTAGAATGCAATTTACACGAAACGCACAGGACAAGGATCACAGGTCAACTTGAGCAGCACATAACTAACATAATCAAAAGCCCAATTACATGGCGTGACGACCCAGAATATATGTCTCCCAAAAAAAGTTGTTACATTAATAAATGCTCAACGAACCCTATTCATAGCCTCGGCATCAACGAATAGCCAATAGCGTGTGGCCACTGATGATGCATATGCATACGCGCAACAGTAACAAGACTATTCGTATTCGCATATAACGAAGTAGCAGAGAAAGATGTCGTCGCAATAAATGCAAGTAAGAATTTGAAATACTCGCTCCATTTTTTTCTGTTTTTTTTGAGTAATGTTATGCTCACCACTAATAAATTTTCTATAATTCTTTTCACAAACTTGCATTAGTGGCTAGTGGCTACGGGTAAGTAGATATTCAAAATTTTATTTCAATATAAATTTAAACAAAACAAATTTATTTGATATTAGACTAATATAATTTTAAATATAAATATTAAAAATAAAAAATTTACGGAATTGAATTTGAATATAAATTTTATTTGTACCATATATGAAACTGACCCTAAATTAATTTTATATTATATTTATATGTATATTTAATGTTAAATTTGAATTTCTATTTTAAAATTTTAGATTTTTGTCATATGTTTTGAAAAATAAATAAATATTTCGGGTTTGAGTTTTCGTGTTCAAATTCGAATTTCGAATTTTTAGTCGGATTAGGATTTGAAAATAGATTTTTAAAATCCGTTGGATTCGGGTTTGGATTCAAATTTTGAGTTTGGGAGTTAGGTTTGAATTTAGATTTTTAAAAATTCACCTCGAATCCGACCCGTTGACATCCCTATTATTGACCGGTCACATATCATTAAAATTTTAAATCTAGCTATTGAAATTGATGAGTTTATAAAAAATAACATTTGAAATGCTTTTACGCATAACATTAATTTATCTTTTCTGATTGATACCTGCTGAGACCAGAATTTTTGCCACTTAAGGGTGACACGTGGCGGATACCGTCAGCCGACAAGATATCAGCCGACAGGAGAATGAGTTAGAAGAAGAAGAGTCGTGACCGGTCTCAGTCGCGTAAGAATATAGCACGCGACGTGTGCCATCGGCTGAAAGCATCGGCCGATAGGAGAGGCAACCGATAAGAGGAGTAACGCCTCGTCCAAGGTCGACTTCGACCGTTGCCAGACCGCTCCAATCAAGCGACGAGGAAGGTGAGAGTCAAAGTTAGCCTTCGGTTGCTCAAGCCGAAAAGGAAAAGATTTTGAAAGGAAGGAAGGTGGGATACGGGCGCAAATCCTGCAACTAGCCCAGAACGGCAAGCCGCGCCCAGTACTGGAAAGCGTCAAGAATCACGCTCTGGCGCAATGAATGAGGGGATGAATTTAGACGAAAAATGGCTATGATGGTTCCCAAACTATGCATATACGCCGATGATCCAGTATCGACGTTAAATTTCCTAAGGATGCGCATAATAATCATTGGGAAAGGAAGCCTCTCAGTCGGATGAGCATTTTCAACATATCTTGCCATCCTTGACCATATAAGATAAGGAATATTGAAGTTTGATCCCAACGAAGCATAGGATGTCCAAGGAGATAGAGAAATAACATTCTATCCCATCGAAGAACTTTAGTTTGCATATTTGGAAGAATGTTGTAGCAAACTATAAAGTTCAGGAATCTATACTCCGGTCGAAGTTCTTTTGAAAGAACAGAATTTCCCGCCGACCGAGTATCCGGCAAACAAATTCCATCTACAACCGTTCTCCAGGTTGTATTGGTCATTACATGACCCTTCAAATAATGAATCCCATCAATTCGGACATTCATTCCTAACACCTCTCCAATCAATTGAGGCGTTATCTTTAGCTTGACATTCCGGACCATTGTCTGAAATTCCTTGGGTCCGCCCTCATGATCCTGAAGATAGGTAGCACATTGGTAAAATGTCCTCACAAGATGAAGACAATATCCATAAGTCTCTGGGAAATTGCAGATGGGAGCAAGTCCTGCTTGATCAAAAAGTGTTCCGAACACTTTTGAACGATCCATGAGAGCCGCAACATTTACATGTCTCTCACCTATGCATTCGCGTTTCTCAAAATCTTTTATTCTTTCTGTGCTAATGTGCACAAACTCCTGTGGAGGTGGCTCACTTGCAATTGGCTCTTCGATCTCAATTCCACGAGATCTACCTTTTCTCTTCGCAACAGTTTTTCGCTTCAATGACATGGGTGTCGGTTGCATGGGAGCTTTCCCCTTCTCTACAGCAGTAGGCGGAGTCTTCGCCTTTGTAGAAGCAGGTGCTTTCCTCTTCTCTGCCGCTGCAACCAATGCTGCGGTCTCCTCAAGAATTTTGTCCTAGTCCTCTGATTCAGTGTCCGAATCATCAAGAGAAACATATTCTCCCTCCTCTTGAGTCTTTCTAGCTCTCTTGAGCTTGTTAGTTGCTCGTGTGCCAATCATTGCTACAACGAGAACTATGATCCAACCAAACACCATAGCTGCTGTAGTATTTTTTTTTTTTTAAAAAAAAAAAAATCCTGCAAGCAAGAACTCAAGAACACGAAAAAATTATTTAATTTGAAAAATCATACCCAAACAATCATTCTCATGTATAGAGACTAGGAATAAAGTTAGATTTCCAAAAAGAATTTTAAAAACAGATCAATTCCATGATTTTAGAAAATGCTCAAACTTTGCCTTAAAATCGAATTTTCAGAAATCGAACCCTAAAAATTCGTTAAACAAATGAGTTCAAGGCATATGAACAAATCTAAGGTGTCCAGAGTTCTTATTTTTTAAAAAAATTGATTAAAAACCATGCAAAATTGAAGATTAATCATGAGATCCTTCACGTATTGATGAACAAGAACAAAAACTGTGAAGACCTGGGGTTTTGATCAAGGAAACTTACTTGATTTGTGAGAAAACGAGTTGAAAAGATCCAAGAGCTGTTGGATTCTAGAGAGAGAAACACCAGGAAGCAAGAAATAAAAGTTTGAAGAGAATGAGATTCGAAAAACCTTTCGTATCAATTAAAACCTAGCCGCGGTCCGGATCGGGTTTGAGTTCAGTCCGGATTGGCTATGCACAGGAGAATCCCTCGTTCGGGATCCGGATCGGATTCATCTAGTCCGGATCGGATTCAACTTTTTCTCCAGAAAAACTTGTAAAAAATTTCAGAAAATCCAGAAAATGAATGTAAGCATTTTTGCATATCAACTTTAAACAAAAATTATCGTTTCATATCAAAAGAAATAGATTATACTAAATCTATCAATAATATCCAAATAATGAAACGAAACTTTATAAAAATTAAATCATTTAAAGTTGAACAAGTTCAAAAACATCAATCACGATCTAAAGAGTAATGCGTTTATCAAATCATCAATTTAGTAAAGAAAATGAAGCACAAAGATCGATAGATGTTTGAAATCCCAAATAAATTAGATAATACTATCTAGTCAATAAATTTTTAAGGAAGTGGCTCTTTGAGCATCTTTCAATTTGAAATCCCACCTTATACCAACCTTGGAATTCGACAAAGTCAAGTATTCCAAAAAGCATTTTATCTAATACACAAGAAAACACCATGCTTAGTAAACATGTGGTAGCTGCACACAGTACTCGGACGACCGAGGTGGTAGCTCTTTCCTCCATGTGGTGGTAGTTTTCACACTCCACTTAAGGATGTAACTCTTTCCACATCTTTTGAGCATGAAACTTTAATATTAGACTCCCCCTCAATTGGCTATCAATTATTTAAGATATGAAGTATTCAACCAAAAATTGATCTCGTGTTCATACTTAACTCAACTATCAAATAAGATAAAAACTATACCAAGAGATCATTGAGAGATGAATTGATTTTGATCAATTAAACATGAACTAATTAATATAAATGATCATTGCATCAAATGAATTATCATGATATCCAAATCATAATAGATTTCTCAAAATATGAAATGATGCAATTAAAGTCAATTTAACAAATGCTCAGTTAATATTCTATATACCAACAAAAAGAAAGAACAAAAACACAAAACAAAACCTAACCTAAGCAATGGTTCAAAAATTGTTATTTCAATGAAAGCATACCTATTACTTTTCGCAAATGAATAAAATATTTTTGATCCAAAGGTTTTGTCAAAATATCAGCTAATTGATCTTCAGTTGAAACATAAGAAAGTTGTAAAGTACTTGATTCAACTAGCTCTCTAAGAAAATGATATCTAAGTTCAATGTGTTTTGTTCTTGAGTGCAACACATGGATTTTTGAAATATTAATGGCACTAGTGTTGTCACAAAGAATTGTTACCGAAGTCGCTGGGATGCGGAAGTCTCTCAATACACTCTTCATCCAAATCAATTGAGTTGCACAACTTCCCACTGAAATGTATTCCGCTTCGGCAGTCGAGAGAGCAATGCAGTTTTGCTTCTTACTATGCCATGCAACAAGACAATGGCCAAGGTAAAAGCATGCACCACTCGTACTCTTCCGATCATCCACTGATCCAGCCCAATCGGCATCCGAATATCCTATTATGTCGAGAGATGTGCCCATAGGATACCAAATTCTAAAATTTAATGTACCTTTGATGTACCGGATGATCCGTTTCACCGCTTTTAGGTGAATTTCCTTCAGTGCTGATTGATATCTTGCGCAAATCCCAACACTAAAGGCAATGTCCGGGCGACTAGCCGTAAGGTAAAGTAGGCTTCCAATCATGCTTTGATAAAGTTTCTCGTCTACTTTTTCTCCGTGAGATTCACATCCAAGTCCCTTATGTTAAGGAATTTGTTTTGGCGTATTTCGTGAAAGTGTTAAGTCTTGAAGATTGAAGATAAAGAAGTTTGGATCATATACCTCAATCTCAAGAAAGAAGAATTCAAAAGGATCAGGTACGTTTAACTAATTAATTTTGATGATCCGAATACTTCTTATAGTGTAGAAACACTTGGATGGATTTTTAATTGCATAAAAAATCAAAAACTGGACATGGGACATGTTCAGGATCCGGATCAGTGATCACAGTCCGGACCCCGAACGTTGTTTGTTCATGCGCAAATCCAGTCCGGAACAAAGCCAATTCTGATCCGGACCCCGAACATGGGTTTTTGCTGAAATGTATGAACAGTCCGGAACGGGTACTTCAGTCCGGACCCCGAACGTATGTTTTTCTGGAAATTGTCTGTTTAGCCACGACAGTCCGGACCGCGGATTCTACAATCCGGACCGTCGTCCTGAAAAATTCCAGATTAGGTTAGTTTTTTATTCTTATCCTCTTCCAACGGTTTCTAACCTATAAATAAACCCAACGATTCATTTTTTTAGGGTAATCCAAAATACGGTCAAAAAGAGAAATCCACATATAGAGAAGAAAGAAAATAACTAGATTTAATTCTATGTTTCTTCATCTATATTGATTAATTTGATTCTAGGTTTTCATACTCAGATTTTGAGTAGAATCAAATTAATGAATACTTAGATGGTATTTCCGATCTATCTTTGATCTAAGTATTCAGCGGATCATCACCACCCAAAAACAACGATTTTCCCAAAATCGGCGCGTGGACTCGCGTGGCCTTGTGGATTCAAGGTGCAACCGCTCTCGTGGATTCGGAGCGAGGTACGTTCGTGGATTCGAGACGTGCTACTGGGTGAAGACCGTGGATTCGGTTGGACGTCGTGGATTCGACGTTGGACGCCGTGGATTCGGCGTTGGACGCTAATCGTGGATTCGAGGAGCGTTGCGGAGCGAGCGGAGAAGATCTACTAGGAGCGTATGGAAAAAGGTCGAGTCGTCTGTGAGTACAGTATATCACCTTTGTATGTGTGTTAATTCTAGTGGATTTCGCCGTGTTATCGGTCCCGTGGTTTTTTACTCCGGTTTTGGAGTTTTCCACGTAAAAATCTTATGTGTTATATTTTCATTTCCGCATTGGGTTTTATTGCGCAACGATTTTTGAGTGTTTATTGTTTACACCTATTCACCCCCCCTCTATGTGGTTTTTCCCCTATTTAGATCCATATTTTATCATAACCCAACAATTGGTATCAGAGCGGGAATAGGGTTGTAAACAATGGTTGAAGGTGGAAACATCAACAGACCCCCATTCTTCGATGGAACAAATTATGCCTACTGGAAAGTACGGATGAAAGCCTTTTTAATTTCCATCGACGAACGGGTGTGGCAATCTATTGTCGAGTTATGTATAATATGGATCTAAATAGGGGAAAAAACACCTAGAGGGGGGTGAATAGGTGTAAACGTTTAAACACTCAAAAATTGTTGCGCAATAAAACCCAATGCAGAAATAAAAAATAACACGCAAGATTTTTACGTGGAAAAACTCCAAACCGGAGTAAAAAACCACGGGACCGATAACACGGTGAAATCCACTAGAATTATAACACGTACAAAGGTGATATACCGTACTCACAGACGACTCAACCTTTTTCCATACGCTCCTAGTTGATCTTCTCCGCTCGCTCCGCAACGCTTCTCGAATCCACGATCTGCATCCAACGCCGAATCCACGACGTCTGACCGAATCCATGGTCTTCACCCAGTAGCACGTCTCGAATCCACGAACGTACCTCGCTCCGAATCCACGAGAGCGGTAGCACCTTGAATCCACAAGGCCACGCGAGTCCACGCGCCGATTTTGGGGAAATCGTTGTTTTTGGGTGGTGATGATCCGCCGAATACTTAGATTAGAAATAGATCGGAAATACCATCTAAGTATTCATTGATTTGATTCTACTCAAAATCTGAGTATGAAACCCTAGAATCAAATCAATCAATATAGATGAAGAAACATAAGATTAAATCTATTGATTTCCTTTCTTCTCTATATGTGGATTTTTCTATTTTTGACCGTATTTGGATTACCCTAAAAAAATGAATCGTAGGGTCTATTTAAAGGTTAGAAACCGTTGGAAGAGGATAAGAATCAAAAACTAACTTTTTCTGGAATTTTACAGGACGACGATCCGGATCGGATTTACGGCGATCCGGATTGTCGTAACGAAACAGACAATTGCCAGAAAACAAAGGTTCGGGATCCGGATTGAAATGCCTGATCCGGATCGTTCATATATTTCAGCAAAAACCAATGTTCGGGATCCGGATCAAAAGTGGCTTGGATCCGGATTGGTTTTGCATATGAATCAACACCCTTCGGGATCCGGATTGAAATGTCTGATCCGGATCCTGAACATGTCCCATGTCCAGTTTTTTATTTTTATGCAATTAAAAATTCATCCAAGTGTTTCTACACTATAAGAAGTATTCGGATCACCAAAATTAATTAGTTAAACATACCTGATCCTTTTGAATTCTTCTTTCTTGAGATTGAGTTATATGATCCAAACTTCTTCATCTTCAATCTTCAAGACTCAATACTTTCACGAAATGCGCCAAAACAAATTCCTTAACAATCTCCCCCTTTGGCGGTTTCGTGACAAAACACAAATCGACTTAAGAAAATTCAAAAAGATATTTTTGTTGCTATCACCATACAACAAAAATTTACAATAGAGATCCCAAAATTAAATACATGAGATAAACTCTTAAAACAGACTCTAGACATAGACATCTGCTGTAGTACTCTAAAAATTTAAAGACTATAAAATACTTTTGGAATTTATTTAATAAATAAATTTTAGCAAAATAGGGACTTAGTGGATCAATGATGGCTCGAGATTTTATCCGTGCGCCAAATTAGTCGAACAAATACGCTACCTGACAGGTCTCGACTAGCCGGACGTCGTGACGAAGTCCGTTTCGCAAAACGGCGAGCGGATTTTCTCGAAATGCGTGAAAACCCCTAAAAATAGACTAATTTGTAAGGAAATTTAATATTTCATGTATTAATAATTATGGGACCTAAACAAAAGGGACCTAGGTGTAATTGTAACCTACAACAAGAAGCTCGGATGCTAAGGATTAAGTGTGAATAGGGATGTTGGGTAGAATCTTGCATTAACTCAAAATGGCTTTTGGGTTTCCTTGGAGCAAATCCGAGGAGTCAAGGGGGGGGGATGCTAAGCATCACCTTGATCCTGTGAATCCCCCAGACCAACCTCGTGTGCTTGGGGAGACCAAAGGACACAAGTCCTTTGAGCAAACTCGAGAGGAGGGAGTGGAAGGAGGAGCAAGTTCCAACGCTGGTCCCACTGCTCTCTGGGAAGTTCCTCAAGCTCTCTTAAACCTCTGCTTCCTATCCAGACCAAGCCGAGAGCATAGAGGCTATGGGACACCAAGTCTAGAGAGAGAAACTCGAGAGAGAGAAAGAGAAAGAAGAGGTTGGAACCAACTTCCATCAAGTCGGGTTTTGAAGTGCTCTGAGGCTTCCTCTGGGTCTGTGGAGTGTTCCTGGAGGTTGCCGAGGTTGCGCGTGGAGGAAGGACCCAGATTCCGGCTTCATCCCTTCTTCCCCGAGCTTGGCCAAGGTAAGGATCCCAAACCATGGTTTGTTAGAACCCGGGACCCCTATCAGTGGGTTTTAAATGTCCTTAGGATGCTACAGGCCAAGCCCCGAGCCCCCATGCACAGTGCATGGCCGGCGGGAGCAAGGTTGGCCGGAACCCTAGATTTAGCTCCACCTTGGAACAACTTTGCAACCGTGGACTTATATGGGCTGAAAATTGGTGTGCTTGGACTGTTGGTGGTAGGTACCAACTCCACCAAATTTGGTGGAGTATGGTTAATCCAGTGAGCGGCAGATTTATGCCCTAACTTTTCGAGATATGGCAAGTTGGCCGAGCTTCTTGCTCCGGCGCCGTCGTGCTTCCCCGCCGCCGGCCATGTGTCCAGAAGCATTGTTGGGACCAAGAGGATCCCAGCCATGCTGTTGCATGGCTCCCATGCAAGCTGCGGAAGGCCTTGTTGAGTTGGGTTTGAAATTTGCACCAAGTGCGGCCGCCGGCGCTCCGGCCAACTCCGGCCGGGGAGGCATGGTCCGGAAGCTTCCTGGGAATGTCTTGAGACTTTCCATCCATGTTGGAGGTCTTCAAAGTGGCTCTATGGAATTCCGCCATTAGAGGGCATGAGCCCCAAATCAGAGCTTTGCTCCGCCGCGCCGCCGCCGCACCCCGAGGCCAGCCAAGGGTATGGGAAGCTTCCAAGAGGCAACTGGCACCTATTGGTGCATTTGGTTGAGCGCCAGACCCTCTGGATGGAACATCATGAATTTCAAGAAAACATGTCATCTTCTTCCTCGAGCCAAGTCTGTCACGCCCCGGCGTCGAAACTGCGACCCGGGCTCGCCAACAGATCCGCCGCCCATACGGGAAGCCCCGTATAGACGAAGCGACTAACCTGCAAAAGAGCATCTATACTATGCAGATATCAGAGCTGAAAGTAAAACTGCTAGAAATAAAAACTATATACAACACAAGTCCTCACTGTTGGGTTATATGTAATAAGGATCTAAATAGGGGAAAAAACACCTAGAGGGGGGTGAATAGGTGTAAACGTATAAACACTCAAAAATCGTTGCGATAAAAACCCAATGCGGAAATAAAAATAATACGCAAGATTTTTACGTGGAAAACTCCATCACCGGAGTAAAAAACCACGGGACCGATAACACGGCAGAAATCCACTAGAATTAAAACACGTACAAGGTGATTTACCGTACACACTTACGACTCAACCTTTTCCATACGCTCCTAGAGGATCTTCTCCGCTCGCTCCACGACGCTTCTCGAATCCACGATCTACGCCCAACGCCGAATCCACGGCGTCCAACGTCGAATCCACGACGTCCGACCAAATCCACGGTCTTCACCCAATAGCACCCTTCGAATCCACGAACGTGCCTCGCTCCGAATCCACGAGAGCGGTTGAACCTTGAATCCACAAGGACACGCGAATCCACGCGCCGATTTTTGGGGTAAATCGTTGTTTTTGGTGGTGATGATCTGCCGAATACTTAGATCAAAGATAGATCGGAAATACCATCTAAGTATTCATTAGTTTGATTCAACTCAAGATGTGAGTATGAAAACCTAGAATCAAACTAATCAATATAGATGAAGAAACATAGAGTATTCTCTAATGATTTCCTTTCTTCTCTATATGTGGATCTAGAGGCGTATATATGAAAATGACGGCTATTTTTATTTTCGGCCTCTTTTTGGATTAACCCTAGAAAAAGAGTCATAGGGTCTATTATAGGTTAGAAACCCTAGGAAGGAGATAAGAATCAAAAACCTAACATTTCTGGAAATTTTACGGACGGCGATCCGGATCGGATTAGCTGTGATCCGGATCGTCGTAACGAGTCAGGCAATTCCAGAAAAACGAAGGTTCGGGATCCGGATCGAAGTGCTTGATCCGGATCGTTCATACAGTTCACCAAACATCAACGTTCGGGATCCGGATTGCGAAGCCTGATCCGGATCGTTCAAGGAAGATGGTAAACTCAGTGTTCGGGATCCGGATTAAGAGAGTCTACGATCCGGATTGAACTGGTGTATGAACGAACCACCTTCGGGATCCGGATCGAACAACCTGATCCGGATCCTGAACATGTCCCAAGTCCAGTTTTTGATTTTTATGCAATGAAAGATTCTTCCAAGTGTTTCTACACTACAAGAAGTATTCGGATCACACAAAATCTTTAGTTAAACATACCTGATCCTTTTGAATTCTTCTTTCTTGAGATTGAGTTAAATGATCCAACTTTCTTCACCTTCAATCTTCAAGACTTGAGACTTTCACGAAACTACGCCAACTCAAATTCCGTAACAATCTCCCCCTTTGGCGGTTTCGTGACAAAACACAGATCCACTAAAGAAAATTCAAAAAGATATTTTTGTTGCTATCACCATACAACAAAAATTTACAAAGGAGATCCGAAAATTTAAAAACATGAGATAAACTCCTAAAACAGACTCTAGACTTAGACATCTGTACTCTCTGCACAAAGAAATCATTCTTGACAAAAAGAGATCGTTAGATACCTCAAGAATATTTAGCATACAAAACCTAGTACAGAGATAGAGTTTATCTGAACATCATGACATTTGAGAATTCAGATATGTAAAAGAATCATAGTCAAAAACCAACATATCTTCTATGCAATCAAAAACCAAATGTCATAAAATGTTAGTCCAACATCAACTTGTTAGTCATATTACATGCCCAAATAGTTAGTCGAATAGTTAGTCGAGGCATGCATTCAAAACAAATGAAAACCAAAAGTTGAAGTTCTACTTACTTTGATGTTCATATCACATCATTGATCAAGTTCATTGTTCAAGTTCCCTTGATGTTCACTTACCTTGATGTTCACATCACATCATTGTTCAATCATTGTTCAAGTTCTCTCTAAACTCTCTCCCCCTTTTTGTCACAAACAAAGCCAAAATTACCAAAAATTGAAGGAGAGTTAAAAATTTTAACGAAAATGTTCCAAAATTTAAGAACTAGAACTAAAAGTAAGTCCTAAAAACTGAAAAACCTGCACAAAAAGATTAAAAATCTGCAAAAGAATAAAAAGAAGGAATCAGTCATCAGATTCGGAGTCTTCAGAGCTCGTGCAGCCCATCTTAGAAAACATCTTTTTCACCAGCTTGGTCATTGAATTGACCTTCTTAGTTATGGTAATATGAGCTGCCGTGATGAGCTCGAGCTCATTGGAGATTCTTGTCTGTGCCTTTGAAATCTGTTCCTACTCAACAGATAATCGTTGTTGTTCTTTGTAGATGGATGAGACTGATGCTTCATCCGCTGGTGTGGGTGCTGGTTGTGATGGTGACGCGGAAGTGCC
Source organism: Tillandsia leiboldiana (assembly GCA_029204045.2). Lineage (NCBI taxonomy): Eukaryota > Viridiplantae > Streptophyta > Magnoliopsida > Poales > Bromeliaceae > Tillandsia > Tillandsia leiboldiana. The sequence continues at coordinate 12,784,035 of CM055073.1, forward strand.
GCTACTAGGTTTCGTTCCGCATGGAGGGATTGGAGTGACGTGGGGCAATTTGTGAAGTGACTTCACAACGGTGGACTCATCGATCATACCCAAACATTGATGATAAGTCGGTGAGGTAATGTCAACCTGGAATTTCTTCAAGATCCTCATTATAATCAGTGGAAATGGAATTCTTTCTGTGGGATGAGGGTGCTCAACATATCTTGTCATTCTATTCCAAATAATGTATGGAATGTTGATATTCAATCCCATTGCCTCAGACGGATGTCCTAAGAGATACAAAAATAGCATTCGATCCCATCTCAAGACTTTAGTCTGCATATTTGGAAGGATATTGTAACAAGTGATGAAGTTTAGAAATCGGTACTCAAGACGAAGTTCCTTGGATCTGATCGATTTCTCTGTTGATTGCGTTCCTTCCAAACAAATTCTCTTAATAACCATTTGCCACAAAGTGTTCGTCAAAACCTTTCCCTTCAAGTAATTAACTCCTGTCTTGCTGGCAGGCATTCCCAAAACCTCGCCAATCAATTGTGGAGTAATTTTGAATCTTGTGCCTTGGATGTTCGTGTAAAATTCCATTGGACCGTTTTCAATTTCACGAAGGTGCCGTGCATTTGTATAGAAGGCCCTTACAAGATGCAGACAGTATCCAAGCACTTCTGGAAAACGACAAACTTGAATAAGGTTTCCTTGTTCAATCAGAACGCCAAACTCAAGAGAGTGATCTCGTAGAGCCTCAATATTGACATGCCTCTCACCAATGCATTCACGATTTTCAAATGCCCTTAGGCGATCCGAATTAACGAACACTTGTTCCTCCCGAGGTGGAGAATCCGGAATAATCGGTTCGTTAGACATGAAACCTCGTGCTCGTCCAAACCGTCGAGCGAGTCGTTTCCTTTTCACTGAGATGGTCGGTGCAGTCATAGGTGCTTTACCTTTGTCCATGGGTGCTTTTTCTTTCGATGCATCGGACGCTTTTCCTTTTGAACCATCAGACGCCTTTTGTTCAGGCAATGAGTCATCATCATCTGTCAATTCAGTCCAATCTACCTCGTGACAATCTACTTCTGTGTCGCTGATCACATGAAACTCACCCTTTTGTTGTGTTTTCTTAGCTCTTTTTAACTTGTTTGTGGCCCGAGTGTGCACCATAGTGACCAATAAAAGAATGATCCATGAGAATCCCATTGATCCAAGTGCTTTAAGAAGATTAAAATCCTGTGAGCAACAACTCAAGAACACATGAGAAAATTGTTAATTTTCAAAGATTTGAAAAATTGTACCCAAACAATCATAATCATGTAGAGAGACTAAGAATCAAATTAGTTTTGCAAAAGGACTTTTAAAAATAGATCAATTGCATGATTTTCGAAAATCCTCATTATATGCCCTAAAACCGAAATTTTAGAAATCGAAGCCTAAAAATCCGTTAATCAGGAGAATACCTAGCATATAATCAAAACTAATCTACCCAGAGTTCTTATTTCAAAAGAAATTTGATCAAAAACCATCCACAAACAAAGTTGATCCAAGAACTTCATCACGTTTGAGGAGGAAAAGAGAAAAACGGTGAAAAACCGAGATTTTGATCAATAAAACTTACTTGGAGTTGAAGAACTTGAGTTTGAAAGCTTCCAGGAAGGATGAAATCTAGAGAGAGAGGCTCTGGAAACTTTGGAACAAAAGATTGGAGTAAAAGAAATCAAAACCCTTTTGTTCTTTATAAAACCCTACCCGCGATCCGGATCAGTTCATGATTGCGATCCGGATCGGCTACCCGCAGTGAGAAACTGCGTTCGGGATCCGGATCGGCAGGTCCAATCCGGATCGTCAGCCCGCAGAAGAAAACCTGCGTTCGGGATCCGGATCATCTTGCCCGATCCGGATCGGCTCCAACTTTTTCTTTAGAAAATTTCAGAGAAATTCAAGAAAAACCAGAAAAAGATTGTAAGCACAAATGTGTATCAACTTTAAACAAAAATCATCGTTTCATACAACAAGAATTAGATTATGCCAAATCTATCACTAATATCCAAAAATGAAACGAAAATTTATAAAAATTAAATCCCTTAAAGTTGAACACCTTCAATTACATCTAACTTGATCTTATGAGTAATGCCTTTATCAAATCATCAATTCAGTAAAGAAAATGAAATACAAAGATCAATAGATGTTTGAAATCCCAAATATAGTAGATAATGTATCTAGACAATCTGTTGAAGAGAGTGGCTCTTTGAGCATCTTTCTTTAAAAACCCACCTTATACCAACCTTGAAATTTGACGGAGTCAAGTATTTCAACATGCATTTTACTTAATCAAAATTTGAACAACCATGCTTGGTATACATGTGGTAGCTGCACACAATACTCGGACGACCGAGGTGGTAGCTCTTTCCTCCATGTGGTGGTAGTTTTCACACTCCTCATTGGGATGTAACTCTTTCCACATCTTTTGAGCATTTTACTTTTTCTATGACTCCCCCTCAATTGGCTATCAATTATTTAAGATATAAAGTATTCAACCAAATATTGATCTCGATTTCATACTCGACTAAGCAGTCAAATAAGATAATGACTATACCAAGAGATCATTGAGAGAGAGAAATTGACTTTGATCACTCAGAAGATGATTTAATTAACATAAATGATCATTGCAAAAGTGAAATATTATGATGGCAAAAGCATAATAAATTTCTAAATGTGTGAAAAGATGCAATTAAAGTCAATTATGATCTATGCTCAATTAATGTCCTATGTTCAAACATAGATAATGAACAAAACAAAAACAAATACAAAACCTATCCTAAGCAAAGGTTTCAAAAAAGAAGTTTATTTCAAGGAAAGCATTCCAATTGCTTTTCGTAAATGAATAAAACGTTTTTGATCCAAAGGTTTTGTTAGAATGTCAGCTAATTGATCCTCAGTTGAAATATATGAAAGTTGAAGAGTATTTGATTCAACTAGCTCTCTAAGAAAATGATATCTAAGTTCAATATGTTTTGTTCTAGAGTGCAACACAGGGTTTTTTGAAATGTTAATTGCACTTGTGTTGTCACAAAGAATTGTTACCGAAGATGCTGAAATGCGGAAGTCGCTCAATACGCTTTTCATCCAAATGAGTTGAGTTGAGCAACTTCCAGCTGAAATGTATTCCGCTTCGGCAGTCGAGAGTGCTATGCAATTCTGCTTTTTACTGTGCCATGCAACAAGGCAATGGCCAAGATAGAAGCATGCACCACTCGTGCTTTTCCGATCATCCACTGATCCTGCCCAATCGGCATCTGAGTATCCAACAATATCCAGACTTGTTCCCATAGGATACCAAATTCCGAAATTAATTGATCCTTTGATATACCGGATGATCCTTTTCACCGCTTTCAGGTGAACCTCCTTTGGTGCAGATTGATATCTCGCGCAAATCCCAACACCAAAAGATATATCCGGGCGACTAGCCGTGAGGTAAAGTAGACTTCCAATCATACTTCTATACAGTTTCTCGTCTACATTCTCACTATGTGATTCACTTCCAAGTCCCTTGTGGCTAGTTCCCATTGGAGTCGGAAAATCCTTCGAATTTTCAAGATCAAACTTTTTAACCAACTCCATTGCATACTTGGATTGACTCAAGTGAATACCTTCATCATTTTGTTTAATTTGCAATCCAAGGAAATAAGTCAATTCGCCCATCATGGACATCTCAAATTCTCTTTCCATGGTCTCCGCGAATTTAGAAGCATCATTATCTCTTGTTGCGCCAAATACTATGTCATCGACATATATTTGTGCTACAATGAAATTGTTTTGATAATGCTTCACAAAGAGAGTCCTGTCAGCTCCCCCTCGAGTATAGCCCTTCTCCAAAAGGTGCTTTGTTAACCTTTCGTACCATGCTCGCGGTGCTTGTTTCAGATCGTAAAGAGCCTTTTTCAAACGAAAAACATGGTTAGGTTGTTTATGATCTACAAAACCTTTCGGTTGAGCCACATAAACTTCCTCATTTAAAAACCCATTTAGAAAAGCGCTCTTAACGTCCATTTGAAATAATTTGATTTTAAAATGACAAGCAATAGCAAACAGTATACGAATGGACTCGAGTCTAGCTACAGGGGCGAATGTTTCGTCAAAGTCTATACCTTCTACTTGAGAGTAGCCTTGAGCAACTAATCGTGCCTTGTTCCTGATGATAGTACCATCCTCATTTTTCTTGTTCTTGAAGATCCATTTGGTACCTATCACATTGTGTTGCTGTGGAGGCTTCGTTAATTCCCAGACTTTGTTTCGCTCAAATTGATGGAGCTCTTCCTGCATTGCTTTAATCCAGTAGTCATCCTGAAGAGCTTCATCTATGTTCTTTGGTTCGATTAAAGATACGTAGCAAGCGAATCCACAAACCAACTGCCTCCGAGTTCTGACTCCTTCTTGTGGATCTCCAATAATATTTGATTCCGGATGATCCTTGGAGATTCGTAACGTTTGTTGAAAAGGAGTACTCGGAGATACATGAGATGATTCCTGCACATCAGATAAACTAGAAGAGCCATTAGATGCATCATTAATATTAGAAGTATTATCATGAGAAGATGCACTAGCAGGAGAATCATCATCTAGAGAGATATCGAGGGTAGATTTTCCAGATCCAAAGTGAAAAGCTTCATCTACTTTAACATTTATAGATTCTACGATCGTCTTAGATTCCAAGTTAAAAACTCGATATGCTCTACTATTAGTAGAATACCCCAAGAAAATCCCTTCGTCACTTCGTGAGTCAAACTTTCCAAGGTTTTCACGGTCACGTAAAATGTAACACCGACTCCCGAAGATGCGAAAATATTTGATGTTGGGTTTTCTACCACACCATAGTTCATATGGTGTATTTAACGTTCCCGGGCGCAAGAACACTCGATTAATGACATAGACAGCGGTGTTCACAGCTTCAGCCCAAAAATGTAGCGGTAAATTCCGGCTATGAAGCATCACACGCGCCATCTCTTGAACAACCCTGTTCTTGCGCTCGACAACACCATTCTGTTGAGGTGTATAGGGTGCAGAGAATTCATGCTTAATACCGTTTGAAGTACAAAAGTCAATGAATTTTGAATTAATGAATTCTCCACCTCTATCACTTCTAACACGAATGATCTTTTCATTCTTTTCAATCATAATACGAAGGCAAATCTCGTGAAAAGAATCAAAAGTATCAGCTTTCTCTTTTAAAAATGCTACCCAAGAATACCGAGAGAAATCATCAACCAATAAAAAATATACCATTTACCTCCCAAAGATGGTTGACGGGTCGGCCAAAAGAAAAAGAAGAAAAGAAAATAGTCTACATAAACTACACAAGATTTAATCGTAGAACGATTAAAGACAAGGAGGGGTTTCACCTTTGCATACCCAAACCTTTTGAGTTTTGGAGTATGTTGGCAATGGTTGAGAAGTTTTCCTTGATGAAGACGTCTTGCATGATTGGTCTTTTTCTTTTGTCATCGTCTTATTTGAAGTACTACCAATGTCCTTTTCTTTAGGAAAATCCTTCTTTGAATTCCGGGGAGTGAACTTATTGGTAGTAGTTGCAAGATGTGGTTGATTTGATCTTTGAGCTCCAATCTTGCAATTTCTTTCAATGTGCCCTGCAAAATTACAACGAAAACATACCTTTGTGCTTGACGATTCTGAAGAGGATGAAGTAGGCTTGTTGTCGTTGGTTGTCATAATTTCCGGTGTCGGAGGAGGAGATACCGACTGAGGCACAAAGACTGTCCCAACCGAACTAAAATTGTCTTCAGTTCGATTGTATCCGAGGCCGAACTTGTTTGTTTGACCAAGACCAAGAAGTTTATCCAACTTACTCCTTCCAAAAGAAAATTACTGTAAGTCATCCTTGAGTTGGCAAATGGTCTCTGTCATTTCCGATTTTTCCCGTCGGGCCTCGCCGTAGAGCTTCAAGAAATAGTTCGCTTTGTTCACCATATCTATATAGTTCTTCTCGAGTTGCTCATTGGACTCTTGAAGGGAAACATTTGCCTTTATCAGATTGTCCCTTTCCACTTCAAGATCGGTCGAGAGAGAAGTTACCCTTTTTACTTCTTCTTCGAGATCCTGCAATCTCCCTCTCAACCCCTTGTTTTGCTTAGCCGGTTTCTTTAAATCCCGTAAAGATCTGTGATAGGCTAGAGCAAAATCTTCACCTTCCGAATCATCCGATTCATTGTCCGTTGCATTCTTTTCAACAGTGGAGTTGGGCAACGACTCGGATGTACTTGCCATAAAGCACATGAAGGGTGAAGATACGGACGCGTGGAATGCGGTGGAGCTCTTTTCTTCATCACTCGAAGACGACTCATTTGACGTTGAGTTGTCATCCCAAGTGACGACTTGCATCACCTTCTTCTTTGCTGGATACTTGTTAGGACACTCCGTTGCAATGTGGCCGTAGCCTCGACATTTGAAGCATTGAAGTTGTCCTTCTGAACTTTTCTTATCCTTTGAGAAGTTCTCTTGCTTTCTTGACTTGTAACTTGAAGTACCCTTGCCTTTGTTCGACTTTCCGAAGGATGGAGATTTGCTTGAATTACCCCTTCGAAAGTTGCGGCGAAACTTCCTTGTCAAGAGAGCGAGCTGCTTCTCAAATTCCTCCATAGAAAGATTCTCGTCATCGTCTGAGGAGGATGTATCCGCGTCTTCTTCCTTAGTTGTTTTCAACGCATAACCTGAAGACTTAGAAGTGGATGCCTTTTCAGAAGAATTGTTAGTAGTAAATGTCATTTCATAAGTTTGTAATGAACCAACTAATTCTTCTACACGTATTTCGTCCGGGTGTTTAATAGTTTCAATGGCAGTAACCTTTGGGCGAAATCGTTCAGGAAGAGTTCTTAAGATCTTTCTCACAATCTTAAATTCTGGAATCTTCTCTCCCAGGTTAGCACATGAGTTCACGATATCTTGCAATCGTGTATAGTAGTCCGTGAAAGATTCATTTTCTGCCATCAAGATAGAGTCAAACTTGCTCGTAAGCATTTGCAGTTTCTGAATCTTCACGAGGTTAGTTCCCTCATGTGTAACCTGAAGAACATCCCAGATTTCTTTCGCAGTCTCACATGCCGAGACGCGAGAGAATTCAGTTTGAGATAAGGCATTAAAAATTGATTGCCATTGTAAGAAGATGAATCTAACTCTTCCTTGGTCCATTTCGACCTAGGTTTTAAGGTGTGAACATCACCAATAAATTCAGTTGGATTAGACCATCCTAATTCAATTGATTGCCACACCCGTTCGTCGATGGAAATTAAAAAGGCTTTCATCCGCACTTTCCAGTACGCATAATTTGTTCCATCGAAGAACGGGGGTCGGTTGATGTTTCCACCTTCAACCATTGTTTACAACCCTATTCCCTCTCTGATACCACTTGTTGGGTTATATGTAATAAGGATCTAAATAGGGGAAAAAACACCTAGAGGGGGGTGAATAGGTGTAAACGTATAAACACTCAAAAATCGTTGCGATAAAAACCCAATGCGGAAATAAAAATAATACGCAAGATTTTTATGTGGAAAACTCCATCACCGGAGTAAAAAACCACGAGACCGATAACACGGCAGAAATCCACTAGAATTAAAACACGTACAAGGTGATTTACCGTACACACTTACGACTCAACCTTTTCCATACGCTCCTAGAGGATCTTCTCCGCTCGCTCCACGACGCTTCTCGAATCCACGATCTGCGCCCAACGCCGAATCCACGGCGTCCAACGTCGAATCCACGACGTCCGACCGAATCCACGGTCTTCACCCAATAGCACCCTTCGAATCCACGAACGTGCCTCGCTCCGAATCCACGAGAGCGGTTGAACCTTGAATCCACAAGGACACGCGAATCCACGCGCCGATTTTTGGGGTAAATCGTTGTTTTTGGTGGTGATGATCCGCCGAATACTTAGATCAAAGATAGATCGGAAATACCATCTAAGTATTCATTAGTTTGATTCAACTCAAGATGTGAGTATGAAAACCTAGAATCAAACTAATCAATATAGATGAAGAAACATAGAGTATTCTCTAATGATTTCCTTTTTTCTCTATATGTGGATCTAGAGGCGTATATATGAAAACGACGGCTATTTTTATTTTCGGCCTCTTTTTGGATTAACCCTAGAAAAAGAGTCATAGGGTCTATTTATAGGTTAGAAACCCTAGGAAGGAGATAAGAATCAAAAACCTAACATTTCTGGAAATTTTACGGACGGCGATCCGGATCGGATTAGCTGTGATCCGGATCGTCGTAACGAGTCAGGCAATTCCAGAAAAACGAAGGTTCGGGATCCGGATCGAAGTGCTTGATCCGGATCGTTCATACAGTTCACCAAACATCAACGTTCGGGATCCGGATTGCGAAGCCTGATCCGGATCGTTCAAGGAAGATGGTAAACTAAGTGTTCGGGATCCGGATCAAGAGAGGCTACGATCCGGATTGAACTGGTGTATGAACGAACCACCTTCGGGATCCGGATCGAACAACCTGATCCGGATCCTGAACATGTCCCAAGTCCAGTTTTTGATTTTTATGCAATGAAAGATTCTTCCAAGTGTTTCTGCACTACAAGAAGTATTCGGATCACACAAAATCTTTAGTTAAACATACCTGATCCTTTTGAATTCTTCTTTCTTGAGATTGAGTTAAATGATCCAACTTTCTTCACCTTCAATCTTCAAGACTTGAGACTTTCACGAAACTATGCCAACTCAAATTCCGTAACACTCACCAAA
>CM055073.1:12792905-12820210 GCA_029204045.2 Tillandsia leiboldiana
CTTCATCAGAGTTTTCCATTTGAGCTTTGGATAGAGGCATGGTAGCTTAGAGTGTTTCCAGCTTCTTCTTCCAGTTTTTACTGCATCGGTTATCTTTTTGCCTTAGTAGTCTGGGTGGGCAGATCGTCGGGCCTTGCGGCGATACCCACTAAGAACTCCCTTGTGCGTAGTTCTCACGCCGGTGGGGGTTTTCCCCCTTTTGTCCTTTCTCCTCTTTGTTTGCAGAGTCTTGGCGGGTGTTGCCGTTCTGTGGTCGCTGTGGCGTGGTGAGGAGTAGTAGCGAGCTAGATCCAGACCCACCTTTGGAGAGTAGCGGTACCCCCCTTTTGAGGAGCATCTTCAGTTTAGTCGTAGATTAGTATTTATTTTCCTTTGTTGAGAGATTGATGTAGTGAGGATGTGATGTATTGAGAGCTGGTACACTGATGTTGTGTGTATTTGAGATATCTCCCTGTGGAGCTAAGACTATTTGTGGTGCTCTGCGCGTGACTCGACGGTATGTTGTATGATTATCTTTTAGGGAGATGGACCTTATTGTTTTATCTCAGTTGTACAGTGGTTGATTTTATTTCTATAGCAGTTTTTTTGTCTTTTAGCTCTGATATCTGTTAGCTGTAGCTCGTTTTTGCAGGTAGGACGCTTCGCCTATGCGGGTTTGGCATAGGTGGCGGATCTGTTGGCGAGCCCGGGTCGCAGTTTCGACCCCGGGCGTGACAACTATGCCCTCTAAAATACAGTCCTAGACTGGAATACCGTATGCCACAATAACCAACCGTCCCAGATGAACCCAATCTGTACCGCCCTCATCATCGGGCAAGAAAGCCGCGCCGATGTGATAGCAAAATTCCTGCTGCCGCCCTCATCATCGGGCAAATAAGCCGCGCCGATGTGATAGCAAACCTGTCCATAACTGTCCGGCCCCGGCCTCCGAAGGGGATCTCGAGGGGAGCTACCCACCAGTAAAGCACCGTGGGGCAATAACCGCGCCGGTAATAAAAGCATCACCGGGCAATAACCGCGCCGGTGATAAAAGCAGGATTGGATCACAACTATAAAGCCCCAGTGGAACACAACCCTCCACTAAAAGAAACTGATTCCCCAATCAGATGCAAGAGTAACCATCCCGGTCAATCGCCCCAATATCCCGATTGCCGCAATACCCCACAATCCACGACAGGTCTAACAACCGACCTCCGGTCAAACCATCGACCTCCGGTCAACCGCCCAATATCCGCGGTCGCCGTAATAACCCACAATCACAATCATGTCCCACATCCGACATCTGGTCAACCGCCTACTATCCGCGGTTGCCACAAAACCCTCTGTCCATAATCATGCCTTATCACCGATGTCCTATAACCGACATCCGGTCAACCGCCCAATATCCGCGTTCGCCGCCCCAAAACCCATGATCCATAATCCAGGCCCCGGCTACACTATCCCAAACCCTGCTCAAACCCCGAGCAAACCCACCTGACTACGAAAAGGAGAAAGAAGCAAACAAGGTTTCTCCTAAGTCAAGTTCCAGCATGAAAGTGTAGCGATAAAAGATGGCCTACCTAGATGTCCAAACAATCATGCAAGTGTTCTCAAGGAAATAAAGGAAAGGTGTCCAATAGTGGTTCCACATGTGTAACAATTAATAGATCCGCATAGATATAACCATCATGCTAAAACATTATCCAACCACACATGTCTATGATCCATAATAAAGCGTCACTATCCACCTATGCATGTCATAAAGTCCTCAAATAGTACCAACCACTAACAGGATAATCATAAAGCCCATGATAATTAATCCAATCCACATGCAAGGTTAAACGCTAACATTCCATCCATACAAACATGTATAAGTCCCAACCACTATCAAATATCCACAATAGTAATTTCCATAGGAAAAGCTCACAATTTATATCACTTAAGCATGCATGTCCAAATAAAGGGATCACTCTAATATTCCTAGTGAGCATGTCAAAATAGAGGTAAACAACAACCACCCACCTCGATCGCTAATTCCAAGTCCAAGAAGTGCTCTCTCGCCCAAACCGATAAGCCGCCGCGATCGCTGTACAAAATTCCCAAAAGAACATACATAATTAACATACAATGCTCACACAAACTGTCCCAAACACAACAGTCCACAGTTCCCCTGTTTTTACCTACGAGAAATGCCCGGAAAATTCCAAGAAAAATACCGTCACGATCCTCGCGACGATCCCGTCGAACGACTACCTGCACACTCAAATCCGAGTTTCCTACACTGAGAAACAAATCCGACAAGGGAACCACCCCGAAATAAACTGCTCTCAAAAACTGAACCACAAGGTTCTGTAAACAGGGATATTCACCTTCGGGGCAAAATTCAGAAAATTCCAAGAAAATTTGGAGATATTCCTCGTGATGTGTAGATGCAAAACGCCTCTTGAATCGCCCCAATCCGATGCCTGTGCGCGAAGATATCGCCAAAATACCGCACCGCTGTCCCAAAACTCCGCCCTAGAAAATGAGGTCACAAGATGATCCGAAAAACCCATGAAAAGCTCGGAATGGGAAAAACCAGTAACATTGGAAACGTAGCCCTACCTGTCGTGAAGCCAACGGCGCAAGAATCGCCTCATTCGGAGGTCGGAGTAAGCCGGGGAGTCCTCGCACCGAAATGCGACGAAGAAGATCACAAACGAACGAGCGTCGAGCCGCGCCGTAAAAATGGTAACCTCGGGATGCGTGCCGCTGAAAAATCTGGAAATCTGCAGATAGAATCGCCACAGGGAGAGGAGCATTTCTTGTGAAGGTTGCACAGTGAAAATCCGCGCAGAGAAGAAGTTCTTCAGTGCTGAACTCGGCCTTTAAATACAAGCTGGAAACAAATCTGAAAATACCCAACATGTCCCATTTTCCGGGCGCTCCAACTTTCGGGCGGCTACAGTGTTGGGCCCCGGCCCAACACTGTGCGCGCCCGAAAGCCCACCGGCCTCCACGTCGCCCCCCGCACAGCAGACAGCCACGCTGGCCGCCCACTGCGCGACGCGTGGGCCAATGCTGCGGCGACACGTGGCGCGCACCCAGTCAACGCCCGCCCGCCGCGCCCACGTGCCCGTCTGCGCCCGCCGCCTGCGCCCCCTGCCAGGCGCGAATCCCGAGGCGCCCCGGTTCACCTCCGTGGACCCAGACTCCATGAGCCCACCAACCAGAAGACGCCACGTGTCCCGCCGGTCCATGCACCACTCCCGCCTACTCCGTAGACCAAGTCCACTGCACCGACCAATCCAGTAATGCCACGTGTCCACCCCGGTCCACCGTGCGCCCCGCACTCTCCGTAGACCCCGCCCCGCGGACCGGCCCACTCCCGAACCGCCACGCGTCCCGCCCCCGGTGCACGCCTGCCGCGTGGACCGGGCGGCCCGCGCCTCTGCCCGCCGCGCTGCCCGCGGCCGCTCCGCCGCTGCCCGCCGGCGGCCGGAGACACTGTTCCGGCATGAACAGTACCCGATGCTCAAAAATAACAAGTGGGTAGTCCGTTTTGACCGTTTTCGCGCGCTGAATCCGAATTTGATGTCCATTTTGCCAAATTCCAACCCCAAAATTTGCCGATGGAATCCGGAAAGGTATTCCTTGGTCCAAACTTCGCGCTGAGTCCATTTTTAATATCCGCTTCGCGCGAAACCACTTCTAACGATCCGACGGAGTCCACTGATCACCCACGTGATCCAGTAAGCCTGAAGTCCGCCACTTGTGTCCAATTGGTGCACAAACACCTCCAACGCACCCCGTAGGCCTCCAGAAGCCACCCAACGCACAGCAACAGCTATGCGGAGATCCAGGTCATCACATCCTCCCCCACTAAAAGAAAGTTTCGTCCTCGAAACTAAAGTCATTCCTCAATCCGGAATCTCAACCAAATAGAGGGGGTAAATATCCAATCATCCACCACTCGAGATCCCAAGGCTGTCTAATACCTCCTCCAGAGACGCGATACAACCCTCGGGTCTCTAACTAGAACAAGATAGAGGCGGGCATTCCAGAAAAACCGCACCACCTCATCCAAGTACAGCTGGGCTAACCGCTCGAGCTACCAAGTAGTCTGCATCGGTACAAGCATCCGCTCCTCCCGGGGTCTCAGATAATCCAACCACAAGTCCATCGGCACAAATGCTCGATCCCAATACCTCGGTCCCCCCAAGGGATCCTATATAAGCCCCCCCCAACTGATCACGTAGACTCTGCTCTCTAATCTCTAAACCGTCGGGATGTAGAAGCAATTCCCCGACTCTCCGGCATCAACACCCAGCCAAAAGTCTACTCATCCACGGCGAAACATCCGCCTCGCTCCCGAAGTCAAAACTATAGAGGCGAAGATAACCCTCAAGCAACCCAAGCACACCAACACCTCCGGGCCTGGCTCCCCAAGAAAACTGTCCTTGCGGCATAATCAACCGCCGCGAAAGGAAACCGAACCCGCCAGCCCAACAAGTGACCACCACACCGACCGATGTAACATATGTGCTCCGACTGTCTCAGAAATCCACTATCCTGGAAAAAGAAATCGGGAATGCCTCCACCGACAGATCTGTCCTCCATCACCCGGCGCCAAGCGCCTCAATCAGAACTCGCCCCAGGCGGTAGATCCCAATCCAAAGGAGCTACAATACCACGCTCCACACCCGGCGCCTACTCCAATGAGGCGTCCTAAATCCGTACTGGAGGGACCCAAAGAGTTAAAAGGTATCCCGGCGCAATCCACTCTCAGACACTCATATCCTATGCGCCCCGTCCCTCAACACATGGAGCGTGCAGTTCAGCAACTGCGTTAACTCTTGCCATAAAAGACCTTCAAGTACTCTCTATCCCCCACCGAACAAGACCCTGCCTCCAAGGGCTCCATACTCAATCCCCCAAATCGGAATGACTCATCCGCCAAAACTGGCTCGCTTGATCAAAGCAATCCCACAGCTTACCCGCTGTCAACTGTCCACCCTACCTCGGTGCCCCAACACTAAACGTCGGCACGGAGGGGGCTACTCGCTACTCCGACAACTGTGCCACTCCGCTGATCCGACAACTGTGTCACCGCTCCGACAACTGTGCCACTGCGCTGATCCGACAACTGTGTCACCACTCCGACAACTGTGCCACTGCGCTGATCCGACAACTGTGTCACCACTCCGACAACTGTGCCACTGCGCTGATCCGACAACTGTGTCACCACTCCGACAACTGTGCCACTGCGCTGCTGATCTGCCTCCAACACACCTACCCTTCGGGTCCGGAGCTCTCAGACTCCAATCTGGGTATCCGGCCCGAAACAACCAGCTCAGACCCAACTGCCGCACCAAGGTGCACCCGGGTCAGGGCCCAACGTCGGGGAGACACCGCTCACCACGACAAAACCGCAAATCAGCACACCCCAAACACTCGACCCAATCTAGCCAAAGTCAAAGACATCGCTCTATTTTTGTAACTTTATGTTGTCTGCAGCCAACATAACTGTCCCACAAAAATAGGGTATGTCGATCCCTCTTCACTCACAGGAAGAGTCAAACAAATAAATCACCGATTTTTGCAAAGTGTCGCGTCTCTCACGCACTAACATCCTAGGGTCCGCCGAAAAGCCTAGGGTTTCCTAAGTCCCAAATGACCTATCCCTAAGCTCTGATACCACCTAATCTGTCACGCCCCGGGTGTAAACCAGAACCCGGGCCCGTCTACAGATCCGCCGTGCACACGGTATTTCCCGTGTACACGAAGCGCCAAACCTGCTCAGATAAAAGAGATAACAATAAAAGAGCAATAAAAGCATAGCTGAACTAAAACTAATACATCTCAGACTGAAGCTGGAAATAAAATACAATACATCTGTATAAATGATATATCTGTCTCTCCCAGCTCACCAAAATAAATACAACCTGCTGGCAAAAGCCAGTCCCAAATGTAAAAGTACAACCGTCTGAGGAAACCTGGGTACACCAACAGTCCAGCTAACACGCTCATCCTGCCTCGAGATCTACCTACTCAGCCGTCCTCTCTCCTCGACCCGCCGCTGAAAGCCCAGCAGCACCCGCAGAAGACACTGCAAAAACAAGGAAGAAGAAAAAGAGGAAAGAAGAATGGGGGTGAAACTACTAGTAAACCAGTAGCCTCCCCTAGTGGGTAAAACCTCAACTCTGACACACCCACTAGGCCTACAAGAGGCAAAAAGGAAAGAAGAGTGGTAAGAAATGAAACCGCTGCAAAAGGGAAATCTACCACTACTATGCCTCTAAAATATAGTCCTAGACTGGAATAACCGTATGCCACAATAACCAACCGTCCCAGATGAACCCAATCTGTACCGCCCTCATCATCGGGCAAGAAAGCCGCGCCGATGTGATAGCAAAATTCCTGCTGCCGCCCTCATCATCGGGCAAATAAGCCGCGCCGATGTGATAGCAAACCTGTCCATAACTGTCCGGCCCCGGCCTCCGAAGGGGATCTCGAGGGGAGCTACCCACACGAGTAAAGCATCACCGGGCAATAACCGCGCCGGTGTAATAAAAGCATCACCGGGCAATAACCGCGCCGGTGATAAAAGCAGGATTGGATCACAACTATAAAGCCCCAGTGGAACACAACCCTCCACTAAAAGAAAACTGATTCCCAATCAGATGCAAGAGTAACCATCCGGTCAATCGCCCAATATCCGCGATTGCCGCAATACCCCACAATCCACGACCAGGTCTAACAACCGACCTCCGGTCAACCAACCGACCTCCGGTCAACCGCCCAATATCCGCGGTCGCCGTAATAACCCACAATCACAATCATGTCCCACATCCGACATCTGGTCAACCGCCTACTATCCGCGGTTGCCACAAAACCCTCTAGTCCATAATCATGCCTTATCACCGATGTCCTATAACCGACATCCGGTCAACCGCCCAATATCCGCGGTCGCCGCCAAAACCCATGATCCATAATCCAGGCCCCGGCTACACTATCCCAAACCCCTGCTCAAACCCGAGCAAACCCACCTGACTAACGAAAAGGAGAAAGAAGCAAACAAGGTTTCTCCTAAGTCAAGTTCCAGCATGAAAGTGTAGCGATAAAAGATGGCCTACCTAGATGTCCAAACAAGCATGCAAGTGTTCTCAAGGAAATAAAGGAAAAGGTGTCCAATAGTGGTTCCACATGTGTAACAATTAATAGATCCGCATAGATATAACCATCATGCTAAAACATTATCCAACCACACATGTCTATGATCCATAATAAAGCGTCACTATCCACCTATGCATGTCATAAAGTCCTCAAATAGTACCAACCACTAACAGGATAATCATAAAGCCCATGATAATTAATCCAATCCACATGCAAGGTTAAACGCTAACATTCCATCCATACAAACATGTATAAGTCCCAACCACTATCAAATATCCACAATAGTAATTTCCATAGGAAAAGCTCACAATTTATATCACTTAAGCATGCATGTCCAAATAAAGGGATCACTCTAATATTCCTAGTGAGCATGTCAAAATAGAGGTAAACAACAACCACCCACCTCGATCGCTAATTCCAAGTCCAAGAAGTGCTCTCGCCCAAACCGATAAGCCGCCGCGATCGCTGTACAAAATTCCCAAAAGAACATACATAATTAACATACAATGCTCACACAAAACTGTCCCAAACACAACAGTCCACAGTTCCCCTGTTTTTACCTGCGAGAAATGCCCGGAAAATTCCAAGAAAAATACCGTCACGATCTTCGCGACGATCCCGTCGAAACGACTACCTGCACACTCAAATCCGAGTTTCCTACACTGAGAAACAAATCCGACAAGGGAACCACCCCAAAATAAACTGCTCTCAAAAACTGAACCACAAGGTTCTGTAAACAGGGATATTCACCTTCGGGGAAAAATTCAGAAAATTCCAAGAAAATTTGGAGATATTCCTCGTGATGTGTAGATGCAAAACGCCTGTTGAATCGCCCCAATCCGATGCCTGTGCGCGAAGATATCGCCAAAATACCGCACCGCTGTCCCAAAACTCCGCCCCAGAAAATGAGGTCACAAGATGATCCGAAAAACCCATGAAAAGCTCGGAATGGGAAAAACCAGTAAACATGGGAAACGTAGCCCTACCTGTCGTGAAGCCAACGGCGCAAGAATCGCCTCATTCGGAGGTCGGAGTAAGCCGGGGGAGTCCTCGCACCGAAATGCGACGAAGAAGATCACAAACGAACGAGCATCGCGCCGCGCCGTAAAAATGGTAACCTCGGGATGCGTGCCGCTGAAAAATCTGGAAATCTGCAGATGGAATCGCCACAGGGAGAGGAGCATTTCTTGTGAAGGTTGCATAGTGAAAATCCGCGCAGAGAAGAAGTTCTTCAGTGCTGAACTCGGCCTTTAAATACAAGCTGGAAACAAATCTGAAAATACCCAACATGTCCCATTTTCCCGGCGCTCCAACTTTCGGGCGGCTACAGTGTTGGGCCCGGCCCAACACTGTGCGCGCCCGAAAGCCCACCGGGCCTCCACGTCGCCCCCCGCACAGCAGACAGCCACGCTGGCCGCCCACTGCGCGACGCGTGGGCCAATGCTGCGGCGACACGTGGCGCGCACCCAGTCAACGCCCGCCCGCCGCGCCCACGTGCCCGCCTGCGCCCGCAGCCTGCGCCCCCTGCCAGGCGCGAATCCCGAGGCGCCCCGGTTCACCTCCGTGGACCCAGACTCCATGAGCCCACCAACCAGAAGACGCCACGTGTCCCGCCGGTCCATGCACCACGCCCGCCTGCTCCGTAGACCAAGTCCACTGCACCGACCAATCCAGTAATGCCACGTGTCCACCCCGTTCCACCGTGCGCCCCGCACTCTCCGTAGACCCCGCCCCGCGGACCGGCCCACTCCCGAGCCGCCACGCGTCCCGCCCCCGGTGCACGCCTGCCGCGTGGACCGGGCGGCCCGCGCCTCTGCCCGCCGCGCTGCCCGCGGCCGCTCCGCCGCTGCCCGCCGCCGCCGCCGCTGCCCGCCGGCGGCCGGAGACACTGTTCCGGCATGAACATTACCCGATGCTCAAAAATAACAAGTGGGTAGTCCGTTTTGACCGTTTTCGCGCGCTGAATCCGAAGTTGATGTCCATTTTGCCAAATTCCAACTCCAAAATTTGCCGATGGCATCCGGAAAGGTATTCCTTGGTCCAAACTTCGCGCTGAGTCCATTTTTAATATCCGCTTCGCGCGAAACCACTTCTAACGATCCGACGGAGTCCACTGATCACCCACGTGATCCAGTAAGCCCGAAGTCCGCCACTTGTGTCCAATTGGTGCACAAACACCTCCAACGCACCCCGTAGGCCTCCAGAAGCCACCCAACGCACAGCAACAGCTATGCGGAGATCCAGGTCATCACAAGCTATGCAGGAAGAGCTCCATCAGTTCGAACGAAACAAAGTCTGGGAATTAACAAAGCCTCCGAAGCAACACAATGTGATTGGTACTAAATGGATTTTCAAGAATAAGAAGAACGAGGATGGTACCATCATCAGGAATAAAGCACGCTTAGTTGCTCAAGGCTATTCTCAAATAGAAGGAATAGACTTTGATGAGACGTTCGCCCCAGTTGCTCGACTCGAGTCAATACGTATATTATTCGCTATTGCTTGTCATTTTAAAATAAAACTCTTTCAAATGGACGTTAAGAGCGCATTTTTAAATGGGTTTTTAAATGAGGAAGTTTATGTGGCTCAACCGAAAGGTTTTGTAGACTATAAACAACCTAACCATATTTTTCGTTTGAAAAAGGCTCTTTACGGTCTTAAACAAGCACCGCGAGCATGGTACGAAAGGCTAACAAAGCACCTACTGGAAAAGGGCTACACTCGAGGGGGAGCAGACCGGACTCTCTTTGTGAAGCACTATCAAGATAATTTCATTGTAGCACAAATCTATGTCGATGACATTGTATTTGGTGCAACTAGAGATAATGATGCTTCTAAATTCGCTGAAACCATGGAAAGCGAATTTGAGATGTCCATGATGGGGGAACTGACATACTTTCTTGGATTGCAAGTGAAACAAAATGATGATGGCATCCATTTGTGTCAATCCAAGTATGCAAAGGAGTTGGTGAAGAAATTCGGATTAGAAGAGTCTAAAGACTTTCCAACTCCTATGGGAACTAGCAATAAGGGATTAGGAAGTGAATCTCTTAGTGGAAGTGTAGACGAGAAGCTCTATCGCAGTATGATTGGAAGTATACTCTATCTCACGGCTAGTCGCCCGGATATATCCTTTAGTGTTGGAATTTGCGCAAGATATCAATCAGCACCAAAAGAGGTTCACCTGAAAGCGGTGAAAAGGATCATCCGGTACATCAAAGGAACTTTGAATTTCGGAATTTGGTATCCTATGGGAACAACGCTTGACATTATAGGATATTCAGATGCCGATTGGGCAGGATCTGTGGATGATCGGAAAAGCACGAGTGGTGCATGTTTTTATCTTGGCCATTGCCTTGTTGCATGGCATAGTAAAAAAGCAAAACTGCATTGCACTCTCGACTGCCGAAGCGGAATATATTTCAGCAGGTAATTGTTCAACCCAACTCATTTGGATGAATAGTGTGTTGAGCGACTTCCGAATTTCAGCAACTTCGGTAACAATTCTTTGTGACAACACAAGTGCTATAAACATTTCTAAAAACCTTGTGTTGCACTCGAGAACAAAACACATTGAACTTAGATATCATTTTCTAAGAGAGCTAGTTGAATCAAATATTTTTCAAATTTCCTACATTTCAACTGAAGATCAATTGGCTGACATTTTAACAAAACCTTTAGATCAAAAACGTTTTATTCATTTGCGTAAAGCAATTGGAATGCTTTCCTTGAAATAACCTCTTTTTGAAACTTTTGCTTAGGTTAGGTTTTGTTTTTGTGTTTTTGTTCATTATCTATGCTTTGACATAGAACATTAATTGAGCATGTGTATTATTGACTTTAATAGCATCTTTTCGTCTATTTAGAAATTTATTATGCTTTGGATATCATAATAATCCATTTGATGCAATGATCATTTATGTCAATTAAATCATCTTTGTTTTGATCAAAGTCAATTTCTCTTTCAATGATCTCTTGGTATAGTTTTTATCTTATTTGACTATTTAGTCGAGTATGAAATCGAGATCAATTTTTGGTTGAATACTTTATATTTTAAATAATTGATAGCCAATTGAGGGGGAGTCAAAGAAAAAGTATTATGCACAAAAGATGTGGAAAGAGTTACATCCCAATGAGGAGTGTGAAAACTACCACCACATGGAGGAAAGAGCTACCACCTCGGTCGTTCGAGTACTGTGTGCAGCTACCACATGTATACCAAGCATGGTTGTTCGAGTTGATTAAATAAAATGCTTTTTGGAATACTTGACTCTGTCAAATTCCAAGGTTGGTATAAGGTGGGGATTTTATTGAAAGATGCTCAAAGAGCCACTCCTTATAATAAATTGACTAGATATATTATCTAACTTATCTAGGATTTCAGACATCTATTGATCTTGGTATTTCATTTTCTTTACCAAATTGATGATTTGATAAAGGCATTACTCATAAGATCATGTTAGATGTGATTGAAGTTGTTCAACTTTAAGAGATTTAATTTTTATAAATTTTCGTTTCATTTGTTGGATGTTATTGATAGATTTGACATAATCTATTTCTTGTTGTATGAAACGATGATTTTCATTTAAAGTTGATACACAAAAGTGCTTACATACTTTTTCTGGATTTTGTGGAATTTTTCTGAATTATTCTGAAGAAAAAGTTGGAGCCGATCCGGATTGGACAAGCCGATCCGGATCCCGAACGCAGGTATTTCCTGCGGGTAGCCGATCCGGACTGGATTCCCGATATGATCCGGATCGCGGCTAGGGTTTTATATAGAACAAAAGGGTTTTGATTTCTTTTACTTCAATCTTTTGTTCTTAAGTCTCCAGAGCTTCTCTCTCTAGAATTCATCCATCTTGTAAGCTTCCAAACTCGAGTTCTTCGATTCTAAGTAAGTTTTCTTGATCAAAATCTCGGTTTTTCACAGTTTTTCATGTTCTTCCTCAAAACGTGATGAAAACTTTGTATCTTTTTCGTTTTGGATTGGTTTTTGATCAAATTTCTTTTGAAATAAGAACTCTGGGTAGATTAGTTTTGATTATATGCTAGGTATTCTCCTGATTAACGGATTTTTAGGCTTCGATTTCTAAGATTTCGGTTTTAGGGCATATAATAGGAATTTTTGAAAATCATGGAATTGATCTATTTTTAAAATTCTTTTTGGAAAACTAACTCGATTCTTAGTCTCTCTACATGATAATGATTGTTTAGGTACAATTTTTCAAATTTTTGAAAATAAACAATTTTTGTCGTGTTCTTGAGTTGTTGCTCACAGATTCTTGGTTTTGAATAGCAACAATGGCGTTTGCATGGTTAATCTTCCTTTTGGTTGCAATGGTGCACACGAGAGCAACTAACAAATTGAAGAGGGCAAAGAAACCTTTAAAAAAGGGAGAATGTCTTCTTGTTGAAGATTCAGAGACCGAATCAGAAAATGATGAAGTGAATTGGGACGAATTAATAAATGAGGAAGCGACGCCTGCTGAGACGACACCCGTCTCATCAAAAAGAAAAACTGCCATGGATAAAGGAAAAGCACCGATGACATCTTCATCCATCTCATTAAAAAGAAAAAGACTTGCTAGGCGGATTGGACGAGCGCGAGGTATTGAAATTAATGAACCAGTGACTCCTGATTCTCCACCTCGCCTGGAAGAAGTGTTCGTTAATACTGACCGTCTTAGGGCATTTGAACATCGAGAATGTATCGGCGAGAGACATGTCAATATTGGTGCTCTTCGTGATCACTCACCGAAATTCGGGATTTTAATAGAACAAGCCAATCTTATTCAAGTTTGCAGATTCCCTGAATTGCTTGGATATTGTCTGCACCGAGTGAGAACTTTTTACACAAATTCAAGACATCTTCAGGAAGATGATCATGGCTCTATGCAGTTCTACACTAACATCTAAGGGACAAGACTCAAGATAACTCCGCAGTTAATTGGGGACG
Organism: Tillandsia leiboldiana; assembly: GCA_029204045.2. Lineage (NCBI taxonomy): Eukaryota > Viridiplantae > Streptophyta > Magnoliopsida > Poales > Bromeliaceae > Tillandsia > Tillandsia leiboldiana. Next base: position 12,805,999 of record CM055073.1, read on the forward strand.
TCCTAGGGATGCAACCGAGCACATCAGGGTTGAACTACTTAACTGGAAGGAGCTTGACAAATGCTTTGTGGCAAACAGTTATAAAAGGAATATGTTTGGAAGGCACTGAATCAACGGAGAAATATGTTAAGTCCAAGCAACTTCGGCTTGAATACCGGTTTCTCAATTTCATCACTTGTTATAACATTCTCCCAAACATGCAGACTAAGGTTGTGAGATGTGATCGAATGCTATTTTTGTACCTTCTAGGACACCCATCTGAAGCAATGGGATTGAACATGAATATCCCATACATTATCCGGAACAGAATGTCTAGATATGTTGAGCATCCTCATCCGACCGAAAGACTTCCTTTTCCATTGATCATTATGAGGATCTTGAAGAAGTTCCAGATTGACATCAGCTCAACATCATATCAACATTGCCTTGGCATGATAAATGAATCTACTGTTGTTAAGTCTCTTCATAAACTGCCACATATCACTACGGCTCCCTCATCCGGAAAGAAACCTTGTGTCGGCACCTCCGCGTCTCCGTCCCGGCAAACACCCGCACCAGAGGATGAAGCGTCGGTCACCTCAATTTATAAACAGCAACAACGCTTATCTTTTGAACAAGAACAAATCACAAAAGAATAGAGGCGTATTTCAGAAGAACTTGAAATCATCACCGCATCCCAAATCACATTGACCAAAACGGTCTCTTCGATGAAGAAGTTGATGAAGAAAATGTTGTCGAAAATGGGATGCAGCGCCTCAGATGAATCAGACTCAGATGATTGATTTGTGCTCTAACTTTCATTTCTCTTTTGCAGGCTTTTAGTATTTTTGTTTAGTTTAACTCTTCCTTCTTCTGTAATTTTTGGCTACCTTTAGTGACAAAAAGGGGGAGAGAGTGAACGTACACTTTGAACAATGTTTGAGAGAGTGAACGTTAAACTTTGAACAACTTTGAAGCTTGAAGGTAAGTATCACAACTTTTGGTCGTTAAACTTTGAACAACTTTGAAGCTTGAAGGTAAGTATCACAACTTTTGGTTTTGTATTGTGATTGCATGCATGTCTTGACTAACTATTCGACTAACTATTTGGGCATGTAATATTACTAACAAGTTGTGTGATTACTAACAAAGTTATGACATTTTGAATTTTACTGCTTAGAAGATATGTCAATGTCTGATTGTGATCTTATTACATATCTAAATTCGTGAATGTCATGGTGAGTATAAACTCTATCTCTGTTAGGTTTTGAATGCTAAATATTTTTGAGGTATCTAACGATCTCTTTTGTCAAGAATGATTTCTTTTTGCAGAGAGTGCAGATGTCACGCCCCGAGTTCAAAAACTAGTGTATAATAATTTTTTTTTTTTTTTTTTTTTAAATCAGAGTTGCAAAAACAACCAGGGCAATGACAGACCGCCACATATATAGAAGAGTGCCAATCCCCAATGGAATTGAGCCTTTTCTATATATGCACGGCTAGCTTGGCAACAATCATCAGAGTACTAACTACGTACTACAAATAACAATAACAACAACAACAACAATGTTACAGATTTCTTTACAAATATATTACATCTGAATACCACTTTAATTAACTATTTCTAAATACACGGCTGTCCAAGGTCAATCTCTATCTCGGAATCTCACCAACACGTCCCGACATCCCAGCACCCGCTCGGCCTGAAAAACAGTCACCCAAGGGTGTGAGATACACCGGAGTGTATCCCAGTGGGCACGACGAGCCGAGAAATAGCAGATCGTACCTACTGGTATACAATACTAGAGGATAGTAATAATCAGGGGTTAGGGTAAAGCAGATATATAACTGGTGCTGTAAAGAAAGCAAAACTTATAATCTGGGTACAAGCATAGCAGATAATTTTAGCAGAATTTAAAACAGGACAAACATGTAACAGGATAATCAACGCATCAAGGAGTTAGGACAATCTGCAAGATAACAATGAAACTATAATTAAAGGCATCACAAAGAATCATATACAGGTAGATAACTAGAAGCCAGATCAAAGAATCAAGGAAGTATGTTAAAGTAACTTAACAACACATGCATCAAATAAATGAAAACACAAAGACCCAATCACAAGCTACCATATTGGCCTTCACAAGACCTCAGGCAAGGCTGCCCACCTGGCACCACCTAGTTGACATTCCCTCCACTGAGGGTCACGGGTTGCCACAGCTAACCACTTTACCGGTAAAGTACACCGCTACGGGGGATCAGCCCGCTAGTGTACGTGAAGAACAACGGTGCGGGCGATCATAATGCAAATGCTCAAGCTCTCGGTCCACTGACCGGGTAATCGGCAACAAGCCGGGAAATCCCCACTGGGATGCAATGACAAGATCAACTGAATCTCAACACTCATGCAGGAACACTCAGCAACAATAAATCTCAACTCATATGCAAGATCAAGGCAAATCTCTCTCAACAGAAGCTCACAGATAAACTCAACTCAACCACACAAACCGACCAAATGATACAAAACTTAAACACATATTTTTAAGAAAACTGTTTTGAAAAGTCCAAACCTCGAAGAGCGTTGCCCTCGTCCTATCAAACAAGAACAGACTCAGGCGACACTACGAAGCTTGGGTTTTCGGTCCAAACCTCGCAGAGCAGTGCCTTTGTCCTATCAAACAAGAACAGACTCAGGCGACCCTACGAAGCTCGGTAAAACGTTTAATTTATAAAATCGTGTATTTAGCAGCATAACGGGTGAACAACAAGCCGAAACAAGCCAATCAAGAATGCAAAGCAGAATCAACTAAATCTCAACTCATATGTAGGAATAATCATCCACTCCTATAACATGGATCAGAATAATCAGGGGGTACTGATAAACAGGTATGCAAACTAGCAAATGACCGAAATCCCAATAAGGGTGCAATGCAGAGTATAATCAATAACCTTTAAAGCATAGATCAGGATATACTGATAATCAAGTATAAATGTACAAGCTAGCTAATGACCAATCAGGCATGGCAAATGTCCAGGAATAGAGTCATAATATTTGGAAGCAACTGAGAATCAATCATGCACAACTAAAATCCTTTTTAGAAAAACAATTTTGAAAACATGTTTTATATCCAAACCTCGAAGAGAGATGCCTTCGCCCTATCAAACAAGAACAGACTCAGGCGACTCTGCGATGCATGGAGACAAAACATTGGTTGAATAAAAACACGTTTATAGCAAAATAAAACTGATCAAAAGGAAGGCAGGCTCAAACATCAACTAGGCTACAAGAACAGAGGTCCAACCAATACTATACCCCAGAGGGCCGAAATGATAAAGCCCGGACCGAAGATAAACCCACCTGACAAATCGCAGGCGACTAAACCGTATCCACTGTATGCTCAGAACCAGAGGTACCGAATAAACCTGAATCAATCGTATTGATCAAGGATCAACTCTGACTCTAACTTATTCCAATTCAACTTAAAACCCATATCAATTTTAAAACCTCTACATAGCCATTTTGCATTTTTGTTTCTCCGGGACTTCAAAATCAGTTTTTAACCGAGCATCGCGTCCAGTGACCCCAAATTAGCCAAGAGTACACTGTCGCGGCTTCGCAAACAACCTAAAATAGGGTTTTGTTCCAACATTATAGTTTAAAGTAGATTTCACTATAACTTTTGTTCTAAACTTCAAACAACTAAAGTTTGTATATCAATCTGTCTCTAAACATTGCTAGGGTGCCAGGGCTTGCACTGGTTGCAGCCCAGGTGTGCTGGATCACAGAGATCCTTCATCTTGCAAACACACAAGTTCACATTGCTCCAACTTTTATTCCACTCAGTTTCTGTTTGAACTGAAGTGAGCACACAGCTCAGGGGCTCATTGGAAGCAAGTTTTATGTTTACAGTTTTGTCAAATTCTAATTCAAAGTTCTTTGAGGCATTTTTACAAACAGGTGGCATGCACATTTGCAACACATACACACAACACCATGGGAAACTTGGTTCTCTGCAACCAGGGCACCTGAGGGCTTCCAACTTGGATCAACTAGATCCCCAAAGATTCTGGAACATTTCCCCTCAACTGGAGCAACTCGAAAACCCTCCAAGTTGGGCTTTGTGGTGACCCTGATCCCCGTGTAGCTTCTCCCATGAACCGTGGTGTTGAACACCTAGTGTTGGTGTATCTGGTCCATAGTGCATCAAAGGGATGCCACAGATGGACCCAGTGTGATATCCACAGCTGGATTGGCCTTCGGCTGTATTTGCCGAATTTTCGAAATTGATTTGGGCCAAACAGAGGGTGGATTTGGATTCAGCGCGGAAAAACGCTTGAAAACAGCTATTTGCTTGTTTGACTTGGAGTCCGGATGCCCAAAAAGGGACCCCCGGAAGTTTTCGCTGAATTTCGGTGCATGGGAGGGGCCGTGGACCGCCGGCTGCCACGTGGCGGCTTGTGATTGGGCCGGTCCGCAGCGCTCGGTCCACAGAGGGGAGCGGCTGGGTGCACGGACCCGCCGCATGGACACGTGGCGCCGCCTGATTGGCGGGCTCGTGAGGCGCGGTCTACGGTTTTTCCGCGGCGGTGCATGGACCGGGGCGGGGGGACACGTGGCATCCCCCGGTTGGTCGGTGCACGCGGCGCGGTCCACGGAACCTGATCTGGGTGCGTGGACCGGGTGCATGGGACACGTGTCAACGTGTCATTGGTCGGCTCACCGGGTGCGGCGCACGGGGGCGCGGGACCCCGCCTCGGGGCGCGTGCGCGGCAGGCGCCGCCTGCCCGCACGTGTGACCGCGACAGTGGCAGGGCCACGTGTCGCCCTACCACTGGCGGGCGCCACCTACCCGGTTTGACCGGGGAGGTGCCACGCGTCGGCGGCTCATGCGCCCCGCACAGCTGTTCGCTGTGCGGGACGCGTGTCGGGCGCCGAGGCGTGCGACGTGGCCGCAGCGGAGCGGCTCGGGCCGCTGTCGCCTGTTGGTCGGGCTACGTGGCGGCCCCGGGCCGTTTCGGGCGCGCACAGTGTTGGGCCGGCCCAACACTGTAGCCGCCCGAAAGTTGCCATGCGCCCGAAACCGGGACACAGTGGGGATTTCTTCATTTGTTTTTTTGGGGCCTATTTAAAGCCCGAGCCCTCTTCTTCTTCAACCATTTGGCACTTCCGAGCTTCAAACCACCAAGAGCCCTTTACCAAAGTTGATCCTCACTCTGTGGAGCTTCCATCTGCAGAGTTTGGGGATTTTTGGGGGCACGCTTTTCGAGATTCTCATTTTCTTGGCTCGGCGCGACGTTCTTTCTTCGGTGCTTCTTCCGTCGCTCTTTGGTGTACGAGCTCCCCCGACCTACTCCGACGATCTTTTCGAGTGATTTCTTCGCTGCTGGATTCGTAACAGGTGAGGTTACGATTTTGGGTTTCTCGTACATTTTCAGATTTCGCGTTTTTCGAGGAGTTTTCTCGTGCTCACTGGGACCCTTTTTGCTGTGAGTTTTTGGTGAGGGCAGCACCTTCTCTTGAGGAGATCTTCGCGCACGAGTCTCGGATCAAGACGTGCTTATAGACTTTTTTTCATCTACTCGACGCGAGGATCATCGTGGATTTTTCTTGGAATTTTTGGAGACCTTCCCGAAGGTATACACTTTTCCTTTTATCTGTACAAGAGTTTACAGTTGAATGGTTTTGGGATTGTGCGCACCGATACTGTGGAATTTGTAACTTGGCCTACGGTGCTCGGAATTGGACGTGCAGGTACCCGTTTCGAAGCTATCGACGCGAGGATCGCTGTGGTATTTTTATCAGAATTTTTGGAGTTCGTTTTACAGGTGAAAATTTCGCAGTAAGTGGACTGTTCCCAGCAGATTTGTAAAACCTGGATTTTATTGGATTTAAAGTATAACTGTAGCCTTATGTTGTACCCAGGAGGGATTGTGGACTGTGCTGGACCTGTTGGACCTAGAGTTGTTATTTTCCTGGTTTTCTCAGCTGTACGACTCCGGACAGTTAGCGTCTTCAGGTGGGTCGCTTTGCTTTCAAGATCTATGGACTGTGCTCTAATTCTATCGTTATAGAATCATGCATGATAGGGATTGGACTTGGGTAGCATGCTAGAAGTAGGAATTGTTGTTCCTAGTATTATCTGTTGATCTTGTGATCTTTTACTTCCTTCTATCATGTTAAATATTCGTTATCTTGGAACCTGACCTAGCACCCCCGTCATATGTTGCATGTGTAACCAGACCAGTAGAAAACCCTCACTTGGGCTAGGGTTATTTATGTTTAGACATCCACACTTTATGTTTCATTCCTGGACTTAGTGTTATCCTCGCCCGGGTAGTGGGCCGAGCGGTCGGGACCTCTTTTTAGTGTGGGATGCATTTGCACTCATGCTTGGGAGCAGAGTGGAGTCTGGTAGATGTAGTGGATCGCTTGTCTGTACCGGGAACCGTTTGAGATAAACGGTGGTCCCGAGAGGTCTGGTTTTCCCCTGTTGGGGTTGTCGCCACTGTGTCAGTGGTAGTAGTATACTAGTGTTAGCCGAACCTAGAACCCTTTTCGACATACACATGATTTTAGTCTACCAATGTTTTCTTCTAAGCATCGAAGGGCCGCTAGAGTCTGTTCTTGTTTGATTTGACAAAGGCATCAGCCCTTCGGGGTTTGGGTAAAACACTTATTTTTCTAACTGATTTTCTAAAAAGAACTAAAATTATTAAATATGGATTTCTTCCAGATCAAAATAATTTTTAATAACAAATGTCACCTTTTCATATAAATCTCCTCACTCGAAAGGATTCGAGTGATCCGGGTTCTAGGGGCCGTTCCTTTGTCGGGACGAAAGCCACGGGGGCCGAGCCTGGAACCTGTTCTTGTTTGATAGGGTTGTAGGTGTAGGTCTCCCGGGACTTTCGGGCCCTGTTGGTGCTTTCTGCGTGTCGTGCCGAGGTTTTGCTTTCCCGAACTATAAGGGGATCGGGAACTTCGATAGGCGGAGCCTAGAGTCTGTTCTTGTTTGATAGGGTTCTTAGCACCGGTCTATCGGGTTTCCGAACCCTTATGGTGTCGGTCTTTCCTGTGAGTTTAGTGTTCTGTTGTGGGAGCCGTCTGGTGGACGGTGGCCCCAGCTGTGTGGTTTCCAGCCTGTGGTTGAGAGTTGTTGTTGTTGGTCGATCTTGTTGATCGTGATTTGGACTATAGCCTGCATGAGCCATATTTGAGCTCGACAGAAATACGCGGATACTTTCCTCGGTGGGGTCGCTCCCCTCGAGAGCCACTCCGGAGTTGGGCCTGTTACTTGCTATCGCGACTTGTCGACGCCGTCCCTCTGACTGTGCCAGTTAGTGGCAGTCATGGACACCCTACGGTAGACCCGTCCTGTTGAGGATGTGCGGCAGTAGGTGGGCGCAGGTTTGACTGGACCCTTTGAGGCAGTCAGTATAGATTTGGTGAGTTTACTGTGTGTGTTAGTAGATGCATCATGTTCCATCTGTTCCTTTTCTTGAGCATCTAGATAGAGGCATAGTAGCTGTAGAGTTACTTTTCCAGCCCTTTCATTTCTGTATTATCGTTACTTTATGCCTCTAGTAGACTTAGTGGGCAGACCGTCGGGCTTGTTGGCGGCACCCACTGAGAACTACTTGGGACGTAGTTCTCACACCCGTCGTGGTGTTTTCCCCACAGGGACTTCTACTCCGGTTCCTGCTGTTCCTGTTGCTGCTTCTTCTGATCGAGGTAAGGGAGTCGCGAGATAGTTCCCTACCAGTCATCGTCCAGTGAGTAGATGTACCCTTATTACTTTTGAGAGTTCATGTTGAGAGAACTTTGTAGTGAGGTATAGAGTTGTATTTATTTTCTACTGCTCGAGAGACTTTTGTACTTTTGGTGATGACTTGTGTTGTATATAGTTTTTATTTCTAGCAGTTTTACTTTCAGCTCTGATATCTTCATAGTATAGATGCTCTTTTGCAGGTTAGTCGCTTAGTCTATACGGGGCTTCCCGTATGGGCGGCGGATCTGTTGGCGAGCCCGGGTCGCAGTTTCGACGCCGGGGCGTGACAGATTAGGTCGTATCAGAGCCTAGGCTGTAGGTCATGTGGACTTAGAAACCCTAGGCTGGTGGTTGGACATTAGGATGACTACGTGAGAGTCGTGACTGTTAGCGAGAGTCCTGATTGAGTTTGATACTCTCCCAAGGGGTGGGATGAGTGACTGGCATGTTTATTCTCCTAAGCGATTATGTTGGCTGCAGACAACATAATGCTAGGGAATGGATGACATGTCCTAGACTTTCGCTGGATTGGGTCGAGTGTTGTTTGGTACTGTCCTGATGGTTGCTTGTGTGTTGCAGGTAGGCACGATGCCTCCCCGACGCAGGGTGCAGACGCGTTCTCAGCCTTTCCCCTCCGATGAGCCCGAGCAGGAGGACTCGGGGCAGGGGCAGCAGAGGGAGGTTCTGGAGCTCCGTGCCCAGGTGGCACAGTTGTCTGAGGCGGTGCGGCGCCAGGAGGAGACATCTCAGCGCCAGGAGGAGGCTTTACAGCGCCAGGAGGAGGCTTCTCAGTGCCAGGAGGAGGCTTCTCGGCGCCAGGAGGAGGCCTTTGGTCGGATGATGCTTCTTTTAGAGTAGAGGACGCAGCCTGTGGTAGCACCCCCTGTGTGTTCGCCTGTGCCTTCTTCGCCAGCTGTGGCGCCCCCTGTGGTTCCGTCAGCGCCGGCTATTCCTGTCGAGCCGGTTTCTAGCATACCACCGCCTGGGTCGGTGGGACCTTTGACTTTGGCTGAGCAGAGTGCGGTGGTGGATCTGTTGATGAGGTTCCGCCGGTTTGATCCACCCCGTTTTTCTGGTATGAGTACTGAGCCGTGGGAGGCAGAGTCTTGGATCACGGCCATGGAGCGTCATTTTGAGAGTTTGTTTGTTGAGGATCGATTTCGGGTCTTTTTGGCTACACACTACTTAGAGGGCAACGCCGAGGCTTGGTGGCGGCGTGTGCGGCCTGCTGGTCCGCCTGGGACGCAGATTCTTCCCTGTGCGGAGTTCCGCAGACTTCTTTTAGGGGCCTTCTTTCCAGAGAGCGTTCGCCAGAGATTGGAGGAGCAGCTGAGAAATCTCCGCCAGGGAGATCGGCCCGTGAATGAATACATAGCCGAATTCAATCAGCTGTTGGCTAGTATGCCTCACGTGGCCAGGGATGAGTCTCACCGGATCTACATGTTCGAGCGGGGGCTGCGCCGGGATATTTATCAGCTTGTTCGCTCCTGCAGATTACAGACTTTGGAGGCATCGATGGAGCAGGCGTTATATGTTGAGTCTGGAGAGGCAGTGATGTCAGAGGTGGCTCTAGCCCCCGTAGTGATTCCTGGGGCGAAGCGCCCAGCACCGGATGGTGAGGGTCAGACGAGCGGGCAGGGACCTCCGAGACCTCCACGATCTCATCCTGAGGGTCGTGGGTTTCGTAGGCGCCGGAGATCTGGTGAGCCCCAGCAGCAGCATCAGCGGTATCGGCAGCAGCGGCAGGAGCGGTGTGTCATCTGTGGCGGGCCTCATCCACCGTCGCAGTGTGATCAGAGACAGGGGCGGTGTTTCCTCTGTGGAGAGTTGGGACATTTCCGCGCAGCTTGCCCCCAGGCCATTTTGTCAGTGCGGCCGATTGCGACAGCACCCCCCTTGCCCATCCATGCAGCGGGAACCCCTCCGGCACACCAGCAGACAGAGTGGGCCACGACGTCGGGACAGACGGGACGACGACCTGCAGCACCCAGTGGACGGGTTTATGCAGCCCTGGTGGAGGACACCCCGGCAGCGGATCATGCCGCGGCAGGTATGATATTATTTCAGTTAGCTGAGTTGAGCATTTCGTTACCGCTGCATTCTTCTGCATTATTAGTTGAGTATCTGCATCAGCATCTTTGCATGGGTATGGGTTAGGAATTTTCACTACATGTTTGAGCGATTGGATTCTTCCCAGTATCCTACGAGTATAGGAGGTTCGCGGTGTATGATCAGTGCAGTTGTGACTTGGGACTTCACTTGCTGATGTGACGATTCAGGGACAGCTCCAGGACTTGGTTTGAGCACCCAGGTTGGACTGATTGGTGCGGTGCTGTGCTACGACTGATGATGGAATGAGAGCAGTTATCCTTCTGCGAGTGGGACTGTAGGAGTTCGTTTTCTCGGATTGTTGGCGTATCCTTCCAACAGCTTGGGCTTCAGCAACTGTGGACAGACGCCGCCTCGGGAGCAGATGTGATGTTTAGGACTAGAGGTTATGTCCTTAGGAGTCTCGTTAGTGGGAGCTTTCTTTTTGTGGCCACAGCAGGAATGACACCCACACTTCTCTCTCTTTTCTCGCCTTTGTACTGAAATTTACGAATAGGACAAAAATTTTGAAGGATTGCTCCAGAAATGGAGACAGTGCCCGAACCTGTTCTTGTTTGATTGGGGCGAAGGCACTGATTTTTCAAAAATTTTTAGACTCTTCGCTAATTTCAGCTGTTTTCTAAATCGAGGGTTAGGGTTGATGACTTTCCTGCTGTTGGAGCCGTATCTTCTTCCTTTTTAGTTTAGTGTTGCGTTCTTGGTTGTTTGGATTGTTTTGGTTTTGTTGTTGTGGGGTGTTTTTCTTTCGGGGATGAAACTTCCTTTTAGTGGGGAGGATGTGGTGACCCTGATCCCCGTGTAGCTTCTCCCATGAACCGTGGTGTTGAACACCTAGTGTTGGTGTATCTGGTCCATAGTGCATCAAAGGGATGCCACAGATGGACCCTGTGTGATATCCACAGCTGGATTGGCCTTCGGCTGCATTTGCCGAATTTTCGAAATTGATTTGGGCCAAACAGATGGTGGATTTGGATTCAGCGCGGAAAAACGCTTGAAAACAGCTATTTGCTTGTTTGATTTGGAGTCCGGATGCCCAAAAATGGACCCCCGGAAGTTTTCGCTGAATTTCAGTGCATGGGAGGGGCCGTGGACCGCCGGCTGCCACGTGGCGGCTTGTGATTGGGCCGGTCCGCAGCGCTCGGTCCACAGAGGGGAGCGGCTGGGTGCACGGACCCGGCGCATGGACACGTGGCGCCGCCTGATTGGCGGGCTCGTGAGGCGCGGTCTACAGTTTTTGCGCGGCGGTGCATGGACCGGGGCGGGGGGACACGTGGCATCCCCCGGTTGGTCGGTGCACGCGGCGCGGTCCACGGAACCTGATCTGGGTGCGTGGACCGGGTGCATGGGACACGTGTCAACGTGTCATTGGTCGGCTCACCGGGTGCGGCGCACGGGGGCGCGGGACCCCGCCTCGGGGCGCATGCGCGGCAGGCGCCGCCTGCCCGCACGTGTGACCGCGACAGTGGCAGGGCCACGTGTCGCCCTGCCACTGGCGGGCGCCACCTACCCGGTTTGACCGGGGAGGTGCCACGCGTCGGCGGCTCATGCGCCCCGCACAGCTGTTCGCTGTGCGGGACACGTGTCGGGCGCCGGGGCGTGCGACGTGGCCGCAGCGGAGCGGCTCGGGCCGCTGTCGCCTGTTGGTCGGGCTACGTGGCGGCCCCGGGCCGTTTCGGGCGCGCACAGTGTTGGGCCGGCCCAACACTGTAGCCGCCCGAAAGTTGCCATGCGCCCGAAACCGGGACACAGTGGGGATTTCTTCACTTGTTTTTTTGGGGCCTATTTAAAGCCCGAGCCCTCTTCTTCTTCAACCTTTTGGCACTTCCGAGCTTCAAACCGCCAACAGCCCTTTACCAAAGTTGATCCTCACTCTGTGGAGCTTCCATCTGCAGAGTTTGGGGATTTTTGGGGGCACGCTTTTCGAGATTCTCATTTTCTTGGCTCGGCGCGACGTTCTTTCTTCGGTGCTTCTTCCGTCGCTCTTTGGTGTACGAGCTCCCCCGACCTACTCCGACGATCTTTTCGAGCGATTTCTTCGCTGCTGGATTCGTAACAGGTGAGGTTACGATTTTGGGTTTCTCGCACATTTTCAGATTTCGCGTTTTTTGAGGAGTTTTCTCGTGCTCACTGGGACCCTTTTTGCTATGAGTTTTTGGTGAGGGCAGCACCTTCTCTTGAGGAGATCTTCGCGCACGAGTCTGCTTATAGACTTTTTTTCATCTACTCGACGCGAGGATCATCGTGGATTTTTCTTGGAATTTTTGGAGACCTTCCCGAAGGTATACACTTTTCCTTTTATCTGTACAAGAGTTTACAGTTGAATGGTTTTGGGATTGTGCGCACCGATACTGTGGAATTTGTAACTTGGCCTACGGTGCTCGGAATTGGACGTGCAGGTACCCGTTTCGAAGCTATCGACGCGAGGATCGCTGTGGTATTTTTATCAGAATTTTTGGAGTTCGTTTTACAGGTGAAAATTTCGCAGTAAGTGGACTATTCCCAGCAGATTTGTAAAACCTGGATTTTATTGGATTTAAAGTATAACTGTAGCCTTATGTTGTACCCAGGAGGGATTGTGGACTGTGCTGGACCTGTTGGACCTAGAGTTGTTATTTTCCTGGTTTTCTCAGCTGTACGACTCTGGACAGTTAGCGTCTTCAGGTGGGTGGCTTTGCTTTCAAGATCTATGGACTGTGCTCTAATTCTATCGTTATAGAATCATGCATGATAGGGATTGGACTTGGGTAGCATGCTAGAAGTAGGAATTGTTGTTCCTAGTATTATCTGTTGATCTTGTGATCTTTTACTTCCTTCTATCATGTTAAATATTCGTTATCTTGGAACCTGACCTAGCACCGCCGTCATATGTTGCATGTGTAACCAGACCAGTAGAAAACCCTCACTTGGGCTAGGGTTATTTATGTTTAGACATCCACACTTTATGTTTCATTCCTGGACTTAGTGTTATCCTCGCCCGGGTAGTGGGCCAAGCGGTCGGGACCTCTTTTTAGTGTGGGATGCATTTGCACTCGTGCTTGGGAGCAGAGTGGAGTCTGGTAGATGTAGTGGATCGCTTGTCTGTACCGGGAACCGTTTGAGATAAACGGTGGTCCCGAGAGGTCTGGTTTTCCCCTGTTGGGGTTGTCGCCACTGTGTCAGTGGTAGTAGTATACTAGTGTTAGCCGAACCTAGAACCCTTTTCGACATACACATGATTTTAGTCTACCAATGTTTTCTTCCAAGCATCGAAGGGCCGCTAGAGTCTGTTCTTGTTTGATTGGACAAAGGCATCAGCCCTTCGGGGTTTGGGTAAAACACTTATTTTTCTAACTGATTTTCTAAAAAGAACTAAAATCGTTAAATATGGATTTCTTCCAGATCAAAATAATTTTCAATAACAAACGTCACCTTTTCATATAAATCTCCTCACTAGAAAGGATTCGAGTGATCCGGGTTCTAGGGGCCGTTCCTTTGTCGGGACGAAAGCCACGGGGGCCGAGCCTGGAACCTGTTCTTGTTTGATAGGGTTGTAGGTGTAGGTCTCCCGGGACTTTCGGGCCCTGTTGGTGCTTTCTGCGTGTCGTGCCGAGGTTTTGCTTTCCCGAACTATAAGGGGATCGGGAACTTCGATAGGCGGAGCCTAGAGTCTGTTCTTGTTTGATAGGGTTCTTAGCACCGGTCTATCGGGCTTCCGAACCCTTATGGTGTCGGTCTTTCCTGTGAGTTTAGTGTTCTGTTGTGGGAGCCGTCTGGTGGACTGTGGCCCCAGCTGTGTGGTTTTCCAGCCTGTGGTTGAGAGTTGTTGTTGTTGGTCGATCTTGTTGATCGTGGTTTGGACTATAGCCTGCATGAGCCATATTTGAGCTCGACAGAGATACGCGGATACTTTCCTCGGTGGGGTCGCTCCCCTCGAGAGCCACTCCGGAGTTGGGCCTGTTACTTGCTATCGCGACTTGTCGACGCCGTCCCTCTGACTGTGCCAGTTAGTGGCAGTCATGGACACCCTACGGTAGACCCGTCCTGTTGAGGATGTGCGGCAGTAGGTGGGCGCAGGTTTGACTGGACCCTTTGAGGCAGTCAGTATAGATTTGGTGAGTTTACTGTGTGTGTTAGTAGATGCATCATGTTCCATCTGTTCCTTTTCTTGAGCATCTAGATAGAGGCATAGTAGCTGTAGAGTTACTTTTCCAGCCCTTTCATTTCTGTATTATCGTTACTTTATGCCTCTAGTAGACTTAATGGGCAGACCGTCGGGCTTGTTGGCGGCACCCACTGAGAACTACTTGGGACGTAGTTCTCACACCCGTCGTGGTGTTTTCCCCACAGGGACTTCTACTCCGGTTCCTGCTGCTCCT